>JBBDGP010002794.1:1235000-1899098 GCA_037952835.1 Lithobates septentrionalis | reverse complement strand
AACTTGAGATTGTCCATGGCAACTAAAAAGTGTCCCTTTACATCAAAAGTGGTTTTAGACCAGCTAGAAAACAGTGATAGTAAATTACAACACTTGCAGAATTGAGCGATAGTGAATCGTGGGAAAATTAATTTTATTATTATTATATTATTATTTTTTATAATTATTTATAGTTATTTATTATATTATAATTTATGATTTCGTGTTTCAATTTGGGATATCTACTAGACTCTTGTTTGGACAGATTTAAGTGAGTTATTACTAAGAATTACAGACCTACAATATTAAACGCCAAATTTCTATGCAAAACAATGTACCGCTTTGAGATGCAAAAATCTGACATAATCATACCGCCATGAAGAAAATAAAAGTACAGTTGTTACGTGGAGGCAGTATAGGCTTCTCTGAAGAGAAAAGCTTTCAGGGATCGCCCAAAGGTAGATAGAGTTGGAGATAGACAGATTGGGGTAGGAAATTCCAAAGGATGGGAGAGGCTCAGGAGAAGTCCTGGAGGTGAGTATAGGAGGAGGTGACGAGGGAGCTAGAGAGCAGGAGGTCTTGGGAGGAACGTAGAGAGCAATTTGGTTAGTATTTTGTAACTAGATTTGTGATGTAGCTGGGGGGTAAGTTGTGGATGGCTTTTGTGAGTTATTGTTAGTAATTTTATTTTAATATGTTGGATGAAAGGCAGCCAATGGAGAGATTGGTAGAGAGGAGTAGCAGACGCTGGGTGGTTTGTAAGGTGGATGAGTCTGGCAGCAGCATTCATGATGGACTGAAGGGGGAATAACCTATTTAACCACTTAAGGACCACCCACCGCATATATACTGCGGCAGGGCAGCCCTATTGCGCGAAACTACATACCTGTAAGTCATTTCGTGCACGAGACATTGCAGGCGTGTGCCCGCTGCACAGCGGGGGAGCCGATGCGCGGGTCCGGGTGGACATCGCGGCCGCCCCGCTATTGCTCCTCAGAGAGATAGAACAGGGATCTGCCAATGTAAACAAAGCAGATCCCCGTTCTGACAGGAGAGTACAGTGAGATCGTCTGTTCCTAGGGATCAGGAACAACGATCTCTCTGTACTCCCATTCAGTCCACTCCCCCCACAGTTAGAAACACCTCCCTAGGACACACTTAACCCCTTGATCGCCCCCTAGTGTTAACCCCTTTCCTGCCAGTATAATTTATACAGTGATCAGTGGATATGTTTAGCTCTGATTACTGTAGTAATGTCACTGGTCCCAAAAAAGTGTCAAAAGTGTCCGATCTGTCCGCTACAATGTCAGCCCCACTAAAAATCGCTGATCACTGACATTACTAGTCATTAGGGGCATAAAGGGGGCTGAAGTGGTTATAGGTAAGCCAATGAGGAGGGAGTTGCAGTAGTAAATCTCCCCTTGAGGCACCGCCACCAGTCCGGACCACTCTCACAGCGCAGTCTCTGGCTCTTTGTAGATGACCTTATAACAAACCTCTCATCTAACAGACAGTAGTCATTGCACCATGGCTCAACCTCTACAATCAACCCATTGAATCACTAGGAGCAACAGCCGATTAACAGGCAACTTTAAATTGGGATACGTAGCAAGTGTCCCCTGACTGCCATTCAAGGCAAAGTAACCAAATCACTGCAATTATATGCACTGAATGGAGGATCGTTAACTAAATTATATACAGCTGTTGCATTAATATGAACAAATGTCTCCAATATCTGTAACAGAAAAAATGAAAGTGCAACATTCTAAATCCTAAAATGCAAACATCTAAAAGTGCCTATTGAGTCACACCGGTGTCCATGCAGCTGATGTGTCCCAATTGACACGAATGGGATTGCCTGCACACCTGGGCATCCTGTGCATCCCATGTGGGCAAACAAGGCCCTCATATTGATGTACGCTTTACTATGCTCATGCAAACAAAGCCTAAATCAGCAAAATGCATTCCAGGTGCATCGAAAGAAAATGTGTACAAAGTCTTATGCAGCGTACACACAATCGGACTTTCCGACAACAAAACCGTGGATGTTGGCTCCAACTTGTCTTGCATACACACCGTCACACAAATGTTGGCCAACAATTACGAACGTATTGACGTCCAAGAAGTACGTGATATCTCCATTACGAACACGAGTTTTACAAGACTGAGCGCTTCCGGCTTGTTCTTGATTCCGAGCATGCGTGTTTGTACTTTGGACTTGTGTCCGACGGACTTGTGTACACACGATCGGAAAGTCCGGCAACACACATTTGTTGGCGGAAAATTTGAGAGCATGTTAGCCAACATTTGTTGGCGGAAAGTCCAACAACAAATGTCTGATGGAGCATACACACAGTCGGACTTACCGCCAACAAGCTCACATCCAACATTTCCCGTCTGAAAATCCGATTGTGTGTACGTGGCATTACAATTCATTTTCTTTAGAAAAGTAGGAAGGAAAGAGCGCCCGGAGTCCAAAATAATGCAGATTTGAAAGTAGGTTATGTATTGGTAATAGCGACAAGTACTTCCCCTTCTTCAGGGCTATCGGACAAACATGAGAAAAATACAAAGAGCAAATACTGCTCCAGGTTGGTGTCCTGTCCCACCTCCACTACCACAATAATGCCCCGTACACACGGTCGGACATTGATCGGACATTCCGACAACAAAATCCTAGGATTTTTTCCGACGGATGTTGGCTCAAACTTGTCTTGCATACACACGGTCACACAAAGTTGTCAGAAAATCCGATCGTTCTGAACGCGGTGACGTAAAACACATACGTCGGGACTATAAATGGGGCAGTGACCAATAGCTTTCATCTCTTTATTTATTTTGAGCATGCGTGGCACTTTGTGTGTTGGATTTGTGTACACACGATCGGAAATTCTGACAACGGATTTTGTTGTCGGAAAATTTTATAGCCTGCTCTCAAACTTTGTGTGTCGGAAAATCCGATGGAAAACGTGTGATGGAGCCTACACACGGTCAGAATTTCCGACAACAAGGTCCTATCACACATTTTCCGTCGAAAAATCCGACCGTGTGTACGGGGCATTACAGGTGCTGGCCCTGTTCGCAACAGTCTTCATTGTGCAAAGGACAGAATATGGTTGGCCGTACATATGATAAAATCACCTTTATTGCAATATCTTCCAGAAAAGCACTCCACATTACAATCAAAGAGGAAAAACAGTACACCAGCTAACATGTTTCATGCTAACATCAGCGCCTAATCATAGCTCACAAAATAATGTTCCAATGTTACAATATAGGGGATTTTATTAGATGTGCGGCCAACCAGATTCTTTCCTCTGCACCATGAGAAAAAAAAACATGTCACGTTTCCCATGTTTGTCCGATAGCCCTGAAGAAGGGGGAGTCATTCCCACCGAAACATGTTGGCTTTTATTTACTAGTCGTTATTACCAATAAATACCTTTGAACCTACTTTCAAATCCGCATTCTTTTGGACACCAGCCGCTCCTTCCTTCAACTTTTTCAAGTCTACATGTGGAATCGACCATAAGGCCATATGAAAAAGGCAGCAGCACAATCCCCAAGAGGTATCATTGCCATCACTTAAAGTGGAGGTCCGCCGAAAAAAAAATATTAAAAGCCAGCAGCTACAAATACTGCAGCTGCTGACTTTTACTATATGGACACTTATCTATCCAGGGAGCCCGCGATGTCAGCAGCCGAAGCTGATCTGTCCGTCGGCTTTTGGCTGCTGCCACCGCCCATCCTCGGTAAGGGGATCAGGAAGTGAAGCCGTGCGGTGATCTATGCCAGGAAGTGGGAGCAAATACCTGTATTAGTCAGGTATCTGCTCCCTCCTCCCCCCTGAAAGGTGCCAAATGTGACACTGGAGGGGGGGGGGGGATTCCAAAAAGTGGAAGTTCCATTTTAGGGTGGAAATCCACTTTAAGTCTGGGCACAACCTACAGGAAGATTTTCTTCCTACTTGCCCACACAACCAACCACCAATGACCAGTGCCTGATCTAGTCATTCCAGCGTGGTCTTCAGCACAAACAAGTTTTTCTTTGGAAAGCAGCCACAGCCTGAGTAGAAAAGTCTGTCCCTTGCCAGCATGCTGTAGACAAGGACCCTTGATCTCTGTTTAGAAGCAGTGATCTCCTTGCAGAAGTCAAACACACCCCCTGCAGAGTCAGAACTAGAGCTCTCACATTTCAAAGGTCATGCTCCTTACTGATTGGAGAGCTCTGACTCAGCGGAAGGTGGTGTCAGAACTCTGCAGAGAGACTAATGTTTCCCCACAAAGAACAAGGGTCTTTCTCTATAGCATGCTGTGGCTGCTTTCTAAAGAAAACAAACTCTAAGGTCTCATTCACATGTCTTAAATTGGCCAAGTTGTGGCAAGTATACCGTGACCAGGATCTTATGCCGCGTACACACGAGCGGACCTTACGGCAGACTTTGCCCGGCGGACTGGATTTCGTCAGACAATTCGATCGTGTGTGGGCTCCAGCGGACTTTGTTTTCTCAAAAGTTGGACGGACTTAGATTTGAAACATGTTTTAAATCAATCCGTTGAAATCGAGTCCGGTCGAAAAGTCCGCTCGTCTGTATGCTAGTTCGACGGACAAAAAGCCACGTTAGGGCAGCTATTGGCTATTGGCTATGAACTTCCTTGTTTTAGTCCGGTCGTACGTCATCACGTACGAATTCGACGGACTTTGGTGGATTGTGTGTAGGCAAGTCCGTTCATTCAGAAAGTCCGTCGTAAAGTCTCTAGAAAAGTCCGCTGAGCAAAGTCTGCCGTAAAGTCCGCTCGTGTGTACGAGGCATTAGGTGTTTCAATCAGAGGTGGCTGCTCAGCCTGTGCAACTCAGTGACAGGCTGGAAAGAGTCCGGCTACCCATGTCTGTAACCATGTATCCTCATGTATCTGTAAAGCCAGCTCTATCTCCACCCTCCTGAGTTCAGAGTAGGCTGCTGGGTGGAGTGGTTCTACATCTCCCTTACTAGGAAAAGCCTGTGGATATCAGCAGGAGGCAATTGGTGGTCCTATGGCTCAGTGAGTAACTGACCCCCCTTGTTGAGGAGAAGTGACAGTGGGGTGGTTTTAATCACCTAAGTGAGTACAGGTATCAGTATAAGGGATCCTGTGGGACTTTTCTTTTGCAAGTATAGTACAGCCAGGAGGTGTGCAGTGAAGCCAGAGGTTGTGCAATACAGCCAGAGGTTTGTATACAGCAACCAGAAGTCAAGCAGTCCTCAGAGTTGTTCCATTTACGGTTCAGGGGTATTCCATCCACCCCGACCCTATGCAAGTTCCTGCTCCCATAAAAACCCTAAAAAGACTGCTCCTTTGAGCCAGAGGAAGAATGTCAAAAAGGCTGCTCTAAAGGGGGGAAATAGGACCAAATTCACCAGCGGCTCTTACGGGGATGCGCTACACATACTTATAGCTGCATACAGCCCCAACTCCTTTCAGCCTGTCATTGAGTTGTACAGGCTGAGCGGCTACCACTAATCGTAACACCATGGCCAATTTAGGACGTGTGGACGTGGCCTAAGACTTGAACATCTGAACATAAGACCTGAAATGTATTTAGCTGTAATTAGCTGGAAAAAAAAATGAAAGTTGGACTGGATCTGATTCACAGATGTAGCTACTGCATTCTTTACCTACTGAATGTACTCTATGTACCTCTCCTTCTATTTTCTACCTTTTACAAGGTTAGGAGGCTGTATTCTATATAGCATTGTAAGAGAGGATGTCTGGATGACGCTATCCCTTTTCCTTTAAGCCCGTTAATTAATAAGACTTGGCATTTCAGCAGCAACAAATTTCAAGCGCGTCTTGTGGGTGGGCGCTGCTGGGAAGCACTGACACATAACATTGTACTGAATGTCACCAACCAGGCTGGAATCTTCCATATTTGCGCAGAGTCTCCCCTTTGGCTGTAAAAGGGTTATCATGCTATAATTATCTTTTAAAACCAATTAGTGTGGCTGAAAAGTATAAAAGAAATCACTAGCGGTTTTGCAGTCATTTCAGAGGCAATTAAAATAATTATTGGATTTCTCATATTAAGGATTTATCAGGGCCCTGGTACAAAAAAAAAATCCAAACCCAATCCCATTAAGTTGTAAAATCGTGCCGTTTTGAGTGTAAATTACAGATGACTTCAAAAGAGGATTGGTTAAACAGCATCATTACCATCGGAGGAGAGAAAGGCACGGCTAGCGGTGTGAAGGCCAGGGATCAAATAGGGCCCTGCGACTGAAGAATAACGGAAATTGTTTTAATATGCAGCTCATATTGACATAAGATGGCAGCGCTGTGTAATATCTACCCAGGAAATTCGCTGCTCATCACTAGCCAGCATTGCTAAGGACAATTTACTCAAAAATGCTCAAAAATGTACTTATCCATATGAAATGACAGGAGCTGTCAAAGGAAATTATATATATATATATATATATATATATATATATATATATATATATATATATATATATATATAAAAATAAAAAAAAAAATAAAAAAATTAAAGGAACACTTTTTAATCAGAGTATAGCATCAAGTCAATTAAACTTCTGGGATATTGATCTGATCAGTTAAGTAGCAGAGGGGGTTGTTAATCAGTTTCAGCTGCTTTGGTGTTAATGAAATGAAAACAGGTGCACTAGATGGGCAACAATGAGACAACCTCCAAAACAGGAATGGTTTTACAGGTGGAGGCTACTGACAATTTTTTTCCCCACTCATCTTTTCCGACTGTTTTTCACTAGTTTTGCATTTGGCTAGGGTCAGTGTCACTACTGGTAGCATGAGGCGATACCTGAACCCTCTAGAGGTTGCACAGGCAGACCAACTCCTCCAGGATGGCACATCAATACGTGCCATTGCCAGAAGGTTTGCTGTGTCTCTCAGTCTCTCAGTCTCAAGAGCATGGAGGAGATTCCAGGAGACAGGCAGTTACTCTAGGGGAGCTGGACAGGGCTGTAGAAGGTCCTTAACCCATCAGCAGGACCGGTATTTGTGCAAGGAGGAACAGGATGAGCACTGCCAGAACCCTACAAAATGACCTCCAGCAGGCCACTGGTGTGAATGTCTCTGACCAATCAGGAACAGACTTCATGAGGGTGGCCTGAGGGACAGACGTCCTCTAGTGGGCCCTGTGCTCAACTGCCTGGCACCGTGGAGCTCGATTGGCATTTGCTATTGAACACCAGAATTGGCAGGTCCACCACAGGTCACACCAAAAATGGCTGCCATTGAAAAAATACTTTTATACTGTGGGGCGAGAATGAGCCATGATTGGATAAAGTCATGATGATAGTGCCCAGTCACGAACTGTTCGCCCATCCCTAATATACAGTACTGTGCACAAGTTTTAGGCAGGTGCGATGGTCGCATCTTGCATAATACATTTCAACATATTTAGTAGATAAACTCTTCTTTGTTCTTGCCTTCTAAGTAAGCGAGCTCCCATCTGCAGTGTGGGCATCTGAAGCCCAGTCATAGCTCCTTGCGTACTAGGCATGGTGGACTTGTATTGCAGATGCTGCCCATTGACTCCTGATGACACATATATCCCAGGAGCCAACGGGCAGCTGGATATGATGTACCTTGCCACGGTGAGGTACAGAGGAGGTCAACCTGTGTAATGGGCAAAACAGGTAATAAGGTCTGAAAAAAAAAAAAACATTCCAATGATACATGGCAACGTGATCAGTAACACGGTGGGGGGCGAACTTAAAATATTGGGTGGAACTCTGCTTTAAGAATGCTTTCAGAAATAGAAAATTTTAATAGTTTATTTTTATAATATTGCAAAATGGAAAGTAAATGAACAGAAGAGAAATCCAAATCAAATCAATATTTGGTGTGACCACCCTTTGCAGGTATGGTGTTCCAAACTTCTTGGAGAACTAACCACTAATCTTCTTTGGATGTAGGGTGCCTCATATCCTTCTGTCTCTTCATGTAATCCCAGATAGACTCCATGATGTTGAGATCAGGGCTCTGTGGGGGCCAAACCATCACTTTCAGGACTCCTTGTTCTTCTTTACGCTGAAGATAGTTCTTAATGACATTGAACATTGGCTGCATGTTTGAGGTGGTTGGCCTGCTGCAGAATAAATTTGGGTGGCAATCACATGGCATGAAAATTGACTACTCATATGGCTATGTGTGTAATTGCCATCATCCCTAGTAGTTAAATATAAAGAATGAACCTCAGGATTGGGATTTTAAAGGCAATTGAAAAAAGAAATACATTGTTTAAAAAATATTTATTTCCATATAAGATAAAAAGGTATTTTTTGGTAAAAAAAAACTGTCTCTGATACAAACATAGTGTACCAATATGATAACATTATAATAATTACAATGTGATAACATATGATAACATCATGAAAAATACAAAATTTTAACAATTCCAAAGTGGTATTCCCCAGCTACTTGCTGTTCCTTTGTCGGTGTGATTTCCAATGGTGTATAGTAGACAGGGGTATCCAACGCGTTTCAAAATGTACAAGCATAAACAAATTCTTCTTCAGGGAATATAAAACTACTGAAAAATAGAATAATTCAATTTTAATCCATATCTCATAATTTTTAAATATTGCATGTATATGTCAGTGCATTATACACACACTTATAGTATTCAAATCCTTAAATGCAAAGAGAACCCTATATCGTTTGTGCCGAATGCTCTTCATCACTTGCAAGGACCGACAGAAAAAGTCCAACCTTGTGGCGCCAATAGAGAGAAAGTTGTTATACTATGGGAAAAAAAGAAAATATTGGAAGGTAGTGAAAATCCATTCCATGAGCAACCAAGTCAGCTTAAATGATATTTCTCCCAAGGAGTCAATCAATAGCTGACTTAGTAAACACATGTATCTAGAATGGACTTACTGAAAAAACGTTTCCATACCTTTCATGTCTCCACCATCTAGTTGAAAAGAAAAGAGCCGCATATGGGGATCTACCCACTGTTGTCCACTGAGAGACGCCAGAGGGGGGGAGGAATGACGCCAGCAACGATCAACGGCGTCCCTATATACTGCGCATGCGCAAGGAATCAACGTCATGCATTGCCGCATCACATCCGGTCGATAAAAGCCCCTGGTTGAACACCAGGGGTCTTTGTGTACCGATGCATGTAGATGAAAGCACACAAACAAAGGGTTTGTGTGCTTTCATCTGCATGCACCGGCACACAAAGGCCCCCGGTAAATGTAATGTAATTATTTTATTTTTCAGAAGTGGTATTATCTCTGAAGAAGAATTTGTTTATACTTGTACATTTTGAAATGCGTTACATATTTACATAGTTGGATACCCCTGTCTACTATACACCATCGGAAATCACACCGATGGAGGAACAGCAAGTAGCTGGGGAATACTTCTTTGGAATTGTTAATTTTTTTTATTTTTCATGATGTTATCATATGTTATCACATTGTAATTATTATAACGTTATCATATTGGTACACTATGTTTATATCACAGACAGTTTTTTACCCAAAAATACATTTTTATCTTATATGGAAATAAATATTTTTAAACAATATATTTCTTTTTTCAACTGCCTTTAAAATCCCAATCCTGAGGTTCATTCTTTATATCACATGGCATGATGGATAAGTAATTGTCTTTATTTCTCAGCATTGAGGACACCATTGATCCTGACCAAATCTCCAACTCTATTTGCAGAAAGGCAGCCCCAAACTTGCAAGGAACCTCCACCATGCTTCACTGTTGCCTGCAAACACACATTATTGTACCGTTCTCCAGACCTTCACCAAACAAACTGCCTCCTGCTACATCCAAATATTTCAGATTTTTACTCATAAGTTCAAAGAACCTGCTGCCATTTTTCTGCAGCCCAGTTCTTATGTTTTTGCGCATAGTTGAGTTGCTTAGCCTTGTTTCGGAGGTATGCCTTTTTTGGCCACAATTCTTCTTTTAAGACCACTTTTGGCCAGACTTCGCCTGACAGTAGATAGATGTACCTGGGTTCCACTGGTTTCCATCAGTTCTGTGCTGATGGCACGCTGGACATCTTCCAATGTGGAAGAGAAATAAGCATGTCTTTGTCTTTGTCAACATTGTCTATTTCTTTGTGTTTCTTCAAAAGAGCTTAACAGCACATCTTGAAACCCCATTCTGCTTTGAATTCTTTGCTTGGGAGAGACCTTGTTGATGCAGAGTAACTACCTTTGGTGCTCAGTCCTGCCATGGTATATGTGAATTTAAACTTCACAACCTCACCTTGGTAGCAGAGTTTGGCTGTTCCTCACCCATTTTTAAAGGGGTTGCAAACACTCTTGTTTTTTCACCTTAATGCATTAGGGTGAAAAAACTTCTGACACTTACCAGCCCCTCGGTTTTACTCACCTGAGCCCGTTCATTCCCACGGCGGAGACGCAATGTACCTCTCTGGCCAGGGCTCTTGGCTCTTGATTACATAAATTGATAGCAGCCATTGGCTCCCGCTGCTGCCAATCAAATCCAATGATGTGGGTGCCAGGGGACGGGGCCAGGGGACCCTAGAAGACGAGGATCGGGGCCACTCTGTGCAAAAGGAACTGCACAGTGGAGATAAGTATGATATGTTTGTTATTTAACTACTTCAGGATTTACCCCCTTCCTGACCAAGCACTTTTTTACGATACGGCACTGCGTCGCTTTAACTGACAATTGCGCGGTCGTGCGACGTTGTACCCAAACAAAATTGACGTCCTTTTTTTCCCACAAATAATGTTTTCTTTTGGTGGTATTTGAATACCTCTGCGGTTTTTATTTTTTGCGCTATAAAACAAAAAAAGAGCAACAATTTAAAAAAAAGCAATAGTTTTAACTTTTTGCTATAATAATTATCCCAACAAAATATTAAAAAAAAAATTCTTCCTCAGTTTGAGCCAATACAGTGCCTTGCAAAAGTATTCATCCCCCTTGGCATTTTTCATGTTTTGTTGCCTCACAACCTGGAATTAACATGGATTGTTTGAGGATTTGCATCATTTAATTTACAGAACATGCCCACAACTTTGAAGAAGTTTTTTTTTTTTATTGTGAAGCAAACAACAAATAGGACAGAATAACAGAAAAAGTCAATGTGCATAACTATTCACCCCCCTAAAGTCAATACTTTGTAGAGCCACCTTTTGCGGCTATCACAGCTCCAAGTCGATTTGGATAAGTCTCTATGAGCTTGCCACATCTTACCACTGGGATTTTTGCCCATTCCTCCTTGCAAAACTCCTCCAGCTCCTTCAAGTTGGATGGTTTGCTCTTGTGAACAGCAAGCTTTAAGTCTGACCACAGATTTTCTATTGGATTGAGGTCTGGGCTTTGACTAGGCCATGCCAACACATTTACATGTTTCTCCTTAAACCACTGAAGTGTTGTTTTAGCAGTGTGTTTGGGGTCATTGTCCGGCTGGAAGGTGAACCTCCGTCCTAGCCTCAAATCACACACAGAGTGGTACAGGTTTTGCTCAAGATTATCCATGTATTTAGCACCATCCATCTTTCCCTCAACTCTGACCAGTTTCCCAGTCCCGACTGCTGAAAAACATCCCCATGGCATGCTGCTGCCACCACCATGTTTCACAGTGGGGATGGTGTTCTTTGGGTGATGTGATGTGTTGGGTTTGCGCCAGGCATAGCGTTTTCTTTGATGGCCAAAAAGTTCAATTTTAGTCTCATCAGACCAGAGCACCTTCCGTCATACATTTTGGGAGTCTCCCACATGCCTTTTCACAAACTCAAAAGTGCCATTTTGTTTTTTGCTGAAAGTAATGGCTTTCTTCTGGCCACTCTGCCATAAAGCCCAACTCTATGGATCGTACGGCTTATAGTCATCCTATGTACAGATACTCCAGTCTCTGCTGTGGAACTCTGCAGCTCCTCCAGGGTTACCTTAGGTCTCTGTGCTGCCTCTCTGATTAATGTCCTCCTTGCCCAATCCGTGAGTTTTGGTGTGCGGCCGTCTCTTGGCAGGTTTGCTGTTGGTCCATGTTCTTTCCATTTGGTTATGATAGATTTGATGTGACACTTAGATTGCACACAGGTGGACATCATTTCACTAATTATGTGACTTCTGAAAGTAATTGGTTGCACCAGAGCTTTTCATGGGCTTCATAACAAAGGGGGTGAATACATACGCACATGCCTATTATCAGTTCGTTATTTCTGAAAAATTGTTTTATGTATATCTTTTTCTAATTTTACTTTACCAACTTAGACTATTGTGTTCTGATCCATCACATATAATTCCGATTAAAAAAAACATTGAACTAAAGGCTGTAATGTAACAAAATAGGTAAAAAGCCAAGGGGGGGGGGTGAATACTTTTGCAAGGCACTGTATGTATTTTTCTACATATTTTTGGTAAGAAAATCGCAATAAGCGTATATTGATTGGTTTTCGCAAAAGTTCTCGCGTCTACAAAATAAGGGATAGATTTATGGCATTTTTATTATTAACTGCTTCAGCCCCGGAAGATTTTACCCCCTTCCTGACCAGAGCACTTTTTACAATTTGGCACTGCGTCACTTTAACTGACAATTGCGCTGTCATTCAATGCTGTACCCAAATGAAATTTGTGTCCTTTTTTTTCCCCACAAGTAGAGCTTTCTTTTGGTGGTATTTGATCACCTCTGCGGTTTTTATTTTTTTACGCTATAAACAAAAAGTGCGTAAATTTTGAAAAAAAAACAATATTTTTTAATTTTGCTATAATAAATATCCCCAAAAGTTTTTTTTACAAAAAACTAATTTCTTAATCAGTTTAGGCCAATATATATTCTTCTACATATTTTTGGTAAAAAAATCGCAATAAGCGTATATTGATTGGTTTGCGCAAAAGTTATAGTGTCTGCAAATTATGGGAAAGATTTATGTCATTTTTATTACTATTTTTTTTTTACTAGTAATGGCGGTGATCTGCGACTTTTAGCGATACTGTGACATTGCGACCGACAGATCTGAGACTTTTGACACATTTTTGGGACCATTGGCATTTATACAGCGATCAGTGCTATAAAAATGCACTGATTACTGTGTAAATGTCACTGGTAGGGAAGGGGTTAACACTGGCGGGTGATCAAGGGTTTAAATGTGTGTTCCCTCAGCATGTTCTAACTGTGTGGGGATGGGAGGGACTAGGAGAGGAGCCATATTGTTTTTCCTACTTGGTAGGAAGAAACAATATGGCTTCTCTCCTCTGACACCACAGAGATTTGTGTGTTTACACGTGATCGCGTCGCGATCGTGCCCGCCAGCCACGCATATCGGGTCGCCCCGCCGTGCAGCAGGCGCGCGTGCACATCCTCTGTATATAGAGCCTTTGTGCCGCAGTATATCTGTGTGACACAGTCGGCAAGTGGTTAATTTTTTTCTTGTTAGTAATCGCGCAGATTTTTATCATGACTGCAACGCTGCGGCGGACAGATCGGACACTTTTGACACTATTTTGAGACCATTGACATTTAAACAGCGATCAGTGCTATAAAAATGCACTGATTACTGTATAAATGTCACAGGCAGGGAAGGGGTTAATACTAGGGGGGCGATCAAGGGGTTAAGTGTGTTCACTCAGTGTGTTCTAACTGTAAGGGGGATGGGCTCACTAGAACATGACAGAGATCACTGCTCCCGATCACTGGGAGTAGTAGATCCCTGTTATGTTGCTAGGCAGTACAGGGAAATGCCTTGTTTACATCTCCCCGTTCTGCCTCTTTGTGCCATGATCACGAGCCACCGGAAGACACCTAATTTGCGGGACCCGCGGCGGGCGCGTGTACAGAGTGACGTACGGGTACGTGGTTTTGCGCACCCGTGCCACTTTTCCGACTTATATCGGTGTGAGCCGGTCAGCAAGTGGTTAAAAAAACAAAAAAAATGAGGGTTTACAACCCCTTTAAGCCTCCTACACATATGTTTCTGTTTCAGTTAATGGCAGTTTCAGCCTCCATATGAAATTGATGATCATTAGCACCTGCTTGGTATAATTGGTTAATCATACAAATGACTCTAATCCTACAAAATCCCTGACTTTGTGCAAGTATACAAAGTGTGCAAGAACTGATGCTGGTTTGAGACCAAAGGGTTATCACACCAAATATTGATTTGATTTAGATTGTTTTCTCTGCTCACTTTGCATTTTGTAAATTGATAAAAATAAACAATAAAAATAAATAAGTATAAGGCCTCATGCACACTGGACATTAAAATAATGTTATAAAAACGTCAGTAGCTTTGCAGTGAGTTTTTCAACTTTTTTCAACGTTTTTGCAGTAGCGTTTTTTTTTTAGCGTTTATTAGCGTTTTTCCGCGTTAGCGTTTTAGCGTTTTTTTTTGTTTTTTTTTAAAGAAGCGGCGTTTTTGAGCGTTTATCTACGTTTATCAGCGTTAGAGCGTTTTTACAGCTGAAAAACATCTCTCAGAACCCACTAGTTTTGGGGGTTTTTTTTACTGCTCAAAAACGCCACACCCCAAAACTGCTGATAACAGCCTATGTGTGCATGGACACCTAGGATAACATGATGGGGAATTTATTGACTGTAGAAAAGAACGTCTACAGCCAAAAACAGCTGCTGTAAAAACGTCAAGAAACGTCCAGTGTGCATGAGGCCTAAGTATTATATATTTTTATATATATATATATATATATATATATATATATATATATATATATATATATATATATTTAAATATACATATTACACTTTACAGCATTTCTTCACACCTGCCTAAAACTTTTGCTGAGTACTAAAACTAAACTTTGACTAAAATATCAAACTTTTTTTTTTTTTGGAGTAAGTAAATATTTTATTTCAGGGCTTGTTCACACTAGCGGTTGAGGGGCAGTAAAATGCAGTGGTTGGGTTGCCTGTTTACCTTCCTTCCCCTTTAGGTGCAGAGGCAGGGGCCAGGGGGTGCACACATGCTGCAGCCTCGGTTCTTTGTTTCGCAGCCGCAGAAGGAATTATATCCCCGTCACTTTTTAGTAGCAGTCACTGAGCATGACCCATTCAAGTGAATAGGGCCGCTCTGCAAGCGCCCCGCAACTACAGTATGTGCAGTGCTGCACGCTAGTGTGGGGTTCAAGCAGGTGATGAAGTGGTAATACAAGACCTCCTCACCATCTGCCAAATGTTCACTGAAGAACTATCCAAACGTAGATCGCTCTTCAAAGAGAGGAGCACGTGTGAACTGACCCTTATGGCTATCAATTGCACCTCTCATCTAGATGTATCTGAGGCTGCTGGACTTCAATCCCCGGCTCTATGCCTCAGAAAAGGAAAGCTGGGGCTGGAAATTTGGAGTGTAAGCAGACACAGAGGGGTAGGGTTGGGGGGGGAAGAGGTGTAGATCGAGCGCTCTCTCCTCTCCTGTCTGTTTGGGGGGGTTTGTTAGTGTTGGCTATAGACCCTGTGAAAGAGTAACAGACACTCTCAGCTTAGACAGCTGCAGCCAGCAACCCTGCTGGGAAGCCATAGTCCTGTCTAAATAATGTGTCCGGGTTTCAAGCAGTCTGAAACCCGGACGCATGATTCCAAACTCGAACTGTCCGGGTGAATCCCGGACAGGTGGCAACCCTATCCATGTGTCCTTTGTGCAGCCTCAGTTGTCCCTCTTTGTGGCCTGATGTGTACATCTCTATATAAAATGTATTATTTTACTATCAAACTTTTTGCTGCACTAAACTTTTTATCCAAGCTCCATTTTTCTGCATTTGTCATTTTGAAAAGCCAAAAAAAAAGGTAAAAAAAAGCACTTGTGTGGTTTATCCAATCATTTCTTGTATACTAGACCTTTGTGATCCATGTAATTTGGCCCCGGGCAGGGAAGTGTCTTTTGCCTACATACTAGATGGACAAAGGTGTCCCTCTTTATTATTTCTGAAAGCTGAAAGAAATGCTTATCATGCTGCAGTACTCATGTGCTAACAAGACACACGCTGATAGGAGGAGAGAGCAGAGTGACAGGGAGATGAGCTTGCCAGTTTCCTGCTTGTCCTATCACTGTCCAGTCACAGGCTGGGGGGGGGGATAAGGTCTGGAAGTGTTTCTGAACTGCAGCAAAACAAAATGAGGTCTCTCGCCCTGCCAGATAGGACAGTGCTGTGTGGCAGAGCTGTGTACATCTGGACTGGATGGACAGAAATACAAATTCAGGGTCTCTGTGTATAGGGCCCACTTCCTTCTTTTGTTGATGATCAGGGTCTCTGTGTATAGGGCCCAATCCCTTCCTCTGTTGATGATCAGGGTCCCTGTATATAGGGCCGCTTCCTTCCTCTGTTGATGATCAGGGTCCCTGTATATAGGGCCGCTTCCTTCCTCTGTTGATGATCAGGGTCCCTGTATATAGGGCCCGCTTCCTTCCTCTGTTGATGATCAGGGTCCCTGTGTATAGGGCCCACTTCCTTCCTCTGTTGATGATCAGGGTCCCTGTGTATAGGGCCCACTCCCTTCCTCTGTTGATGATCAGGGTCCCTGTGTATAGGGCCCACTCCCTTCCTCTGTTGATGATCAGGGTCCCTGTATATAGGGCCCAATCCCTTCCTCTGTTGATGATCAGGGTCCCTGTATATAGGGCCCACTTCCTTCCTCTGTTGATGATCAGGGTCCCTGTGTATAGGGCCCACTTCCTTCCTCTGTTGATAATCAGGGTCCCTGTATATAGGGCCCACTTCCTTCCTCTGTTGATGATCAGGGTCCCTGTGTATAGGGCCCACTTCCTTCCTCTGTTGATGATCAGGGTCCCTGTATAAAGGGCCCACTTCCTTCCTCTGTTGATGATCAGGGTCTCTGTATATAGGGCCCGCTTCCTTCCTCTGTTGATGATCAGGGTCTCTGTGTATAGGGCCCAATCCCTTCCTCTGTTGATGATCAGGGTCCCTGTATATAGGGCCCACTTCCTTCCTCTGTTGATGATCGGGGTCCCTGTATATAGGGCCCACACCCTTTCTCTGTTGATGATCGGGGTCCCTGTGTATAGGGCCCAATCCCTTCCTCTGTTGATGATCAGGGTCCCTGTGTATAGGGCCCACTCCCTTCCTCTGTTGATGATCAGGGTCCCTAGGTATAGGGCCCACTCCCTGCCTCTGTTGATGATCAGGGTCCCTGTATATAGGGCCCGCTTCCTTCCTCTGTTGATGATCAGGGTCCCTGTGTATAGGGCCCACTTCCTTCCTCTGTTGATGATCGGGGTCCCTGTATATAGGGCCCACTCCCTTCCTCTGTTGATGATCAGGGTCCCTGTGTATAGGGCCCACTCCCTTCCTCTGTTGATGATCAGGGTCTCTGTGTATAGGGCCCAATCCCTTCCTCTGTTGATGATCAGGGTCCCTGTATATAGGGCCCACTCCCTTCCTCTGTTGATGATCAGGGTCCCTAGGTATAGGGCCCACTCCCTTCCTCTGTTGATGATCAGGGTCCCTGTATAAAGGGCCCACTTCCTTCCTCTGTTGATGATCAGGGTCTCTGTATATAGGGCCCGCTTCCTTCCTCTGTTGATGATCAGGGTCTCTGTGTATAGGGCCCAATCCCTTCCTCTGTTGATGATCAGGGTCCCTGTATATAGGGCCCACTTCCTTCCTCTGTTGATGATCGGGGTCCCTGTATATAGGGCCCACACCCTTTCTCTGTTGATGATCGGGGTCCCTGTGTATAGGGCCCAATCCCTTCCTCTGTTGATGATCAGGGTCCCTGTGTATAGGGCCCACTCCCTTCCTCTGTTGATGATCAGGGTCCCTAGGTATAGGGCCCACTCCCTGCCTCTGTTGATGATCAGGGTCCCTGTATATAGGGCCCGCTTCCTTCCTCTGTTGATGATCAGGGTCCCTGTGTATAGGGCCCACTTCCTTCCTCTGTTGATGATCGGGGTCCCTGTATATAGGGCCCACTCCCTTCCTCTGTTGATGATCAGGGTCCCTGTGTATAGGGCCCACTCCCTTCCTCTGTTGATGATCAGGGTCTCTGTGTATAGGGCCCAATCCCTTCCTCTGTTGATGATCAGGGTCCCTGTATATAGGGCCCACTCCCTTCCTCTGTTGATGATCAGGGTCCCTAGGTATAGGGCCCACTCCCTTCCTCTGTTGATGATCAGGGTCCCTAGTTATAGGGCCCACTCCCTGCCTCTGTTGATGATCAGGGTCCCTAGGTATAGGGCCCACTCCCTGCCTCTGTTGATGATCAGGGTCCCTGTATATAGGGCCCGCTTCCTTCCTCTGTTGATGATCAGGGTCCCTGTGTATAGGGCCCACTTCCTTCCTCTGTTGATGATCAGGGTCCCTGTATATAGGGCCCACTTTCTTCCTCTGTTGATGATCGGGGTCCCTGTATATAGGGCCCACTCCCTTCCTCTGTTGATGATCAGGGTCCCTGTGTATAGGGCCCACTCCCTTCCTCTGTTGATGATCAGGGTCCCTGTGTATAGGGCCCACACCCTTCCTCTGTTGATGATCAGGGTCTCTGTGTATAGGGCCCAATCCCTTCCTCTGTTGATGATCAGGGTCCCTGTATATAGGGCCCACTCCCTTCCTCTGTTGATGATCAGGGTCCCTGTGTATAGGGCCCACTCCCTTCCTCTGTTGATGATCAGGGTCCCTGTGTATAGGGCCCACTCCCTTCCTCTGTTGATGATCAGAGTCCCTGTGTATAGGACCCACTTCCTTCCTCTGTTGATGATCGGGGTCCCTGTGTATAGGGCCCAATCCCTTCCTCTGTTGATGATCAGGGTCCCTGTGTATAGGGCCCACTCCCTTCCTCTGTTGATGATCAGGGTCCCTGTGTATAGGGCCCACTCCCTTCCTCTGTTGATGATCAGGGTCCCTGTGTATAGGGCCCACTCCCTTCCTCTGTTGATGATCAGGGTCCCTAGGTATAGGGCCCACTCCCTTCCTCTGTTGATGATCAGGGTCCCTAGGTATAGGGCCCACTCCCTGCCTCTGTTGATGATCAGGGTCCCTAGGTATAGGGCCCACTCCCTGCCTCTGTTGATGATCAGGGTCCCTGTATATAGGGCCCGCTTCCTTCCTCTGTTGATGATCAGGGTCCCTGTGTATAGGGCCCACTTCCTTCCTCTGTTGATGATCAGGGTCCCTGTATATAGGGCCCACTTTCTTCCTCTGTTGATGATCGGGGTCCCTGTATATAGGGCCCACTCCCTTCCTCTGTTGATGATCAGGGTCCCTGTGTATAGGGCCCACTCCCTTCCTCTGTTGATGATCAGGGTCCCTGTATATAGGGCCCACTCCCTTCCTCTGTTGATGATCAGGGTCCCTGTGTATAGGGCCCACTCCCTTCCTCTGTTGATGATCAGGGTCCCTGTGTATAGGGCCCACTCCCTTCCTCTGTTGATGATCAGAGTCCCTGTGTATAGGACCCACTTCCTTCCTCTGTTGATGATCGGGGTCCCTGTGTATAGGGCCCAATCCCTTCCTCTGTTGATGATCAGGGTCCCTGTGTATAGGGCCCACTCCCTTCCTCTGTTGATGATCAGGGTCCCTGTGTATAGGGCCCACTCCCTTCCTCTGTTGATGATCAGGGTCCCTGTGTATAGGGCCCACTCCCTTCCTCTGTTGATGATCAGGGTCCCTGTGTATAGGGCCCACTCCCTTCCTCTGTTGATGATCAGGGTCCCTGTGTATAGGGCCCACTCCCTTCCTCTGTTGATGATCAGGGTCCCTGTGTATAGGGCCCACTCCCTTCCTCTGTTGATGATCAGGGTCCCTAGGTATAGGGCCCACTCCCTTCCTCTGTTGATGATCAGGGTCCCTAGGTATAGGGCCCACTCCCTGCCTCTGTTGATGATCAGGGTCCCTAGGTATAGGGCCCACTCCCTGCCTCTGTTGATGATCAGGGTCCCTGTATATAGGGCCCGCTTCCTTCCTCTGTTGATGATCAGGGTCCCTGTGTATAGGGCCCACTTCCTTCCTCTGTTGATGATCAGGGTCCCTGTATATAGGGCCCACTTTCTTCCTCTGTTGATGATCGGGGTCCCTGTATATAGGGCCCACTCCCTTCCTCTGTTGATGATCAGGGTCCCTGTGTATAGGGCCCACTCCCTTCCTCTGTTGATGATCAGGGTCCCTGTATATTGGGCCCACTCCCTTCCTCTGTTGATGATCAGGGTCCCTGTGTATAGGGCCCACTCCCTTCCTCTGTTGATGATCAGGGTCCCTGTGTATAGGGCCCACTCCCTTCCTCTGTTGATGATCAGAGTCCCTGTGTATAGGACCCACTTCCTTCCTCTGTTGATGATCGGGGTCCCTGTGTATAGGGCCCAATCCCTTCCTCTGTTGATGATCAGGGTCCCTGTGTATAGGGCCCACTCCCTTCCTCTGTTGATGATCAGGGTCCCTGTGTATAGGGCCCACTCCCTTCCTCTGTTGATGATCAGGGTCCCTGTGTATAGGGCCCACTCCCTTCCTCTGTTGATGATCAGGGTCCCTGTGTATAGGGCCCACTCCCTTCCTCTGTTGATGATCAGGGTCCCTAGGTATAGGGCCCACTCCCTTCCTCTGTTGATGATCAGGGTCCCTGTATATAGGGCCCACTCCCTTCCTCTGTTGATGATCAGGGTCTCTGTGTATAGGGCCCACTCCCTGCCTCTGTTGATGATCAGGGTCCCTGTATATAGGGCCCGCTTCCTTCCTCTGTTGATGATCAGGGTCCCTGTGTATAGGCCCACTTCCTTCCTCTGTTGATGATCAGGGTCCCTGTATATAGGGCCCACTTTCTTCCTCTGTTGATGATCGGGGTCCCTGTATATAGGGCCCACTCCCTTCCTCTGTTGATGATCAGGGTCCCTGTGTATAGGGCCCACTCCCTTCCTCTGTTGATGATCAGGGTCTCTGTGTATAGGGCCCAATCCCTTCCTCTGTTGATGATCAGGGTCCTGTATATAGGGCCCACTCCCTTCCTCTGTTGATGATCAGGGTCCCTGTGTATAGGGCCCACTCCCTTCCTCTGTTGATGATCAGGGTCCCTGTGTATAGGGCCCACTCCCTTCCTCTGTTGATGATCAGGGTCCCTGTGTATAGGGCCCACTCCCTTCCTCTGTTGATGATCAGAGTCCCTGTGTATAGGACCCACTTCCTTCCTCTGTTGATGATCGGGGTCCCTGTGTATAGGGCCCAATCCCTTCCTCTGTTGTTGATCAGGGTCCCTGTGTATAGGGCCCACTCCCTTCCTCTGTTGATGATCAGGGTCCCTGTGTATAGGGCCCACTCCCTTCCTCTGTTGATGATCAGGGTCCCTAGGTATAGGGCCCACTCCCTTCCTCTGTTGATGATCAGGGTCCCTAGGTATAGGGCCCACTCCCTGCCTCTGTTGATGATCAGGGTCCCTAGGTATAGGGCCCACTCCCTGCCTCTGTTGATGATCAGGGTCCCTGTATATAGGGCCCGCTTCCTTCCTCTGTTGATGATCAGGGTCCCTGTGTATAGGGCCCACTTCCTTCCTCTGTTGATGATCAGGGTCCCTGTATATAGGGCCCACTTTCTTCCTCTGTTGATGATCGGGGTCCCTGTATATAGGGCCCACTCCCTTCCTCTGTTGATGATCAGGGTCCCTGTGTATAGGGCCCACTCCCTTCCTCTGTTGATGATCAGGGTCCCTGTATATAGGGCCCACTCCCTTCCTCTGTTGATGATCAGGGTCCCTGTGTATAGGGCCCACTCCCTTCCTCTATTGATGATCAGGGTCCCTGTGTATAGGGCCCACTCCCTTCCTCTGTTGATGATCAGAGTCCCTGTGTATAGGACCCACTTCCTTCCTCTGTTGATGATCGGGGTCCCTGTGTATAGGGCCCAATCCCTTCCTCTGTTGATGATCAGGGTCCCTGTGTATAGGGCCCACACCCTTCCTCTGTTGATGGTCAGGGTCCCTGTGTATAGGGCCCACTCCCTTCCTCTGTTGATGATCAGGGTCCCTGTGTATAGGGCCCACTCCCTTCCTCTGTTGATGATCAGGGTCCCTGTGTATAGGGCCCACTCCCTTCCTCTGTTGATGATCAGGGTCCCTAGGTATAGGGCCCACTCCCTGCCTCTGTTGATGATCAGGGTCCCTAGGTATAGGGCCCACTCCCTGCCTCTGTTGATGATCAGGGTCCCTGTATATAGGGCCCGCTTCCTTCCTCTGTTGATGATCAGGGTCCCTGTGTATAGGGCCCACTTCCTTCCTCTGTTGATGATCAGGGTCCCTGTATATAGGGCCCACTTTCTTCCTCTGTTGATGATCGGGGTCCCTGTATATAGGGCCCACTCCCTTCCTCTGTTGATGATCAGGGTCCCTGTGTATAGGGCCCACTCCCTTCCTCTGTTGATGATCAGGGTCCCTGTGTATAGGGCCCACACCCTTCCTCTGTTGATGATCAGGGTCTCTGTGTATAGGGCCCAATCCCTTCCTCTGTTGATGATCAGGGTCCCTGTATATAGGGCCCACTCCCTTCCTCTGTTGATGATCAGGGTCCCTGTGTATAGGGCCCACTCCCTTCCTCTGTTGATGATCAGGGTCCCTGTGTATAGGGCCCACTCCCTTCCTCTGTTGATGATCAGAGTCCCTGTGTATAGGACCCACTTCCTTCCTCTGTTGATGATTGGGGTCCCTGTGTATAGGGCCCAATCCCTTCCTCTGTTGATGATCAGGGTCCCTGTGTATAGGGCCCACTCCCTTCCTCTGTTGATGATCAGGGTCCCTGTGTATAGGGCCCACTCCCTTCCTCTGTTGATGATCAGGGTCCCTAGGTATAGGGCCCACTCCCTTCCTCTGTTGATGATCAGGGTCCCTGTGTATAGGGCCCACTCCCTTCCTCTGTTGATGATCAGAGTCCCTGTGTATAGGACCCACTTCCTTCCTCTGTTGATGATCGGGGGTCCCTGTGTATAGGGCCCAATCCCTTCCTCTGTTGATGATCAGGGTCCCTGTATATAGGGCCCACTTCCTTCCTCTGTTGATGATCAGGGTCCCTGTGTATAGGGCCCACTCCCTTCCTCTGTTGATGATCAGGGTCCCTAGGTATAGGGCCCACTCCCTTCCTCTGTTGATGATCAGGGTCCCTGTGTATAGGGCCCACTCCCTTCCTCTGTTGATGATCAGAGTCCCTGTGTATAGGACCCACTTCCTTCCTCTGTTGATGATCGGGGTCCCTGTGTATAGGGCCCAATCCCTTCCTCTGTTGATGATCAGGGTCCCTGTGTATTGGGCCCACTCCCTTCCTCTGTTGATGATCAGGGTCCCTGTGTATAGGGCCCACTCCCTTCCTCTGTTGATGATCAGGGTCCCTGTGTATAGGGCCCACTCCCTTCCTCTGTTGATGATCAGGGTCCCTAGGTATAGGGCCCACTCCCTTCCTCTGTTGATGATCAGGGTCCCTGTGTATAGGGCCCACTCCCTTCCTCTGTTGATGATCAGGGTCCCTAGGTATAGGGCCCACTCCCTGCCCCTGTTGATGATCAGGGTCCCTAGGTATAGGGCCCACTCCCTGCCTCTGTTGATGATCAGGGTCCCTGTATATAGGGCCCGCTTCCTTCCTCTGTTGATGATCAGGGTCCCTGTGTATAGGGCCCACTTCCTTCCTCTGTTGATGATCAGGGTCCCTGTATATAGGGCCCGCTTCCTTCCTCTGTTGATGATCAGGGTCCCTGTGTATAGGGCCCACTTCCTTCCTCTGTTGATGATCAGGGTCCCTAGGTATAGGGCCCACTCCCTTCCTCTGTTGATGATCAGGGTCCCTGTATATAGGGCCCACTTCCTTCCTCTGTTGATGATCAGGGTCCCTGTATATAGGGCCCACTCCCTTCCTCTGTTGATGATCAGGGTCCCTAGGTATAGGGCCCACTCCCTTCCTCTGTTGATGATCAGGGTCCCTAGGTATAGGGCCCACTCCCTTCCTCTGTTGATGATCAGGGTCCCTGTGTATAGGGCCCACTTCCTTCCTCTGTTGATGATCAGGGTCCCTGTATATAGGGCCCACTTTCTTCCTCTGTTGATGATCGGGGTCCCTGTATATAGGGCCCACTCCCTTCCTCTGTTGATGATCAGGGTCCCTGTGTATAGGGCCCACTCCCTTCCTCTGTTGATGATCAGGGTCCCTGTGTATAGGGCCCACACCCTTCCTCTGTTGATGATCAGGGTCTCTGTGTATAGGGCCCAATCCCTTCCTCTGTTGATGATCAGGGTCCCTGTATATAGGGCCCACTCCCTTCCTCTGTTGATGATCAGGGTCCCTGTGTATAGGGCCCACTCCCTTCCTCTGTTGATGATCAGGGTCCCTGTGTATAGGGCCCACTCCCTTCCTCTGTTGATGATCAGAGTCCCTGTGTATAGGACCCACTTCCTTCCTCTGTTGATGATTGGGGTCCCTGTGTATAGGGCCCAATCCCTTCCTCTGTTTATGATCAGGGTCCCTGTGTATAGGGCCCACTCCCTTCCTCTGTTGATGATCAGGGTCCCTGTGTATAGGGCCCACTCCCTTCCTCTGTTGATGATCAGGGTCCCTGTATATAGGGCCCACTTCCTTCCTCTGTTGATGATCAGGGTCCCTGTGTATAGGGCCCACTCCCTTCCTCTGTTGATGATCAGGGTCCCTAGGTATAGGGCCCACTCCCTTCCTCTGTTGATGATCAGGGTCCCTGTGTATAGGGCCCACTCCCTTCCTCTGTTGATGATCAGAGTCCCTGTGTATAGGACCCACTTCCTTCCTCTGTTGATGATCGGGGTCCCTGTGTATAGGGCCCAATCCCTTCCTCTGTTGATGATCAGGGTCCCTGTGTATTGGGCCCACTCCCTTCCTCTGTTGATGATCAGGGTCCCTGTGTATAGGGCCCACTCCCTTCCTCTGTTGATGATCAGGGTCCCTGTGTATAGGGCCCACTCCCTTCCTCTGTTGATGATCAGGGTCCCTAGGTATAGGGCCCACTCCCTTCCTCTGTTGATGATCAGGGTCCCTGTGTATAGGGCCCACTCCCTTCCTCTGTTGATGATCAGGGTCCCTAGGTATAGGGCCCACTCCCTGCCCCTGTTGATGATCAGGGTCCCTAGGTATAGGGCCCACTCCCTGCCTCTGTTGATGATCAGGGTCCCTGTATATAGGGCCCGCTTCCTTCCTCTGTTGATGATCAGGGTCCCTGTGTATAGGGCCCACTTCCTTCCTCTGTTGATGATCAGGGTCCCTGTATATAGGGCCCGCTTCCTTCCTCTGTTGATGATCAGGGTCCCTGTGTATAGGGCCCACTTCCTTCCTCTGTTGATGATCAGGGTCCCTAGGTATAGGGCCCACTCCCTTCCTCTGTTGATGATCAGGGTCCCTGTATATAGGGCCCACTTCCTTCCTCTGTTGATGATCAGGGTCCCTGTATATAGGGCCCACTCCCTTCCTCTGTTGATGATCAGGGTCCCTAGGTATAGGGCCCACTCCCTTCCTCTGTTGATGATCAGGGTCCCTAGGTATAGGGCCCACTCCCTTCCTCTGTTGATGATCAGGGTCCCTGTGTATAGGGCCTAGATCCCAATATGGATATTTAAAGTAGATCTAACCTCAAACTGGAAAACTAGGGTGTGTGTTACAACATAAGAGCCCAGTTTAGTGACAGCAATCACCCCCTAAATTACAAAGTTCTTGAACAACTGCAAGGGTCATCAGGTAGTCTATTAAAGCGGAGTTCCAGTCTGTAAAAAACTCTTATTACAAGGACACTTACCTGTCCAGGGATCCCATGATGTCGGCACCCCAAGTCGATTCGTCCATCAGCTTCGGGTGCAGGCGCCAGCATTGCAAGTAAGGGAAACCGCTTGTGAAGCCCTCAGGCTTTGTGCTTATTTGTACTGTATGTTCATGTTTAATTAAAATTAAACACGAACATACAAATAAATAAAATATTACAAAATATTATATATACACTACACTATATACTGTATACAGTGTGTGTGTGTATATATATATATATATATATATATATATATATATATGCTGTGTAAATATAGTGTATAATGTTGCAATCATATTATTATATTCTAGACAATGCATTTGTTAAAAATGTTGTACCATCAATCAATTTGTTAGACAGGTGACACGGTGACTATGAGCAAGGTGTATTGTTTGATGATGTCTTATTATATGTGAGCCTTGTTGTATTTGGGCTCAGTCTTGTAAAATGTTATGATTACCAGAATTGTATAAATAAATATTTTATGAGTTCTCTTTTGGTACCTTAGGGGCTTTTTCATATGTGCGGCAGACCTTGCTGCCCCTCTAAAAAAGCATTCCGTGGTGGGTGTTTGACAGGCGGTGAGAAGGCGATATATCAACTCCTCACCGTCTGTTTTAACCCTGAAAATGCCGACCCACCTTTTACTGTACAGGCACAGGCTGGGGGTGGGGAGAAGACCTAGAAATATTACTGAAACTCAACAGAGAAAAGTCAGGTCTCTTTCACTGCCTGATGGGGCTGTGCAGAGCTGTGTAAATCTCAGAAATGGATGGGCAGAAATGCAAACTCCTTGAAAGGTAAAACAACTCCCTTTTATGTTATATATACAGGTGCATCTCATAAAATTTGAATAGCATTAAAAAAGGTAATTTATTTCAGTAATTCAATTCAAAATGTGAAACATATATGTTATATAGATGCTTTAGACACAAGGTGATATATATTTCAAGCATTTCTTTCTTTTAATTTTGATGATTATGGCTTACAGCTAGTGATAACTAGTGACGCCTACAAACCAACAAAAGAAAAAAAAGCTTCTTAATACAGAAATGTTGGCTTACTGAAAAGTATGTCCATCATGTACAGTATAGTATGCACTCAATACTTGGTCGGGGCTCCTTTTGCATTAATTGAACTGCATCAATGTGGCGTGCCATGGAGGCGATCATCCTGTGGCACTGCTGAGGTGTTATGGAAGCCCAGGTTGCTTTGATAGTGGCCTTCAGGTCATCTGCATTGTTGGGTCTGGTGTCTCTCATCTTCCTCTTGATAATACAGCTTCTCTATGGGGTTTAGGTCAGACAAGTTTGCTGTCCAATGAAGCACAGTGATACCATGATCATTAAACTAGGTATTGGTAATTTTGGCAGTGTGGGCAGGTGCCAAGTCCTGCTGGAAAATTAAATAAGCATCTCCATAGAGTTGGTCAGCAGAGGGAAGCATGAAGTGCTCTAGAATTTTCCGGTAGAAGGCTGCACTGACTTTGAACACAGTGGACCAACATCAGCAGATGACATGGCTCCCCAAATCATCACTGACTGTGGAAACTTCACACTGGACCTCATGCAACTTGGATTCTGTGCCTCTTCACCAGGGGCATAACTAGAAATCACAGGGCCCCATAGCAAAATATTGTATGCCCCCCCCCCCCCCACATACACACACAAAAAAAAGAACTAATGCCATTGAACAACAGATTACCGCACCCATGTGGCACAGTACCCAGGCAACAGCTTATATAAATTTTGAACAACAAAGTATGCAGTATACTGTATGCAGCCCCTGAAGGACACACATTGCTGACCTCCATGCCTTCCAACCTATTTCTGTTCTGTTATATAAAATGAAATAGTTCAACTCACCATAATGCAGAATCAGTGGGAGCCCTGAGCATGTCACTTGCCACCGTATGCAACTTGTCACGGAATGTCACTTGCCACATCACCCGCCACACGTTGTGGATTGTCCACTTGCCACGTCGCTTGCCACCAGATGCAGATTGTCACTTGTCACACGTTGCAGAATGTCACCTGCCACATGTTGCCAATTGTCCACTTGCCACATCCCGGATTGTAACTTGCCACGTCACCTGCCACACATTACTGATTGTCACTTGCCACGTCCCAGATTGTCACTTGCCACACTTTACGGATTGTCACTTGCCACATCGCCTGCCACATGTTACGGATTGTCACTTGCCATGTCACCTGCCACATGTTACGGATTGTCACTTGCCACATCACCTGCCACATGTTACGGATTGTCACTTGCCACGTCACCTGCCACATGTTACGCATTGTCACTTGCCACGTCACCTGTCACATGTTACGGATTGTCACTTGCCACGTCACCTGCCACATGTTACGGATTGTCACTTGCCACGCGGCATTGATGCAGTAATTCATGCAAAAGGAGCCCCGACCAACTAATGAGTGCATACTATACTGTACATGGACATACTTTATCGTAATCCAATTTGGATATGTTATAGTGTTAGCCTAACTGTGTTAACACACCAAATTTGGGGTTCCTAGCATCAAGTGGCTCTGAGATACGGGGCCCCAAAGTCGGGTCGCAAAATGTCAAGCACTTTTCTGCAGCAGAGAATGGCATTTTGTGACCCGACTTTGGGGCCCCGTATCTCAGGGCTACTTGGTGCTAGGAACCCCAAAGTCGGGTCGTAAAATGTTCCTTTAAAAACACTTATAAACGCAAACACAGCTAAACGTGGTACCAGCGTTTAGCCGCGTTTGGCATCTGAAACTTGGAAAACTTTTGCGTCTGAACCCATTTTTTTGCTTCTGGAAAAACGAGGTTAAACACACTTGCCTAAAAACGCCAAAAAACGAGACTGTGTACATGGACACATAGGATAACATTGAATGAGTTCAGGGGCAGTTGAAAAAAAGTGTCCAACTGCCTCTGAACACGCGTTTAACAGCGTCTCGTGTGCATGAGGCCTAAGACACCATGTTTAGATGTGTACCGCATATCGTTTTTGTATGCATCTAAATGCAGCTCTCTAGGAATCAATGAGACCATGTACACAGCTGCGTCTACAAGTGAAAATGTGCGCCGCATTTAGTGGCGTTCAAGAAAAGTAGGACGTCGATATCTGCAGATTTTACGCAAAAAAGCAAGAAAAGAATTGTACATGTCTAAACTCTGTATGCATCTAAAAACAACTAAGGGCTCGTTCACACCAGCGCTCTGCATTTACGCAAAGTGCACAGGTGCCATTAATTGCTAATGGCACCCCAAATGCATCTTGTAAACACAGCGCATTTATGGCCATCAGACCAGATGGTATCTCAGTACCTTGCAGTTTGGTGTGGTGCGATCTGAAAAAATAGTGCTTGATAATAATAAAAATGCCGTAAATCTATCCCCTATTTTGTACACACTAACTTTTGCGCAAACCAATCAATATATGCTTATTGTGATTTTTTTTATTTTTTTTTTACCAAAAATATGTAGAAGAATACATATCAGCCTAAACTGATGAAGAAATTTGTTTTAAAAAAAAAAATTTGGGGGATATTTATTATAGCAAAAAGTACAAAATATTGTGTTTTTTTACAATTGTCGCTCTTTTTTTGTTTATAGTGCAAAAAATAAAAAACGATCAAATACCACCAAAAGAAAGCTCTATTTGTGGGGAAAAAAGAACATACATTTTGTTTGGGTACAACGTCGCACGACTGCGCAATTGTCAGTTAAAGCGTTGCAGTGCCGTTTCGCAAAAAATGGCATGGTCAGGAAGGGGGCAAATCCTTCCGGGGCAGAAGTGGTTAAAATCTCTGCTCCTTTAAAAAAGATTTTTTTTAAAGGTTTTTTTTTCACTGATTATTATTATTATTCACAATTTATATAGCGCCAACAGTTTATGCAGCACTTTACGATGTAGAGGGGGAACAGTACAATTACAGTACAGTTCAATACAGAAGGGACAGGAGAAGTATCCGGCCCCCCATACCCTTTTTATGGCTAATCACTTGCATATAAGCCTTCAAAATGGGCACTTTTGATTTTTCAAGTTCGGGTCTCATGGACTTTAATAAGGTTCGCCGTTCGGGTCTGATGTTCGAGAGTTCTGGCACAAACTGTACCGTGGTGGGGGGGGGGGGGGGGGGGGGGGTGTTCAGCTCACCTCTAGTTGCCAACCTCCCATGGCATTTTTTTACTGACAACCTGAAAAATGACAAAACTTTTAAATACTAAGACAGTCAATATCTAAGCAGTATAAACACGATATGGAAACACTGACAATACCCATAATAAGTAATTTGCCTGATTTACACTTAAAAGGTCAACACAGCATGACAAACTACCAGCCCTTGATGTTTACTGACAGTTGTAAAAATCACCAATTTTTACAAACGGTCTGTAAATTTACTGATGGTTGGCAACCCTGAGGTTAGGGGGTGGTGTAAAAGGTGGCTCAAAAACGAGGTTTTACCACCCCTCACCTGCTAGTGTAAACGAGCCCGTACTTTACACGTTTTTTTACGCAAGACCTTCTTCTAGCTCTGACAGCAAGGACCTTGGTTCTGTGTAGAAAGTTTGCCTATGCCCGTGTGAATGAGCCTGTAAGCTTTCAAAAAGAAAAAAAAAATGAAAATGTTATTGCTGAAAAATGATCCTGTGCCTTTAATAACTTTGCAGCACCCGCTCTAAGGATTTCAGAGCCATATGTTCATTTAAATGGAATGTAGTTCTTAAAATATTCAGCAGAGGTGGTGCAGTATAGCCGCCCTCCTCCGCAGCCATTTATAGGAATCTATAGAAGCCCGTTTCCCGTAGACCTGTAGGTTCTCCCAGCAGGGGACAGGTTAAATATGAATGATTCCTTTAATGTGTAATTTAGTGTTCTACAGATCCCGGGGGCTACAGCGTGGAGCTGGTGGATAGAGGGGCCCGGGGGAAATCCACCCCGGCACGGGGTAATGGTTTTTATGAAATAAGCTCCAGCAGATATTCTTCATGTAGTCGCTTACCCCCAATCCCTCCTTACCAGCACCAAGAACATTTTTTTTTTTTTTTTTATTTCACCCAGTGTGCTTGCAATTTAAAATTCCCTCTATTCTCTTCACAGCGGCTATGATTTTGACTTTGATTACTACAGAAATGACTTCTATGAGAGGTGAGTGAAGCTGCATGAATGCACTATGACCTATTTTTGTTCTCTTCTGTCTTATTGTGAATTGCGTTCCAGCCGTGGGGTGGGGGGGGGGAGAAATCAGAGCCTGGCGAATGCAATCACATCTCCACATTGTCAAGCGGCACGACGGGGGGGGGGGCGACATTAACACGCTCGCCGCCTTCATCCGAGCTAGAAAGAGAGTCCTGCCTCTGTACAGTCTTTCATGTCGGTGTGTTTTGTCATTGGGGGGGGGGGGGGGGGTCAGATAAGGCATAGATTTTATTTTTTTTTTTCTTAAATAAAGAATACAAAAAGAGGATCTAACAGGCTTGACATACACAAATGATATGAGATGCTTGAATTTTGTATAGTGACATAGATTGATCAAAAACATGCTGTGTCATTGGTTGTTTAAAAAAAAAAAGAAAAAAACCTTAAAGGGTATTCATCAAAAAAATTGCAGAGCTATTCATCCTATGAATGTACATTTGTTTTGTGCAAATGGGGCAAAACAGAATGTTATTAGGTTGTTTTCTCTCCAGGTCAAATGTTATGGTTTGGGAATTTATCACTTTATGGCCACTAGATGGAGCCGACGATCGTAGTAAATACATTTTTCCTAATCATACAGTACAGGACATTGGGTTATAGGGCTGCTACTAGGGATGAGCCGAACACCCCCCGGTTCGGTTCGCACCAGAACCCGCGAACGGATCGCAAGTTCGCACGAACGTTAGAACCCCATTGACGTCTATGGGACTCGAACGTTCGAAATCAAAAGTGCTCATTTTAAAGGCTAATTTGCATGGTATTGTCCTAAAAAGGGTGTGGGGACCCGGGTCCTACCCCAGGGGACATGTATCAATGCAAAAAAAACTTTTAAAAACGGCCGTTTTTTCGGGAGCAGTGATTTTAATGATGCTTAAAGTAAAAAAAAAAAGTGAAATATTCCTTTAAATATCGTACCTGGGGGGTGTCTATAGTATGCCTGTAAAGTGACGCCTGTTTCCCATGTTTAGAACAGTCCCTGCACCAAATGTCATTTTTAAAGGAAAAAAATCTCATTTAAAACTGCTTGCGGGTTTAATGTCATGTCGGGTCCTGGCAATATGGATGAAAATCAGTGAGACAAACGGCATGGGTACCCCCCAGTCCATTACCAGGCCCTTTGGGTCTTGTATGGATATTAAGGGGAACCCCGCACCCAAATTAAAATAAGGAAAGGTCCCTATATACTCTGAACAGCAGTATACAGGCGGTGCAAACAAGACAGGGACTGTAGGTTTGTTGTTAAGTAGAATCTGTTTGTAATTTTGAACATTTTTAACGTGTTTAGCTCCAGCCAAAAAATCTTTTCTAAGCTTTTTGGAAAACATAGGGAAGGGTTATCACCCCTGTGACATTTGTTTTGCGTCTTTCCTCCTCTTCAGAAGATTTCACCTCACTTTTTTGTCCCAATGAAAAATGTTTTTTGAAAATTTGGGTTTTTTTGTGGAACAAGGATTGGAAAGCATCAGTGGAAAGGAGAAATTGTTTTCCCATATTAACTCTTACATGAGAGAATTTCCCTTCCTAGGGGTAGATTTCATCTCACTTCCTGTTGTCTCCTTCCGTTTGCAAGTAGGAGTCGTTTGTAAGTTAGATGTTTGAAAGTAGGGTCCTGCCCTATATACTCAGCAGAAATTTGGGCCTTAGGTGTTGCTGTGGCCAAAACACTGTAAGCCCTCACAGGGCCCTGCTGTGAAATATTAGATCAAGAATTGTAATTACATGCCCCTGTTGAACAGGAGCTGAAAAATTAGGCCTTAGGCACTGGTGCTGGTGCCACAACACTGCAACCCCTCACAGACACTCTAGTTGGAACGCAGGAACGAGCCCTGCTGCAAAGTATTGCATCAAAAATTGTAATTACACGCCCCTGTTAGACAGGGGCAGAAAAATTGGGCCTTAGGCACTGGTGCTGGTGCCACAACACTGCAACCCCTCACAGACACTCTAGTTGGAACGCAGGAACGAGCCCTGCTGCAAAGTATTGCATCAAAAATTGTAATTACACGCCCCTGTTATACAGGGGCTGAAAAATTGTGCCTTAGGCACTGGTGGTGGCGCCCAGAACCAAAAATGTTCTTACAAGCTATCAGCGTGATGATTGAGGAGGAAGAGGATAATTACTCAGGGATAGTCACTCAGCATCAGCATAGGCAGTCTTTGAAGGGATCTGAAAAAAATTATTCAGTTACATCAGCATCAGGTGCTTGGTAGCTGGTGGTGATCCAAGACTGATTCATTTTTATGAAGGTCAGCCGATCGACCGAGTCAGTGGACAGACGCACCCTGTGATCGGTTACCACGCCTCCAGCAGCACTGAATGTGCGTTCCGAAAGAACGCTGGATGCAGGACAGGCCAGTAGCTCAATTGCATACTGTGCAAGCTCTGGCCAGTGATCCATCCTCAAGACCCAGTAACCCAGAGGATTTTCGGTGGGAAAGGTGTCCAAGTCTGATCTTGCCCCTAGGTATTCCTGCACCATGTAAAACAGACGCTGGCGATGGTTGCTGGAACCGATCATACCTTGGGGCTGCGGACCAAAAAATTGTCTGAACGCATCGGTCAGACGGCCACCTTCTCCACCGCTCCTTCTTTGACTGACCGAAGCCTCAGCAACACGTTGTCCAGAAACAGGAGTTTGTAACCTCCCAGTCTCTGGGAACGCGTTGCACAGACCTTTCTGCAAGGCCTCCCGAAGATGTTTCATCCTCTGCTCCCTCTGCGATGGCAAGATAAGGTCCGCAACCTTACCCTTGTAACGTGGATCAAGGAGGGTTGCCAGCCAGTATTGGTCCTTCTCCTTGATACCACGAATACGAGGATCCTTACGCAGGCTTTGCAGGATCAGGGAGGCCATGCAGCGTAGGTTTGCTGAGGCATTCGGTCCGGAGTCCTCTGGGTCACTAAGGACAACAACGTCCGCAGCCACCTCCTCCCAGCCACGTACAAGTCCATGTGTTCCTTGGGACTGATCCCTTAAAGACTGCTGATGCTGAGTGCCAGGCTCCACCTCCATACTGACACAATCTTCCTCCTCCTCCTCCTCCTCGTCCTCTTCCTGTGTGATCGGCGGGCACGCAGGAACACTGTCTGGATAAAGGGGGCCTTGAGAGCTAAGGAAGTCCTCCTCTTCCTGCCTCTGTTCTGCCTCAAGTGCCCTGTCCATTATTCCACGCAGCGTGTGCTCCAACAGGTGGACAAGGGAGACAGTGTCACTGATGCATGCACTGTCAGTGCTCACCATCCTCGTGGCCTCCTCGAATGGTGACAGGACAGTGCATGCATCCCTGATCATGGCCCACTGGCGTGGGGAAAAAAAACCAAGGTCCCCTGACCCTGTCCTGGTGCCATAGTCGCACAGGTACTCATTTATGGCCCTCTGCTGCGTGTGCAGCCGCTGCAGCATGGCCAATGTCGAGTTCCACCTGGTGGGCATGTCACAGATTAGGCGGTTCTTGGGCAGGTTAAACTCCTTTTGGAGGTCCGTCAGCCGAGCACTGGCATTATATGACCGGCGGAAATGCACACAGACTTTCCTGGCCTGCCTCAGGACATCCTGTAAGCCCGGGTACCTGCCCAAGAACCGCTGCACCACCAAGTTAAGGACGTGAGCCAAACAGGGCACATGGGTCAGTTGTCCCTGTCGGAGGGCAGAGAGGAGGTTGGTGCCATTGTCGCAAACCACCATTCCTGCCTTAAGTTGGCGTGGCGTCAACCACCTCTGAACCTGCCCCTGCAGAGCTGACAGAACCTCTGCCCCAGTGTGGCTCCTGTCCCCCAAGCACACCAGCTCAAGCACCGCATGGCATCTTTTGGCCTGCGTACTTGCGTAGCCCCTTGAACGCCTACGGAGCACCGCTGGTTCCGAGGAAGAGGCCATGGAGGAAGAAGAAGAGGAGGGGGTGGAGGAGAGAGGTGTGTCACAATCAGCATTTTGGAGGCGTGGTGGCGGAACAACCTCCAACACTACTGCACCTTGTCCTGCATCCTTCCCAGCTGCCAGCAGAGTCACCCAATGCGCCGTGAAACTTAAGTAACGTCCCTGTCCATGCCTGCTGGACCATGAGTCAGCGGTAATATGCACCTTACCACTGACCGCCCTGTCCAGCGAGGCATGGACATTGCCTTCCACATGCCGGTAGAGAGCTGGAATCGCCTTCCGTGAGAAAAAGTGGCGTTTGGGTACCTGCCACTGAGGAACCGCACATTCCACAAACTCACGGAAGGGGGCAGAGTCTACCAACTGAAAAGGCAGCAGTTGAAGTGCTAGCAATTTTGCCAAGCTAGCATTCAACCGCTGGGCATGTGGATGGCTGGGAGCAAACTTCTTTCGGCGGTGCAGCAGCTGGGGCAGGGAAATTTGCCTGGTACAATCTGGCGTCGGTGTACCAAAAGCAGATTGCCCACAAGTACTTGGCTGTGACACACCTAATTCTACACCTTCATTCCTCTCACTGCAGGTCTCAGAGAGGACTGAAGGTCTAGTGGGGTTGGAAATCTCAGCTGATGAGGAGCAAGGAGAGATCCTCTTTGTTCTTTGGTGTGGGTCTTTTAGATATGCTTGCCAACGAACTGCATGGCAGGTCAACATATGTCTGGTCAAGCATGTGGTACCCAAGCGGGAGATGTTTTGGCCACGCGAGATACGCTTGAGACATATGTTGCAAATAGCAGCGGTGCGATCTGATGCACTCGTCTCAAAAAAGGCCCACACCAAAGAACTTTTTGAATAACGCGCAGAGACTGCAGCGCCCTGCACATGTGGAGCTTTGGGGTGTGATGCAGTCAATGTGCTGCCCTTAGGCTGGCCCCTGGAGGGCATCCTGCCTCGTTGGTGATGTGCCGCCTCCTCCTCCTCCTCCTCCTCCTCTCTCCTATCAGGCACCCACGTTGAGTCAGTGACCTCATCATCCCCTCCCTCCTCATCACTGGAGCAAACCTGGCAGTATGCTGCAGCAGGGGGAGCATGACTGCCAGATTGCTGTCCTTCTTGGGCACCCCCTCTGTCCGTGCTCATGTTACTGCCTTCATCGAGCTCAGTATCATCATCAGAGCCTTCCAAACGCTGGGCATCCTCCTGGAGCATGTACCTAACACTGTGGTCAAACAGTTCGAGGGAATCCTCATGAGGACATGGTGGAGCTAGGGAAGGAGTCACTGATGACATTGAGCTGAGGGAAGAGGCCGCTGCTTTGCCAGACAAAGCACCCTGGGCATGGGTGAGAGAGGATGAGGAGGATGAGGACGGCTTGGTCATCCACTCGACCAAGTTTTCTGCATGTTGCGGCTCAACACGGCCAGCTGCCGAAAAAAAGGCCAAGCGTGTCCCATGGCCACGTGCTGATGAGGATGCACCGTCTCCACGACCAGCACTAGACACAGAGCCTGCTTGCCCTCTCTTATTGGCTTGTGACTGTCTGCCTCTCCTTCTTGGCCTTCCAGACATACTAATGGCCTGTAGCTGCACTAAGCTGGGATAGAACACCTGTAATTTTCTTCAGGTAGCTTTATATACTGTAACCAGACAAGCCTGCCTGTCAGTAGGAAGATAACAGGAACGGATCTAGCTGAACACTGTGAGCAGGACGCACTGCACTAAATGTAAATAGCAGGAACGGATCTAGCTGAACACTGTGAGCAGGACGCACTGACTGCACTAAATGTAAATAGCAGGAACGGATCTAGCTGAACACTGTGAGCAGGACGCACTGCACTAAATGTAAATAGCAGGAACAGATCTAGCTGAACACTGTGAGCAGGACGCACTGCACTAAATGTAAATAGCAGGAACGGATCTAGCTGAACACTGTGAGCAGGACGCACTGACTGCACTAAATGTAAATAGCAGGAACGGATCTAGCTGAACACTGTGAGCAGGACGCACTGCACTAAATGTAAATAGCAGGAACGGATCTAGCTGAACACTGTGAGCAGGACGCACTGCACTAAATGTAAATAGCAGGAACGGATCTAGCTGAACACTGTGAGCAGGACGCACTGCACTAAATGTAAATAGCAGGAACGGATCTAGCTGAACACTGTGAGCAGGACGCACTGCACTAAATGTAAATAGCAGGAACGGATCTAGCTGAACACTGTGAGCAGGACGCACTGACTGCACTAAATGTAAATAGGAACGGATCTAGCTGAACACTGTGAGCAGGACGCACTGACTGCACTAAAAGTAAATAGCAGGAACGGATCTAGCTGAACACTGTGAGCAGGACGCACTGCACTAAATGTAAATAGCAGGAACGGATCTAGCTGAACACTGTGAGCAGGACGCACTGCACTAAATGTAAATAGCAGGAACGGATCTAGCTGAACACTGTGAGCAGGACACACTGCACTAAATGTAAATAGCAGGAACGGATCTAGCTGAACACTGTGAGCAGGACGCACTGACTGCACTAAATGTAAATAGCAGGAACGGATCTAGCTGAACACTGTGAGCAGGACGCACTGACTGCACTAAATGTAAATAGCAGGAACGGATCTAGCTGAACACTGTGAGCAGGACGCACTGCACTAAATGTAAATAGCAGGAACAGATCTAGCTGAACACTGTGAGCAGGACGCACTGCACTAAATGTAAATAGCAGGAACGGATCTAGCTGAACACTGTGAGCAGGACGCACTGCACTAAATGTAAAGAGCAGGAACAGATCTAGCTGAACACTGTGAGCAGGACGCACTGCACTAAATGTAAAGAGCAGGAACAGATCTAGCCTAATCTAGCTCTCAAATCAAATGACACTGTCTGTCTCTCTCTCTATCAGCACACCGGAACACACTACACAGGGCCGCCGTGCAGGCGGCCTTATATAGTGTGGGGCGTGTACTAAATCCCCTGAGCCATAATTGGCCAAAGCCACCCTGGCTTTGGCCAATTACAGCTCTCTCTACTGACGGCGCTGTGATTGGCCAAGCATGCGGGTCATAGTGCATGCTTGGCCAATCATCAGCCAGCAATGCACTGCGATGCCGCAGTGAATTATGGGCCGTGACGCGCCACACGAATTTGTCGCGAACGGCCCATAACGTTCGCAATTCGACGGACGGTCGAACAGCCGATGTTCGAGTCGAACATGGGTTCGACTCGAACACGAAGCTCATCCCTAGCTGCTACCTTAACTGGTTCCCACCCACCGTATAGTAAAATGATGGTCGAGTGGGACCGCTCTCATTCTCTCCCATCGTCTCTTGCCGCATCGTGGCAATTGGTGATGCACTGTGTCCGATCACTGATCAGGGTAAATGGCCAATGACGTTAGCTCCTTACCATGTGATCAGTTGTGTTCAATCACAGCTCATCACATGTAAACAAATACCGGTTATCAGCATTTCCTGTCCTCAGCGCTGTCAGTGTCTGAAGAAAGGAAAGCTGATAACTGCCTTTCCTGTGACATCAGTGCCGCCTCATCAGTGCAGCCTCATCAGTGCCCATCAGTGCCACCTTATCAGTGCCCATCAGTGTCGCCTTATCAGTGCCCATCAATGCAGCCTATCAGTGCCCATCAGTGCAGCCTCATCAGTGCTCATCAATGCAGCCCTATCAGTGTCCATCAGTGCCGCCTCATCAGTGCCTCCTCATCAGTTCAACCTCATCAGTGCAGCCTCATCAGTGCCCAGCAATGCAATCTCATCAGTGTCCATCAGTGCAGCCCTATCAGTGTCCATCAGTGCCGTCGCATCAGTGCCCATCAATGCAATCTCATCAGTGTCCATCAGTGCAGCCTCATCAGTGCCCATCAATGCAGCCCTATCAGTGTCTATTAGTGCCGTCTCATCAGTGCCCATCAATACAATCTCATCAGTGTCCATCAGTCCAGCCCTATCAGTGTCTATCAGTGCCATCTCATCAGTGCCCATCAATGCAATCTCATCAGTGTCCGTCAGGGCAACCCTATCAGCGTCCATCAATGCAACCTCATCAGTGTCCATCAGTGCAGCCCTATCAGTGCCCATCAGTGCAGCCCTATCAGTGCCCATCAGTGCAGCCCTATCAGTGTCCATCAGTGCCGTCTCATCAATGCCTATCAGTGCAGCCCTATCAGTGTCCATCAATGCAACCTCATCAGTGTCCATCAGAGCAGCCTTATCAGTGTCCATCAATGCAACCTCATCAGTGTCCATCAGTGCAGCCCTATCAGTGCCCATCAGTGCAGCTGCATCATCGCACATCAGTAAAGAAGAAAAATTACTTATTTGCAAAATTTTATAACAGAAACAAAAAAAAAGTTTTTTTGTTTGTTTAGCAAAAAATGTAAAACCCAGTGGTGATTAACCTCTTGCCTACTGGACACCTAAACCCCCCTCCTGCCCAGACCAATTTTCAGCTTTTAGCGCTGTCACTCTTTGAATGACAATTGCGCGGTCATACTACACTGTACCCAAATTACATTTTTTTCATTTTTTTTCCACAAATAGAGCTTTCTTTTGGTGGTATTTGATCACCTCTTTTTATTTTTTTTCTTGTTAAAAAAATTTAAAAAGCCCGAATTAAAAAAAAAAATACAAAATCGTTTTATATTTAGTTAATAAATTTTGCAAACAGGTAATTTTTCTCCTTCATTAATGTACGCTGATGAGGCTACACTGATAGGCACTGATAGGCTGCAGTGACGGGCACTGATAAGGTGACACTGATGGGCACTGATGAGGTGGCACTGGAGGGCACCGATAGGTGGCATTGGTGGGCACTGATGGGCGGCACTGATGGGCATTGATAGGTGGCACTGAAGGACACTAATAGGTGGTACTGATAGGTGGCACTGATAGCTGGCACTGATGGACATTGATGGGTGGCAGTGATGGGTGGCAATGATGGGCACTAATCGGCACTGGTAGGTGACACTGATAGGCAGCACTGCTAGATGGCACAGATGAGGCACTGATTGGCACCACTGGTGGGCATTGATAGGTGGCACTCGTGGGCATTGATAGGTGGCACTGATTGCTGGCACTTATGTACCGGTGGGCATTGTGGACACTGATTCGTGGCACTGGCAGGCGGTACTGGTGGGCACATATGAGGCGGCTTCGCCTCTTCCTTTTCGGTCCCTTCAACAGAAGCCAGTGATCAGCTTTTTTTTCTCCTCATGCTGTCAGCATGAGAAGAAAAAAAAATGATTACCGATCTTCTGTTTACATCACGTGGTAAGGGGCCGGGATCGACCCCTTACTCGGATCTGTGATCACCCCAGTCTCATTGACTCGGGTGATCACAGCGCGCGCCCTTCAGGGGGCTGTGATGAGCGTGCAAAGGGGAGGATGTCTATTGACACCCTCTCGGCAGCGGATCTGAAGGGGTTAAATACTACCAAAATAAAGCTTTATCTGTCAAAAAAAAAATTATAAAAATTTTATTTGAGTACAGTGTTGCATGACCCCACAATTGTCATTCAAAGTGTGACAGCGCTGAAAGCTGAAAATTGGCCTGGGGGTGAACCTGCCCAGTATTAAAGTAGTTAAAGTGGTTGTAAACCTCAGATATGAAATATGAATAAAGCATATCCTTCTATAGAATGTACTTGTTTAAATTAAGAGCACTAAGTGTCATTTCTCTCTGTTTCTTCGTTCCTCTGCCATCAGCATGAATCACCTCTGACAAGTTTTCCTGACAATAAGAGAAAAATAGTGACGGGGAGGGACCTCCAGCAGATTGACAGCCTTAGCTCTGTTCCTGTGTGCTGTGTGAAGGGGGAGTGTGTGTCCCTTTCCCCCAATCAGCTCTGAGCTCTTCCCTCACTGAGCCCTGCAGAGTGTAACTTCAGCTCTCTGCCCCCTTTTTTCTAAACTCTCAGACAAGCTTTATAATTCAGCACTTTGAACAGCTACAGAGAAAACTGCAGATAAACAGGTACAACGTATGTAGGAGGATTTGTTTAATCTCTGTGGATCGCAAATATAAGGAAAGTAGGTAATGGATTTAGGGCGTTAAACAGTCATCTCCAGACAATTATAATATAAAACAGATTAGAGTTTGCCAAACAACATCTAAAAAAGCCTTCACAGTTCTGGAACAACATCCTATGGACAGAGGAGACCAAGATCAACTTGTACCAGAGTGATGGGAAGAGAAGAGTATGGAGAAGGAAAGGAACTGCTCATGATCCAAAGCATGCCATCTCAACAGTGAAGCATGGTGGTGATAGTGTCATGGCGTGGGCATGTATGGATGCCAATGGAACTGGTTCTCTTGTATTTATTGATGATGTGACTGCTGACAAAAGCAGCAGGATGAATTCTGAAGTGTTTCGGGCAATATTATCTGCTCATATTCAGCAAAATGCTTCAGAACTCATTGGACGGCGCTTCACAGTGCAGATGGACAATGACCAGAAGCATACTGCGAAAGCAACCAAAGAGTTTTTTAAGGGAAAGAAGTGGAATGTTATGCAATGGCCAAGTCAATCACCTGACCTGAATCCGATTGAGCATGTATTTCAGTTGCTGAAGACAAAACTGAAGGGAAAATGCCCCAAGAACAAGCAGAAACTGAAGACAGTTGCAGTAGAGGCCTGGCAGAGCATCACCAGGGATGAAACCCAGCGTCTGGTGATGTCTATGCGTTCCAGACTTCAGGCTGTAATTGGCTGCAAAGGATTTGCAACCAAGTAATAAAAAGTGAAAGTGGATGGATGAATGTTAATCTGTCCCATTACTTTTGGTCCCTTAAAAAGTGGGAGGCGGAAGAAATTTAGCTTATGCACCATGGCTTTCTCGAGAACACAGGGGATTGTCTGATACTACCTCCCCGCTGACGAAACACGCCCTCTTAATATGGGACAAGACAAACCAAATTTTTAATCTATCCCCTCCCATGTCCCCGTTGGCACCGTTGGGAGGATTTCTGTGGTTTCCACCGGATGAACAATCGGCTTTCTTTGGCACTTGGGTGGACGACGGCAACGCCAGTTGTGGAAAACTAATGAGAGATGGTAAACTACTGAGCTTTGAATCTCTCCAAAACAGACATAGTGGGTCCCACATGAACTTTTGGAGATATCGGCAACTCCACCATTTCTTTGAAATTCACGGCCAATCTATAAGGGATTTCTCCTCTCTTACACTCTTTGAACGCCTTTTCATAGATGAAACACCAATACCTCACATGATCTCTGAACTGTATCGCCTATTAGGCTCCACTGTACAAGACGCTAAACCAACTTATATACGAGCTTGGGAGAGAGATCTTAAACTAGATTTTACGGCGTCTCAGCTTACTCACCTATACCAGCTCACACACTCCAGCTCTATTGAGTCTAAAACTCAGGAAAATAATTATAAAGTGCTATCACGATGGTACAGGGTGCCAGCCGATCTGGCACGTATATACCCCTCGGTATCTGACCAATGTTGGAGGGAATGCGGAAATAAGGGCACACTCTTGCATATTTGGTGGGAGTGTCCCCGGATTAAACCATATTGGGCAGATATTAAATCACAAATAAAAGAAATCCTAGACTTAGATATACCACTACTGCCGGCCCACTTTCTCCTACAGGTTCCTCATATTCCAATTGGTAGATATAAGAAAAGCATGCTACCACATCTTTTAAATGCGGCCAAGCGATTGCTGCCAGTTTACTGGAAGCAGTCCTGGATCCCCTCCAGGGAAGAGTGGATAAAGAAAGTGAACGGCATTAGAGACGCGGAACACTGGGTAGCGACATGCCGAGACACTGTTGAACGCTTTAATATTATCTGGGGACCCTGGACAGACTATGTAACTGTCCCAGGACAAATTTCCTCCAGCTTAGACTCCTCCCGGAGTTGGCTGAGCCGTCCCTTAAATCTCGCCTAATTGGGAGCACAGGGGCCTCTTAGATATCCGTCCACCACTCCTTGCCCTCTATGGAGGTAATTCAATGGTAGAAGAGCTCGCCCGGTGCAGACAAGAAGACTCTATTCACTGCAGGTATGCTTCACCCTTCCCCCCTCCCGTCTCTTTCCCCCCCTTTCATTCTTTCCTCCCCCTTCTTCTTTCTCTTGTTTTGGCTTGTTTTTGTATTATACAAACCAGAAGTAAGGTCATGGAGGCAAGTTGAAGAGTGGCACGGCCTCTCCTGAAGGAGCGGACCTCGACCTTTCTCTACCGGCACTAACGTAGCAACACTGGCTTCTCCGGTTGGGGCGATGACTTAGGGGAGGTAGTTGGAGGCTGTACAGCCCCCCTACTTGGGGAAAGTTGTCCCAGGGATACACCCTGCGCCTGCGGGGTGCAGGTGTGGTCCAATGAGGGAGAAGACAGTTACATACGGGATTCTGTCCTCTCGGTTAATTTTATGTGCGCTGGTAAGAAAGGGGTTATGTAAAGCACCAACACCTCAACATATGGGAGAGGTTGTTCTTTTCCTTTTTTTTTTTTTTTTCTTTTTTTTTTTTAACTCCATGGCCATGCTTCCTTCCTTTTAGTTTTATCCTATAGATAGCCTATGTTTATATGTCTGTTTCCAGAGATTTCAGTTATCTTGATATGAGTCTGTAAATACTGGATTCTATATGTTGTATTAAACTGAAATTGTTTCTAAAATAAAGATTTTACAAAAAAAAAAAAGTGGGAGGCACATATACAAACTGTTGTAATTCCTACACCGTTCACCTGATTTGGATGTAAATACCCTCAAATTAAAGCTGAAAGTCTGCAGTTAAAGCACATCTTGTTCATTTCATTTCAAATCCATTGTGGTGTATAGAGCCAAAAAGATTCGAATTGTGTCGATGTCCCAATATTTATGGACCTGACTATGTATATATATATATATATATATATATATATATATATATATATATATATATATATATATATATATATATATACTGAACAAAATTATAAACGCAACACTTTTGTGTTTACCAATATTTATCATGAGCTGAATTCAAAGATCTACAACTTTTTTCTATGTACACAAAAGGCCTATTTCTCTGAAACATTGTTCACAAATCTGTCTAAATCTGTGTTATTGAGCACTTCTCCTTTGCTGAGATAATCCATCCACCTCACAGGTGTGACATATGAAGATGCTGATTAGACAGGATGATTATTGCACAGGTGTGCCTTAGGCTGGCCACAATAAAAGGCCACTCTAAAATGTGCAGTTTTACTGTATTGAGGGGTCCGAAAACCAGTCAGTATCTGGTGTGACCACCATTTGCCTCACGTAGTGCAGAACATCTCCTAAGCATAGAGTTAATCAGGTTGTTGATTGTGGCCTGTGGAGTGTTGGTCATTCCTATTCAATGGCTGTGCCAAGTTGCTGGATATTGGCAGGAACTGGAACACGCTGTCTTATACGCCGATCCAGAGCATCCCAAACATGCTCAACGGGCGACATCTCCGGTGAGTATGCTGGCCATTCAAGAACTGGGATGTTTTCAGCTTCCAGGAATTGTGTACAGATCCTTCCAACATGGGGCCGTGCATTATCATGCTGCAACGAGAGGTGGTGCTCGTGGATGAATGGCACAACAATGGGCCTCAGGATCTCGTCACGGTATCTCTGTACATTCAAAATGCCTTCAATAAAATTCACCTGTGTTCGTTGTCCATAGCATACGTCTGCCCATACCATAACCCCACCGCCACCATGGGCCACTCGATCCACAACATTGACATCAGCAAACCGCTCACCCACTCGATGCCATGCACGCTGTCTGCCATCTGCCCTGTACAGTGAAAACCAGGATTCATCCGTGAAGAGAACACCTCTCCAAAGTGCCAGACGCCATCGAATGTGAGCATTTGCCCACTCAAGTCGGTTAAGGACCCTGATGAGGATGTTGAGCATGCAGATGAGCTTCCCTGAGATGGTTTCTAACAGTTTGTGCAAAAATTCTTTGGTTATGCAAACCGATTGTTGCAGCAGCTGTCCGGGTGGGTGGTCTCAGACGATCTTGGAGGTGAAAATGCTGGATGTGGAGGTCCTGGGCAGGTGTGGTTACATTCTCCCCTCAGAGAACCGGGATCTGTGTGTTTACACACAGATCCCGGTTCTCGCCGTGTTACGAGCAATCGTGGGAGCCCGGCGGTCATCGAGACTGCCGGGCACTTGCATCGGCTCCGGGGGCAAGCTGCGGGCGCACGCCCCTAGTGGCCACCAGAGGGAGAGACGTAACATAACGGCGATTTGCGCAGCCGAGCCATGTTGCGCAGTACAACTGCGGTGGCTGGTCGGCAAGCGGTTAAACATTGCGTGGTTTGGGAAAACACCACATTATGGGCACTAGATGGAGTTGACATTCATAGGAAATAGGTTTTTTTTTGTTTTTTGTTTTTTTCTATGTTTATCAGCTCCATCTAGGGACCATAATGCAGTATTTTCTTGAATCACTCTTATGTACTGTTTGAATAAATAACATTTGACCTGAAGAGAAAATAGCCTAGTAACATTCGATTTTCGCACAGAATGAACGTATATGCAGTTCCACAGGATGCTCTGCAAATAATTTACAATTATGCACCAAAAGTGTATGAAAACCGTAACAATGAATGTTTATTTGCTGCCTTTGCCTATGTTGTACTGAAAATCCCATGCATCACCCAAGCCAGGCTCTGCTCTATGGACTTCATAACACACCACCCTACTATGTTATGGAGAAGAGGAAAGGGGGAAGTGTCCTTTAGTCTGAACATACAGTACTTCCTGTCCTAGGGTAACAACCCTTTTCCTCTACAGATACAGTACGGTGACTGAGTGTTGTCACCCTAGGACAGGAAGTGTATGGCAGGATCACAAGGTAAAAATAAAGGGGAAAACCAAAAAAAAAGAAAACTAATGTAGTCATCATACCTAAGGACTGGTAGACTGCATTCTATTACATTTTTGTTCTTGGGTTTAGATACAGTTTAAAGTTTTCTCTTCAATAGAATGATTATGGTGGATCTGTTTATTTGGGTATTTCAGTGCTAGATATCTGGCTGCTATTAAAAATAGGCAATGCTGATTATTTTGTCTGATGACTTTTGGTGCAATAACGTTGATCTCCTGGCAAATGGCTAAATACCTAGATAAAATACATATATGGAAGATGATGAACCTGCTAAAGGATTTGTATTTCTGTCTATCCAGTCCTGAGATTTACACAGCCCCAAAAGACAGTACAGCAAACATGGTGACCTGACTTCTCATACTGCAATTATGCAACACAGCTAGGTCACCTACCCGCCCTCAGCCTGTGATTGGACGGCGAACGTGCAGTGTGAACCTTTCATAAGTTCTGCAGTGGGCCCCCTTCCTGCCGTCTTGGGGCCCCCCACGGTGGTGGAACTCCAGGGCCCGGTCGTGAGTGCAACCTTTGCGACCCTAGTAGTTATTTTTGTTATATTATTTTTTCATAATTTTTTTACCATTGTAATTTATTTATTTTTTTACAATTTTATTTTTGATTATTTTTGTACAATTTTTTTAGGAGCCCTGTTAGGGGCTTTGGTGAGATATCAGGGGTCTAAGCAGACCTCTGATGTTTCACCTTCGAGATAGGATAATGGGACAGCTCTGTACAGAGATTCCCATTCATTCACAAACTGATGTATAGTAAACACAATTTATTATGCTTCAGTTATGAATGAACACAGGAGAAATCTGTACCAATCACTCACTGTGTCCATTCAAAAAAGAAAGGGGCTGGTAAATTACATATTTACTGGCCCCTTCCCTCACTCTCCATCCTGAAAGCATCCCCCGCAGCAGCTGGCGGGAGAGGGGAGGGGGGAGGACGGAAGCACTGAGGGGGGGGGGGGGGACCAGGGGAATACACATGGCCAGGGGGCAGCAGGATAGGATAGGCAGTGGGGTGGGTATATAGAGCCCCATGCCCTCCATCTTCCTCCTCCAGCTGCTGAATGCCTGTGGGAGGGAGATGAGGAGAAGCAGGCTTTCAGTGGCTGCAAAAGAAAGATGGAGGGGATGGGGCTCTATATGCCACTATCCAGCTGTACAGGGGAGCCACATGGACCCCTTAAAGCATGGGGCCATTGTGACCCCTGTAGTTTTGCCACTGGTGCTGCTGTAGAGGAGACAAGAAGAAGATGTTATCAATTTAATATAAGGGGGGTTTATACTAGTTATTTTAAAGACACAATTTTAAATAAATGCATACCTGTGTTAAATTTTTTTCAAGCTTTATTCCTCTGCCACAAAGCTGTTTTTGCTTTTATTTTGTATTTTTTATTTTTTTTGCACACATGTTAATTTTACACACTTGTACATTTTGAGTTAAAACCCCCAAAACAGTATATATTTTGCTAAAGCAAAGACCCTGGAGTATACAATTTATAGCAAATGCAATTTTTTATGCAACACAACAGTAGTGCAACTGTTTATCAAACAGATAATTTCAGTAAAAATTACACTAAAAATGATTTTACTGCACACAAACACAATATAATACCCATTTTGTTATAAAACATCCATAATTGTCCATGATCAACATTTTTAAATACCTTTACAGCTTATGAGTTTACAGTTAACTGAGAATGATGGTCTCAATCCAGCTTGTGCAGCTGGGTTGCCAACCGTCCATAATTTTTTTGGACAGTTTGTAAAAATAAGCTGATTTACAAACTATCCGTAAATGTCGGTTACGGGAAGCGGCTGCCCATAAAAAATATGGCCGTTTCAAAGCTGGGCAGGCTCAGGCAGGGCTCGGGTGGGGTTGTGCCCGCACTGCATGGGTTAACTGCTCGTTTTGTCTAGGGGCTCAAAGAAAGAATAAAAAATGTTGGGCTTTTTTTGTAATTATTTAGAGTAATTTTACTTCTTTTTTTTTACTTAAAGTGGAAGAAAGCTTTAACTATTTAAAAAAAAAAAAAAAAACTTTCCCTCTCTACCTCCTTCTACTTATCCTGCCTACCTAACCTGAATAAAAAAGACCTGTATACTTACCTATTTTCAATCCCCTCTAGTCTGGATCCCACAGCCCTGTGTAAGGGAGCACTCAACAACGGCTGTGAATTCTGGGAGCCGGGATGTCGCCCATTGGCTCCATGCTTGTTGTTGGCACTCCCTCTTCCTCCCTGCAGCAGCCTGACACAGGGGAGCTGGAGTTGTGGGATGACATGACCGGAGTGGATTAAAAATAGGTAAGTACACATATAGTTTCTATGCAGGTTAGGCAGGATAAATTATGAGGGGGGAGGAAACATAATTTAAGAATAGTTAGAGCTAGGCTTTCTACCCTTTAATTGTATTGCTATGACATTGGGGACTGAGAAGCACCTTCTGCTGTATGTGTGGTGATCAGGCGGCTCTATAGTGGTAGAGCACTTGTAGTCTTAACCCATACCTCCCAGGCATTGGTTGGTCCCCTTGCATTCACAGAGGCTCTATGGGAACAGGATCCTCCACTGAATGACTATACAGGAGAACCCCCCTCCCCGGAGGCCCCCAGCCTGGCCTAACCAGTACCACCCAGTAGCCCATTCTATACCTTCCTCAGACCTTACAGCTATAGAGCCCAATACCAGCCTCACCCAGTACCTGTTTCCAGAAGATGTTCCCATACAAGAAAAGCCTTTTTTTTTAAATCTTAATTTTGAAGAATCAGCATGACAATTCAAAATTTAAAAAAAACATACAACAACAACATAGGGTACACAAAGTGAGACACTGTGTGACACTTCACATAGGGATAAATATAGCAAGGGTCCAGCAATTGCAAACATAATCTAGGTGGCCATACAGTTTATCCCACCTACAAACAAGGTCTTACCGATCCTTCCTTTTTATTTACTTTTTTTATAGGGGGAAACATCGAACCCCAAGTCAATGGGAGAAGAAGAAAAGAGGGTGGGTGGAGTAGGAAAAAAATGGGGGAGGGGGGGAGTAGTAAAGGGAAAGGAAGAGTGAGGTTAAAGAAACCCTCCCAACCCCCTGACCCATATTCTCATACTGTGATTTCAGCCAGGACCAAGAGGACCTAACTATTGCTGTTGAGAATCAAGAGGTGTTTGTTCTTCTAAAGTAAAAAATATGGGGTCCAGATCTTCCTCAAGGAAAGTCTTATAAGGCTTTTACTGAAATGAAGTTGATTTACATCCTTTCGGTCACCCCAATTGTGACGGCACATTCCTTAGTTGTAAACTAACTTTTTCAGAGTCATGCATCTCATGCAAAGGTGATGCGAGTAGTCCCAAAAGTCCTGCATGTCTCCTTTGTTACTCCCCCTCTAAGAAGAAACTTCCCAGAAGCTAGTATAGCCTTTCTCAACCAAGGTTCCATGGAAATCTAGGGTTCCTCCAGAGGTTGCTATCTTTTCCTTGAGTAAGGAGTAATTTCTGTCTCTCAGAAAAGTGCCCACTGACACCAATCTGTAAAAGGTGATTTTTTCCAGTTGACCACAAATGTAAGGTGCATTCTTCCCATTGGTCATCCCATCAATGTACAGTGAGCGGTATATACAGTCATTATTAGCAGGGGTTCCCTGAGACCGGGAATTTTATTTTAAAGGTTCTTCTCTGGCAAATGGATCAGACAGGCTTAGCTAGAGCCTCAAAGATTATAGCATTACATGACTTTGTCCTTGCACTGCTTCCCATGAACAGAATCCCAGGTGCACCCCCACCAAACTATTATTATTAAGCCCTATTACCCCACACCAGCATGGGCAGGGCAAGGCCGGCACTACCTCACTATCAATGGTGCACCCTAGTCCAACATTTCTCAACTAGGGTTTCTCCAGAATTTGCCATGGGTTCCTTGAGCAATGATCTTTTTAGCTATCTGTAAAGGGGTAATTCTTCCCAATGACCACAAGTGTAAGGAGCATTCTTCCCACTGACCATCACACTAATGTATCATGAGTTGTAGAGATATTCATTTTTGCAGGGGTTCCCTAAGCCCAGAGAGTTATTTCTAGCCGTTCTTCTGTGTTTAATAGGCTGCGAAATGCTGCTCTAGTCACTACTCTGGGGACCTCTAGCGGCTACCTGGGCTACTGCCTACTCTTTACTGCACCGTTCCCAACCCTAACTATGTTAACATCTAGTTGCCAATTTAGAGAACTACACCAGGCACCTCAGTGTCTCTACCCCAGTGTTTCTCAACCTTTTTTCAGTCAATACACCATTTAAAATCCTCCACAATCTTGAGGTACCTATCTAAAATGTAAAATCTAAAAATAATTAATAATAATAATAATAATAATAAAATGTAATCTAAAATGTCACAAACGTAACTAAATTTTACATAACGCAGCAACATCCACACACGTAGGACATCCAAAGTTAGAGGTGATTTATTCTTACAAAGCAAATATACAGTTGCCCACTGGTACTGACTAGTATTCCAATGTTTCTCATCTCCCTCAGTTTCTTTCAGTTTCTTTACCTCATTCAGCTAATGTGACCCCAGAGTTGATGGAGAGGGGGAAGGGAAGGTACAAACAAGGATGCTGTGCAGGTGCCCAACGTCCTCCTTATCAACCGATGGCATCATTGGTTGTTAGAATGCCGACAGCTAGAAGGTTGTAATGGTGCAAAATGAAAACCTGTGGCTTTGTGTAACTAAAAGGTAGGCTTGTTCTACCCACTGGCTTGTATACAATGTTTGGGCAATTTCTAGGCATTTGGCCAAGGCACCCCTGAAGAAACTTGAAGGCACCCCAGGGCGCTCTACCCTACATAACCAGTTTCTATTTTCACTGCTTTCACATATCTGCTAGACTTTATCACACAAGAAAAAAGAGAATATAGTATTCTCCACAAGATTTCATCTCAATCAGCAGTTCCTTTATATTTTTATGGCGCACTTAATTTTTTTAAGACCTTCAGCCATTTTCAACCCACTGGTTTGTCTATGTGCACCTTTACTAGATATACTGCTTTTTTCCTCTTAGTTCTTTTCAGCAGTATTTAGCCACAAGTGGACAGGTTCAAGCTGTTCCTTGTGATGTCGTTCAGTTCCACTATGTATAGGATTCCTTTGTATCCAGAAAGCAGCTTTGTGTCATGTCCCGGAGCAGTGGCAATAAACAACTTTCTTTCAACCTATACATATGTAGCTAGCTTTCTGCTTTTGCTGAATGCACAACAGTGGTTCATGTTGTGTGTGTGTATATATATATATATATATATATATATATATATATATTTATAAAGACCAGAAGCAGAGTACAGAATGCTGTACAAAAAAGAGAAGGAACACATAATAAAATTTTCTGTGATATACACAGATGGGTTAAGTGAAAAATTGAAGACCGTCAACCCTTTACAAATTTCTAAAGCCGCTGCCTAAAAAAGAAAAAAAAATATATAAGTGGGCCTGAAAACCTTAACAGCTATTATTAAAACCGATACTACTGAAGGCACACAGACAACAGAGGATGCTTTTATGAGAAAAGAATAGTTCTAAGTGATTGAAACCCACAGCAGCATGATGAAAGGAGTGTGTGCAGCATGTAAAATGTTGTAGAGTCACAGCGCCCCCTGCTGGCCATGACGGTGAATAAAAAGGGATTTGGGGAAATTATATTGATTATTATAACCGTTGCCATTTTAAATTAGACAATCATTAAAATTATTGTGATAAAAAAAGATATATATAATTTTTAGTAGGCGTAGTCAGTAATAAAATATACCCTTTAGTAATTTTTAAGTGCATGAATACATTCCTGAGGTGTTAGAGATTGTAAACTCTCGCAGGCAGGGCCCTCCTGACTTTCTTTTAATGAATTGTATTGCGACTGTACTGCCTCCTTTCATATTGTAAAGCTCTGCATAAATTGTTGTTACTATACAGATTCTGTTTTATAATGCTAGTGTTACAATATACAGCAACAGTATCCTCCTTTTTTTTTTCAGAAAAACCTCCACCTTTGCCCTTGAATGTAAATCAGTGACTATGGCCCCAAGTAGACACAAACAGAGTTAACTAGTACCCACCTTATTCTACCTTTTGAGACAATATGACTTACGTTCATCCAAACAGAGTCCCTAAGTTCTGGAGTACATCCCACCAATGGGCATGTAAGAGAAAAGCACAGAAGAGGCGGAGAGAAAGTACCACTCACTGTCTAAACATTGTAAGAAAGCAGAAACAACAATATGGCAATAAGTATTGCACTCACATACAAAAAGCTGATACAGCATATTGATAATAAATCTATGGAGTATCAGCAGGTGGCAGCTGCTTCAGTATCTCCAAAGAAGACATGCAAAAAAAAAAAAAAAAAGAGAGAGGCTCACCACTCTCAATGTAGTATTACTAGTGATGGATAAAGTATGTATATAATGCACTCACATGTATTGGTAGAGATTGGGCATAACTTAAAAGATCCAGTAGATGGCGCCCTTCTACTACACTCTAATAGGAGGCACACTGGATTTATAGGGAGGTTTCAAACTGGTGGATACCCTCAAAAAACTGTAACAGTACAGGATAACTGGAGTAACAAAACAGGACAGAGAGAAAGAGTGCCACTTTTAGTGTAGTATTTATTAGAGACCAAAAGGAGAACATAAAACACTAAAGCACTCATATGTAATGGATAAAAAAGTAATACATTACAGCAAGTGGCATCTGTCTATTGGTCTCAGTTCAAAGGCACGTAGACATAGGTGTGCGCAGCCTATTGCATTAGGGTATGCACTCCAAATGTATTAAAACATGGATGGTGTCAATAGAGCAGTGGACTTGTCAGTAGGCAGTGGATGGTGTCAGTAGTTCTTTTTTTTAAATAAATATATATATATATATATATATATATATATATATATATATATATATATATATATAGTGGGGACGGAAAGTATTCAGACCCCCTTAAATTTTTCACTCTTTATTATATTGCAGCCATTTGCTAAAATCATTTAAGTTCATTTTTTTCCCTCATTAATGTACACACAGCACCCCATATTGACAGAAAAACACAGAATTGTTGACATTTTTGCAGATTTATTAAAAAAGAAAAACTGAAATATCACATGGTCCTAAGTATTCAGACCCTTTGCTCGGTATTTAGTAGAAGCACCCTTTTGATCTAATACAGCCATGAGTCTTTTTGGGAAAGATGCAACAAGTTTTTCACACCTGGATTTGGGGATCCTCTGCCATTCCTCCTTGCAGATCCTCTCCAGTTCTGTCAGGTTGGATGGTAAACGTTGGTGGACAGCCATTATTAGGTCTCTCCAGAGATGCTCAATTGGGTTTAAGTCAGGGCTCTGGCTGGGCCATTCAAAAACAGTCACAGAGTTGTTGTGAAACCACTCCTTCGTTATTTTAGCTGTGTGCTTAGGGTCATTGTCTTGTTGGAAGGTAAACCTTCAGCCCATTCTGAGGTCCTGAGCACTCTGGAGAAGGTTTTCGTCCAGGATATCCCTGCACTTGGCCGCATTCATCTTTCCCTCGATTGCAACCAGTCGTCCTGCTGCCACCACCATGCATCACTGTTGGGACTGTATTGGACAGGTGATAAGCAGTGCCTGGTTTTCTCCACACATACTGCTTAGAATTAAGGCCAAAAAGTTCTATCTTGGTCTCATTAGACCAGAGAATCTTATTTTGGAGGCCACTGTGCTCTTAGGAACCTTAAGTGCAGCAGAAATTTTTTTGTAACCTTGGCCAGATCTATGCCTTGCCACAATTCTGTCTCTGAGCTCTTCAGGCAGTTCCTTTGACCTCATGATTCTCATTTGCTCTGACATGCACTGTGAGCTGTAAGGTCTTATATAGACAGGTGTGTGGCTTTCCTAATCAAGTCCAATCAGTATAATCAAACACAGCTGGACTCAAATGAAGGTGTAGAACCATCTCAAGGATGATCAGAAGAAATGGACAGCACCTGAGTTAAATATATGAGTGTCACAGCAAAGGGTCTGAATACTTAGGACCATGTGATATTCCAGTTTTTCTTTTTTAATAAATCTGCAAAAATGTCAACAATTCTGTGTTTTTCTGTCAATATGGGGTGCTGTGTGTACATTAATGAGGAAAAAAATGAACTTAAATGATTTTAGCAAATGGCTGCAATATAACAAAGAGTGAAAAATATTAGGGGGTCTGAATACTTTCCGTACCCACTGTATATATGTATATGTGTATATATATGTGTATATATATATATATTTTTTTTAACAGGTCCATTGGGGGGCTTTGGTGAAATAACAGCAGGGGGAATCTGCGCCACACGGGGTGATTAGGGTGTGCCAGGCACACCCGGCACGTCCCCTGCGCAGGCCTATGCACATAGAGGATAGATGGAGAGCTATTACTGGTGGAGAGCCTGAAGCAAGCTCCTCTTTTTGGTTTCTAATAAATGGTACACAAAGGCTGGCCATACATAATCGAATTTTGAAAGAATTTTCTTTTGAAAATCAGAAAATTTGTGCGTTTTGTGATCCGATTGTGCCACCATTGATTTCGAAATTTGACCAACCAAGCCTTCAATTTCACCCCCTGTTGCTACAGAAAAGAATTTTCGTGGCTGGGAATCTTCTTTTCTTTCCGGGAATTTTCTTTTCCTGCACATACGCATTTCTTTTTCGATTACATTTCTCGCACGATTTTCCCATCATTGATTAGAAAGTCGTTCGTTTTTCAAACACGTTCGATTACTCAAATTCGATGGCTGCGCAAAAAAATCAGCTTTTGCTGCAGCCCACTAATGGTGTGAAATACGAATGAAAATTCTTAGATAAGATTTTTGAAAGGAAATACTTTCGAAATTCGACCCATGTATGGCCTTCCTAGGAATGGCACGCTCTCTCCCTGTCCTGTTTTGTTACTCCAGTTATCCTGCACTGCTCCCGTTTTTTGAGGTTATCCACCAGTAGAAGCTCCCTATTCATCCACCTTGTGATTCCCATTGGGGACCAATAGAAGGTCGCCATCTACTGGATTTTTTGAATAATGCCCAGTCTCTACCTATTACATGTGAGTGCATTATATAAATCCTTTACCCACCACTTTAAAGTAATACTGCACTGAGAGTGCTGACCCTCTCTCTTTTATTTTCATTTCACTTGCCTTCTTTGAAAACACTGAAGTGTCAGCTGATGATTCACAGAATTATTATTGATATGTCTTATTAACTTTTTGTATGTGAGTGCACAACTTACTGCCTTATTGTTGTTTCCATGATCTTACTAAGCTTGGACAGTGGCACATTCTCTCCCTCTCCTCTGTGCTTTTTTTCGTACATGAAATTATGTAATCTGTCTACTGCAGGCAGGAGGAGGCAATTCCTCACTCTACTCACTTGCAGTGATCAGACTGTACATTGTAACTCTGTAATCAATCGCAAGGCGAGAGGCTGCAGCAGAGGCTGATCTGTGTCAGACATTTGTAAACATAGTCAAGGACTGCACTGGCACCAGGATTCCTCTGCTCCATCCTGGGTTACCATTGCTGCATCCTAGGTCAGCACCTTGCTCACTGGATGGAGTTGATGATGCTGATTCACTATCTGGAGGTTTAGAGGTGAAATCTGAGAGTGAAATGCTGAACCTGGAAAAGGAGTTGCTTAATTATGAATTACACGTATCACCCATATGAAGTGTGAAAAATCTGAGTATATCATAGGACTTGCTGTACAGAATTGCACATCCTTTGTATTTAAACAGAGTATATACAGAATATATACAGTATCTCACAAAAAGCCTGCTTAAATGTACCCGCTCTCACAAAAATCCTAATTCTAGCACCTACCTAAGTAGAGGGTGCTACATTTATACAAAGTAGTATATATATATAAATATATATATATATATATATATATATATATATATATATATATATATATATATATATATACAGTATCTCACAAAAGTGAGTACACCCCTCACATTTTTGTCAATATTTTAATATTTTCTTCTATCTTTTCATGTGACAACACTGAAGAAATGACACTTTGCTACAATGTAAAGTAGTGAGTGTACAGCTTGTATAACAGTGTCAATTTGCTGTCCCCTCAAAATAACTCAACACACAGCCATTAATGTCTAAACCGCTGGCAACAAACGTGAGTACACCCCTAAGTGAAAATGTCCAAATTGGGCCCAATTAGCCATTTTCCCTCCCCGGTGTCATGTAACTCGTTAGTGTTACAAGGTCTCAGGTGTGAATGGGGAGCAGGTGTGTTAAATTTGGTGTTATCGCTCTCACTCTCTCATACTGGTCACTGAAAGTTCAACATGGCACCTCATGGCAAAGAACTCTCTGGGGATCTGTGAAGCTCTGGTGAATTCCATGCCCAAGAGGGTTAAGGCAGTGCTTGAAAATAATGGTGGCCACACAAAATATTGACACTTTGGGCCCAATTTGGACATTTTCACTTAGGGGTGTACTCACTTTTGTTGCCAGCAGTTTAGACATTAATGACTGTGTGTTGAGTTATTTTGAGGTGACAGCAAATTTACACTGTTATACAAGCTGTACACTCACTACTTTACATTGTAGCAAAGTGTCATTTCTTCAGTGTTGTCACATGAAATGATATAATAAAATAATTACAAAAATGTGAGGGGTGTACTCACGTTTGTGAGATACTGTATATATCAACTTTATTTAGCCATTTGCCTGGACTTTCTCCTTAAAGTATGCATGTAAATATGTAAACCCAAACACTAAAATTTAATTTTTCCAACTTTCATTATGTAATTTCAAAAGTAAATTTCAATATTTTTTAAATCTGCAGCTTTTAGTAAAATAATAACTGGTGATCCTGCCATGAAGGTCCTTGTTCAGGCCCTTCCTATTATGGGGTGACAACTCTCTCTCTCCCCCTCCTAATTGCTATCCTAAGTTTTCATCCTGTCACACAAGCTTCTGATGAACATTGCAGGTGTCCATTGCTACTCACATTACCTAGGCAGGGTCTATGGTCAGTTAAGGTTTACATTTACTTTTGGGGGTCTATTTATAAAAAAAAAAATTTGTTGTGCCAGTAATCTCATACATTCGCACAGTCATTATGATGAATCTACATAATTTGTTCAATATGTTTATTTCCTATGATCGTCAGCTCCATCTAGTGGCCATAATGCAGTATTTTCTTAAATTGATGTTACTGCATCATGGCCACTAGATGGCGCTGACGATCCTAGGAAATAAACATATTAAGTAAAAGATGGTGATTATTTGTGACAGCTGTGCAAATGTTTGAGACAATCACACAGCAATTTTGCTTTTTAACAATCCCTAAGAAGAGCTCCAGACTTCTACTTTCTTGGATATGATGGGGTTTATGGTATTTTATATGCTATAAAACATAACAGATACTCAGTGCATTGTGATAAACAACCTGTTTCTCTCCATCTACCTAGGCTGTTTGAGTATCGTGGAAGAGTGTCCCCAGCTCCTCGAGCAGTTCCAGTAAAACGCCCACGTGTGACGGTCCCTCTGGTACGACGGGTAAAATCAGCTCTACCAGTCAAGCTCCTCGCAAGATCAGCAGCCATCACAGGGAGTGCAGCCAAGTTAAGATGTAAGTGCAAATTCAGTTCTGGAAAAGAAAAGTAATGCAACACAAAGACTACATTTTTTTAATCTGCTGTTAACTAAAATCCTTCTTCTTTTCGAATTCCCATATTCTATGCACACAAGTGAAATATCACATCAGACTGTCTGAGGAAGTCTGTGCAGGGGTTATAGAGATGGGAAAGAGGGAAACAGGAAAGGCACATCTGACACAAGTGGCCCCATAAAAAAAATAATTATTAATAAAAATGGCATAAATCTATCCCTTATTTTGTAGATGCGATAACCTTTGTTCAAACCAATCAATATACGCTTATTGCAATTTTTTTTTACCAAAAATATGTAGAAGAATAGATATCGGCCTAAACTGTGGAAGAAATGTGTTTTTTTTATATGTTTTTTGAGGATATTTATTATAGCAAATAGTAAAAAATATTGCTTTTTTTTCAAAACTGTCGCTCTTTTTTTGTTTATAGTGCAAAAAATAAAAACCGCAGAGGTGATCAAATACCACCAAAAGAAAGCTCTATTTGTGGGGAAAAAAGGACATCAATTTTGTTTGGGTACAACGTCGCACGACTGCGCAATTGTCAGTTAAAGCGACTCAGTGCCGTATCGCAAAAAAGGGCTTGGTCAGGAAGGGGGTAAATCCTTCCGGGGCTGAAGTGGTTAACGGCAAAGCAAACAAACAGTCAGCTTAGAAACAACTCCTGTGTTTACATTAGAGGGCTGGCAGGCAGCCAAGGTTCTGGGGGTGCAATAGAAAGTTCTAGGAAATAAAGGTACGATTTTTGTGCCTTTCTAGTAAAAATTAATTTCTCCACAATGTCTATTGCTACAGAAGTTAGTGAGGACTTTTTTTGATGCACCTTTGCCTAGTGTTCGGAATATGTGTGCATGGTCTAAACCATGAGTGCTCAACCTGTGGCCCTCCAGCTGTTGCAGAACTACAAGTACCATCATGCCTCTGCCTTTGGGAGTCAAGTTTGTAACTGTAAGTGGCTTGCAAAGCCTCATGGGTCTTGTAGTTCCGCAACAGCTGGAGGGCCACTGGTTGAGCACCCATGGTCTAAACACAGGTTCACTTAAAAAATCAAACTGTAAGCCACAGTTCAACGATCAAAATTTGAATCGGGTTTCTTGCCATGAGATGTTTGGACTTCAGGCCCAAATCGACCCTAGAATCAGATTGATAGCCTTTTCTGTCTGGAGTGTTGTGTGACATGCACTGGTGTTGGGTGAATTGGGTAGAGTTCAGATGTGTCACTGAGTTGAGGACTCCTATTTAAAAGATTGTAGCCTCAGAAAGTGGGAGTTTCAGCCTCCCAGGTAAAGCATGTGAGATTCTGACACAAATGAAGACTGCATAAAGGAAAAAAAAAAAAGACAAGCAAGAGAAATCAAGGTCCGCCCATTACCTTAGGACCCGACTTCCTTTATACTGTAGATCACTACATGATGTATGTTCAAAAAATGTACCTGTGGGAAAACATGGGTCACCAGAGGTTGAGACTCAGACTGAAACACCTATTTGGTGTCTGGATATGTTAACCACTTCCCAACTGGATGTCAATCTGCTATCGTCATATGACGTCCTTCAGAACTGATAGCACATGAGGAGAGGAGAGCCGATAAGCAGCTTTCCTCACAGGGGAGATAAGTGATCAGTGAAGCCTGTCAGTGCCCACCAGTGATGCCTGTCAGTGCCCATCAGTGATGCCAACCAGTGCCCATCAGTGCAGCCTATCAGTGCTGCCTATCAGTTCCCATCAGTGTGGCCTATCAGTGCTGCCTATCATTTCCCATCAGTCCAGCCCATCAGTATGTCAAAGAAAGGATAGGGGGGGCGGGGGGGGGAAGGGGGACTGGCGTGAGTACACCTGTACTGGATCGTAAAATTACGTATACCAGTGCTTAATGTTTAACCCGTTAGGGTATTGTTGCTATAACCGTAAATAGTACACTGTAAAAAAGGGGGGGTTGGGGGAAGGGAGAACCCAAAGAGATGGGTTCAGAGAAAGGGGTTACTTGATGCAACAATGGAATTAAGGTTGATTGGTGATAAAATCAATTTATTTATTTATTAATCTTTCACATAAAAACCACAATTATTGAAACTATAAATATCAAAACATATGGTGCAATTAGGCCTCGAACAAACCAGACAAGACAGACTTGACAAACAGTACATTTAGAAAACATATAATGCTACCCAGTCAGGGCATATTGCATAATGCCACATTGGCCTAGTAGTTTGGTCAATTGATCGAATGGTGATAAATTGTTATCAGCCCAAAGTATTTGGTATCAATTTGGGTTAAAGCTCTAGTATGGGCCCCTGTGGCAATATGCAGTGGGAGAGTGGTAGATGCAGTGGAAGAGAAACACCTATGTTGTGATAGAGCAGGATTAGGGTTCCTAATTAGTATCCTAATGGTAGAGGTTTAGGTATTCCTCTAAGTTAAAGCAGGGGGTAGTTTGGATAATTCGTCCTGTGACCAGTGCTGGCCCCTATGCATTTAACTGGAAATCCTTAGTCATCCTGTTAGGGTGTTAAAGATGCTGGTTCAGGCTGGTATCAAGTATGTGATGGAGCCATAAATCATCAGTCAGCTGTTACCAAGGTGTTCAGGTGGCAATGTGATCACTGAATGTTCTAGTAATGTAAAAAGCAGTGCAAATGCAGTTAAACTTGGCTGTATTATTTATAGCTTGTACATTACCACCATCTTCCGCGCTGCTCAAATCAGGGGTGCTGTTGTCCGCTGGTCCTAGAAGCCGTGGCGTCCATAGCGTTCCGTTTCAGACAGGGAAAATCCGCAGAGTCCTTCAGTGGGTTGCAGTATCCTGCTTGTCAGTTAGCACTTAGTTGGCTCATCCACTGTGGTCCCAAAACACGGGGGGGGGGGAAGGGTTCCCGCAGCTAGGAGGCGTCTGGCAGGCCGTTTGTTTCTCCTTCCGGAGCAGCGGTCATGTATTCCTCACGTCAGCTGGTTGCTGTGCATCTCCCACAGAGCCCTGAGCGCACGGACTGGGTAGTGCAGTGACGTCAACACGTTTCGCCGTGGTTCAATGACGTAGCTTCATCTTTGGACGTTCATTGGTCGGTTACCACACACCCTTCTTATAGTATCTTTCGCTGGGGGTCGCCGCCAATGAGAAATTTTGAAAAAGATTTGAAGGGATATTAGCCAATCGTAGATGGCTGATTGTTCAGAACAGCCTTTCGGCTTATAAGAGCATTGTGGTTGTTTTTACTGCAAAAAACCGCTTGGTCATTTCTTTTGGAAAATTATCCTAGCGCTTATTTGAAACCTCCTTACGTTTGATGGAGGTAATAGGGAAAATTTTGGTCTAATGTGGGTGATTAGAGGATAGGCATAAAGGGGGGATTAGGACATACGTCATAGTCAGTACTTGACACCAAGGAGGGGACAGGGAAAAGATACAACACCAGAGTGGCATGCTGAGTGATTACATGTAAACATATATGCATAAAATTAGTCAAAGAAAATGACAACATTTCAAAAGAGAGGGGTTTACAATTGTTCTTGGGAGGAACTAATTTCTATGCACAGTATGACTGCATATGGGTGACGCCAGACTATCATAAAGTATGGGGTGGCCCATACTTTGGCCATGAATCATTTTTGTCTAACTCAAGCATGTCATCTTTACTGTCACCTCCATGTTTGGTTAAACTGATTGGGGGTAGTAGGTGATTGAGAGTGAGCGACAAAACTATACAATAAACAGGCCACCTACCCCAGGATATATTTAGGGGGGGGGGGGTTTGGGTTCTCATACTAGTGGTGGGACTTGGATTAGTTTCAGGGTTCCAAGAACACTTGTAGGTTCATTTCAGTGTTTAGCCCCACCGGCACGAGGGACTTCAACCTGTATACCCACCACTTCTCTTTTTGGAGGAGTACACTGTCAAAGTCTCCTCGTCTGGTGGGTAACTTCAAGGCGTATATCCCCTTAATTGTTAAACCTTCAGAGGATCCTCCATGACACAAGGCAAAGTGTTTGGCCAGAGGTTTTTCTGGTATCTTTCCTTTGGTGTTGATTTCTCGTAAATGCTCACCAAAGCGTACTCTCAAGGGTCTCTTAGTTTTGCCTATATATATCTTGGGACATGGGCACGTAATTAGATAGATCACTCTAGATGTTGAGCAATTAATGAGATCACGTATTTCGTATGTCCTCTCATTAAGGGCATCAGTAAAGGAGGAGGTTCGATGTACATAAGGGCACATCTGGCATTTGTTACAGGAGAACATACCCTTTGCTCGTGGGTACTCTGATAGCCAGGTGGGATCTGGCTCTTTTACAAATTCGGACTGAATCAGCATATCACCCAGGTTTGGGGCTCGACGAGCAACCATCTTGGGCGAGGTGCTGACAATCTTAGCCAGTTCCGGGGTGTTGGTCAAGATTCCCCAGTGTTTTTTCAGAATAGAAAATACATTATTCCATTGGGAGCCAAACGCTGTTATAACCCGTACTGGTTCATTTGTTTGTATCAGTGGCTCATTTGTGGTTTTTGCCCCCTGTAGCAAGCTTTCCCTATCCCTAATGGCTGCCTTCTTTCTAGCCCTCCTGAGTTGCCCATGAGAATACCCCCTTTCACGAAATCGTGTATAAAGTTCACTACTCTCCCGTCTGTAGTCTGCTGCATTACTGCAGTTTCTTTTTATTCGAAGGAACTGTCCCACTGGTATTCCATTTTTAAGCCAGTGGGGGTGGTGACTTGTTGCTTCCAATAGTGTATTAGCGGCCGTTTCCTTACGGAACGTGCTAGTGTCAAGTTGGCCCTCATCCAATGTGATCTGCAGATCAAGGAAGGACAGTCTCTTTTGGTCAAAGTTATACGTTAGTCGTATGTTTCTATCATTGTTATTTAGTTCATTCATGAATAAATGTAGATCGTCGAGACCGCCCCCCCAGATCATCAGAACATCGTCAATGTACCGCAACCACGTTTTTACGTGGCTGCGGTACATCGGCGAAGGGTAAACGTCCACTTCCTCCCAGAGGCCCAGATGTAGGCACACATAGGCTGGTGCCCATGCAGCACCCATGGAAGTGCCTCGTATTTGATGGTAATATGAACTCAGGAACTGAAAAAAGTTATTTGACAAAGTAAAGTCCAAGAGCTCGACCAAAAACTCATTTTGTGGTTCGGACTCTGGGTAGGTTTCCCTCAAGAATCATTCCACTGCTTGAAGTCCCTTGTTGTGGGGTATTGAGGTATAGAGAGACTCAACGTCTACACTAACCAAGAGTATCCCTTCTAGTCGCATAGACTTATTGATTTCCGCGATTTTGGCCAGTACGTGTCTTGTATCCTGAACAAAAGATTTCAGGTTTTTCACCATATCCTGTAAGAGAGAGTCCAAATAGCGTCCCACTCTTTCCAAAGGGCCCTGGCAGGCAGATACAATTGGTCTGCCTGGGGGATTTTTTAGATTTTTGTGGACCTTTGGGATGATGTAAAATGTGGGTACGTTGAACTCTCTCACCAGGAGATGCTGGAACTCGCGATTTGTTAATAGTCCCTCATCCTTCGCCTCCTGTAGTTTTCTATTTAATTCGGACACCAAGACCGGAAATGGATTATTTTCAAGTCTTTCATATGTGGTGGTATCATTTAGGAGTCGCTTTGCTTCCCTCTCATAATCTTGTTGGTTTAATAGAACCACGTTACCCCCCTTGTCACTTTTCTTTAATACAAGGTTGCGTCTTTTCTGGAGGTCTAAGAGGGCAGCCCTTTCACCTGCTGTCAAGTTATCTGGTGATCTTTTGGTCCAATCTATTTTAGTCAGGTCAGTTTGCACCATGTCCAAGAACAGCTTCAACCACCTGTTTTTGGACAGGGGGGGGCATTTTTTGTGATCTTATTCTTAAGTTAGCCTGTCTCCGTATTGGAGCGGCTGTCGTTGGTGGTCCTTCATTCTCTTCTAGTAGGGAGTTAAGTATCTCAATTGCTTTTTGATCATCTACTTCCAGGTTTGCTGTCGGGTTTGTTGTGCTGTTTTCATAGAGTGAACGTAAGAAAACTTTCCTCAGGAATAGTGTAATGTCCTTGAAGACCGTAAATTCATCCATGTTACTAACTGGAGAAAAGGTCATACCCTTTTGTAGTAAACTAATGTGGTCTGTGGTAAGTACCATGTCTGATAGATTGACTATCTTCATATCATTCCCTTTGGGGGGTACCTGTCCTGTGGTTAGTTTAGTTGTTATCGTTTTTGACTTCTGGTGTACGTTCGTTCCCTGACTGTTTTGTTGGACTTTAAGTTCTTGGGTCCTTTTTTGATTTGTGCGGGCGGACTCTGATCTTTGGTTTGTTCCTCCCCCTCCTGCTCTAAAAAAGTCACGGCTTTGTGCGTGTCGTCATCTGACCCACTATGCGACTTACTACGTTGTGGTCTAGATTGCCTACGGGGTCCTCGTCTCTGTGATCTACTACGAGCTCTACGTGTTGTTAGGTCGAACACCTCATCCTTCTCAAAGTCGGCTAAGTCACGGCGAAATTTTCCCTGTTTAGTGATCTTTAAGTTAAGTTGCGTTTTTTCATCAGTATGGCCTATCAGTGCTACCTATCAGTGCCCATCAGTGCTGCCTATCAGTGCCCATCAGTGCTGCCTATCAGTGCTGCATATTAGTGTCTCCTCATCAGTGCCCGTCAGTGCCGCCTCATCAGTGCAGCCTATCAGTGCCCATCAGTGCTGCATATTAATGTCTCCTCATTAGTGCCCGTCAGTGCCGCCTCATCAGTGCAGCCTATCGGTGCCCATCAGCGTAGCATCAGAGCACATCAGTGATAGAGAAAATTTACTTATTTATAAAACTTTATAACAAAAACTAAAAGAAAATCTTTTTTTTTTCAAAATGTTTGGTCTTTTTTTGTTTGTTTAGCAAAAAAATAAAAAGTCCAGTGATGATTAAATACTAACAAAAGAAAGTTCTATGCTTCTCAAAAAAATGATAAAAATTTAGTTTGGGTACAACATTGCATGACTGCGCAATTGTCATTCAAAGTGTGACAGTGCTGAAAGCTGAAAATTGGCCTGGGCAGGAAGGGAGTGAAAATGCTCAGTATTGAAGCGGTTAAAGTTTGCTGAGAACATCTGCTTGTATTATAAATACAGTACCTGCTGACCTTTATTTCTATTTCCCTCATGTCATTAGAGGTCTTAGCATGTATAACACATATCCAGAGGCCTCTTGTGATACTTTCATTGTGAAAAACATGTATTCCAGCTCCATGAGTCAATATGGCCAAACTAATAGTTGGAACCAAGGCATGTGGTCTATCTCTAATGCCCCGTACACACGGTCGGATTTTCCGATGGAAAATGTCCGATCGGAGCGTGTTGTCGGAAATTCCGACCGTGTGTGGGCTCCATCGGACATTTTCCATCGGATTTTCCGACACACAAAGTTTGAGAGCAGGCTATAAAATTTTCCGACAACAAAATCCGTTGTCTGAAATTCCGATCGTGTGTACACAAATCCGACGGACAAAGTGCCAAGCATGCTCAGAATAAATAAAGAGATGAAAGCTATTGGCCACTGCCCCGTTTATAGTCCCGACGTACGTGTTTTACGTCACCGCGTTTAGAACGATTGGATTTTCCGACAACTTTGTGTGACCGTGTGTATGCAAGACAAGTTTGAGCCAACATCCGTCGGAAAAAATCCTAGGATTTTGTTGTCGGAATGTCCGAACAAAGTCCGACCGCGTGTACAGGGCATAAGAATGATGTATGTCTTAAATACAGGGCTGGCAAACCAGCTGACAACTAGACCTGTCCTTGTAACCACACTGGAATGACCCTGATGAAGGGGGCATTTTGGGCTCCCAAAACACATTGATTACACTTTTGATTGTCCCCCCTGACCTTTATTGGGATAAAGTCGTATCTGGACCTTTTGGCAGTGGTGTGGTGCTTCAATTTATTTTTTATTTTTGTTACAATACAATTCAAGCCAAGGAGACTGTGGAGATCCTCTGGAGTATCAAAGCCACCTGCTTGGGAACTAGATCTCCTACTTCAACTACTTTAAGATAAGATAGCAATACCAGTAGGATACCCTTGTGGGTCCATCAATATTTTTTTATCTTTAAAGTAGAACTAAAGGCAAATAAAAGTTTTTTTTGTTTCATTTTAGATAGAGGAAGAGAAAGTTATGACCCCTGGCATGTTTTTCTTTTGCCACCTGTGCCCCATTGGAAAGATTTCCTTTAATTTCCTATCTCATAGTCAAAACAGGAATTGTTGAATTTACTGTTTTGGGGACAATCAAAGCTTTGGTGTTTTCTTTCACTTTTTATAAAAGTAAACAGGACAAATGGAGAGGGTGAATCTCCCTAACTGGGGCACAGACAGCAATAACATTTGATACAGTAGGTGTTCCAATCTCTCTTCACTATCCAAAGTTAAAAAAAAAAGGTTTTACTGTTAGTTATAATTTAAGTATGTCTTGAAGGGTCAGTCCAACCAAAAGTAATAGTTAAATTATAAATGGAACTTGGGGGGCTAAGTGAACTTTGATTCTTATTGTCCTGAAGAAATATCCACGATTAGAAGACTTCACCCAACACTAGTGTATGTAACCCTAACAACAATCTTCTCTAATGCTCTGTTTAGTCACTTAAAGCTGAACTCCAGGAAAGAAAGCACCCACCAGCAGTGGGTCCTCCTTCCTAACTGTGGTTACCTGTTCATTTTGCCTAAGGGATAATGAATACAATGATATAAGTATTTATTGTACTCCTTAATTTCTTGGCAGCAATGTTCTTCTCCATTGTCCGACAATGTAGAATATGGGTGCCCCTCTACATCTTACTGTACGATGTTGGATTGCTGGTCCTGCATTGTACAGAAAGACGTCAGAGAGCTGTGACGGGTGGCTTCGGCAGCGCAGTTGCATGAATTGGTGGAAGCCTGAAAGAATGAGGGATATGGAAAGGATAATCACCTTATTTATCATCCTCTGGATAAAATGAGCAGTTAAACTTTGTAGTATGGATGGCCCTTTATGAATATCTACACCATTCAGAGCAGTTTAATCCCATCCACATACATTTTACCTTTGGATTGGTGACAGGCATTCTATGATCTAAAGCAGTGGTCCCCAAACTGTGGCCCATGGGCTCGAATGTGGCCCTTTGCTTGCCTTTATCTGGCCCTTGGTGGGCCTATTCACACTGATATGAGGGACTATTCCTTCAACTGACACCAACAATGAGGCACCATTCTTTCCACTGACACCAACAGTTGGGCACGATTCCTCCCACGGACACCAATGATGAGGGACCGTCCCATCCAATCTTCCACTGATGCCGACGATGAGGCACCTCCCATTAATATCAATAATGAGGTACTATTCCTCCTCCTAATGCCCACAGGCACTATGTAATTGTTTTACTTCCACTTACCACCAAGCCTGGGGCATTGTTTATTCCCACTGATGCTGGGGTATTTCCTACTCCCACTGGCCTCAGTCTGACCCCCACCCAAGTCTAAAGAACAGTAAACTGACCCTTTATTGGAAAGCTTGGAGACATCTGATGTATGATTCTTTATTGTGGGTTTTTTTTCCCTTCCTCTGGATCAACTGTGGGTATAGGATTGTATATATGGAGGTTTTCTATTTGTGTGTGTTTTTGTTTTTTCTATGTTGGTTGAACTAGATAGACTTGTCTCTTATCGACCAGATTAACTATGTAACTAAAGGTTTATAATTTGGTTAAATGACAATGACATACTGAGATTCTATTTTTCTTTGTAGTAAGAAGCAACGAGATTCAAACAATTAAGTCAGAGCTCACACAAATCAAGACAAACATTGATGCCCTGCTGGGAAGGTTGGAGCAGATAACAGATGAACAGAAGTCATGCGCAGGTTAGTTGATGAAGAATTGGCTTAGCATAAAGCCATTGTTTTACATGAAAATGTTCATCTCAGAGACCTTATTAGTAGGTCCTATATCACGCTTATTTGGAGAATTTTAGGGTGAGATTTGGGCAAATTCTAGAATGTATTGTGCCTCTGTCACACTATATTGTCCCTTAACCCAGATAGCAAGCAATTGAGCAGCAAGTTTGAAAATGACTTGCTAAGCCCTTAGGCCCCTTTCACACTTATACGACTTGTCCCACGATTTTGTACGCAAAATCGTATGACAAGTCATTCTCCGTGATTTTCAATGACTACCATTCATATTGACACGACTTTAAGTCGTGCCGACTTCAAAGTAGTCCCTTCACTATTTTGGTCCAACTTCCATGCGAGTTGATGTCCATAGACCTCAATGTTAAACCCTCAAGTAGCATGAAAATCGTACCTAAATAATATAGACACGATTTCAGTACGACTGTGTAAGCACAAGCTGAGAATGGTTAATGCCAAAGTTGTGGCAAAGTCGTACAAAGTAGTACTGCTCCCAAATCGTGGTAAAATCGCGGCTGCGAAATCGCTGTAACATCGCACGACTTTGAAGTCGCACAAGTGTGAAAGGGGCCTAACAATGCAACACTGCCACAAATTTGTGGCAAGTTATCCTTGCTATCTGGGAAGGACTCCTGATAGTGACATATTGGCATGGGTAACAAAATGGAGTCTAGTCTTGCTCACATTCCTCACCGGGATCTGATCTCATAATCTAGTAGTTGTTGACAGATCATGAAAAAAGACTACATTGTATGAAATGGGTGGGCCCAGTTAGAACTCCGCTTCCTAAAAACAACCAGTGACCAAGAATTTGTAATGAACAAAATCTGCACACTTGATTTACAAAAGTGCAGACTTAGCTCTCAGAGACAATTTTTTTTTTATTCACTTGTATTCGCTTCTTGTCAGAGAAGAAGATTCAAGCTATAAGGCCGTCTTAGCTCCTGTAACAGCTCAGTGCTGATAAAAAGATGTTCAGAAATATCTTATCAGTGTTGTCAGGATTTCAAAAAGTATAGCTAAAGGTTTTGATAATTGAAAGTTTGACACTCATTCAGCAGCCCAGACTAAGTGTCAGTTATAAGACAAGAGAAAGGGCAACCTCCATAGGGTCGGGTCCTACAGCCTGACACTCAGCTGACATTTCTGCCCTGACAGGGAGAGAATACATGATACAGCATACATTTATCCAGAGGTGTTGCAGCTGCATTATTAAAGCAGCCTAAAGCCTGATTAAATGTTATCCTTTGCTGTTGGTTGAAATGGGGAAGGTTTATCTGGATTAAATTCATTATTTTCCTTCAAATTCTACAAGCAATACCCCATAATGACAACGTGAAAGAAGTTTGTTTGAAATCTTTGCAAATTTATTAGAAATAAAAAACAAAAAATATCCCATGTACATAAGTATTCACAGCATTTACTTAATACTTTGTTGAAGCACCTTTGACACCAATTACAGCCTCAAGTCTTTTAAAGTTTGATGCTACAAGCTTGGCACATCTATTTCTGGGCAGTTTCTCCCATTCTTCTTTGTAGGACCTCTCAAACTCCATCAGGTTGGATAGGGAGCGTCAGTGCACAGCCATTTTCAGATCTCCCCAGAGATGTTCATTTAGGTTCAGTTATTTGCAAATGTGTGCACACTAAAGCCCTGTGTTTAATGCACACAGTTAGACAGGTTAATTTGGTTGGCCGCAGGCTGGTCGGTAATTAGAGCTTGGAATTTTCCTTTGGTTTTTCCTTGGCTTTTTTTTTTTACATATGTTGCCCTCCAATGCTCCTTGCTGCAAAGGCCAGTTATTGGTGGGGGCATCGGCTAACTTTTTGCAATGTTCATTCAGGTTCAAGTCTGGCTGGACCACTCAAGGACATTCACAGAGTTGTCCCGTAGCCACTCCTTTATTTTCTTGTCCGTAGGATCGTTGTCTTGTTGGAAGATGAGCCTTCACCCCAGAGCACTCTGGAGAAGGTTTTTTTATCAAGGATGTCTCTGTACATTGCTGCATTCATCTTTCCCTCGATCCTGAGTAGTCTCCCAGTTCCTGCCACTGAAAAACATTCCCACAGCATGATGCTGCCACCACCATGCTTCACTGTAAGGATGGTATTGGTCAGGTGATGAGTGGTGCCTGGTTTCCTCCAGACATGACGCTTGCCATTCAGGCCAAAGAGTTCAATCTTTGTTTCATCAGACCAGAGAATTGTGTTTGTCATGGTCTGAGAGTCCTTCAGGTGCCTTTTGGAAAACTTCAGGCTGACATGAGCATTTTGATGAGGAGTGCCTTCTGCCTGGCCACTCTACCATACCAGCCTGATTGGTGGAGTGCTGTAGAGATGGTTGTTCTTCTAGAAGACTTTCCACAGAGAACAGGTTCTTGTTCACCTTCCATAACTAAGGCTCTTCTCCCACGATCACTCAGTTTGGTCAGGCGACCCACTCTAGGAAGAGTCCTGGTAGTTGCAAACTTCTTCTATTTATGGATGATGGAGGCCACTGTGCTCATTGGGACCTTTAATACTGCAGAAATTTTTCTGTACCTTTCCCCAGATCTGTGCCTCAATGCAATCCTGTCTCGAAGGTCTACAGACAATTCCTTGGACTTCATGGCTTGGTTAGTGCTCTGACATGCACTGTTAACTGTGGGATCTTATATAGACAGGTGTGCCTTTCCAAATCATGTCCAATCAACTGAATTTACCACAGGTGGACTCCAATCAAGTTGTAGAAACATCTCAAGAATGATCAGTGGAAACAGGATGTACCTGAGCTCAATTTTGACTGTCATGGCAAAGGCTTTGAATACTTATGTACATGTGATTTTTTTTTCATTTTTTATTTTTAATAAATTTGCAAAGATTTCAAACAAACTTCTTTCACGTTGTCATTATGGGGTATTGTTTGTAGAATTTTGAGGAAAATAATTATTTAAACCATTTTGGCATAAGGTTGTAACATAACAAAATGTGGAAAAAGTGAACTACTGTGAATACTTTCCGGATGCACTGTACTCTACTTTAAATAGATAATAGTATTACCGTGTATGTTCCTGTTGGGAGATTTTGTGCACTTTCTGTTTTGCTGGCCACACAGGAAGTGAAATCATATCTTCCCAATGGAAGAATGAAACAGCAATACAAACTTGATTAAAGTCCATGTTGTTCAAAGCTATAAAAAAGGCAACTGGATGAAGTGCTTTAAGAGTAGAGATTCGTGTTCCTACACATGCCTATTCTCAACTGGTTACTTTTAAGATTTAATTTCTTTACTGATGTTCGAAAATTAAAGGAGCAATTTAATGCAGGTTCTATTTCTCTATTTTGGATGGAATAGTTCAAGGTTCTATTCCATGGCAGGTCTTAACTGTCCTGTACTCAGGGCAGAGCTTTTCCTTCTTAGTGTCTTGGTGACCAAACAGTTGTCAGGCTTGAGGTTTCATCCAAACTACCATTGTTGCTGACCTTCTCCATTTACTGTATTAGTAAAGAGAAGAACATAATGATATTTGGATTCACAATGAAGTTCCATGGCAAAATGCAATCAACCTTGTATGATACATTGGGAGCTTGTATGGCTTCTCGGGGAACCTTTACAGTAGGAGGGTCATCATCAGACCTTTACAGTAGGAGGGTCATCTCACCTCTGGTCACCAGCCTTGTATGGTACATTGGGAGCTTGTATGGCTTCTCGGGGAACCTTTACATTAGGAGGGTCATCATCAGACCTTTACAGTAGGAGGGTCATCTCATCTCTGGTCACCAGCCTTGTATGGTACATTGGGAGCTTGTATGGCTTCTCGGGGAACCTTTACAGTAGGAGGGTCATCATGTGTAATGTACAAAACCCTCCAATATTCAATGATGGGACTGTTCCCAGATGTCTTCCTCCTTCCTCCAGCCATAACATCAAGAAAGAAGTCTGACTGCAGCCGTAGTGAATTCTCCCAGGACGAAAGCACATCCGAAGCCGGAGACACAGTCACAGATGAACCCATAAATGGAGATGACGGAGACGATCTTGCACAGGATGACTGCACGGATGATCTAGTATGAAATGTAGGTGCCTCTTCATTCTACTTATAGAAGGTTTCCTTTTCCACACAGCATAAGAAGACTTTGGTTGCCTTTGCTTGTTGAATTGCATAGGGAACCTCGCTGTCAATGTACACAAGCCTAGAGATTCAATAACAACTGTACTTCCAGACTGCAATCCAATAATGCTTTGTAATTGCCCTTAGAATCAGTATAGGAGAGTAGAAAATCAAGGTGAAAATTAGTGGATATAGAAAGTCTGGTTTTCTGAGTTGCAGCAAAATAAAAAGAGGTCTTAGTAATGCAGGCATTTTTTAGTTAGATAAAAGTTAGATAAAAGTTTTCCACACTTTGATGCACGTTTGTGAGAACTGCTTTACCAGACAGACCATATGTAATGCTGTCTAGATTCAAACACACAAACACCTATTCCACATTGCATAGCCCAGATGGTGACACTATTGTGTACAATGTAATTCTGTCCAGATAAAAATTCCCATTCCATATTGCAAAGCCAAGATGGTGACACCACTATACACTATGTAATTCTGTCCAGATTCAAACACCCCTTCCACATTGCATAGCCAAGATGGTCACCCCAATGTTCACTATGCAATTCTTTTCGGATTCAAACACCCGTTCCACATTCCATAGCCAAGATGGTGACATCACCATACACTATGTAATTGTATCCTATTCAAACACCCTTTCTCTATTGCATAAACAAGATGGTGAGATCAATGTGCTAGTACCCTGGTGACAGGATTGCACAGTTTCTTTGGGTAAAGATTTTAAAAAATATTACAAAAAAAGACAAAATCTGGGAATTTATACCATCAGTACAATTTAAAGTGTAACTCAAGGCAAACACTTTTCTCATTTTGGATAGAGTACGGGAAGGTCATAGCCCCTGTTTGTTTCTTTTTTGCCATCTGTGTCTCAAAACAGGAAGTGAGAGGAAATTCCTCCAAAGTGGAGGAAGCCCAGGGTGTCACCAGATTTAGTGTCCCCGTTGGAAGATTTCCCCTCAATTTCTGCTCTGATGTCAACCCAAAATTTGGGATTTTCTTTTACTTTCTCTTTTGAGTATAAAGGTAAACAAGACAAATAGAGAGAGGGTGAATCTCCCTTTTAGGGACACAGACAGCAATAAAACTAAATACGTGTTCAAATCCCACTGCACTCTATCCAAAGCTTAAAAAAAAAAAAAAGTTTTGCCTTTTAATATTTAATGTTTTAACCACATCCTGCCCGGCCTATAGCAGAATGACGGCCGGGCGGGGGCTCCACTGTCCTGACCTGACGTCATATGAGGGAGCGCACGATTGGTAGTGCGGTGTGTCACTGTGACACACCGCATCTCTGATCTCGGCAAAGAGCCTATGACATAGGCTCTTTACCATGTGATCAGCTATGTCCAATCACAGCTGATCACAGCGTAACCATGAAGTGCTGGCTTTTTGGCTTTCCTCTATTCATGCTGACAAGGTGATGGCATAGAGGAGAGACGGTCAGTGGATCTCCTGACGGGGGGAGGGGTCTGCACTGATAATTAACGTATTGATTATCAGTGCAGCCCCATCAGAGATGCCCACCAGGATGCCCACGAGTGCCCAACTGGGATGCCAATCCGTGCCCACCTGGGATGCTAATTTGTGCCCATCAGGGATGCCAATCGGTGCCCCCTCATCAGTGCTGCTTATCAGTGCCCATCATTTCTGCCTATCAATGCCTATCAATACTGCATATCAGTGCCCATCAGTGCATCATATTAGTACCTCCTCATCAGTGCCCGTCAGTGAAGTACACTTTAACACACTTTAAATACACTATAACCCCTTCACGACGACCGTACGTAAATATGCGTTCTAGTCTTGAAGGGGTTATACCGGGGTGATGTCTGCAGCTGCAGGCATCACCCCAGTACCGTTTTTTAGAGCCATCGGTTGGCTTTTTATTGATAACAACCAATGTGGCTAAAAGCAGCTCGGCTGTTATCCTAAGGAGCGGGAGGGGACTCCCCCCCTCCCATCACCTTCTGCGGCTCTCCCGGGCTCTCCTGTCCCACCGGGAGGCCCGAGCATCCAGCCGACACATCTGCCAGCTGGACGAAGACCCGAATGAAGCTAGAATCGGCTTTAATCGGGTCTCCTATCTAGTAACCCTGAAGCGATGTCATGACATCACTTCCGGTTTACTGGGCTGCCAATGGCGCAGATTTAAAAAAAAACTAGTATTCCAAAACGCTGATTTTGGCGTTTTGAATACTTTAAAGTGCAAAGGAGGGATTTGGGGAATTGTAGAGTACCTGTCACCATGGGCGTCCACAGAACTTTTTTTTTTGGGGGGGGGGGGGGGGCGCTTCGCCAGTGGCGATACACAGTCGCATTTATCCCTTTCTTTGACCGCTAGTGGGGGTTAAAAGCGCCTCGCTAGTGGCCGAATAGCGGCCGAATAGCGCCGCTAAAACAATGGTAAAGCGCCGCTAAAACTAGCTGTGCTTTACCGATAACGCGACCAGATGGCAGTATGAAATAGCTCTTGAGATAATTCAGCTTCACTTTGTATTGGAAGTTATTCAGGCCAGGCGTACCAGTCCATGCCCATATAAATATAGCCTAGAGAATGTACATCTTTCTATATTGCAATACTGTATAGGTTGTTTTCATCAAGATCAAAATATGGCCACAACAGATGTATTGCAATACATTGCAATATAGAAAGATGTACATTCTCTAGGCTATATTTAAATGGGCATGGTATGCCTGAGACTGAGTAACTTCCATACAAAGTGAAGAAGATTATATAACACACAAACACACAAATATCTTTTCCAGCAATAGCTCAGCTGTCCAACTTTCCAAGCTATATATATATATATATATATATATATATATATATATATATATATATATATATATATATATATATATATATTCTCCTCCTAACTGGCACTGCTGTTACCTGTGGTTCTTCAGGATTTATTCCTGTGATGCGATAGGCCCAGGCACTGGCAGCGTATCCTCGGCCACTGACTGAATGCACGCACCTATGGGAGGATCCGGCGCCGGCCGGATCTGCATAGCGACATTCATACACAGGCAGGCAGCCAATCACGGAACTTTCGAGCAGGGCCCGAGCGGCACAGCCGATCTGATGATCGGCCAGGGGTGAGGGAGGGAGGGATGGATGTCTGTATCTGTGATAAGTCAGAAAAGAGAGCAGTCCACAGCGGCCGCGGCGGCCATTGCAACACAGGGCAACTGTCTTCAACACCTTCTTACGATTCCGGGGGGGGGGGGGGGCAATTGCCCCCCCCCCTTGCCCTATGCTGCGGACGCCCATGCCTGTCACTGACTATTACTGTCACAAGGGATGTTTACATTCGTTGTGACAGCAATAAAAATGATCAATATTTATTTTTTTAAAACAGTGTAAAAACTCAACGAACGCATACGTAAGTCACGCCCGCAAATGTAAACGGTGTTCAAACCACACATGTTAGGTATCGCTGCGATTGTTAGAGCAAGAGCAATAATTCTAGCAAGTGACCTCCTCTGTATCTCTAAACTAATAACCTGTAGAAATGTTCAAAATGTTGCCTATGAAGGTTTTTAAGTACCGTGGTTTGTCTCCATTCCACGAGTGTGCGCAATTTCAAAGCATGACATATTAGATATCTATTCACTCGGCCTAACATCATCGTTTACATTATACAAAAAAATTGGGCTAACTTTACTGTTTTGTTTTTTGTTCATTCATGAAAGGGTCTTTTTTCCCCCAAAAAATTGCGTTTGAAAGACCACTGCGCAAATACCGTTGTGACATAAAAAATTTGCATTTGCATATTCTCTAGGGTCTCTGCTAAAAAAAAAAATATATATATATATATATATATATATATATATAAAAATGTTTGGGGGTTTTAAGTAATTTTCTAGCAAAAAAATACAGATTAAGCAACAAATGTAAGAAATAGGCTTAGGCATGAAAGGGTTAAAATCACTTTAATGTTTTTATACATAACTAAAGAAATTATTTGTTTTATAGTTTAGAGTCTGGAATTCCAAGCACAGTATGTAGACCAGTGTTGTTTGAAATGACAGGACCATAGAGTCTTTCCATGCCAAGCTCCTATTAGCCTTGTCCGGTCAGCAGTGCGGATAAAACATGTGCACTAAATAACTGATTGTTGCTAACAGAAAAGGTGTGATTACTCCCAGTGAAAGCCCATTTTGTTCCATTAGAAACAATAACACTTATATTTTTTCTAGTATAATTATTTTCTAAGAAACCTCATTGTGTTTTACTCGGCATAATGAAGTCCCATTTTGTTGGAAACAAGTAGGTTGTTTATTTTTCTGCACTGAAAAATAAGTACTTATGTATCATTACGCAGACTACTTATACTAGACAACATAGAGGTGTTTGTATCCTATGGCACAAAACAAAGTGCTTATTTCCCTTATTTCCCCAACTTCCAAGAGCTGTTTTTGCATTTTTTGCACACGTTATAAAAAAATAATTTTTAGGCCTTAGGATTACTTAAACCCCCCAAACATGATATATTTTTTGAAAGCAGAGAACCTGGAGAATAAAATAGTGGTAATTCCAATTTTTCAAGTCACACATTAGCACAATGGTTTATAAAGCACACAATTTTAGCAGAAAATACACTAAAGTTAATTTTAGAGCACACAAACACAATATATTCACCAATCTATCTGTAAAATATAAAAGACAAGGTAGCGCCGAATAAATACCCAACTTGTCAAGCCTTAGGACTGCGTGTGCCTGTGGAATAGCGACAAACTTCTGTACCCTAAATGCTCCATAGGCAACAGTTCAAAAGCCCATACAGGTCATCAGTTTAGAGTTAACCATGACTAATTGCTCTGTATGGCAATATGTAACTTGTGTAGCGCAATTGACATTTTCATGTATAACTACTTGCTGACCGCAATACGTATATATACATTTGCAAGTGGTTTACCAGGATTATGGCTGAAGATATCAGTCATAACCCCGATATGTTTTCTTACAGACGGTGGCTGGCTTTCTTACGAAATTGGTCCAAGCCACCAGTGTTTCTCTGGCTTACCGTTTCTGGCGGTTCGCCCGAGAAATGATCTGACTGTGCCACCGGCTGTCCACATAGGTGATCAAAGAGTGGATCCGCTTTGATCGCCTCTATAGCGCTGGACGCCTGCCTTTACACGTACATGAACTTTAATGGCATCCCAGTCTCAGTCTGTAGGGTTTAAATGTGAGTTGGCCCACCAGGGTTGATGTCAGGACAGTCAAGTTCACATAACATAATTGATTCCAAATGTGTAATATGATGGTATTTAAGCCGTGTGTAACTTTGACTTTTGTGTTTGATCTGAAGAAGGGCGCAAGCTTGTGAGCCCCAAAACGTAATGAACTTACACATCAAGTAATGTTTGTTTGAACTTTGGTGCAATAAAGAAATTTTAAATGCATCGATCCCTTGGACTTTTTTTTTATATTTGGTCAGTGGGGTGATCAGATCGCATTGCACTAATTGAAGACTGGGTACGGCTTTCCTCTACTTTGAAAAGTTATATATATATGAGCAAATATAAAATGACGATTTAATTTAATATCTATTTTCTTTTTCTTTTTTAGCTTCATCACAGAGTTTGTGATCTCTAGAGGGATCTACCCCATGGATCTGTAAAAGGACTATAAACTAAAAGGTTGCAATTTGCCTCCACGGGACACCAGAGCATCGATTTTGCAGGTTTAAAAATCACAAATCATTATTTATCATTTTATAACATAAGAAACAGTGGTGGGCCTGGTGAAGAAAAAATACTATGGTACACCACACTGGCTGAAAAGCCACGGGGGAACTTTGTCTGGGTGAACCATGGAAGCGGCATAGTGTCCAAGATGGAGTCATCTGATGTTCCTCATGCAATGGAATGGCTGGGCAAAGAGCTGAACACATTCTGGATTTTAAGATTCTAAATTGGGATTTCCCATTTAGGTCTCTGAGGTGGATAAACAGGGTTTTGGCAACATTAATCTTTTGTGAAGTATTTGTTACCTTGTCTCAATCATGTGGAAGCAAGCAATGGTTCATAAGAAGACAGCCTAAGCATTTTGGCACAAAAAAATTGTTATGGAACAACTACAGGCAACAAATAATGCCGATCAGGGAACTGAAATGTTATCCAGAAAAAAAATTCCACAATGGCTAAAGTGGACTTGTTATTACCATTCACATGAATCAATAGGGCACTAGTCTTTATTTTTAAATTGCTTTAAAATTTTGTTTGAAAAGGTACATCTTTCTTGCAATGAATAACAAAAACGCTGCTCCTAAATGAAGAATAGATAGGCTTGATTGCATTATCTCTGGCTATCAGGAACATTAAAGAGATGTTGGCATGGTACTGGGCCGCATGTGACCTCCCCTGTGTGACAGTGCTCAGGCCTGAGGCACCAATCACCAACCCAAACACTGTTATTTGGGGGGAGATGGCATGATGGCACCCCCCATCTAAACCCAGCTCTCTAGGTCCCCAGCGCTAATCAGACTTTGCTAATTTATCAAGCTGATGGCTAAAATGTAGAACTATAGGCAAACCCTTTTTTAAATTTTGGATAGAGTAAGGGAGGGGTATAACCCCTTTCAGTTTTTTTATGTCATCTGTGTCCCATTGTGAAGATTTCCCTTCACTTCCTGTCCCACAGCCAAAACAGAAAGTAAGAGGAAATCCCTGCAAATGAAGGGAATCCATTGGGTCCCCCCAGGTCACCAGAACTACCATCCCCATTGTAAGATTTCCCCTCTATTACTTTTCTGGGGACAACCAAAAATTTGGGATTTTCTTTTACTTTCTCTTTTGATGATGACAGTAAACAGGATAAATAAAGAGGGTGAATCTCTCTAGCGGGTGAAGAGGTAGCAATAAAAAACAGGTGTTCTAATCCCTCTCCACTCTGTCCAAAACAAAAAAAAATAAAAAAAGTTTTGTCTTTAGTTATACTTTAAACCAGGGGTCCTCAAACTACGGCCCTCCAGCTGTTGCAGAACTACACTTCCCATAAGGCATTGTAAAACTCTGACATTCACAGACATGACTAGGCATGATGGGAATTGTAGTTCATGAACAACTGGAGGGTCGTAGTTTGAAGACCCCTGCTTTTAAACCATTCCTTTTTAACCATTGCAAGTAGGGTGATACAATTTCCACATTTTGCTGAAGCTCAAACATCTGCTCAGCATAGTCGTGCCCCAGGCCCGGGCCCAATTGCCTACATACTGTTGCAGTTGTCCATTTGTTGTCCTCATATTGTGACATTTGCCCATTTGTTGTTGTATTGCCAGTTTGTTGCCCATGTGTTGTAACTATTCCATGTTTGTTGGCCATTTGTTGTCAGGTTTGCTATTTTTTAGTCTGCATATTGTTGGAGCTGAAAAAATATTTTTACTGCGCTATCCCAAAAGTGATCATGTGTGTAGGGTTTAACCTTAAATAATGTGAGAAAAAGCTGCAACTAACAATGTGAGACACGCACACTACAAATATCATAAAAAATAAGCTGCGCTATAAATTAATTTGTGAGTATAGAAACAGCAAAAAAAGCAAAGAAAAAACCATTGAAAAATTGTATGATTAAACATAAATAAGTATATGCAAAATACGCAGCAATATATGCAGCAAAATTCAAGCGATGGATTAAAAACAGAACCACTAGTCGGCCGGCTCTCGTATGCTGCCCGTAGCTTCCGGGACTAGCGCGGTATGTGCTGACGTCACCACATACCGCGCTAGTCCCGGAAGCTACGGGCAGCATACGAGAGCCGGCCGACTCGTTGTTCTGTTTTTAATTCATCGCTTGAATTTTGCTGCATAATTATAAGTGCAATACTATTTTATTCCATTAAACTTTTAAAAACGAATCACGCTATGGAAGTTTTATGTCATTTTATGGTTAATGAACATATACCTGCTATATGAGATGACATCTTACGCTGAGATTCTGAGGAACCCCTCTAGCGTTGACAGCCTTTGAAAGACCCGAGGCTGGGGTTGAGAGCCAAAGGTACGTTTGATCTCCCTAAAAAGAGATCTAAGGAGCTGGTAAGCGGCAGCATTTTTCATGGGTGGAGGCACTTTTGTATTGCACCCCAGCACACACCACCCTCAGTGTTGAAGTTGCATGTCACCGCTGGCAGGAAGATTACAAAGTCACCCTCTAGAAGACTGTTTATTAAGTGGGCTTTTTAAATCAGCCTATTTGAGTGGACTCTGTTCTGTAGCTTTTGCATTCTGCTACACATTTCATGTTCACAATTTGTTTCCTTTTTTTTTTGCACATATCACTGGTGATAAATTGAATGTTGATGTGATATTATATTGCATATACTTATTTATGTTTAATCATACAATTTTTCAATGGTTTTTTCTTTGCTTTTTTGTTGTTTCTATACTCACAAATTAATTTATAGCGCAGCTTATTTTTTATGATATTGTTGGAGCTGTGTGTTTAGAGAACCATATTACGATAGTTTATTCCCCAGCAGAGATGTTTCTTTCAAACCATAGTACTCTTGGCCCCATATTTTGCTACAATATGTACGGCACTATTAACCCCTAAAATAACCATACCCTCCATTTTGGCACGACCTGTACTGCTATTAACTCCACCCCCATTCTCAGGCTCACCAATCTCCAGAATGTATGAACATTAATCAGCACCGGATCTTAGAAAAGTGGGGATGCAGCGCGAGGGAGGCTGTGTAAGTATACATGCCTGGGGGCCGAGCTTTATGCAGACACTGTCACTTTGCCCTAAATGGCACTGCTTGCATTGTTTGTTTTTTTTTCCACTGAACTTCATTAAAAATGTCACGAGTGCCATTTCAATACAGTCCTATTCGCTGCAAAGGTGTTGCAATGCGGTGGTTCATGTTGCAACTTACTGCACTAGTTAAAGTACAGCATGCAATACTTTTGTCAGTGGAAATCATTTTGTCGTTGTGGTGTGGACTGACACCATAGGAAATCTGGCATTTTGCCTTGTCCATGAGTTGGGACCACGCTGGTAATAACTGCCAGCGTAGCCCCAAAGCATCTGGTGTGAACAAGCCACCTTCAAACTTATTTCCACTTTTGCAATCAAATTTGAGAAAACCCCACTATATGTTTGTTTTGTGCTCCCACCCATTCACACAACATGCCCAAATTGTTAAAAAATATTTCTTACCTTTTTAGATGTTTCTCAGGAGGTGTCATGGCTGACTGCAAGGTTCTTTGAACAATGTTAGAGTGAGCCTATGCCAAATCTGTCCGCATTAACATACAATGCAAGAAGCCAAGCAACTACACCTTTAGGACTTTGTTAGGACAGACCATGCTTAAATCTAGTTACAATTGATAGTGAAGGTCTGCCTGCACAGTATAGATGGTGTTAAAAGAGATGTATGGAAATGCTTTTTATTTATATAGAATGATACTTACCTAGGTGGATGCAGCTGGCTTCCCCACTGTCTCTAACACTGAGAGCCAAGTGATAAAACACTGCTGATCACTCGGTTCCCAGTGCTCCTTGAGCAGAGAGCTGGTGACTGTCAGTCGCCGACTCTCTGCTCTGCCACCCCCTCACCCCTGCACTCACTGGAGCCCTGGGCTGTGGAGGGGGCAGGAGTGGCCGGCTCAGGCTCTCAGTGGCTCGCTGAGAGGCTGAGCTGGGTACCGGTCTAGGCATGTGGGCGGATCCCGACAACCCGCTGTCTGCTGAAAACAGGTCACAGGAGTGCAGAATGGACTGCACTCCTGTGATCCACAGGAGAAGTACAGCCAAACAAGCTTTGGCTGTACTTCTCCTTTAAATATTGCAAACACAGCTGTCCAGCCCCCTCATACAACAAAAAAAAAAATACCTAGGCTTTTTCCTTGCTTTCCTTGCTGTTTTATTGCTCCAGAATAAAACATCTAAAAAACGTAAGCTGCAATTTTTAAATATTTTTTTACGTTATGCTATGTGAATGGGTACATATAACAAATATAAAGCAGGTGTTATTCTAATTTGGTTGCAAATGTGGAAATACACTTTAGGGAATACAGTGCTGTACTCTTTCCACTTCCAGCCTCCTGACCGGACCACAAAAGTGCAGCAGAAGGCTGATGAGTTCATCTTTCTGCTCATTCAGGCTTCTCCTCTTATTAGCTTGTTCCTTGCATTTGTTCAATACATTTGCATGTTGCACATGCTCAGTGCTGCTGTATTGAGGATTGCAAGAGCCTAATACCAAGTTAAATTCAGGAACTAGATCCATTTAACAAAAGACACATTTAATGTTTCATTAATAAATACAGAGCTGCATTTATTTGTGTCTTTTCTATCTGTCTGGAGTTCAGCCTTAAAGTGATATTAAAGCCTTGCTTTTTTTTAAAAAAATTTTTTAACATGCATGTTATACTTACCTGCTCTGTGCAGCCTGGATCCTCCTCTTCCTGGGTCCAACGTCGGCGCTCCTGGCTCCTCCCTCTTGATGGGTGCCCCCACAGCAAGCAGCTTGCTGTGGGGGCACAAAAGCAGGCGCGCTCCTGAGACCTGACCCTGCCTCCTCTTGATTGCCTCACTGGCTATGATTGACAGCAGCAATGCCAAGGGCTCCCGCTGCTGCCAAAAGCCAATCAGGAGTGCGAGTCCCTGGAGAGGCAAGGCTCTCATGGACATCACTGGAATGAGAGGGGGGCTCAGGTAAGTATTAGGGGGGCTGCTGCACACAGAAGGTTTTTTACCTTCATGCTTGAAGGTAAAAAACCTTGTGCCTTTACAACCGCTTTAAAAATCATTGATGTATGGATGATGTATGATGTATCATTGATGTATGGATGGTTGATGCTTTGAAACATTTTAGTTTTTTTTACCACTTATGTTCTCAGAACATAATATAACAAATCATTTTCAGCAAGGTTAGGACTAGGGATGAGCTCAGTCGAGTTTGGAAACAAGTCAGATTCAGCCCGAGCTATCCTGCCAGGAAGCTGTCAAAGCAGACAGCCAATCATATAAGGTGGAGGCAAGGTAAACAGGAAGCGGAGGTAAAATATTTTGTGTAAATTAGTTTGGCATGATGAACATCAGCTTTGACATTAAAGCTCAATTCCAGGTATGCTTTTTTTTTTCTTTTGCATCCACACATGAAAACAGTGAGGATCAGTAGTGGCGGCTACTACGTTGATTCTCCTCTTCCACAGGATTGGCTAGGTATTGTTCCAAGCTGGACCAATGTAACTGTAGCTTGTAGCCACTTTAAATACAAAATAAACTGGGCTAAAATGCAACTCTGCAAAAAAAAAACAAAAAAAACACATATCTGGAATGAAGCTTTAATATGCCTTTTGCATCACAAAGCATTTAAATACATTGCTGGGCTATGGCAATAACAACCAGGATCCACCAGAACAGCAATTCACTGCAACTAGAATCTAGCACAGGTGTTTTTGGGTGCAGCTACAACCTCTAAGGCCCCTTTCACACGTGCGGACCGTATGTCCGTATTTCATCCATCCGTTTTCGGATGAAATACGGACATACATGCATCCCTATGGGATAGCGGGTGTCAGCGGATGTACATCCGCTAACACCCGATGTCGTCCGGCTCCGCTCTCGTCCGATTCTGCAGACGGAAGAAAATCCTATTTTTCTATCCGTCTGCAGAGCAGATCGGATGAACACGGACAGACGGTCCGTGTTCCTCCGATCCCCCATAGGGGAGAGCGGAGATCTGACAGGGCGGTCCCTGCACAGTGTGCGGGTCCCGCCCTGTCATCCGCCGGCTCAGCTGGGGAAAACGGAGCGATCCCCGCTGAGCAAGCGGAGGCTCACAGGTCGGATCAACACGGATCCGCACGTGTGAAAGGGGCCTAAAACACAGAGGTTTATTTACTAAAGCTGGAGAGTGCAAAATCAGGCTCACTTCTGTATAGAATCTAATCAGTTTCTAACCTCAGCTTTTTCAGTTAAGCTTTGGCCATACAACCTGGAAGCTGATTGGTTTATATGCAGAAGTGAGCCTGATTTTGCACTATCCAGCTTTAGTAAATAAACCCCACAGTTCTTTGATACAACAAAATGGTGGCCATCGGCCCTTTAAAACCTGGACAAATCAAAGCTCAACTCCAGGCAAAAGGCTAGCTACAAAGATGATGTGCATATAAGCTGCTTTACCTACCAAAGGGTTTGTATTTCTGTCCATCCAATTCCAGGATTTACACAGCTCTGCCAGAATAAAGGGAGAACAGAGAAACCAATGACACCAAATTCTCGGTTACCATTAAGGAATATAGTGGTGTCATCTCCTCACTACAAGCCTGTAATTGAACAGTGAACAAGCAGCAGGCTAATTTTTTTCATCTCTGCTCATTCTTAGCATGTTCCTTGCCAGCATATTTGAATGCAGCACACCTGACTTGTTCCCTTGTCCTTTCCTCCCCCAGTCTCCATGCTGTACAGTACAGGGAATAGAATATTCTAAAATCAAATCAAATTCTGGTACTACACTGCTTGCATTATAAGCACACTAATGAATACAGAGCTGCATTAATTTGTGTATTTTATATCTGCAAGGAGTCAAGTTTCAAAGTCCCCATAGACAGAGATAAGAGGAAGTCTGGTTGAAATTAGAATTGGCAATCCCCACTCTCTCTACAACTTATTGCAGAAATGTAAGTTAATGCTCAGACAGAAATAAATAGGAGATTAGGCGTGAGCTGGAGATTTGGTCTAAGCCAGAAAAGGCAACATATGGTCATGAAAGCATAATTCCCAGGGTAATATTGCTGATGAATAGGTATATGTAAGCAATACCATTGTAGAGGACTGGTGCACTAAAATCCCATCATTGGGTTAAAGGAAGGATTAGTCCACCCAATATTGATATTTCAGTTTTTGGTGGAGAAAAATTGATCCACCTAACAGTTATATATATATATATGCCACGGGGCAGGGTTTCTCAACCAGAGTTTAACCAGTGGTTGCTAGGGGTTCCTTGAGCAATGGGCAATTTCTGCCTCTCAGATAAGTTCCCACTGACACCATTGATTTTTTAAGATATCTGTAAGGGGGTAATTCTTCCCAATGATCACAAATGTAAGGAGCATTCTTCCCATTGACCATCATACTAATGTATGATGTATGAGTTGCAGATATAGTAATTTTAATCAGGGGTTCCCTGGGACCAGAACGTTATTTCAAGGGTTCCTCTTTGTTGAAAAGGTTGAGAAAGGCTGCCTTGGGGACTCTATTAGTAGGATCACTGTACTTGTTTCTCGGGTCTGTACACCTGCTGTGCCCATTATGGGGGGTTTTTATTATATATTATGGAGAATGAAATAGGAGGAGCTGGAACACCCAAATGTAGATGGGAATACCCAAATCTCCTAGGTGGAGAACAGAGTCGGGAATTATGGAGGACTTAATGTTGGAGCATCCAAAACCAACAAAAAGCCGTGACTGTCTCAACCCACAAAGTTCCACTTCTAATTCAAATACAGAAAGAAATTTGGGTGGACTAGCTCTTTAACCAGATTTTCTCTTTGATTTTTAATATTATTCTTATAAAAACTATTGCTTAGATTGAAGCTATCACATTCACAAAAAAATAAGAAGTCACAGGATAGCTAAAGGTTTCTCAACCAGGGTTCCATGGAAACCCTACGGTTCCTCCAGAGGTTACCAGGGGTTCCTTGAGCAATGAGCAGTTTCTGCCTCATAAATAAGTTCCCACTGACACCATTGATCTTTTCAGCTATCGATAAGGGGGTAATTCTTCCCAATGATCACAAATGTAAGTTGCATTCCTCCCATTGACCATCACACTAATGTATCATGAGTTGTAGTTATAGTAACTTTTAGCAGGGGTTCCCTGAGACCAGAAAGATATTTTAAGGGTTCCTATGTGTTGAAATAGTTGAGGATGGCAGAAAGAGAGGGTAATTCAGGAGAAAAAAAATGTATAATTCATTTTACCTTACTGTGAAATTTGTAAAATATGTTTGTGTATACAGCACCTTGCAGTGTTAAAGTTTTTTTTTTTTAATACAGTTGTGATTTCAATTGGCTGCTTGACTGGGGAATATCCATGGTCAGGTTAGATACCTTCACCCCAGTGTGTGTTGATCCTGCGAGCGTCACCCATGCCACCATGCAATTTTGGAAGCCATTTAATTGAAAAAGATGAAGTTTAGTTTTTGTCTTTATTTTCTACAGAAAAAAAAGACTTTCAAGCCTTTATGAAGATCTTCTTGACTGATCTTACAAAAATGTGCCAATCACGCAATTTTGCTTGCCTGTTAATCTCCACCCTGCTGAATTATAACTGGCAATGTTTAGATTGATCATATGGCATGGCTGGCTGGACTAAACCTACAGACTGAGCTCCAGGGATGTTTCTTTGATGGCATACAGCCCAATAAGCAACATTTTATCCGAGGTGGTGGCAAAATCTTAAAGGCACAGGTCATCCAGGCAGGTGCCGAACACTTATATTGTGGGGGGTGGTAGAAAAGGGTCATTCCAGAGCCTCAGACATATCAATAATCTCCCTATTGCACAAAAATATCTGAACCACAAGCTATTAGATAAGGCCTAAACACACCCAAATAATGAGATGAGATCTAAAATGTGCCCTTTTGCAAAGACAGTCTACACCTTTATGTGAAATTTTAACTATATTCCTAAAAAAGGGAATTAAATATGCCAATGTGCCCTTAAAGCCTAAGGTTTCATTTCACTTTAAATAGTTTGTTTGGACCAAGCTGGCCAAAACAAACTATTTCCTTCACTAATGCATGTTTGTAAGCAATGCATAAACTGTACGTAGAAGTTTATAGGTAGGAAATTGTGGCATCGTCTACCCATATCTCCACCACAGCCAGTCAGAGGAAGCCTTGTATTTATTGATAAAAATACAATGCTTCCTGTTAATGGCTGAGCAGCAAAACACAGTGCTGTATAATATATATATATATATATATATATATATATATATATATATATATCTGATACTACATACAGTTTATGCAGCGCTGACAGCAGGCACATTAGTAATGGAAATAGTTTGTTTGGGCCAGCTTGCCCCAACTGAACTACTTAAAGTGAAATGCAACCTTGAGTTAGGCTTTAACTTTAGGAAAATTCTCAAGGAAATCTATACTAAGAGAAATATCAAGGCTGACATCGATGACCTCCTTCTAAAAACACAATACCCCCCAATATACGGCCCCATATCACCCCATGTATGGCCAGCTTTACTTCAATGCGTTTGGGGCACTCAGTTGGAACAAGCTTGCCATTCTGGAAAGTCAGAACCTCAAATATGCATATTCATTTCAGGTCAATGATTCAGAAACTCCTGGAGCCTTTGGATCACCATGACAGGAAACTATTTTTTCTCAACGGTCACCAGTTCTTCACTACAATTCTCTTTGAAATGCCTTTGCACTTCCACTTTTTTCATAATAGGAGTGCTTGGGTGATTGCTCCCACAGGGCACGATTCAGTGATTTATAGCCCACAGCTTCTTAACGTCTGTAAACTGTATGTAGCAGTTTATAGGTAGGAAATCATGACATCATCCACCCATCTTTCCACCTCAGCCAATCAGAGGAATACTTGTATTTATTCATAAAAATACAAGACTTCCTATGAATGGCTGAGCAACAGAACACATTAAGGGGAGTACTTGGATGATTGCTCATGCAGGCGACTATTCAGTGATTTACAGCCCACAGCTTCTTAACGTCTATAGAAGAGCTGAGACTCTTTTAGGACTGAACGGCTAAGACTGACTGATTGTTTGAGTAGGCTAGATACTAAATAGATATCTTTAGCATCCTCTCCTGTCTCAACATCTCCTAGTTTACATTAGAGTTTTGGAGCCTTCTCCAGCAGAAGTAAATAAGCTATAGGCTGCAAATCACCGAATAGTCCCGAGGGCAAGTAATGAGACCAATTTGCACACAAGTTGTTAAAAACACAAGCATGAAATTTACCCCCTGATGCCAGTTGCTTCAAATGATTGGCATATTAGGGGCACTTGTTAATAAGAGGTGAAATCTCTACCAAACCATTGAAATCTCATGTGTAGCTGAACCATAAACTCTTTACAACCCATAATGTTCTTTTCAATACTGTATATGTTAACGAGCTACAGGATGTAATTCAGTGAACAGTCTCCCCCCTCCCGGGAAGTTTAAAGCATATAATTCTTTCCTGGAAAGCATTTTAATGGATAACTTAAAAAAAGGCAAATTGTTAACAAAATAGGTTTTAGTGAGTTAGTGTGTGATCTTCATAAACTCTGGTCAGTAATTTGATGAAACTCAAAAAAGTCACTCTTTCCTGGAAAATCATTTAAATTGCTAACTTGAAAAATAAAAAAGGCAAATTGTCAACAATCTAATTTTCAATCTGTTAGAGTGTGATCTTCATAAATTCGGGTCACTAATTTGATAAAACTCAAATGTGTCACATACGCCGGTGTAATGACGAGCTGCTGTTTGTAAATACAGGGGATGTAATTACAAAAATAAAATGTTTTTCTACCTTTTTTTAAATACCTTATTTCAATAAAAATCAATGTACTGTTATTATATGGGTCTTAACTCTGGTGTGGGATGTGGTCTATGGTAATAAGCCAATGGTGGGCATCACACTAAGGTGAAAAAAAAAAAAAAAAAAGACATGATCACACAGATCTGCAATATATATACGTGTGTGTAAAAATTATATTGTGTCTCCCTTTGGAAAGCGTGTAAAATCTGTGCTATTTGATTCTGTAAATAAACGATCCTGTAAAATAAAATTGCTGAAAGTACTGTTTTTTTCTCAAGGGCCACTCAAAATACTCAATTTAGCCATTGCATTAACTAGCCAAGATTTTATCAGTAATCCTCCATGGCAGCACCCAAGACCTGATCCCATCTATCAACTGCAATGGCAAAGAAAAAAATCGAGCAAAACAATAATCTGGGGACCAATGTATAGGTGATCACATGGGGGATTGCTGGGAAAAAAAGCAGTTGATGGATGGAATGGTTTACAAGATTTTTGTTAAATTGAAAATTGAGCATGCGTTTTTCATGCTGAGCTGAAAAAACATAACTTCAGCATAGGTTAATTGGAAATTATACCCCGTATAATAAATAAGTAGCTGGGTCACCAACAGTCAATTTAAGTGCCCTCTGTGGAGGAGCAAGGAGGTAAGAGGAAGCGTGGGTAAGGTGAGTGTATGGGAGTCAGAGGATGCCCATTCCAAAAACAGTAGAATTGATTTACTAACAGCAAATGAGCTCTTCATTGTACAAGAGAAGTTGCACTTTGCAAGGAATTTGCCCAAGAGCTTAAGCCCCATACACACGGGCTAAATATCATGTGGTTTCTATTGAACATTTGGCCCGTGTGTACAGCAGCCGGTCCAACAGAAGCCGGCCAAACGTCCAGCTTCTGTCAAAGGGGCATGACTAAAAAAGGTCTGCCGATTGGCATCTGATCAGCGCTCTCAGCAAATGGCATGAGATCGCTGACCGGTGTGTTCTGGTTGGGGGGGGGGGGCGTCGTCCCACCCCCTGTCAGAACACAATAGCTCAGCGGGGGAGATCGCTGTACTAGCATCGGATTATTAGTACAGGCTCTCCTCCCGAGCTCTCTAGTTTTTTTTCTGTTCTGCCCGCTGGGTTGAATGAAAAAAGATTTCTGTGTAAATCGATAAGGACACAAACCTCCAGCTCTCACAATTTACAAACTAAGGCTGCTGCCCCTTTAACCACTTCAGCCCTGGAAGATTTGGCTGCACAATGACCAGGCCATCTTTTGCGATTTGGCACGGCGATGCTTTAACTGACAATTGCGCGTTTGTGCGATGTTGTACCCAAACAAAATTGACGTCCTTTTTTTCCCACAAATAGAGCTTTCTTTTGGTGGTATTTGATCGCCTCCTCTGTGGTTTTTATTTTTTGCGCTATAAACAAACGAAGAGCGACAATTTTGAAAAAAAACACAATATCTTTTACTTTTTGCTATAATAAATATCCCACGTTTTATCAAAATAACTAATTTTTTCCTCCGTTCAGTCCTATTTGTATTCTTTTACATAGTTTTGGTAAAAAAAAAAACGCAATAAGCGTATATTGATTGGTTTGCGCAAAAGGTATAGTGTCTACAAAATAGGGGATAGATTTATGGCATTTTTATTATTATTATTTTTTTTTTACTAGTAATAGCGGTGATCTGCGATTTTTAGCGGGACTGCGACATTATGGCGGACACATCGGACACTTTTGACACATTTTTGAAACCATTGACAATTATACAGCGATCGGTGCTATAAAAATGCACTGATTACTGTATAAATGTCACTGGCAGGGAAGGGGTTAACCCTAGGGGGCGATCAATGGGTTAACTGTGTTCTCTAGGTGTGTTCTAACTGTGGGGGGGATGGGATTGTCTAGGAGGAGAGAGAGATCGGTGTCCATACATATTATGAACACATGATCTGTCTCCTCTCCCCTGAAAGAACTGGGATCTGTGTGTTTACGTGTTTGTGTGTTTCCGGTTCTTGCTTTGTCACGAGTGATCACGGGAGCCAGGCGGGCATTGCGCCCACTGGGCACTCGCATCGGCTCCGGGCTCACGCTGCCCCTAGTGGCCAAAAGGCGAAGCGACGTAAGGTAACATCATTTCACATAGCCGTGCCATTCTGGCGCAGTAAAATTGCAGTGGATGGTCGGCAAGCGGTTAATAATACAAAAAAAACTCCACACAAGTGATTAAATCAAAAAAAGTAAGGCACTTCTGCAAAACATCTATATAAATAAAAAAAGGTCCATGAATTACTGATAGAAGACCGATCACCGTGCTCTTAAAAACATTTCTAGTGTGTACCGGGCTTTAGTGAATGAGGAGAAGCTCTGCTGACTTCCATTATCGAATTATGTGCAAGCAATAATACGGTTTTTCATTTCCTTGCTTGTGATTGGGTATTCTTTGCAAAGTGAAACTTCACCACATTCACTAAACTCTTGAGTAAATTCCCTTTCAAAGTGCATCTTCCCTTGCAAAGTGAACAGCCTATTTGCCTTTAGTAAATTGCATTGCCATGGGCAAGGTGGCAGTGTCTCTTTAAACACATGACAGTTATTTTAAATAGATGCAGCCTCATCATCCAGCAACGTGGGGTATCTGCTGACCTTAAAGAGGAGTTCCACTGGTTGTTACATTTATTAAAAGTCAGCAGCTACAAAAAGTGTAGCTGCTGACTTTTAATAAACAGCCACTCAACTGTCCCGATGCCTCGCTCCTCTCCCCCGCCTCTCCGTGGCGCCAGCATTGTGTGGGCGCCTGGCTGTGACAGCTTGCAGCTTCACAGCCGGGCGCGAGTCACGCTGCGCCCAGTCAGTGGCCAGGCATTCTTCTGGGAGCTGTGACATGTCCCAGAAGATTGCAGGGAGGGAGGGGTCCTTTAGGGGGAGAGGAGGAGTCTCCTCGGCGGCCAGAAGATGGAAGGAGGGGGTGGGAGAGGAAGTCCCTCTCAAAACCAGGTACCCACTCCCCCCCCCAAAAAAAAATTACATGCCAATTGTAGCATGTCAGGGGGCGAGGATTCCGTAAAACGGAAGTTCCACTTTTGGGTGGAACTTTGCTTTAAGTGATTGTAAAGTCTTGGGATTTTTTTAGTTAAACAAAACAAACTGATTATTAGCCCAGATCCTCCTCTTCGGTGCTCCTGGCCCCTTTCTCCTGTTGAGTGCCCCCACAGCAAGCAGCTTGCTATGGAGGCACCCGAGCCGCAGCTCTATTTGTCCATTCAGACAGGGAGCCCTGGCCTGGCCCGGCCTTCTTTCTCTCCTTATTGGCTGATTGATTTGATTGACAGCAGCGAGTGCCAATGGCGTCTCAGCCAATGAGGAGGGGAGTCCCGGACAGACGAGACGGTCCTGCAACATTGCTGAATAGAGATGGGCTCAGGTAAGTATTAGTGGGGCTGCTGCACACAGAAGGTTTTTATCTTAATGCATAGAATGCAGTAAGATAAAAAACCTTCTGACTTTATAACCCCTTTAGCATTGTAAATGTCAGTCTTCCAAATACCTTTCTAGGGATGAACAAGATACTAACATGGGACATGTTTCTCTCTATATTTTCTTGTGTTTTAGGGATCTGTTTCAAACAGCAGAGCACTCATGTGGGAGACAGGCACAGGGTTTGAGGCCCATGACTGGACCATGTCGATCACCTGAGCATTGACAGCTCCCTTCTCACCCTGTAAATGGGCAGACCGCCGCCGCCAATGGTCTGCACCAGATATCCCTTTCCCCTTACCCTGACTTGTCTACCTCTCTTTTTCTTTTCCTCCTTTCTCTTTTTTCTTTTTCCTCTTTCAGTTAAACACATTATTTTGCTCATGCAACTATTAAATACTTAGCAAGCTCCCCCTCCCTCTGTCTCAGTCTGCCGAGTATCCGCTGATGGACAGAGGATTCCTCATGGGTTTATCAATCCCGTGCATCCATACCCAAATGTGTAGTAGAGTGTCTTGAAAAAGTATTCACACCCCTTGAAATTTACCACATTTTGTCATGTTACAACCAAAAACATAAATGTATTTTGATCTGATTTTATGTGATAGACCAACACAAAGTGGCACATAATTATGAAGTGGAAGGAAAATGATAAATGGTTTGGCAACATTCTTTACAAATAAATATCTAAAAAGTGTGGCGTGCATTTGTATTCGGCCCCCTTTACTCTGATACCCCTAACTAAAATCTACTGGAACCAATTGCCTTCAGAAGTCACCTAATTAGTAAACAGAGTCCAGCTGTGTGTAATTTAATCTCAGTATAAATACAGCTGTTCTGTGGAGCCCTCAGAGGTTTGTTAGAGAACCTTAGTGAACAAACAGCATCATGAAGGCCAAGGAACACACCAGACAGGTCAGAGATAAAGTTGTGGAGAAGTTTAAAGCAGGGTTAGGTTATAAAAAATATCCAAAGCTTTGAACTTCTCGGGCACTGTTCAATCCATCATCCAAAAATGAAGAGTGTGGCACAACTGCAAACCTACCAAGACATGGCTATCCAACTAAATTGACAGGCCGGGCAAGGAGAGCATTAATCAGAGAAGCAGCCAAGAGGCCCATGGTAACTCTGGAGGAGCTGCAGAGATCCACAGCTCAGGTGGGAGAATCTGTCCACAGGACAACTATTAGTCGTACACTCCACAAATCTGGCCTTTATGGAAGAGTGGCCAGAAGAAAGCCATAAGAAGTCCAGTTTGCAGTTTGTGAGACGCCATGTGGGGGACACAGAAAACATGTGGAAGAAGGGGCTCTGGTTAGATGACACCAAAATTTAACTTTTTGGCCTAAAAGCAAAACGCTATGTATGGCAGAAAAGTAACACTGCACATCACCCTGAACACACCATCCCCACCGTGAAACATGGTGGTGGCAGTATCATGTTCTGGGAATGCTTTTCTTCAGCAGGTACAGGGAAGCTGGTCAGAGTTGATGGAAAGATGAATGTAGGCAAATACAGGGCAATCTTAGAAGAAAACCTGTTAGAGTCCGCAAAAGACTTGAGACTGGGGCAAAGGTTCACCCTTCCAGCAGGACAATGACCCTAAACATACAGCCAGAGCTACAATGAAATGGTTCAGATCAAAGCATATCCATGTGTTAGAATGGCCCAGTCAAAGTCCAGACCTAAATCCAATTGAGAACCTGTGGCAAGACTTGAAAATTGCTGTTCACAGACGCTCTCCATCAAATCTGACAGAGCTTGAGCTATTTTGCAAAGAAGAATGGGCAAAAATGTCACTCTGTGCAAAGCTGGTAGAGACATCCCCAAAAAGGTTTTCAGCTGTAATTGCAGTGAAAGATGGTTCTACAAAGTATTGATTCAGGAGGGCCGAATACAAATGCACGGCACACTTTTCTGATGTTTATTTGTAAAAAAATTTGAAACCTATTCATCATTTTCCTTCCACTTCACAATTATGTGCCCCTTTGTGTTGGTCTATCACACAAAATCCCAATAAAATACATTTACGCTTTTGGTTGTAACATGACAAAATGTGGAAAATTCGATGAATACTTTTTCAAGGCACTGTATGTGTCCTTTCGTGAAATGTCTTCACAACCCTCATACCCATATCTTCTTTACTTTTGACTGCATGGAGCTTTGCCCCCTTTGGTGTAATGTGTTATTTTGTTCTAAGCCTGCATAGTGTTCCATTTTCCTATTCTGTATCTCTGAAACTTCAATAAAACGTTTTGTAAAGCAAACAAAACTTCAAAGTAGTTGCAATATTTTCTGGGTCACACAGTCTCGATCCCATTATTCTATCTCAACTCCCCTTTCCTGCAATATTAGGTGCTTTTCATTTCTATGTCTTAGGTAGGAGTGGGTGAAGATAAATATTAACCCCCATCCACTGCCAACCTTTCCTCCAAAGCACAATCCACAAACCAGTTAAGTGCACTACAAGTTCCAGCTTCCACAGCTATCAGTTAATGGTACCAACAAGATACAGGTGGGAGCCAATTCCATGCAACAAGGGTCCTGCAGCTTGCAAAGGAGATCCGGGGAGATCCAGTGAGCTCAGACAGAGCGGGATCCTTATTAGCATGATAAAAGTAATTTATTGTAAAATTAAAAATAGCACACCTAAGCCTAATATAAAATAGTGCACTTAAGCCCCAGAAGGAAGAAAATAAAAGAAAGACAAGAAGCAAGAGGAAAATAAGAGGGGGGAGGGGGCAACAGGGGAGGGGAGGGAAAGAAGGCAATGGGCACATGAACTCCGGATCGTCAGGCGAATCTTTAAAAATTTAGCGTGAGAGTACTTGAGAATGCTAGACATCTGTTCATTAAGGCAGTCATATGGTCTCTAACTCTCTGAAAGGAAACTATAGGCCTCCTTCAGGCCTGGACAATCGTTCTTTTGCCCGACAGAAATAGGTAGTTTGCTAACTTTTGTTGGTGAGCATAGAGGCCTGGGATAGGGAAGTGTAGCAGGGCCAATTTAGCATCCTTTCGGATAGGCAAATGGAATAAAGTATGTAGCAGGCCAAAGACTTTGGACCAAAAGCCTATCAAACACGGTCAGGTCCATCATGTATGTAAAACATCCCCGTGATGGCCACAGCCCTGGAAGCAGCGGTCACTAAAACTGGGGTTGGGATGAGCAATACGGGCTGTGACCCAATACCACAGCAGGAGTACTTTATATACCAACTCTAAGGTAGCAGTATTAAATGAGCATCTTGCTATAGAGGACCAGGCTTTACTCCAGTCTGCTAGGTCTATCTCGGACAACAGGTACCATTCCCACTGAGAAACATATGAGAGAGAGGTAGGGGACACTCTACCATTCAGTAACACAATCAAAGAAAGAAGGCCAGGAGAGCCTGGGGAGTGTTGGCACGTGTTCAAAGGTCAATTTCTAAAAGGGGTAAGTAGAGGTACGACATAGGAAGTTGGAGGTAGCAGAAAAACTCAGACTGTTGGACCTTGTGCGTCTCTCGGAGGGACATCCATGTCGGAAAGGACTGAGAAGTCAGGAAGTGCCGTGCGTGAAACCATGAGAGATCCACCAAGCGAATGCCTAATGCTGGTCCACGCCCCTTTCATTTCTATTTTAAACTGAATGGGTTGTTTTATAAGGTGAGGGTTTACAATCACTAACTTTTCAGCTCTTACATACCTTTTTTTGTTTGCCTGTGGCTTACTTTATCTTGCATGTAGCTAAGAGAGAAAACAAAGCAAAGCAATCTGGATAGAAAAACAAATCTCTCCACTTTATAAGACGGATTCCAAATTGGCTCATTTGTGGCCATTTTCATGTCAAACATAATAGCAGGCACCCTGGTTGAATTGTAGCAATTACTAAGCTATATTCAGTAGTCCACCTTTGAAGCTTCAGCAGGGGAAGCATTTTTACTTCAAAGGAACTCCCTAATTCCATGCTTGGTATTAACAATAAACACAGCTGGTGTTGAGAATATTTATATCAATGGTCTATAACTGTTACACCCCTGCAGTTCTTCCATGTTTTCCAGCAAACTTTTCCTTTCATAAGATGAATATAGCTCTGGTGGGACTGCACCCTCATACAACCATTCTGGTCAGAAATTCACCGACTGATTTCCCACATCACCACACACACACCAACCTTTTCACCTGCCAGCTTTCTACTACACCATAACACGAAGTCATGCAGCTCCTATAAAAAATCCCTGACCCTGCACCTCATCAATGCGACCAATTTATGTATCCCCGCCCTATGGAGGAATTCCGCCCCCCCAACGGTGAAAGACTGGATCCGTAGGGTAGACAAAATAGCTGACATGGAACAACTCATATGCCAAGCTAATGACATCCCGACCAAATATAATACTACCTGGGCATGCTGGTCACATTACAGGCAATCCCAAACACAGAACGCTGTACCTCCAACATCACCGTCTGCACGCTAAATGCGTCTAACTGTCTTCCACCACAGGTCCCCCCCCACCTCATTCACCCGCCACCCCCCCCCTCCTTCCCCTCCCACCCCTCATTCCACACCTCCCTTTTCACATTGAGCTGTTACTGTCTCACCTTCTGAAGCTCCATGTCCCTACCCAAATTCGTTATTTTCATGTTGTTTATTACAAAAAAGACCTTCACCCCCAGCTACACATTCAAATCTGTACCAACACTAGCAGCTTATCACTCTGACTCCCTAGCGGGAACTAAGATTAATGCTTGCCACACCGTCTCCCCCCTGGACACAACCACTGAGTCCTCATACTCTCCTCTCCATTCACAGCGATGGTCCCGTTAGGGGTGAATGGAGAGGAGGCAGAGCCTTGACGGTGTGGATGTATCCTCCATATTCTTCCCGCTATGCTTGCTTGCTTGCTTCTCTTCCCCCCTTCGTTTTGTTAACCTGTTGCAAATGTCTGTTTGTACACATCAATCACCTGTTTCTCTGCTTATTGCAATTGTATGCTCTGTATCATTGGTGAACTTGTAAAACTTCAATAAAAAGTTTGGGGAAAAAAATAAGATGAATATAGCACTATGATAGGACAGGTGGAGGTTGGACTGATAACACAATTTAGGTTAATCTGTCGCAAACCAAATGTTACCTTTATGAGCACAGACTGCACGAGGCACTTAAAGGTTAATTCCACCTTTTGCTTCATGTAACACCCATATTTAGGATGCGGACACGCTGGATACCTTTGCTACCATTGTGCTATTGCTGGGTATCCACAGGGGACCTTCACCCCCTTCCTGCCCAGGCTACATTTTCAGATTTTTTCTGGAAAGAAGTTCACACCACAATATGACAGGTGACAACTTATACCTTGGATTTCACTGCAACACAATTTCTCCTCCATCACATCTCTATCCCCCACAAATCATATTTCAAATCTCTATCAATGCACGTGATCAACGTTGTGAAACTCTGCATACCAGTTCATCGGGGTTTAACCTATGCCCCTTCTCTTTCGAAATGGTTCACTCGTGTAGCAACCTCAACCAGTAGGTAGGTGCTAGTAAGGGTTATATTACTAGGTGTGTTCAGCACAGGCAAATTTAGGCAAGTTTATGCTGCAAGCTAGGCCTGTCTGTTTTGATCTGGGGGCTTGGAGCGGTCAGGGTAGCAGTGGGTGTGACCACCTGCACATCAGTTCTGAGGCGCCTCCCCTGTTTCTGAGGAGAATGTTCTAGAAAAGGGTCTGGGTCTGGAACTGGAGTGGCAGGCAGCTTGTGTGTGAGCTCTGACCAATCCCCATCGGTATTGGCAGGGGGCGGGCCTCATATATAAGCTGAGGTCACATGTCACCGGGGGGGGGAGAAGTCGACTGGGTGAAGTGAGGAGTGCTAGACAGCCGCAGGAGGACACCACTGTCTGGGGGGGGGGGGGGGTGTAGCGATCGCAGGAGGAGGCCCGGGGAGAGCTGTGAAGGAACATTGCCTCTACACAGTCATTGGCAATGTCTCTGTCACCACACAGTCGGTGGCAGGGAACTCCTGGAGCAGAGGGGCAGAAGAAGCCGTCGGAATGCATGGTCCGGACAAGTTCCTCATAAAGGACTCGGGGCTGGAATGTCGGTGAGTGTTACCACAGTGGATGGCTGGAGGTGCCAGGGAATCTGCTTCTACACGGTCATTAGCAGAGTCTTTATCATGCACACAGTGGATGGTGAGGAGTCCTGGATCAGAGAAGAGACTGTGGGGATCTGTGTCAAATCAGTGTGGTCGGAGGGCACATGGTTTGCAAGTTGGGCTGGCTGGGGGCAGTAGTCCTTTTCCTAGAAGACAGGCTTTTAACCACTTCAGCCCCGGAAGGATTTACCCCCTTCCTGACCAGAGCACTTTTTACAATTCGGCACTGCGTCGCTTTAACTGCTAATTGCGCGGTCATGCAATGCTCTACTCAAACGAAATTTGCGTCCTTTTCTTCCCACAAATAGAGCTTTCTTTTGATGGTATTTGATCACCTCTGCCGTTTTTATTTTTTGCGCTATAAACGGAAAAAGACTGAAAATTTTGAAAAAAAATGATATTTTCTACTTTTTGTTATAAAAAAAATCCAATAAACTAAATTTTAGTCATACATTTAGGCCAAAATGTATTCGGCCACATGTCTTTGGTAAAAAAAATGTCAATAAGCGTATATTTATTGGTTTGCGCAAAAGTTATAGCGTCTACAAACTAGGGTACATTTTCTGGAATTTACACAGCTTTTAGTTTATGACTGCCTATGTCATTTCTTGAGGTGCTAAAATGGCAGGGCAGTACAAAACCCCCCCAAATGACCCCATTTTGGAAAGTAGACACCCCAAGGAAATTGCTGAGAGGCATGTTGAACCCATTGAATATTTTTTTTTTTTGTCCCAAGTGATTGAATAATGACAAAAAAAAAAAAAAAAAAAAAAATTTACAAAAAGTTGTCACTAAATGATATATTGCTCACACAGGCCATGGGCATATGTGGAATTGCACCCCAAAATACATTCAGCTGCTTCTCCTGAGTACGGGGATACCACATGTGTGGCACTTTTTGGGAGCCTAGCCGCGTACGGGGCCCCGAAAACCCAGCACCACCTTCAGGATTTCTAAGGGCATACATTTTTGATTTTACTCCTCACTACCTATCACAGTTTTGAAGGCCATAAAATGCCAAGATGGCACAACCCCCCCCCCAAATGACCCCATTTTGGAAAGTAGACACCCCAAGCTATTTGCTGAGAGGCATGGAGAGTATTTTGCAGCTCTCATTTGTTTTTGAAAATGAAGAAAGACCAGAAAAAAAAATTTTTTTTTTCTTTTTTCAATTTTCAAAACTTTGTGACAAAAAGTGAGGTCTGCAAAATACTCACTATACCTCTCAGCAAATAGCTTGGGGTGTCTACTTTCCAAAATGGGGTAATTTGGGGGGGGTTTGTGCCACCTGGGCATTCCATGGCCTCCTAAACTGTGATAGGCAGTGAAGAGTGAAATCAAAAATTCACGCCCTTAGAAAGCCTGAAGGCGGTGCTTGGTTTTCGGGGTCCCGTGCGCGGCTAGGCTCCCAAAAAGTCCCACACATGTGGTATCCCCGTACTCAGGAGAAGCAACAGAATTTATTTTAGGGTGTAATTTCACATATTCCCATGGCACGTTTGAGCAATATAACATTTAGTGACAACTTTGTGCAAAAAAAAAAAAAAAAAAAAAATTTGTCTCTTTCCCGCTACTTGTGTCACAATATAAAATATTCCATGGACTCGACATGCCTCTCAGCAAATAGCTTGGGGTGTCTACTTTCCAAAATGGGGTCATTTGGGGGGGGGGTTTGAACTGTCCTGGCATTTTATGCACAACATTTAGAAGCTTATGTCACACATCACCCACTCTTCTAACCACTTGAAGACAAAGCCCTTTCTGACACTTTTTGATTACATGAAAAAATTATTTTTTTTTGCAAGAAAATTACTTTGAACCCCCAAACATTATATATTATTTTAAAGCAAATGCCCTACAGATTAAAATGGTGGGTGTTTCATTTTTTTTTTTTCACACAGTATTTGCGCAGCGATTTTCAAACGCATTTTTTGGGGAAAAAACACACTTTTTTAAATTTTAATGCACTAAAACACACTATATTGCCCAAATGTTTGATGAAATAAAAAAGATGATCTTAGGCCGAGTACATGGATACCAAACATGACATGCTTTAAAATTGCGCACAAACGTGCAGTGGCAACAAAATTAATACATTTTTAAAAGCCTTTAAAAGCCTTTATAGGTTACCACTTTAGATTTACAGAGGAGGTCTACTGCTAAAATTACTGCCCTCGATCTGACCTTCGCGGTGATACCTCACATGCATGGTGCAATTGCTGTTTACATTTGACGCCAGACCGCCGCTTGCGTTCGCCTTAGCGCGAGAGCAGGGGGGACAGGGGTGCTTTTTATTTATTTATTTTTTTTCTTTATTATTTTTTTGCTTTTTTATCTTATTTTTAAACTGTTCCTTTCATTTTTTTTTTTAAATCATTTTTATTGTTATCTCAGGGAATGTAAATATCCCCTATGATAGCAATAGGTAGTGACAGGTACTCTTTTTTGAAAAAATTGGGGTCTATTAGACCCTAGATCTCTCCTCTGCCCTCAAAGCATCTGACCACACCAAGATCGGTGTGATAAAATGCTCCCCCAATTTCCCAATGGCGCTATTTACATCCGGCGAAATCTAAGTCATAAAATGCTCGTAGCTTCCGGTTTCTTAGGCCATAGAGATGTTTGGAGCCACTCTGGTCTCTGATCAGCTCTATGGTCAGCTGGCTGAATCACCGGCTGCATTCTCAGGTTCCCTGTTGAGACAGGAGAGCCAGAGAAAAACACGGAAGACAGTGGGGGGGGGGCATTCCCTCCCACTGCTTGTAAAAGCAGTCTAGAGGCTAATTAGCCGCTAGGATTGCTTTTACATGAAAGCCGACCGTTGGCTAAAAAGAATGATACCAAGATGATACCTAAACCTGCAGGCATCATTCTGGTATAACCACTCAAAGTCGTGAATGGCGTACCTGAAGACAAAAAAATGGTTAACAATAAAGCACAGTAAACGGTAAAGTATAAAAAATTGCATACCTGAAAAGCAAACATGATAAAACATAATAACAATAAAACATTGCAGAATAGAATACAGTAAAAAAGAGCAGAACAATAGAGAGAGAGAATAGAGAGAGAGAACAATAAAACGACAACTATTTTTTTTTATTTTTGTTTGTGTTTTTTTTTTTTTTTTACACTTTTTTTTTGTAACTGTAACTTTTATAACTGTAACCGCTTCCAGGTTCGGGTCTCTCAAAATGCGATGGCATCTTGGGAGACCCTGTGAAAGTGTGCCTAGTCTGTGCAATGCTGTACCCTACGCTAATACTCAACTAGTGAATGGTAGCGTTCAAAACATTCACCAATGCAAAGACCAGGATTGTCAGGACAGGAGGGACAATAATAGTGAGTGTCACGCCTATATCCGCGCTTGCTGCAGACACAACATCTTTTTTGGGGGGGTTCGTTGGGTAGGGGTACTCGGGAGGATATATAAATGCCTCTCATGCAGCCGACTGCATTTGGTTGGGGATGTGAATGGGGGAAGTACGGGCGCTGCAGAAGCGGTGGGTTCCCAATTAGGATTGGCGAATGCAGCAGGAAGGGCACTATGGGCACGACGGGCCTGTGTTTGTCTTTTTGGTGGCAGCGGGACACTACTTGTGCTTGCCACCTCACCAGCTTGAACTGCACTTATGGGACTCGCCACGCCACCAAGTGTTACTGCAGTGCTGGTTTGACTACGACCGGGGTGTACTAGGCCGCTGGTGCTTGCCAGTTCACCAAAACGCTACAAAAAAAAGTGACAGTGATCGATCGATACTGCACTTGGGTGGGCTGGGCTGGGCCGGGCGGAGGGGCAAAACGCAGGTGCTAGCAGGTATCTGGGCTGATCCCGCTAACACTACGTTTTTGGGAACCCTAAACTGCTGGGGACGCCAGTATAGATCTGATCGGATCAGATATTGATGCGTTCAGATACTATACCACTAAGGGAGGTGTACGGTGCGTGTACGGTGCGTGCATGGGTGTTCGCGGTACTGGTGCTAATCTGACGCTGCCTAGGGCGACGCATATCACCGCCGGGCGATCAGGGGGCTAAACCTTTTTTCGGTAATAAACGGCGGGTGCCCTGACACTATAAAAAATAAACAAACTAACCAGCGTCACCCGTAACGGTTATACGGTGATCAGTGGTAAAAGGGTTAACTAGGGGGCCATCAAGGGGTTAAAACATTTATTAGATAGTATATGGGGGTCCCTGTCGCTATAAAACACTGACGGCGAACCTAAATATTTACGTCCCTAACTAGCGTCACCAGCGACACTAATACAGCGATCAGAAAAATGATCGCTTAGCGACACTGGCGACAGGGGGTAATCAAGGGGTTAAAACTTTATTAGGGGGGGGTAAGGGGGGTGCCCTAGACCTACAGGGGGCTAAACTTTTATTTGGTAATAAACGGCGGGTGCCCTGACACTATAAAAAATAAACAAACTAACCAGCGTCACCCGTAACGGTTATACGGTGATCAGTGGTGAAAGGGTTAACTAGGGGGCAATCAAGGGGTTAAAACATTTATTAGGTAGTATATGGGGGTCCCTGTCGCTATAAAACGCTGACGGCGAACCTAAATATTTACGTCCCTAACTAGCGTCACCAGCGACACTAATACAGCGATCAGAAAAATGATCGCTTAGCGACACTGGTGACGGGGGGTGATCAAGGGGTTAAAACTTTATTAGGGGGGGTAAGGGGGGTACCCTAGACCTACAGGGGGGTAACAGTCACTACCCTAACACTGCTAACTGTCACAAACTGACACTATGCAGTAATCAGGAAAAAAAAAACAAAAAAAAAAAAAACCTGCTTGGTGTCAGTTTGTGACAGGGGGGGGGTGATTGGGGGGGGATCGGGGGGGGATCGGGGGGCGATCGGGGGGGGGATCGGGGGTGTAAGGTATGCCTGGCATGTTCTACTGTGTGTGTGTGAGTGTTGGTGCACTTACATGTCATCTCCCCTCGGCGCTGGAACGGAAACTCCCGAGCCGAGGAGAGATGACATCACATCCTCTGCCTCTGTGTACTATACAGAGGCAGGGGATGTTTGTCATTGGCTGGGAGCGATCGCGAGGGGGGGGCCACGATCGGATGGCCTCCCCCTCGTCTCCCATCGCTTCCAACCAAATGCCGACCGCAGCTGGCACCGGGGGGGGGGTCCGATTGGACCCCCCACCCGCGGGAAGGCAATCACGTTTCAGGTAGGTGATTTTGCCTGCCCGTGCCGCTCTGCTCACGTATATAGGCGGTCGGCAAGTGGTTAACCTACTAGGCCTCCGGGAGAGGTTCTGCAGGCCTCAGGCCTAGTAGCAGCGAGCCACCAGAGCCAGTAGAGGGGCTTATTTAGAGTGAGTTCATACTACCCAATAGGAGAGGATGTTCCATACTTCAATTAGCAACTACAAGTTTGTGCAGGAGGAATCAAGTATGTACAGGAAGAAGCAAGTTTGGGCAGGAGGTGAAGAGATCTAAGACCATTGCTTTTACACGGTCGAAAGCGATGTTTCTGTCCCTCACACGGTGATGGATGGAAAACTCTTATGCCGCGTACACACGAGCGGACTTTACGGCGGACTTTGCCCGGCGGACTGGATTTCGTCGGACAATTCGATGTGTGTGGGCTCCAGCGGACTTTGTTTGCTCAAAAGTTGGACGGACTTAGATTTGAAACTTGTTTAAAATTTATCCGTTGAAATCGAGTCCGGTCGAAAAGTCCGCCGTCTGTATGCTAGTTCGACGGACAAAAAGCCACGCTAGGGCAGCTATTGGCTACTGGCTATCAACTTCCTTGTTTTAGTCCGGTCGCACGTCATCACGTACGAATTCGACGGACTTTGGTGGATTGTGTGTAGGCAAGTCCGTTCATTCAGAAAGTCCGTCGGAAAGTACGTCGAAAAGTCCGCCGGGCAAAGTCCGCCGTAAAGTCCGCTCGTGTGTACGCGGCATTAGAAACAGTAGTCTGCATGGAGATGCAGGAGGAGTAACAGTCTGCATTGAGATTCAGGGGAAGATTTATATCTAGTCTATTATGCACATTCAATCTTCAGGTTCTAACTTTATTCAAAGTGTATTGGAATCTTTATATATGATGGCAATGATGAATTCTATGGGCATCCCATATCCCTATCCAAGTTGTACCCTCCAATAAAACAACAAAAACAAAGCTTGCAAAAGACTGTTCATTGTCTCTGGAAAGGATGCATGAAGTCTGGCAGTGGGGTGATTTGGCGGATTGTTTGTTAGTAGTGCTAACACCATGGCTACACTCGTATAACCAAAATCGAAGAAATGGAAGAACTTATCTCGATAGCGAACGACTGCCCATCTAAATTTACATCCACTTGGGCATGCTCATGCTGGATACACTTTCAAACCACTGAGACATTCCATCGCCTAATGGACCCCTCTACGACATAGGGCACCCCCGATACTTCTGGTTCCTTTCTTATGCACAGTCTGACAGGATCACAAGGATCGAACCCCTGGCCAAAACAACCTGCCCCCCCCCCCCATACACTGCAGAAACAATACTCCCTCCTGGAATATCCGATTAGGAAGAACTACATTGGCTAATGTGATAAGTTTATACCCCTCACCAAATTTTTTAAGTGCTCTCCCTGATCCATCATTACGCATCACCCCTATTATCCAGGAGCGTGAAACATGATGCCCTCTCTCCCCTTGATTCCTGACTTCTTTTCCCCACTTCTGCCATCCCCCCCATTCCCTCTCTAATGTTATGTCACCTCACAACGCATCACACGTTAGATGCTGGATTACTCACTAAATGTTACTCGTTCTACCATGTGTGTAATAATGGCAATTATCTCTAACCATAAGCTGTAGATGTTTGCTGTTAATTTTATATTGAATACTATATAACTGTTGTACTTACAGATAGGACCTTTTACTCTCTAGTCTGTATTTGTTATACGACTAACTTCTGTACGGAAATAACTCAAATTCCAAAAAAAAAAACTTTTGAAAAAAAAAATTTCAGCTTTCAGCTCTGTTACACATTGAATGACAATTGTGCGGTCATGCAACGCTGTACCCAAAATAATCTTTTATCATTTTTCTTTCCCTACAACTAGAGCTTTCTTTTGGTGGTATTTAATCACCGCTGGGTTTTTATTTTTTTTGCTTAAAAACAAAAAAGTCAGAAAATTTTATAAAAAGAAAAAAAAAATGTTTTAGTTTGTCAGAAAATTTTGTAAATAAGTAATTTTTCTCCTTCACTATTATACGCTGATGAGGTGACACTAATATGCAACACTACTGATGAGCACTGAAAGGCAGCACTGACTTGCATCATTGATGGGCACTGTTGGGGCTGCACTGATAATTAGTACCCTGATTATCTGTACAGGTCTCCCCTGTGAGGAGATGCCGCTGATCGTCTCTCCTCTCCTCACACTCTGTCAGTGTGAGGCGAGGAGAGCCGATTACCGGCACTTCCATGTTTATATGTGATCAGCTGGGATTGGACACAGCCGATCACATGGGTAAAGAGCCACGTCATTGGCTCTTTACTAAGATCAAGGGGCGCGCCGCCCAGAACAAGAGGCGATCCTGCCTGCCGTCATTTGACTATACGACGGGCGGGAGGCGGTTAAGGAAGTGGGGGCTCCCTCCAAGCATATCTGACATGACACGCTACTACTGAAAGCCCTGGTGGGATAAGATATGCAGTACTGCACTCGTCACTATCACAGCGTCACGTGTGATATTGATTCTCCGGCATTATTACAGACATATGGTTGGAATCCACATACCCCCTGTCTATTAGTGAAATGGTGGCTGAATGGACTACAACAGACGGGAGCGGTGAGAGCCTATTGGCAGCCCTCTTATTACTCTTTCCACACACTTAAAGTGGAAGTAAACCCTCCTATCGTTTTCAGCCAAGGAAGCCGCCATCTTAGCCTCTGTTTAATCTACAACTGCCATGATGCTGCACATGTGATCCGTTATGACACCAGCCATTGGATGGTTTGACAGTTTGGTTGAGAGCACAACCAATGGGAGTGTTACATTTCCGGCACGTGCTGGAAAGGTAACTGTTTTATGGATGGGTTTACTTCCGCTTTAAGGAACTGACATTTGGCAATCAAGCCCCGGAATGAAAGCCTTTCAATATGGCCCAAGTGCGGTGCTGATATATAATATTGTTCACAGTACTGCTCGGGCACCTTTCCATTGTGTGAATCTGTGATATACCAAGTCTGCCTCTACAGTGTGGTGCATAGCACACGTGTTTATCAAACTGGATGGTCATTTTATCGCAGTCTCTCCACTTGTAGGCACACATATGATCGTCTGCTCTACCTCCACTGTGCTGGTTAAGCCGGACCTTCACCTACTGTAATTGGAACATATCCATGGCTATACTGTGGTGATTATGCCAGAGTGATGTTAACCTCTAACATTCTTAAAGTGATTGTAAAGACTCACTTTAAAAAAAAACCAAACATGTTATACTACCTCCTCTGTGCAGTTGGTTTCGCACAGAGCAGCCCAGATCCTCCTCTTCTCGGGTCCCTCTTTGCTGCTCCTAGTCCCTCCCTCCTTTGAGTGCCCCTCAGCCAGCAGCTTGTTACAGGTTGTCACCCAACCTGTAGTCAGAGCTCCTTGAATCCATTCAGACACAGAGCCCCGACCTGGCCCCGCCCCCTCTCTCCCCTGATTGGCTGACTGACTTTGATTGACAGTCGCGCAGTGCTGTGTTTTGGCCTAGGCCAACAAGGCCTAGGGCGGCACTTTGCGGGGGGGCGGCAAAAGGCGCCCTCTTCCCGCACAACAGGGCCACCAGGAGTACAGCTTAGGAGTGGTGTCGCGTGTGCGGAGGCAGCCAGAAAGCCGTCAAGCCGCCCCTGTGAAGCCTTGCTTCTCTCTCTGAATGGCCCTCTGCTGTGGCCAATCATGGGAAGGGAAACAGCGGGGAGGAAGCTGGGCGGCGGCACAGCGAAACCAATTAGAGCCGCTCTCTCTCTCTTCTCCATTCAGCTGACAGAAAGTGGAGGGGGGGCGAGCGGGGGAGTTCTCTGGTAAATGGAGCAGCAGCGTTGTGACAGGGAGAGGAGAGATGCGGGCTGTCTGTGTATCTCCCCCGCTCGCCCCCCTCCCCTTTCTGTCAGCCGAAGGGAGAAGAGAGAGCGGCTCTAATTGGTTTCCCTGCGCCGCCGCCCAGCTTCCTGACCGCTGTTTCCCTCCCCATGATTGGCCACAGCAGAGGGCCAATCAGAAGACTCTGGGGGCATCATGGGAAAAGTAGTCCCTGAAGAGTGGCGGTCCTTGTGTGTCCACAAACATGCTACAGCCCCCAGCATGCATGCACTCTGCTGGGGGGTGTTACAGGAGGAGAAAAAGAGTACTGTGCTGGGGGAAGCCAGAGAGGGAGTCACGCTGTACCCGCACCACCAGAGCCACGCTGTACCCACACCACCAGAGCCACGCTGTACCCGCACCACCAGAGAGAACCACACTGTACCCGCACCACCAGAGCCACACTGTACATGCACCACCAGAGAGAACTACACTGTACCCACACCACCAGAGCCACGCTGTACCCACACCACCAGAGAGAACCACACTGTACCTGCACCACCAGAGAGAGCCACGCTGTACCCGCACCACCAGAGAGAGCCATGCTGTACCCGCACCACCAGAGAGAGCCACGCTGTACCCGCACCACCAGAGAGCCACGCTGTACCCACACCACAGAAAGAAAGACACATTGTTCCCGCACCACCAGAGAGGGAGCCACACTGTACTCACACCACCAGAGAGAGAGCCACGCTGTACCCGCACCACCATAGAGAGAGCCACGCTGTTCCTGCACCAACAGAGAGAACCACACTGTACCTGCACCACCAGAGAGAGCCACGCTGTACCCGCACCACCAGAGAGAGCCAAGCTGTACCCACACCACCAGAGAGAGCCACGCTGTACCCGCACCACCAGAGAGCCACGCTGTACCCACACCACCAGAAAGAAAGCCACATTGTTCCCGCACCACCAGAGAGGGAGCCACACTGTACCTGCACCACCAGAGAGCCACGCTGTACTCACACCACCAGAGAGAGAGCCACGCTGTACCCGCACCACCATAGAGAGAGCCACGCTGTTCCTGCACCAACAGAGAGCCACGCTGTACCTGCACCACCAGACAGGGAGCCACGCCACCAGAGAGAGCCACGCTTTTCCCGCACCACCAAAGAGAGAGCCATGCTGTACCTGCACCACCAGACAGGGAGCCACGCCACCAGAGAGAGCCACACTTTTCCCGCACCACCAAAGAGAGAGCAACGCTGTATCTGCACCACCAGAGGGGGAGAAAGATGAAGTCACTGCCGGGGTACAGACATGCTACACTACTGACTAGAGTCAGCCTGGGCAACCCAGAGTGAGCGAACGTCCAGCCGGAGGGATCACTGTTGCAGTTTCACCGGGTCTGGTAAGAGAGCCTGTTGGCCATTATCCATTACTGTTCCCAGGGACTGAGCTATTAGGAAGTGCCTAACCTGATATCCTCTAGGCCTTATTGACCGCCAAAATGAGCTCCAACGCTGGGCCTCCAGTCCAAAAATTAAGGGGGGGGTACACAATTTTTACCGCACCACCGCCACGCTGCCGGTCTGAGGTCTGTGTATAGTTTACAGTGGAGGGGGACACAGTAACCGGGAAGGGGGGCAGATAACAGATGCACAAATGGATGAGGGGAGGGGGGGTAATGGGATATGTGCTGGGTGCTTTGAGAGGGGAGAGGATATGTGCTAGTGGGGGGGGTCTGATCCTCCCCTCCCAAAGCACCCAGCACATATCCCCTTACCCCCCAAATGAAAAAATGCGGCATCCCTCTCTGTCCTCCTCCTATGTCCTCTTCCTATGAAGATGACAGGGCGGATCTTAAAAAGGAAGAGGTGTGGCCTTGACAGGAAGGGGTGGGTCATATTTAAATTAGGGGATGCGCGAGCTTAGTCAGGCCTAGGGCAGCACAAAACCTAAATACACCACTGCAGCCGCGGGAGCCAATAGCACCGCTGCTCTGTCTCAGCCAATCAGGAGGCGTGTACTGGATGGCTGAGGGGATCATGGACATTGCTGGAGAGAGAAGGAGGTCAGGTAGGTAATTGGGGGTGCTGCTACACACAGAAGGTTTTTTATCTTAATGCATAGAATGCGTTAAGATAAAAAACCTTCTGCCTTTACAACTCCTTTAATGGTGGGATAGCCTACTCAGGCTAAAACTATTACCCTACGTTCACACCTATGCATTTTTTAGTGCATTTTGCAGTAACGCATTACAGTCCATTTAACATGGTTTCCTATGGTACTAGTTCACACCTATGCGTTTTGTGGCCAGTGCGTTTTTGGAAAGGGTCGGGACGATTTGCGGCTAATAGATTTCAATGGAGCAGCAGAAACGCAAGTGGTGTGTTTGTGATGTGATTTTTATTGTGGTTTGCGGTTCTTATTTTACCACTGTATATAGTTGGTTGCTAAGCAGGGGGCGGGGAAGCCGGCCGCCGTGTCCTTAGCAACCAACGAATCAGCTGTCAGCGAAAAAAAAAAAACATTTTGCCGGTGTAGGGTCCCCTTCCCGGTCCATATCAGGCCCTTCAGGTCTAGTATGGATTCAGAGGGGACCCCCCACGTCAAAATTTAAAAAAAAAACGGCATAGAGTCCCCCCCAAAATCCATACCAGACCCTTACCCGAGCATGCCAGGGAGGGGATGAGTGAGCCCCCCCGAACAATACCAGGTCGCAAGCCCTCAACATAGGGGGGGTAAGGGTGCTTTGGAGCAGGAGGGGCTCTGCCCCCCCACCCCAAAGCACCTTGCCTCCATGTTGATGAGGACAATCTGCATAATTCCGAGCTCAGCTGTGGTGTGCAATTTTAATGCTGTGACGTTGTCTCATTTTTTTTTTAAATCTGTGTTTGTTCGGACAGTTGCTGGCCATTGTCCAGCAGTCTGATTGACATTGATTTATTTTTGTATAATAAAGATTTTCCATATTTTCAAGTAATACCCCAGTTGGTCCCCAATCAAAATGTCTTTTTAGAGGGGGTTGTCTTTGACCCTTGGTTTTTATTATATGCAGTTGCTGTTCTTTTAGAGACCCCATACTTTTAGTGAGATGTTTTTTTCATCTGCGTACCGTGGAAACTGTTAATGATCCCTTTATTTCTCTTTTAATAAAACCTGCCCTCAATCTATTATAATATATGTGCTCCAATGTTGGAGGCTCTCAAAATGTATAGAAATAGGACTGCAGTACACTGGGGTGCTGTGAAGTAGCCCTGCAGCTTTTGCATATATTTTCAATTGTGTGCAAACTAAACCTCTTGGTTTTAACGTGAGTTGGTAGATAGGACAATTCAGTTTGTTACAGGCTGGTTGGTAAGTGAGTTTGGAACTTTTCTGTTTTTTTGTGCAAAAGATGTTTTGATGTTTTTTTTTCTCCCCTCTGCCTTTAACCCTTTTGCTGCCAGGTCCAAATGGCTTATGGACCTACAGCAACGATTCCAGGTGGCCAGATCTGTTCGCACGGACCTGACGTTCCTCCTTCTGGTATAAGCTCATGGTCACTTCAGTGACCACAAGCTTATACAAAACTGTTCAGCAGGAGTCTTAATAAGATAGCAAAGAATATTAGCCTGAGCAAATAAAAAAAAACTGGAAAATTCAAGTTAGACTTACCGGTAACTTGTTTTCCAGGAGTCTTTCATGACAGCACCTGAGAGAGTGGCTCCTCCCACTTGCCACCGTACTTTAAAAGGAGGCTCCTTCCCACGTGTTGCCAGTAGTAGTAGAGAACCTCCGGCCCCAAGCTGGAACACATGTAGTGGCTTGAGCCCTACAGCAGGGGAGACAGACCAATCTGAGAGTAGGCTACCAAAATAGATGATTTAAGCCATCTAGCAATTGACATCTTCGATGCTTGATGGCCTTTTTTGTTTCCAGAAAAAAGAACAAATAAAGAGTCCGAGGACCTGAAATCTTTCGCTACTTTCAAGTAATATAATAGGGTTCGTCTCACATCCAGGTTGTGAAATTGACCTTCCTTTTCTCCTGAAGGGTTTGAGAAAAAGCCTGGATCTGTCTTAAGTACAATCCTATCTGGATAAATGGACAAAAAAGGTTCTTTAACTGATAGCGCATGTAGTTCACTGATTCTTCTTGCAGATGTGATTGGAACTAGAAATACAGTTTTGAAAGTCAAATTCTTTAGAGAGACTGCTTGTTGTGGTTCAAACGGTTCCTTTGTGAGGGCTTGCAAAACCACTGAGAGATCCCATTTGCGAAATCGCTTGGCCGGAGCTGGTCTGGCTCTGGTAAGTGCCTTGAAAAATCTTGTGACCAAAGTTTCTGAAGAAATTGATCTCCCAAGAAAAAAACCCCAATGCGGCCACTTGCACCTTAAGGGTGCTGACTGCAAGACCCTTGTCTGCACCCTTTTGTAAGAATTCTAATATTAAGACAATGTCTTTCACAGCTCTATTTGGCATAAACAGCTCAAGTCACTTTCTTCCTACTGGAAAGTAAAGTGGTTATTAAAGGTTCTGACAAACCCTTGTTCCTTAGCATCTGCTACTCAGATACCAGGCAGTGAGGCTTAACCTGGCTACATCCGGGTGATGCACTGGGCCTTGTAGAAACAAATCCTGTCTGAGAGGAAGCTGCCAAAATGGTTTGACTGCCATTTGCAGAATGGTGGAAAAAAAAGCTCTCTTTGGCCAGAATGGAGTAATCAGAATTAACAACACTCTTTCCTTCTGTATTTTTCTCAATACCAGTGGAATCAGCTGGAATGGGGTAAAGGCGAAAATTCCAAGGGTGCGCCAAGGCGTCTATCCCCTGAGAACCGTCATCTCTGTGAAGGGAAAAGAATTGTGGGAGCTGTGTGTTTTGCCTTGATGCAAACAGGTCCACTTGTGGATGGCCCCAGGTAATCATTGCAAAAACCTCTGGATTCAGGCTCCACTCTGCCTCCTGAACCTTCTGCCTGCTCAAAATGTGCCTTTGAGATGGACTGCAGATAAGGACAGTAAATGGTTTTCTGCCCACTCCAGAAATTCCTCTGACAGCAACTGAAGAGTTTTGCTTCTCGTGCCTCCCTGCTTGTTCAGGTAAGCTACATTAGTGGCGTTGTCTGAATCTGGACATGGAATCCTAGGAGGTTTGGAGAGAAGGCAGCCAATGCTAAGGCGACTGCTTTTAGCTCCCTCCAATTTGAGGATTTTACTGCTTCGGTCTGGGACCATGCTCCCTGTGCCAAATCCTGACCCATGTGCCCCCCCCCCCCCCCCATCCCCACATACTGGCATCTGTCGTCACAATTTTTTAGATCAGGATAGACCAGAGTAGGCCTTTTTGCAACACTGACTGATTTCTTCACCACCAAAGTGTCTCTGTCCTGTGGTTCCATACCTTTTAGAAGAAACCTCTGGAGTGGCCTGAAATGTAGCCTTGCCCATTGGATGCCTGGCATAGTCGAGGTTAAGGTTCCCAAGGTTGACCTTTCTGACCGACATCTCCTAAATCATTTGTAGTATAGTTACTACATTCTGGACCTTGGTTTTTTTGTCTTCCGGAAGAAAAATTCTCTGTTCTACTAAATTTATTTGGTACCCCAGAAATTGTACTTGCCGAGCCGGATTGAAGTTTGATTTCTGAATGTTTACTATCCAACCCAGGGATTCCAAATGACTGCGGACCTTGCCCAGATCTTCTTGCAGTTTCTCCCTGGACGGGGCAAAGAAGAGGAGGTTGTCCAGATATGGGATTACAGCAATCCCCTGAAGGCGAAGAGGGGTGAGGGCTTCCGCCATAACCTTTGTAAAGACTCGCGGAGCAGATGAAAGGCCGAAAGGAAGGGCCTTGAATTGCAGATGTAGCACCTCCTTCCCCATATTGACTACCAACCTCAGGAATTTTTGGGATTGAGGGGCTATAGGAACATGTAGGTAAGCAGCTCTCAAGTCGATCAATGCCATAAAGCATTTCTTGGTCAGCAGATTCCTGACCGTGAAGATCGAGTCCATACAAAACTTCTTGTATAGGACTGACTTGTTCAATGGTTTCAAGTTGAGAATCAAACGGAAACTTCCGGATGGCTTTTTTATGAGCAATATGTGAGAATAGAATCCCTGATAACGTTCCTCTGGAGATACATGTGTCACAACCCTTTGATGCTTTAGATCCTTTAACAGGTTCTTCATAGCTAGGGCCTTTGTTGTATCCCTTGGTAGGTTTGTTAAAAAGTATCTTTCTGGAGGAAGATCCGAAAACTCTATTTTGTAACCTTGGGACAGCATGCTCAGAATATATTGGTTTTCTGTCACGCTGGCCCAATAAGGGAGGAAATTCTGAAACCTTCCTCCCACTGGCAGTGACGAGTCATTGCGTTTTGTTGGTTGATGCAGGAAGATGGAAAAGGACATTTCCTTTGCCCTTTCCCTTCTGCAATGACCAATTTCTTCTCTTCTCCTGGGGTTTGGTACTTTGTCTTTGAGCCCTTTGAGATCGAAAAAAAACGCTTAACTGGTTGCTTTTTCTTTTTAACAGGGAATCACTTCTTTTTATCTGCTGTTCTATCTAGGACCGAATCTAGGTCAGATCCAAATAGTAAATCTCCCAAGAACGGCACCCCACAAAGCTTGTTTTTGGATGCTGGCTCCCCCGGCCAGGTCTTTAGCCACAGCACCCTCCTGGCCAAGTTAGTTAGGGCTGCAGATCTTGCTGTCATTTTAATAGACTCTGCTGAAGCGTCTGAAATAAAGGCTACAGCAGCTGACAAAGTCGAGAAAGAATCCAGAATTTCTTGCTTTGGTGAGTCTGCTATAATATGGGCTTTGAGCTAATTCGCCTAATATTCCATATTCCTGGATGACATAAGTAGTCGCCATGGCTGGTGTGAAATTGCCCATGATGGATTTCCAAGCCTTTTTAAAGTTGTTGATCCATCCTTTTATCCATGGGATCTCTTAACACACCCATATCCTCGAATGCCAGGTCAGTTGATCTTGGCTGCATCAAGTTTTGGGATTTTAATCCAAAGTGCCGCTGTGTCTTGGTCAAATGGAAAGCGTCTTTTAAGGGCCTTAGGGTAAAAAAAAAAGGCTTTCTTTCTGGTTTTGTTCATTCCTTTTTAATAGCCTCAGAAATGCACAGGAAAAGTACGATTTTTAGGCTCACTGAGACCTGCGTACGTCCTGTCATGCAGAGACAATTCTTTTCTCTCCTCTTCTAGGCCCAGAGTAGTATAAATTGCTTTTAACAGGCCATCTACCTGTTCTAAAGACAGCTTGTATTTTGTAGGTGTATTCTCCATTCCGTCCTCCTCTTCCGATTCTTCCCTAGAATGAGAGGGGGAATGCCCCTCTTGGGTAAGAGAACCTGCTTCAGTCTCCACTGCCGGAACTAATAGTGAACACTGAGAGGATTGTGAGGTAGCTGGCTGACTTAGGGATGGATTTGCTAGTGAAGAGCGAAACGATTGAATGGTGGCATCTAGTTCTTTTTTCAACTGATGCAATCGAATCGCTGCATGCAGAAGAAGCTTCCTCTTTAACTAGAGAGTCCATACATATTTGACATAAGGTCTTCTTGCAACCTTCAGGTAGTTTTGCTTTGCATGAAGGCCACTTCTTTTTAGCCACCGGATCAGACCTCTTGGCCTGCCATGACACAAAAAAAAGACACAAGAAAAAACCATCCCAGTGAGACAACCTGACCTTTCAAAAAGGCTCACCACAGGTGCACAGTGAGAAACAACAGTCGCCTCATGTGCCCAGACAGGCCCCTGCCACCGGGGGGGGGGGGGGGAAGAGAGAGACCCATAGTAAAACTAGGGTAGTATCACATCTGCCCCTTAACTGGGCCTTGCTGGTGCCTGTGCCTGTCCCACTTGCCACCGCCATGGAGTCCATCGAGGTGCGCTGTGTGTGTGGCTAGGACACAAATATGCACCGGCCCCATTCCTCCCTTCTCCCTTCCGGCAGAAATCTCGCCGCCCCCTTCCGGATACCTCACTTCCGGCATGCATTTGTACTTGCAGTTTTCTCTTCATCCTCCTGCAAAGTTTCACAAATACCTATTAAACCTGCCAGTGAAATCCACCTAATCTAGCTTCCTGTGATGAGGTGGCAACAATGCTGCACTGCTTCTAAATTCAGAGCACTGTTGCCACTCTCATGTAGCCCGACTGTTGATACTACAGTGGGAAAAAAAAAAGAAGCAGGGAATGTGGGCTTTCAGATTCTCTCTCCGATTTATAAGCCTTTCGTTTTTCAATCAGTGCCTAGACACACCCAGTCCTGCCCACCGCTTTCTGGATTTTTAGCATGGGGGGGATGCGAGGCACACATTAAGCAGAAGAAGTTTTTGTGTTTTGTTTTTTATGAGCCTCGTACATCTCATAGCAACTGGATTTGGTATTTGTTTAACCAGTCATACAGAAGCCTTAACCACTTCAATACTGGGCACTTTCATCCCCTTCCTGCCCAGGTCAGTTTTCAGCGCTGTCACAATTTGAATAACAAACGCGCGGCCATGCAACACTGGACCCAAACTACATTTTTTAACATTTTGTTCACACAAATAGAGCTTTATTTTGGCGGTATTTAATTACCACTGGGTTTTTTATTTTTTGCAAAACAAATGTAAAAACGTCTTTCCTAATTTCTGTTATAATATTTTGCAAATAAATAATTTCTTTATAAATTGTAGCCAAAATGTATACTGCTACATTTCTTTAGTGAAAATACCTCAAATCAGTGTATATTATTTAGTCTGTAAAAAAGTTATGAGTCTACAAACTATGGTATATTTCTGAAAAATTGATCAATCCTGATGTACTGACGGCCTATCTCATTTCTAGAGGCCCTAAAATGCCAGGCCAGTACAAATATCCCTGAAAATGACCCCTTTTTGTAAAAAAGATAGTCCAAGGTATTTAGTAAAAGACATGACGTTTTTTTTTTTTTTTATTTAAACTTGAAACAATTTTCTGGAAAATTAAGAAATTAAAAAAAGTTTTTTTCAGTTGTATATTTTTTTACATACTGTTTTTTTCACATTATGATTGCTTATACCAGTGCATTTCACTGGTATAAGTAACCATTTTTACTCACTGAAACATGAATTCAGTGTTTTGTTGTGATTAGCTGTGATTGGCCCTGTCTGTACCATGTGATCACTGTGACCAACACAACTGTACACAATGAATGTCATGAAAGGAAGCTATCCATTGTTTACAATTGTCATGTGATCTACTGTGATTGGTCACAGCGATCACATGGTATGGTGGACACAGCAGTTGACAGACCGTACCAGAGCACGACCCATGGGGCGCATTCCAGGAGAACGTCATATGACTATTGTCAGGGGGCATGGCCTGGACATGAGACGGTGAAGACGCTTCTCGTGTGAGCTCCGGCGTCGGCACCTAAATTCTTGCTTTAATTGATAGCCTTTTGTACTCGGCTGCACATGGCCAGCATGGGAAAGAGATTGGTTAAGACCCAGCCTAAAAAGGGCACCGCCACAAACTCCATAGGCCCGAATCCAGACACCAGTCTCCAGTGACCTCCGGAGGCTCGGACAGGGAGAGAAGCCTGATAAGACACTCGGGAGTTGCGGAGCTGGTGAGTGATCTCCCCACTAAAAACGCACCTGGCATCTATGCTATTGGGCCTAGAAAAGGTCATTAAAAAAGAACTCTCGGCAGTACGTGCAGATCTCACACACGTGCTAGAAAGGGTGGAGGAGACAGAACAGCATCTTGACAGACACTCAACGGCCATTAGAGACTTGCAGGTAACAACTCACAACCTCTCCATAGCCCACAGAATGGCGCTTTATAAGATTGAGGACCAGGAGAACCGTAACAGATGGAATAGTATCCGCATTAGAGGATTACCAGAGGCAACAAGAGATGATGACCTTGTGGCCTCCATTCGCGGCATATTTAACAGTCTCCTGCGTAACCCGGGTGATCACCCCCTGAAGCTGGATAGGGTTCATTGCGCCCTTCATCCACGCAATCTGTCCTCTGATACCCCTAGAGATGTTATCTGCCGAGTCCACTATTATGAGGAAAAGGAACTCATTATGCGGAAAGCGAGAAAGGCAGCCACGTTAGAATTTGATGGCGTCGCTCTGTCCTTTTTGCCGGACCTGGCTAGGGAGACGCTGGAATGACAGAGAGCACTTAAACCTCTCACAGAGAAACTACGTGAGGTTTCTATTAACTAAAGATGGGTATTTCCAGCGGCCCTCATAGCAAACAGGGATGGAAAAACAGCCATTCTAAGTTTTCCTGAAGATCTGGATACGTTCTGAATGGACCTTAACATTGAACCACCTGAGTTACCTGGATGGCAGGATGACATACCGGCACGCTCTAACATGTCCGAAGTGCAATGGCAGAAAGTTCCCCGTAAACGCCACTCCGGCACACCGGGCTCCACCCCACACGTGGGCTGAGTCCTTAACCTACATATGCCATGTCCCAAACTGAGTTCTATTATGGGTCCACAGTAAGCATATCATGTTTGCCAAAATGTTATCCAATGTTCAGTGTTATTATTCTTTATTTTGTTTTATTGGACAGTTTAATCGTTTTTTTTAGCTATAGCTCTCATGTAAGATGATAGCATGATTAAGGTATAACACTTGCTTATGCTTGAGGCTACTTGGGGCGATTTCACTAGGTGCCGACGCGCGTGCCCAATTTGGTCATTCGGTGTCTAGGTTCCGAAATGGCACCGCCCCTCTGCACGGGCCAGCGGGGGCTCTGATTCACCACTGCTGTTATCCCTCACGGGGTGGCGCGCTTTGGGGGATCGGACCCTACGTTGTTCCGAGCATTGCACCGCAAGGCTTTGCGTGCACATCATAGACATGTGTTTATGTCAATTGCAATTTGGTGGGGTTTTTTTTCTTCTTCTTGGCCTTTCTCTCTCTGCTCCTCCTTTCTCTTTCCTTTCTTCTCCTCCTTCCCTCCCCAATTTCCCCTCCAGCCTCACAAGTGATATGAATATGATGCATCTCCCCAACGGATCCAATGGCCACGATCAATTTGATTTCCCTCAATGTGAAAGGGCTTCACACTCCCGGTAAGAGACATATCCTTTATAGAGAACTTAACCGCATGCAGGGAGATATCATCTTCCTGCAAGAAACCCACCTTACACACACCACATCGGTTAGAATGTATGATCCTCATTACCCCACATGGTATTATAGCCTTTCATATGTTACGAAGGAGTGGCCATTGGATTCCAGAAGGGAACAGCATTTACTTTAGAGGACACTCTTGTGGATCCGTTTGGTAGATTCTTATTCTTGAAGGGCAGCCTGGGCAACTTACAATGCACATTAGCCAATTTTTATGCCCCAAATCAGGGCCAAGCGGGCTTCCTAGCTGCCACCTTGAACAAATTGAGGGACTTTGCTCATGGATGCATTGTTCTTGCGGGGGACTTTAATACCCTCCTAGAACCTACTCTAGATACCTCCCAAGGGAAATCTTGCATTCCTCACAGACGTCTTGCATTTATACGCAGTTACATACAGCCCAGCTTATGGATGTTTGGAGGATAATGCAACTGCGAGAAAAGGACTACATGCACTATTCACACCTTGAGAGCTCTTACTCTTGGATAGATTACTTTTTCATAACTCACCACCACCTAGAGCTCATATCACGATCCTGCTTTGAAATTTCAACAATCTCTGATCATGCCCCAATTAGCCTAATACTGCAAATATCCCTGCCCGTTAAATCTACAAACTGGAAGCTGATTGACTCCCTTATCGTGGAGGAAGTTGACATAAAAGAGGTTGGGGGTAGTCTCTCTCTCTACTTTCAGGAGAATGCCTCTCCTGAGATTTCTCCTGGAGTTCTCTGGTAAGCCCATAAAGCTCATATACGCGGCAAACTTATTGAATTGGGCTCCAGAAAAAAGAGAGAGAACACACCAACAATCACAACTCATCAAAGACATAGGTAATCTAGAGAATAATCACAAACTTTCCAACTCACCCTTAATTTTCCACTACCTCATGCAGAAAAGAGAAGAATTAAATGCTCTCTTTTATGAGGAGCAAACCTCCCGGCTTCGTATAGTGTCCCAACAATATTACGAGTGGGGGAATAAACCCAGCCGTCTTTTAGCTCGTTTTCTGCAACACAAAAAATCAGCCTCTTATATAGCTAAAACCAAATCACCCTCAGATACTATGTTGTACAAAATCAATTAAATTGCGAAGGAATTCCGTTCTTTTTACCAACAACTATATCAGGTTAGCAAAGCCACCTCAGATGGGGCAACTAGAGAGGCATTAATACAAAAATACCTTACACAGGCCAAACTACCGAAACCACCCGCTGCTACACTAGAGGCACTGGAGGGAGAGCTCACCATTGCAGAGTTCAGAGCAGCACTTAAATCCATGGCTAATGGTAAGGCACCAGGCCCTGATGGATTAACGGTGGCTTACTATCGTGCCTTTGCTGACATCTTACTTCCATATCTAACGTCATATGCCGGCTCGGTCTCTGCTGATCGGGGCCTCCATCCGGAGACTCTCCACGCCCACATCACTATACTCCCCAAACCAGGAAAGGATCCAAGCCTATGCGGCAGTTATCGCCAAATTTCCTTATTGAATCTAGATGCTAAACTATATGCTAAAGCAATCGCGATAAGACTTATGCCTCTGATCCCCCAGTGGATTCCAGGGACCAAACAGGTTTTATCCCAGGTAGGGAGGCTCGGGATAATTCCCTCAGAATGCTTTCCTTGATTTCCCACATACGCGGGTGCTCCCAGCCCACCCTTCTCTTGTCTACTGATGCTGAGAAAGCATTTGATAGGGTGGACTGGGAGTACCTGTTGTCAACGTTGTAGCATCTCGGCATGGGCCCGACCATGCTGAAGAGAATCTCAGCACTATACCAATCACCCTCGGCTCAGTTGAGAGTCAATGGTACACTGAGTGAACCCTTCTACCACCACAACGGAACCCGTCAGGGCTGCCCTCTATCACCTATCCTCTTTGCCCTCTCATTAGAACCCTTCTTAGCGACGGTGCGTAACAACCCTAACATACACGGGATCAAAATGGGAAAATGGGAGCACAAATATGCAGCATACGCAGATGACATTCTCTTTTATGTTCAACAACCCCTTATTACCCTCCCCAACCTTATATCGTCCTTTTCTAAATTCGGGATTATCTCTAATTTTAAAATTCATTTGTCCAAATCGGAAATCTTAAACATATTGATCTCCCACAAGATGGCGACTCAGTTGAAGTCTTCTTTCCCCTTTAGCTGGCAACCCCATGCACTGAAATATCTAGGAATATATCTCACCCCTAACCCAGCCTACCTATTCCATAGAAATTATATCCCGTTGCTGAACTCAATTAGATCAGACTTACAAAAGTGGACCCAGATGGCTCATTCATGGTTAGGAAGAATTGTAATTGTTAAAATGAACATACAGTGGGGCAAAAAAGTATTTAGTCAGCCACCAATTATGCAAATTCTCCAACTTAAAAAGATGAGAGAGGCCTGTAATTGTCATCATAGGCATACCTCAACTATGAGAGACAAAACGTGGAAACAAATCCAGACAATCACATTGTCTGGATGAGGTCTGAAACAGATCCGAATCCAGTAGAGGGTCTACTTGTTGGGCATCAACCACCGGATTAACCTATTTGCTTTTTTTTATCAAGCTCTATTTTCTTTACCTCCTACAGCCCAGCACTCGTTCCTAGCAAAATGGGAACAGGAACTCCAAAGCCCACCATCAGACATTCAACGCTCCAAAATACTCCAATTCTCCCATATCTCCTCTATATCCTCAAAAGCAGCAGAAGTAAACTACAAGATGCTAACAAAATGGCACTACACTCCGGTAGTGCTCCATAAAACTTTCCCATCCATTTCGGATCTTTGCTGGAGGGGTTGTGGGAACCGGGGCACTCATGCCCATATTTGGTGGTCTTGCCCTGTTATTAGACCATACTGGACTACTGTATTATATTGGATCAAAGAAATTCAAGGTAGTGCGATCCCCAATGACCCTTGAGGTATAATGTTTCACTGTATGAGCGAACCAGCAGGATCATATAAAAAGACTATAACATCTCACCTACTAAATGCAGCTAAGGCGCTTATCCCAGAATTTTGGAAAGAACAGGCAATCCCCACGCTACGCCAATGGCTTGGGGAAGTGGATCGCATATACCAAGATATGGTCCTGTTGGTTCGCCTTCAAGTTATCAACAGGATATGCAGAAATTATGATTCAAAAGGGTAGCGGAGAAAAGATGACAAATAATTATGACTATCTACTGTAGAGGCTGGTCAATCCCCCCCCCCCCCCCCCCCCCAGCCCTCTGTATCTTTCTCTCTCTTTTACCTATTTTCCTTCCTTTCATAGTCATATAAAAAGACTATAACACCTCACCTACTAAATGCGGCTAAGGCGCTTATCCCAAAATCTTGGAAACAACAGGCAATCCCCACGCTACGCCAATGGCTTGAGGAAGTGAATCGCATATACCACATGGAAAAGAGTACACTTACACTGAGAAACAAATCTGATTTAGCAAACAAGATATGGTCCTGTTGGTTCGCCTTCAAGTTCTCAACAGCATATGCAGAAATTATGATTCAAAAGGGGAGAAAAGATGACAAATAATTATGACTATCTACTGTAGAGGCTGGTCAATTCCCCCCCCCCCCAACCCTCTGTATCTTTCTCTCTCTTTTACCTATTTTCCTTCCTTTCCTTTAGTATTTTGTTTCTTGATGTGAAATTTCTATTTGGCAACTAGAGATTTTAAGGTTTGGAGGCACATATGTCCCAGATGTAAAATTTACATGGTCATATGACTCTATATGTAAGCAATGGATGTCAAGTAACCCAGCAGTAAAGGCCGGACCTTAATTAGGTAGTATTGGTCAGACATTCTCAAAAGTGAACCCCGGATGTGCAATAAGATGTGATACCACTGTATATGTCGTGCGGGGATGTGCCACCCCTCTCAGTTTGTTTATATATTTCTCTTTTTTATATTGCTGCAAAATGCTTTATACTTTTTAATAAAAACTTATTAAACAAAATATGACTATTGTCAAATGATGGCTGGGCAGGAAGTGGTTAATGGATAACTGTACTAAAAATAGTTTTTCTTTTACTTTCAGCAACATACAGTTTAAGATTTGTGCTGCATTTTGGTAATGTCATTTGACACAAACTCATGGCTACAATAGATGAGCTTGTTTTAAAATCTAATAGGCAGCTAAACTGCAATTAATTTCTCCTTACCTTGTTTGTATTTAGTCTTGGAACTAAACACATATTCTATTTTATGTGAGCACATACCTGCTAATACAGAAACAATAAATTTAGAACAATGTACTGCACTCTCATTTATAAAAGACGTTAAAGTGATTGTAAATACGGGGAGCATGATGCAAGAGCATGAGGACGTGGTGCTTTGATCCCGCGAGAGTCCCAGCAAGAGATGGCAGTTCCAGCTGACTTCCTCGCCACGATAACCGGGAGGTGAGTGGATTAGAGAGGACTGGACGGTGGGGGTTGGATTGTTCCAGGCCCCCTTCCTATCTGCCTGACAGCGCGTACCGGTCGGCGGAGCGGTCGTTGGGAATCGGTGGGGATCTGTTTTCGTGCCTCGCAAATAGTGAGGAGCGATGAGGTCCTGCGCAAGAGGTGCAGGGAGAACGCCGCAGCCAGCCTGCTCTTTAGAAGTCAAAGAGTAGTGAGGGCAGGAGGAGGAGAGGTAGCTCAGCGTGGACTTTATTCACAGCCTGGGACAGATCGAAGAGATTTGAGGCCTCCTTAACAGAGGGTCTGGATGGCCCAAACTGTTACTCCTTGCTCCTCTCCCTCCTCAATGGCAACTAAGACAGCAGGAAAATCAACTGCAAAATCCCCCCAAGCTGGAATGTCAGCAGGTACACAGACAGCAATAAAGAAATGGAGCTGGCCCCCTCTGGTAAGGACATTATGGCAGCTATTAAGCCATGCAGTGAGACTCTTACAACCAAAATTGATGCACTAGCTGTAGATATCAATATAATGAGACATGAGTTTGATAAAGTCAAGCAAAGGATCATGGTGATTGAAGCCCATGTTTCAAAGATAGAAGATATACTGAGAACAGACATAGAACTGCACGTCTTGAAAAAACAAATCAGCTTTTTGCAGGACAGAGAAATTGATACAGAGAGCCACCTGAGGAGAAACAATATTTGGATTATTGGTCTGCCAGAGCGAGTGTTGGGGAATAACCCAGTAGAATTTTCAGAGAAATTACTGAGAAATGTATTGGGTCTTACAGTTATGTCTGCAACATTCATGGTAGAGCGAGCACATAGAATTTCTAATTTGATCACCGAAACCAGGGACCCCTCCCTGCCCTTTTCTTCTACGTTTATTGAATTATAGGGACCGAGATCATATACGGTCAACAGCCCAGGCAAGGCCAGATCTGCAATATGAAAATGCTAAATTGCTTCCCCCCCCAAGATACAGCAACAACATAGAGCATATACTGAAGTATGGAAATGATTACAAGATGAAGCAATAAAATGCAGTCCCTTATACCCTAGTAAATTACGAATCATCAATGCAAGCCATACCCGTTTCTTTGAGACACCAACAGCGGCAGCAGAATAGCTGGATGCTAGATAGAGATTTTTTTTTTTTTAAGCTTGAACCCTGTTTTTTTTGGCTAGCAGGATTTTTTTAAATTGAGAACTTTTATTCCCCCCCCCCCCTTCTCCTTGTTTTTATATATATATATATATATATATATATATATATATATACACATTTTTCCAGAAACTCAAATATTTCCCACAGAAAAGTATTGCAGTAACACATTTTGCTATACACATGTTTATTCCCGTTGTGTGTATTGGAACAAAACAAAAAAAGGGAGGGGAAAAAAGCAAATTGGACATAATGTCACACAAAATTCCAAAAATGGGATGCTCAAAATTCTTGGTACCCTTTCAAAATTGTGGATAAATAAGATTGTTTCAATCATGTGATGCTCCTTTAAACTCACCTGGGGCAAGTAACAGGTGTGGGCGATATAAAAATCACACCTGAAACCAGATAAAAAGGAGAGAAGTTCACTAATGCCTCGTTTCCACTGAGCGGATCGGTTCGGTACGGTACGCTATTTTGGGTGTTTCCATTATGAAAGCGGCCCATACAACCGAACCGTTCCATTCAGGGTCCTGCTTCAGATGTGGGGCCATAGAAAATGAAACGGTTCGGTTAGGGCGGAGCTACGATACATTACACTGATTGGTTGACGTGTGACGCCATGACAGCTATTTTTCTAAACCCACGTATGGCCCCTGTCAGTCCGACTTGCAGTGGAAACGCTCGCCGGACCATTCTAGGCCTTCCAAACCGATCCGACCCGAACCGATCCGCTCGGTGGAAACGAGGCATTAGTCTTTGCACTGTGTGCCACACTAAGCATGGACAACAGAAAGAGGAGAAGAGAACTGTCTGAGGACTTGAGAACCAAAATTGTGGAAAAATATCAACAATCTCAAGTTTACAAGTCCATCTCCAGAAATCTAGATTTGCCTTTGTCAACAGTGCGCATCATTATCAAGAAGCTTGCAACCCATGGCACTGTAGGTATCTCTCTGGGTGTGGACGGAAGAGAAAAATTGATGAAAGGTTGCAACGCAGGATAGTCTGGATGGTGGATAAGCAGCCCTAAACAAGTTCCAAAGAAATTCAAGCTGTCCTGCAGGCTCAGGGAGCATCAGTGTCAGCGCAAACTATCCGTCAACATTTAACTGAAATGAAACGCTATGGCAGGAGACCCAGGAGGACCCCACTGCTGACACAGAGACATAAAAAAAGCAAGACTACAGTTTGCCAAAATGTACTTGAGTAAGCCAAAATCCTTCTGGAAAAACGTCTTGTGGACTGATGAGACCAAGATAGAGCTTTTTGGTAAAGCACATCATTCTACTGTTTACCGAAAATGGAATGAGGCCTACAAAGAAAAGAACACAGTACCTACAGTGAAAAATTTTGGAGGTTCAATGATGTTTTGGGGTTGTTTTGCTGCCTCTGGCACTGGGTGCCTTGAATGTGTGCAAGGCATCATGAAATCTGAGGATTACCAAAGGATTTTGAGTCGCACTGTAGAGCCCAGTGTCAGAAAGCTGGGTTTGCGTCTGACATCATGGGTCTTCCAGCAGGACAATGACCCCAAACATACGTCAAAAAGCACCCAGAAATGGATGGCAACAAAGCGCTGGAGAGTTCTAAAGTGACCAGCAATGAGTCCAGATCTAAATCCCATTGAACACCTGTGGAGAGATCTTAAAATTGCTGTTGGGAAAAGGCACCCTTCCAATAAGAGACCTGGAGCAATTTGCAAAGGAAGAGTGGTCCAAAATTCCAGGTGAGAGGTGTAAGAAGCTTATTGATGGTTATAGGAAGCAACTGATTTTAGTTATTTTTTCCCAAAGGGTGTGCAACCAAATATTAACCACTTGCTTACTGGGCATTTAAACCCCTCTCCTAACAAGACCAATTTTCAGCTTTCATCGCTGACGCACTTTGAATGACAATTGCGTGGTCAAACACTGTACCCAAATTAAATTTTTATCATTTTTTCCCACAAATAGAGCTTTCTTTTGGTGGTATTTGATCACCTCTGCAGTTTTTATTTTTTGTTCAAAAAAATGTAAAAAGACCGAATTTAAAAAAAAAAATATTTTTTTTTTATATTTTGTTATAAAATTTTAAAAAAAGGTAATTTTTCTCCTTCATTGATGTACGCTGATGAGCCGGCACTGAAGGGCACCGATAGGTGGCAGTGATGGGTGGCAATAATGGGCACTGATCGGTTACACTGATAGGCAGCACTGCTAGGTGGCACCACTGGTGGGCATTGATAGGTGGCACTCATGGGCATTGGCAGGTGGCACTGGCAGGGGGTACTGGTGGCACATGTGAGGCAGAATTGCCTCTTCCTCTTCGGGACCGATGTCCCTTGCTGATAAGCCGGTGAACGGCTTTTTTCTCCTTGCGCTGTCAGCGTGAGGAGAAAAAAAAAAAAAACGATCACAGAGCTTTTGTTTTGATCATGTGATCAGCTGTCATTGGCTGACAGCTGATCATATGGTAAGGGGCCAGGACCGTCCCCTTACTCTGATCGGTAATCACCGGAGTCTCAGTGACTCGGTGATCACAGGGTGCGTGCACAGGGGAGGCCGTCATATGACGGCTTCCTGGAAATTCAGGTCTGCGCTGTAGCCGTCATTCGGCTACAGCGTGGATGTCAAGTGGTTAAGTTAAGGGTGCCAAGAATTTTGACCAGCCCATTTTTGGAGTTGTGTGACATTATGTCCAATTTGCCTTATTTCCTCGCTTTTTTTGTTTTGTTACAATACACACAAAGGGAATAAACGTGTTACTGCAATACTTTTCTGTGAGAAATACTTGATTTTCTGGAAAAATTTCTGGGGTGCCAACAATTTCGGCCATGACTAACACATATACATATTATATATATATATATATATATATATATATATATATATATATATATACACATAGATTTTTTTTTTTTTTGGGGGAATAATACTAATAACTAATATTTATAATAGCACTTGTAGTAAGGTGGCACTGCAACACATTAGGCAAAGCCAAGCAAAGTGAGTGAAGCTAATCATGAGGAAATACATTGAGATTTTTCCTAATTTTTTTTTTTTTTTAAAGCACAGGATGATAGGTAAAGAGCCAAAAAAGGCAAAGGAAATTTATTTTTCTTGTTACAGGGGGTAATAATGGAGATGGGGAGGGGGAGGTGGTTTGGGTCCACCCTCCCCTTCTCTCTTTTGTAGGGTGTGGGGGCGGGGACTTCTTTCAAAAAAAAGGTATAAGGGGAATACAATCACAATTTAATACAATAATAATATATGATAAATATGGTATGCAAGTAAAATCTTGATCTATATGTGTCTCTTGGTTAAATGTTTGCTTAGAGCCAGACTCACAAATAGGGTGAAGGGTATTTTTTTTCTTTGTGGACAGTTTTTTTTTGTATTCATAACATGTTGGGGTTCTTTTTTTTTTTTTGACTGGGTATAGAACAAAACTATAGTCAGCTAGGTTAAGGGTTGGGATTAAGGTCCTACTTCCCTGCCATGTATGGATGGAGTTGTTTTTTTTTTTAGGGAGAGGCATGGAAAAGGATAGGGTAAGGATGTGTGTGTGTGTGTGTGTGTGTGTGTGTGTGTGTGTGTGTGTGTGTGTGTGTGTGTGTGTGTGTGTGTGTGTGTGTGTGTGTGTGTGTGTGTGTGTGTGTGTGTGTGTGTGTGGGGGGGGGGGGGGGGGGGGGGGGGGGGGGGGTTTGGGTTGTAAGATAAGAAATTGGTTTTGTTGCCCTGTTGATGTGTTTTGGAGGACTCAGACGGCATAGGCTGCTTCTGATATGGTTTCTTTACTTTCCATTTATATATGATGCCATGTGAAAATAGTTGTTATTCTGTATTAACATGCAATGTTCAGGGGCTAAATTCCAAGTTTAAACGAGCATTAATGTTCCAATGTGTAAAAAAGTATAATCCACAGTTGATTCTACTGCAGGAGACATCTAGTGGGAAGGAAATTAATGACTTTAACCACTTCAGCCCAAGAAGATTTTAGCCCCTTCCTGACCAGAGCACTTTTTGCAATTCGGCACTGCGTCGCTTTAACTGACAATTGCGCGGTCCTGCGACGTGGCACCCAAATTAAATTGACGCCCTTCTTTTCCCACAAATAGAGCTTTCTTTTGGTGGTATTTGATCACCTCAATTTTGAAAAAAAAAAAAAAAGCATTTTTTTTTTAAACTTTTTGCTATAATAAATATCCCCACATTATATATATATATAAATAAAACTAATTTTTTCCCTCAGTTTAGGCCGATATGTATTCTACATATTTTTGGTAAAAAAAAAAAAAAAAAAAAAAAATCGCAATAAGCGTATATTGATTGGTTTACGCAAAAGTTGTAGCGTCTACAAAATAAGGGATAGTTTTATGGCATTTTTTATTTTTATTAGTAATGGCAGCGATCTGTGATTTTTTTTATCAGGACTGTGACATTATGGCGGACACATCGGACCCTAATTTGGGGCCATTGTCATTTATACAGCGATCAGTGCTATAAAAATGCACTGATTACTGTGTAAATGATACCGGCAGTGAAGGGGTTAAACACTAGGGGGCGATGAAGGGGTTAAGTGTGTCCTAGGGAGTGATTCTAACTGTTGGGGGGGGGGATGGGCTTCAACTCACATGACAGCAATCACTGCTCCCGATGACAGAGAGCAGTGATCTCTGTCATGACACAAGCCAGAACGGGGAAATGCCTTGTTTACATAGGCACTTCTTTGTTCTGAGGCTCCGTGACACGATCATCGGGAGACCGGTGGACATCGGTCCCGGGCCTATCCCCGCCTCTTAAAGGGGACATACAGATACGCCCAATTTGCCCACCGCTGCCATTGTGCTGACATATATCAACGTACAGCGGTCTGCAAGTGGTTAAAAAAACCATGGATTCAAAAAGCATATCATGCTTACTCCTCTTATGCGAGAGGGGTGTCAGTTTTAATAAACAAATCCTTTCCTGTCTTAAGAATGTATATATTGATGCACAGGGTAGATGTTATTATAGTATTTATGCTGGGGCAACAAAGGTATGTCATAGCAACAATTTATATTTCACCTCCCTCTTCCTTTGAAATATTAAAATAGCAGAAAAAATGCCTTTAGTATTAGTGGAGTACTGGGAAAATAATGATGATCAGCCTCTCCAGACATAGTATGGGATGCTTTTAAAGTATATGTGCGGGGGCAACTGCGGCGGTTAGAATGAAAAAGAAAGTTAACACACAGGTACTACAAATGCAGATAAAATTACAGAAGGAAAAGTATAGCCTTGATCCCAATAGGACCATCTTCGATACATTGATGGCAGCTCAAAGAGACTTGCATTTACATATGGTAGAAATAACTAGGTTAAAATTAGATAAAAATAGACAGAGAATCTTTGAACAAGGGGATAGATGTGGGAGATTTTTGGAAATGCTGGCACAACAGGATCATCCAGCTACACTTATATCTTAAATTAGGACCCCAGACGGATTAATAGGGTCCAATTCTGAAGAAATTTTGGAGACTTTTAAGCAGTACAATGGCTCTCTCTATGCTTCCGCTCTTCCCTTCTAACCTCCACCCAAGGGGGATGCCAGACCTTTTGGATCGCATAGCGCTCGGGTGGCTGCTGGATAGAGAGGGAGGCATTAGTTAGCCCTATCACAAGTGAGGAGATTGAAAAGATCATACATACTTTTCTGAGTGGAAAGGCTCCAGGCACTGATGGACTTCCTATTGAATTTTATATAAAGTATGAGGATTTTTTAGCCCCCAAAATTAGAGGTAGTATTTAGAAGTGGGTTATTAAAAAGGGGCTCTCCCAGACTCAATGAGACAGGCACATATAGCTCTCATACATAAGGAAACTAAAGATCCAAATTGATGCACCTCGTATAGGCCAATAGCATTATTAAATATGGATTTTAAAATACTGACTAAAATACTCACCTTGAGAATACAACCTTTGCTAATAACCAACATCGACCCGGACCAGATGGGATTGATGCCCCATAAAACAGATATTGATTTATGCAAACTTTATACCAATATACATGCTTAACATGCCAATGAAGGGTCCAGAACGGTGGCCTCTTTGGATATAGAGAAGGCCTTCGATACTATTGAATGGTCTTTTCTGTGGGAAATACTTAGGATGGGATTCCCATTAGGGGGAAAAAAAATGGTTGTAAGGCAGAAGGTTTTTTGTCCCAATGCATTCTATGCATTAAGATAAAAACATTCTGTGTGCAGCAGCCCCCCCTCATACTTACCTGAGCCCATCTCTATTCAGCGATGTTGCACGAGAGTCTCAGCTGTCGGGGACTCTCCCTCATTCGCTGAGACAGCAGCGGGGTGCAATAGGATCCAGCTGCTCTCAAAGTCAGTGAGCCAATGAGGAGAGAGGGGGCTGGGACCTAGCTGCAGCTCCGTGTCTGATTGGACACAGAGCAGCGGCTCGACTCCCCCTTAGCAAGCTGCTTGCTGTGGGGGCACACGGAAGGAGTGAGGAACCAGGAGCATCAGCGAGGGGCCTGTGAAGAGGAGGATTGGGGCTGCTCTGTTCAAAACTACTACACAGAGCAGGCAAGTATAATGTGTTTGTTATTTTTAAAATGGAAAAAAAGAGAAACTTTAGTATCACTTTAACCCTAAATTCACAATATGAACCGCACTGGAATGTGCATCCATTCATGTGCAATTCACATGCGATTCAGTGTGTTGCAATTTGAGCCCATTGATTTTGAATGGACTCAAATCGCACTGCATCGCATGCACCAATATTGGAAACTCACTGCAACTGGATTGCATGGTTGTTTTATACCATTCGATCTGGTGCAGGCAAACGCACTGGGCTTGAGAACTGCGCTTGGTGTGTTAACATTGTACTGACACCCGCTGCAGATCGCAAGGGCAATGATTGTAGGTTTCCTGCACCACCTACTAGTGTGGACCGGGGCTAAAACAAGGACCCTCACCAGTCCCCTCCCCGAGCTCAGTCTAAGGGCCAACACAAGAATATCCTCTGTCATCACAATAGTTGCACACAGGTTCAGTATTTAATACTATACAGGAAATGTGAGGTGAAAGCACATAAACACACAGTATGTACATGATCTGTGAATGTTATAATAACTTTAATGTATGTTGCATTTTACACAAGTCTGGTTAAAAATGCATATCTATTTTCCCCCCTCTTCTCTTTCCTTGAGATGGCTGGTAAAACTTTCTGTGAGCGATGACGTCATCTCCATTTTCAGCCTCACTTTCGAATTTGAGACATATCCTTTTGCGCAAGACAATGAATAAAAAGAAAAAAAAAAAAAAAAAGCAAAGATCTTCTTGCTCAGTCTCACGGCACTCTTTATAATATACAGGGCGGCTCTCCCTGACTGTCAGGCAATGCCGCCAGGAGTATCCACAATCTGAGTTGGTAAAATCCGACCTGATGGACGGTCCGGCTAGTTGGCTTTGGCACGGAGTTGTGCTCTCTTGCCCGTGACTGCCTGGAATCCGGTTTTGATGCTAGCCACAGAACAACGAGAATGGCAGGTCTCACACTGCAGGAAGTATAACCTGGTGTCTTTCTGGAGGATGGTGTCTGGCGACCGACATGTGTGACAGGTCACATATTCCTCTGCAAGACAAGACAAGGGAAATCACTTAGACTGAGCAGTTATTACTCAGATATACAGGATATCTATATTATGAAATCACACAACAAAACAAGTAAAAAGTATAGCAGTTCCCAATTACATCCAATCGGCCAGCAGCTTTCACAGTGTGGCCAAATCACAGAATCCGGTGAGTCAAAACTTCCTAGAATACGACAACTTGAGAGATGCCAATCATTTGTTCTTAAAGGGGTTGTAAAGGTTCTTTTTTTTTTTTTAAGTAGTTGCAAACCCTTACATATACCCAGTGAAGTGACCTGTTTATCAGCCAAAGTGCAGAATTTAAAAAGCTTGTCTGAACTTCCAGGAAACAGGGGGTGGGGAGCAGAGTTTAAATTCTGCAGAGCTCAGCGAGGAGAGCCGATTCGAGAGAAGGGACACACCCCCTTCCCACAGCATACAGGAACAGAGCTGAGGCCATCAACCACATACTTTGTGCTTAAGCTCCCTCCCCTCACCTTTTTATCCCTTGGTGTTAGGAAAAGAGACGTGACTCATTCGGATATCAGAGGAACAGCAGCAGACAGAAATTACACGTAGCCCGGGTTCACACTATACCGGGCTGCGGATTGCACAGGAGCGCTGTGCGTCCCTGTTCCAGGGACGAATCAGGGCCGATTCTATGCCTGAATTTGGCCCTGAAACTGAGCCAAAGACGCACAGCGTTTTTGTGCAGTGCGCTCCGCAGCCGCCCCGGAGATATGTGAACCGGCTCCGTAGGGAGCCAGTCACATTCTCCTGCTATGCGAATTAGATGTGCGGAAACGCACATCTAATTCGCATAGGTGTGAACCCAGGCTCAGTGTTCTGGATTGAGACGTACACACTATAGAGGGATATGTGGTGTTCATATTTCACGTCAGAGGTTTACAACCACTTTATAGCAACTATTTTTAAAATTACTATAAGTCTGGCCTGTAAAGAAAACCAGTACTATCCCACGCTGAACTTTGGTGTCTAAGAGATAATAGTGCTGAAAAATGTTCAACAAGCGCCCAAACTTCTGGGTGCCTGGTACTCTGCGGTTCCTTCAGCCATTGGGGTTAATTTACTAAAACATATTTTTATATTGCCGAGTCTTGGGATGTCTAAACTTTTTTTTTTGCACCCACATCCCTTTAAGACTACCAACCACAGAAAAGGTTGATTTGCTAAAACTTGAGTGCGCAAAATCTGAGGGAGCTGTGCATGGTAGCCAATCAGCTTCTAACTTCTGCTTGCTCAATTAGGCTGGAAGTTGATTGATTTCTATGCAGCACTGCACCAGTAAATCAACCCCATTGTGCCTTGCAGTGACATAGGGGCCAGTAGATAAGACCACAAAGTTCAGTAGTGGATGCTGGCATTTGACACACCTTGAAGTGTGTCCGATGCAAAAAGTTTTTTTCAGTGATATTCACATCTTTGTGTTGCTGTAATGCAAGTTTAAACAGAATTTCCATAACAACCATGAATACACGACTGTAAAGCAAACAAAAAGGTTTGTATAGAAGAATGATGAATTGCATCACATGAGATGTTTGTGCAGAATCGACAGCACCAGGCTGCAAGTCAATAACCATCCCACTACTGGAGCTGTAACTAGTTTATGCATGGTGCTGGATTTGTTGAGCAGAGTGTTTTATTATACAGTACATTTAATCTGCTCTGAAACTTTGGGTAGTAATCTGCACAATGTAAAACTTATGATTATTCCTGGTTTCTGAAGATCTACACAAATGGACATACAGTATACAGAATGGGAGGGCTATGTTTTCTAAGTGATGAATACTTGTCTTTTTCTTTCTCTACATATAACACTTTTTGCATTCTTCATAACACACTTAAAATTGTCTTCTATGCACTCTGCACACTACGCCTGTTATTCAGAAATATCTATTATGTGTCCAATGAGATCCCAACAATTTCTTATGAATCATATTACATCATTGTGCTATACACATTGAGGGGGTCATTTAAAAATAAATGGCATCTTAACGCACCTAGGCAGTGCAAAGCACAGATGTGAACTATCAGTGCTTCACATTGCACTGCATTAAGCACTTGCTGACCGTCGGACGTCCTTGTTTCGCTGTGGTTATACCAGGATGATGCCTACAAATGCAGGCATCATCTTGGTATGAACATTTTTATCCGGTGATTCCCTTTTCAGCAGAAGTGATTAAGTGGCTGAACAGTCACTCGATCACTACTGCAGGTGGCGAAAGGGAGTCCCCCCCCCGTCCACCGTCTTTCCAGGCTGCGCCATCAGAGTGATACGACCAGCAGCCACGGCTGCACAGAACTATTTTTTTCTATAATGTGAAAGAGGATGTTACACCGCGGGAATCGTGATCTTTATTCTAAGCAAAGAATAAAATTGTGATTCTCATTTTGGCCAGAATCGTGCAGCTCTACTAAGAAGCAACAAAGATTAGTTTTCTCCCCGATGTGATGATAAATGAACTCCAGCACAAGCTTCTTCCTGACACCAGGACTGTACTGCACAACTCATAAATTATTTGGCAGGAAGGCAAAGAGGTTTGTTGGCAGAAATAAAATACATACAAGGTCTCTTCTACCAAAAACCTCACGCTCTTGTTCCACATTAGGAATACTCAATTTGCACGCTCTCTCCCGAGCCCTGCTCTGTGTGGCTGCGTGCGTGTATCCGATACGCAAAAAAAAAAAAAAAATTTTATAGGTATGCTGTGCAAATGAGAACACAAAAAATACAGCGGGGCTTTCTCAAATTTGGATGCACATTTTAAACCTGAAAGCCACAATACTTACTGATATATCGTCTCAAGACGTTCTCTATCTGTTTCTGCTGGAAGCGGCCTTTGATGACTAGCTGGTTGTTACCGTCTATGGAACCACTATCAAAATAAAAAAGGGCAGAGGTTAAGGAATGCAGAAGCTAGAAGTTTACACCAAAAACTTGCTTAACTACATGAAAGGCGCAGAATAGCACATTTAAGCGAATGTGTAAACGCACAGCTAAAGTAAATACTTTCACCTAAAAGATTTGTAAATGGTTGTTTTGTGACAATTAACTTTGTAACGTCACCTGACTGGATACCAAATCGTACTGAACAAATTACAAAGCAGACATTTCTAAGAATGCTACCTGCCAGACACCCCTTCTAAACTAGAAAGTCAGCATAAACACTCTTGACCTGCACACTGGTTCAAAGTCAGAGACTCAAAATAGTCAAGTCACCAGATCAGCTTGGCATGCAACAAGCATTCTCTGAAAGGGAGGTCAGCAATGGAGGTTTTCATAGTCTCAGTACAGGCTTTCTATAAACCGTAACAAATGCATTTTACAGCTAAATGCCTGTCCAATCACGCTTTAAAAAGAGGACTCTGGGAATGCGCTGGTGCTTTCATCATATGGTCTCTGGGGGATTATAGAGGGGCCAACTTCAGGAAACTGCTCAGAGATGCGAACAGACGGTCTCTGCCCAAACAATTTCCTGACCACAACCCTCCAAGGTCCTGTAACAGAAACCACTTGACCAATGCCTTTGGGCTGGTGATGTGACCAAGTTTAGGCCAGATCCTTGAAAAACCATGTTATCCACTTGCCCTCCGGAAGATTAACCGTCCTTCAGGACCAGGCCATTTCTGCGTTATTCTAAAGCCAAGTTCCACCCAAAAGTGGACCTTCCACTTATTCGTCACCCCCCCCCCCCCCCGGTGCCACATTTGGCACCTTTCAGGGGGGAGGAACAGGGACCTGTTTTTTTGAGAGGTCTGCTTCCCCACGGCAAAGCTTGGCTCCCTCCTCCGTGCAAATTAAAAAGTGAAGCACACTTCACGCATGCGCAGTAGGGAACCGGCTGTGAAGCCGAAAGGCTTCACTGGCGAGTTCCCTTACTGGCAATGGTGGCGGCTGCACCCGACAGCCCATCCAAAGATCGCCTGGGGTGCCGACATCGCAGGCTCCTGGACAGGCAGGTGTCCATATATTAAAAGTCGGCAGCTGCAGTATGGGGTGGGCGGACCTTCGCTTTAACGTATAATTGCGTGCATGCGATGCTGTACATTAACTACATTTGTCTTTTTCCCCCATAAATAGAGCGTTCTTTTGGTGGTATTTGATCACCTCTGAGTTTGTTTTTTTGAGCTATAAACAAACTGACAATTTTGAAAAAACAAAAAATATATTTTTTGCATTCTGCTATAAAACATATCCAATAAATTAAATTAAAAAAAAAAAAAAAAATCATCTAAATTTCTTCATAAAATTTAGGCCAATACATATTCTGCTACATATTTTTGGTAAAAAAATAATTAAAATTAATCAGAATAAGCGTATATTGATTGGTTTACGCAAAAATTATAGCTTCTACAAACTATGGGATACATACAGGATTTAAAAAAATAAAATAAATAAATTTATTACTAGTAATGGCAGCGATCAGCGACTTGTAGTGGGACTGCGATATTGCGGCAGTCAGTCAATCTGACACTTTGTGGGAACCAGTGACACTAATAGTGATCAGTGCTAAATTATGCACTGTCACAGTACTAAACGACACTGGCAAAAAAGGAATTAAACATCTAGGGCGATCAAAGGGTTAAATGTGTGCCCAACCAGTGCTTTTGTGTGTACAGTGTGCTGCTTTCACTAAGAGGTCTGATGGATTTTATTCCCAGCTTTACAGGGAAAGAAAATCCATCACATCCCTGTTGACAGGACAGAGCTCTATCTTGTTTACATATGCAGAGCTCACTCCGGCCTCTCTCCTCGACGATCAGCCGGTGCCAGCAGACATCCATACGCCGGCACCCGCTATGACTAATCACAGCAGAAGTGGTGCGCCCCCTATACGCAACTGCAGAATCACATGTATATATACACGTGATTGTGCAAAGAACGGCCGCCCTGTAGCAGTAAATCTATTGGGCGGTCGGCAAATGGTAAACAAACAAAAAAAAAAAAACCCACACAAAATAACCGAATCAATCGCAATTTGATTAAAGCATTTGGGATAATTATGTAGATGCGTTCAATTCTTTTAGTATTGGCCCACATTGCATGGAAAGTTGATGTATGGATACCTGCCCTAAGCAAATATCACAAAATTATGGTCCAAAAATATCCAATATATTTATTGAACAAAAAAAGTGTCATTATAAATCCGCAAATTACCAATCAATAAAAACATATACATAGTCTGAACTTATCACTGGTGGCTCGAGGGTACACTAAAACACACTACTTTCTAGGTCCTTTAACTGCATCACACACCCAAGCGTCTCATGGATAATACCTCATAGCCTCATACTCTGATAAAGCAAAACAGAACAAAGAAATCCTAACATTGAAGACAAAGTGCAACTTTCATTGTACCGTAAATATAACCTGTGAGCAGAGCAAATGTTTGGTGTGGTGACGAGCGTGTTTTATATCAGAAGAGTTATCAGCTGTCAGTCTCTGATTCTAAAATCAATACTATGAATGGCATTTATTTGACGACTCACCTTGTACCCAATTCAGCTAATAAGAAAGCCAGAAGATGTTTTGGCTGACGATGTAATCTGTAAAAAAAAAAAAAAATGTTGCAGAAAAGTTTGTTACGGTTTGTCGTTGCATAACTAAAGAAACGCTAAAAAAATTAAATAAAAATGCACATTTTGCATTTTGTTTTTTAAACGCAGAACAGCAGGAAAAGCCTGCCAGCAAACACTTACAGTTTGCAGATGTCTGTAAAATTCACAAAGGAGGTTTTCTTTGTTCCAACTCGGACGACCTGAGGCGGCTTCATGACAAACTTCCTCTTCTCTCCAGCTACCATGTCAGGGTTTTTCTCCCTCATGATGTTAAAGGCTCGGTTAAGCAGCTATAATAGAAAAAGAGGCAAGCGGCAAAGAAAGGACTTGTTAAATTAGGAATGTACAAAAACTGAAAATGCTAGCTTTTATTATTTATGATTGTCCATTTTTATTCTAGGGTATTAACGGATCGCCATCGATCCGTGATCCGATCCACGAAGGTTGATTCGTACGGGACACCCGCGATCCGCGGAATGCTCTGTGGCCTCGGCCACAGGAAAGGCTGCGGCTTCAGCCTAGCTCCGGAGCGCTGGCCAGTTTGGTACACCCCGCGGCCGTTTACCACGTGATCGCTCTGTCAAATGACGGCGCGATCACTTGTAACAAACCGGCGTCATGTCATGACGCCGGTTCCTCTCTCCCCTCTGTGTACTGATCTGTACAGTGGAGGGGAGAGATCGAATGGCAGCAGTGCCAATACTCGGCAATGCCCTGCGGCAATGCTCTGCCAATACTCTGCAATGCCCTGCCAATACTCGGCCATACCCTGCCAATAGTCTGCCATACCCTGCCAATAGTCTGCCATACCCTGCCAATAGTCTGCCATACCCTGCCAATAGTCTGCCATACCCTGCCAATAGTCTGCCATACCCTGCCAATAGTCTGCCATACCCTGCCAATAGTCTGCCATACCCTGCCAATAGTCTGCCATACCCTGCCAATAGTCTGCCATACCCTGCCAATAGTCTGCCATACCCTGCCAATAGTCTGCCATACCCTGCCAATAGTCTGCCATACCCTGCCAATAGTCTGCCATACCCTGCCAATAGTCTGCCATACCCTGCCAATAGTCTGCCATACCCTGCCAATAGTCTGCCATACCCTGCCAATAGTCTGCCATACCCTGCCAATAGTCTGCCATACCCTGCCAATAGTCTGCCAATATACCCGCCAATACCCTGCCAATACTCTGCCACACCCTGCCAATAGGGAGATTGTGGATATTACAGTGGGGGAGATTTATTTTTTGTTGATCTGAAAATGATCCGAACCGTGACTCCTGATCCGAGGAACGATCCGAACCGTGAGTTTTTTGATCCGTTGCACCCCTATAGGGTATCCATTTTTTATTTTAGGTAGTCTAGATTTCTTTCCTGCCTTTTGACATGTGTCCCTGACTGCAAAATTCAGTAGGCAGGTTTATTATCTGCATTAAGCTGTTTTTTAATAATGGGTTTTATGCAATTCACTATCAGCATCCCATGTTCAGCTCATAGAGGTGCATTTTGTATTTAATCCTTTGTGTTCCACCCGCCCCCTTCTCAGTTGCTTGTGGTACCGCAGTGGGTGGATATCATCATGTGTACCCGCCTTCACCTTGCGGCAACGTATGAGCGAGGTGGGACGGGCTGGATTAGTAAGGTGGAACCCATCTGTAGCGTCTTCCATTCAGCGACAGGAGAATAGGAGAGCGAGGCATGGAGCACTTTGCGTCATTTCCGCTTCCTGATGTGGTGGCAAGGGAGACATGGGAGCATATGTTGTCATTTCCGCCCTTCTCTCCAATTACGGCAGATCTTGCATGCAAGGTGTGGAACGCACGCCATCGCCATCTTGGTCTACCACACTCACTCACACCCCAGATGATGTCCATTAGGATGAAACACGTTGGATGACGTTCGTGCCAATCGCTCTTCACTTTTAAATAACAAGCTTGTTTTTATCTACATTCCTGTGTGAACCCCTCTTTTTCTTTAAATAAAAGATCTTACGGTATTATGCTATGTGGAGCCATTTGTCTTTCATGTTCAATGCCAATGGAATGCCCTAATACTTGCTGTATGCTTTGTAGTTTGTTCATCTGAAGTACGATCTTCCATCATCTACCCTTGAGGTCCACTTTCCATCCACTGCTTCACTTACAGACCACTACATTGAGGCCGAGTCCTCATCATGCCCGTTTGACCCATGTGCTGTATGGTACATGTGTCCACCCCATCTGGTAAGCGTGCCAATCTTACTCTGACTGCACTTCATGATCAAGAACTTTCTTCAAGATTTGTCACCTTAAGAGTTTACACTGGTGTTGATGTTTACTCACACCGTCATGGTATATTCAATCAAGATAGACTTACATATTTTAATTTTCTTTATACCATTTGTCTCAGTGGTGCATTTCAAAATTTTTCCCATTTTTCATGTTTTCATAATTTGAGCGCTACACTATTATTGTTATATCTGAAAATACTAGCTGCCTGGCTGTCACACAGAACTTAAAAAGTGATTGTAAAGGCTAGTTTTTTTTTCCTATAAAAATAAACATGTTATACTTACCTGCTCTGTTGCAGTGGATTTGAACAGAGCAGTCTGGATCCTCTTCTTGGGTCCCTCTCCTGTGATCCTGGCCCCTTCTCCTGTTCAATGTCCCCACAGCAAGCAGCTTGCTATGGGCACACCCGAGCTGAGTCACAGCTCCGTGTGTCCATTCAGACACGGAGCACTGCCCCGGCCCGGCCCTCTCTCCCGTGACTGGCTAGCTGACCGATAGCAGTGGGAGCCTATGGCACCGCTGCTGTGTCTCAGCCAATCAGGAAGGAGAATCTGGGATTGCTGAGACACTCATGGACATCGTTGGACAGAGAGGGACCTCAGGTAAGTGTTGGGGGGGGGGGGGCTGCTGCACACAGAAGGCTTTTTATCTTAATGCATAGAATGCACCAAGATAAAAAAAAAAACCTTCTGACTTTACAACCCCTTTAAATCTTCAAAGTAGATCACCCCCTCAGCCAGGCAACAGTGCTCAGACTTAGCGATGGGCTGCTAGACAGGACAGTCACATGGTCACATATTCCCCAATACCTTAGAAGTTAAGTTCAATTAAAAAAAAAAAAAAAATAGATAAATAAATAAATAATAATAATAATGCATTTTTTTGGAGCCTGTAAAGCAGGGGTCAGCAACCTTTTTCCACTTAAGGGCCGGATTCGATACAGAGGTGGCTGTGGACAGGGGACACACACACAGAGAGGTGGCTGTGGATGGGACGACGACGACAGAGATGGCTGTGGCCAGGGGACGCACACGGCTGTGGACTGTATTCCTATTATTCACTCTGTTTAAAAATGTAATCTGCAAAAGGTGTCTGTGTTATATAATGAAGATGCAGCTATATACTTAAGAGCGCCGTTTGGCGCTCACGTGACCCGCCACCTCTCTCTTTTCCTCATCTGACAAGTGCAGCGGGTGGGGCTGAGAATGACGTCAGGAGGGGAGGAGGCAAGGTGGCGAGTCACCTGTGCCCCAAGCAGCGCTCTTAATGAGGTATTTAGCTGCATTTTTATTATATAAACACAGACACTTTTGCAGATGACATTTTTAAAACGGACAACCACTTGTCCGCGGGCCGGGTGCCCGTGAATTATTTACGGGCACTCGTGAATTATTTACGGGCACTGACGAGCCAGAGATTTATCGGTTGCCGTACCCTACTGTAAAGCATTGCACTTGCAATCAGCAAATTGCAGCTGCCATGCAGGTCTTCTGCAGACCGTCAGTGTATCTGTGTGCCTGTACATCCTGTATGGGCAAGCAGATACAACCCGACAAGAAGAATCGATGAACTACCATGGTTCTCCACAGCGCATGGTAGTTTATTGAGAACTACAAGCCAACATCCGCAAAAGGATGTCGGTACTTGTAGCATATTCATTCACAGAGCCCCGCACAGCTGTGCTCAAATCAAAAGCGAATGAAGAGTTACCCGTAGACGTCCTCTGATGAAAACGCGCAGGGCGTGGCCTAATCTGACGCCTTGCATCATCTCCCAGAGAACACAGGCTTTGAATCCGACGGTTTCACTGATGACATTTTTGTTGCCTTATACAAGCTATCAATATGTGAGTACCGCTCTGTCATCTGTTTCAATAAAACGTTTTTTTATGGTTTTACGCTATGGGCATTCCCTTTCTCTTCTATGTCTAAATGCCATCCCGAACCTGAAAGCGATAAGGATTGCGGCACAGTGGCATACACTGTGACTGCGTGTCACCCCTGCAGGGGTTAAGAAAGCTGGTGAGTGTCTGCATGATCACAGCACGAGACACAAACACCCGGGCACCACAGAAATTCAAGTAGCAGATGCGTTTGAGTACACTTGCTTACTCCAAACGTCAAGAAATTCATAAGGACTGTTTAAAATCGCCAACGTTGCACTGAGCACAAGTCACTGTTTACTTTAACAAGCCAATCATATTTGCCTGATATCATATTGTTGCATGGAGCACAAGGCACATTTTTATTGTATTTTACCACTCCCGTGTTTACCCTTGCCTTTCTCTTCCCCCCCCCCCCCCCATACAGACTTTTTATTTGGCTATGGTATAAGCTCATGTGTATGATATATTACTGGTCTCAGGTTCATCACATTAGAGGATTGATTTTTATTTATATTCATTAATACTTTGTACACGCTTATGGAGGACAGCGCCACACCCACACATTAACACTTTATTCACCTTTGGTTTTCTCCACTTTGGTGGGGATTGCTTTTGTGGAGGCAGCAGTCCTTACACATTATTTGGTTACTTTATTTCTATTTACTTATTCCCGTTGCGCAGATTCACTATTATACTTGTCAAATCAAAAGCGGACAGCTAGTACAGGGAATCCGTTCTGCTGTCACACGCAGGAGGGGGAAAATCAGCAGCCGCTGCAGCATTGGGACATATTACGTTACCCTAAAAACAGGTGAAACGTGTAACATGTTCCCAAAGGTGACCTTATCCTTTAAAGCATTATTTTCCCCGGCTGAGGCAGTGCTGAGTATCAGTGGGTGCCCCCCCCCCCCTTTCACACTCACTTTGCTCTGACTCAAACTGCCATTTACAGTGCCTTGCAAAAGTATTCACCCCCTTGGCATTTTCGTGTTTTGTTGCCTCACAACCTGGAATTAACATGGACCGTTTGAGGATTTGCACCAATTTACAGAACATGTCGACAACTTTGAAGATTTTTTTTTTTTTTTTTTGTGAGGCAAACAACAAAATAAAACAAAAAAAAAAAAAACAGAAAAAGTTAATGTGCATAACTTTATTCACCCCCTAAAGTCAATACTTTGTAGAGCCACCTTTTGCGGCTATCACAGCTCCAAGTCGCTTTGGATAAGTCTCTGAGTTTGCCACATCTTACCACTGGGATTTTTGCCCATTCCTCCTTGCAAAACTGTTCCAGCTCCTTCAAGTTGGATGGTTTGCGCTTGTGAACAGCAATCTTTAAGTCTGACCACAGATTTTCTATTGGATTGAGGTCTGGCCTTTGACTAGGCCATTCCAACACATTTACATGTTTCCCCTTAAACCACACAAGTGTTGCTTTAGCAGTGTGTTTGGGGTCATTGTCCTGGTGGAAGGTGAACCTCCGTCCTAGCCTCAAATCGCACACAGAGTGGTACAGGTTTTGCTTAAGAATATCCCTGTATTTAGCACCATCCATCTTTCCCTCAACTCTGACCAGTTTCCCAGTCCCGACTGCTGAAAAACATCCCCACAACATGATGCTGCCACCACCATGTTTCACTGTGGGGATGGTGTTCTTTGGGTGATGTGATGTGTTGGGTTTGTGCCAGACACAGTGTTTTCTTTGATGGCCAAAAAGTTAAATTTTAGTCTCATCAGACCAGAGCACCTTCCTCCATACATTTTGGGAGTCTCTCACATTCCTTTTCGCAAACACAAAACGTGCCATTTAGTTTTTTGCTAAAAGTAATGGTTTTCTTCTGGCCACTCTGCCATAAAGCCCAACTCTATGGAGCGTATGGCTTATTGTTGTCCTATGTACAGATACTCCCGTCTCTGCTGTGGAACTCTGCAGCTCCTCCGGGGTTACCTTAGGTCTCTGTGCTGCCTCTCTGATTAATGCCCTCTTTGCCCAGTCAGTGAGTTTTGGTGTGCGGCCATCTCTTGGCAGGTTTGCTGTTGTGCCATATTCTTTCCATTTGGTTATGCAAGATTTGATGGTGCTCCTAGGGATCATCAAAGATCTGAAATTTTTTTTTTTTTTTAATATAACCCTTACTTGTACTTCTCAACAACATAGTCCTTTACTTGTTTGGAGAGTTCCTTGGTCTTCATGGCAGTGTTTGGTTAGTGGTGCCTCTTGCTTAGGTGTTGCAGCCTCTGGGGCCTTTCAAAATGGTGTGTATATGTAATGACAGATCATGTGACACTTAGATTGCACACAGGTGGACATCATTTCACCAATTATGCGACTTCTGAAGGTAATTTGTTGCACCAGAGCTTTTTATGGGCTTCATAACAAAGGGGGTGAATACATTCGCACATGCTAATTGTCAGTTTTTAATTTCTGAAAAATAGTTTTATGTATATATTTTTCAAATTTTACTTCACCAGCTTAGACTATTGTGTTCTGATCCATCACATATAATTCAGATTAAAAAAAAAAACATTAAACCAAAAGCTGTAATGTAGGTAAAAAGCCGGGGGAGGGGGGGGGGGGGGGAGGGAAGTACTTTTGCAAGACACTGTATTTGTAATATAATACTTTTGTTCTTTTCCTTATTCAATAGCTTCTAACTTCAGCTTGTTCAATTGAGCTTTGACAAATTAACCTGGAGGCAGGTTGGTTTCTCTGCAGAGCTGCATCAGATTTTGCACTCTCCAGTTTTAGTAAATCAACCCCTAAGTATTTAAAGGATGTACATTGTAAAATGGAAATTTATACCATGGTAAACTTACCTCATCATAAGTATAATCTCTTTCTGTGCCAGCCCATGCAGGTCCGGGCGTAGAACTAAAGGAGATTCCATCATCTTTTTTATTGTCATCTTCTTCAAATACTGAAAGATGCAAGGCAAATATTACAGTATGCACACAAACAGCCTTCCCATAAATCCTGAAGTGTATAAAAAGAAAAAAAAAACCTGCTCCTTGCCAACTAGGCCTTTCTGCTAAGCAACAGTAATTTAACGGAGAAGAATATTGAAAGGAACCTATAAACCATTTAGGGGAGCATGTATTAAATGGCATTTAATGCACACAACAAACATGTCACACTGACAATGCTCTCTCTGCACAGGACCACACAAGCCGTTCTGCAAAAAGGCAAAAGGTGATTGTGTATATTTTATTAAATTTGAGGTAGAGCTGCACGATTCTGGATAAAATGAGAATCACAATTTTTTTTTGCTTAGACTAAAGATCACAATTCTTGTGGCGTAACATCTTTCACATTATACAAAAAAATTGGGCTAACTTTCCGTTTTAATTTTTGATTCATTGAAGTGTATTTTTTCCCCCAAAAAGTGACATAAAATATTGCAACAATAGCTATTTTATTCACTAGGGTCTCTGCTAAAAATTATATATAATGTTTGGGGGTTATAAGTAATTTTCTAGCAGAAAATTACAGAATTGTTTAACTACAGAAAATATTTTAACTTGTAAGCAACAAAATGTCAGAAAAAGGTTTAGTCTGTAAAGTGGTTGTAAACTGTTACACCACTTTTATCTACAGGTAAGCCTATAATAAAGGTTTACTTGTAGGTACCGTGCATATCTCCTAATTTAGGAGATATTCAGTATATGCGCTGCTGCCGACGTCATCGGCGCATGCGAACTGAAGAAACGGCCTGCTGATGCGGTTTCTTCAGGACTCGTGCAGTGACCGGTGGCTCCTGCACACATGCCAATCACAGCGTTAGAGCACAGAAGTAACACCGATTGAAGATGTCAGCCGTGTACTCGAAGTGCCGACGCCAATTAAGGGCATCGTTCTGAGGCAAGTATTTCATAATGAGCTAGTATGTGATGCAAAGGGGGTGTAAGTGCCTGGTAGGCAAGTGGTTAAAGAGGAAGTAAACCCTGATGGGTTTTACTTCCTCTGCAAAGTAAAAGCATAATGGGCTAGTAACACCTATAGGAAAGCCTTATTATAGGATTACCTATACTGTGAAACCTTGGTTTACGAGTAACGCAGTTTACAAGCGTTTTGAAAGACGAGCAACTTTAAAAAAAAAAAAAAAAAAAAAAAAAAAAGGAAAAATGTGCCTTGATCTGCGCTGTCTTGATATACAAGCATTCTTTTCACATAAAAAAAAAATAAAAATAAAAATTTACACTCACAATGTGAAGGAGTCTGCTGCTGTCCATGTAAAGCCGCTGGTGTACAGCATACAGTACAGATTTGCATGTGGCCAGAGATTTGCGGGCGATGGTGGCTCCCAGCACTTCCTGGAGACACTCCCAGCAGGAGTGGGCGTACCCAGAAGTGCTGTCAACAGTTCCCGAGTCCTCTAGGAAGCGCTGTGAGCTGAATCTGTGGCCACATACAGCGTTGTACTGTACACCAGCAGCTATACTGAACATACAGTACTGCATACAGAGCGGCTTTAAATTGATGAGCACAACCTCTGGCCACATACAGAGCTGTGTACACCAGCAGCTTTACTTTACATACAGTAAACAAAGCGGCTTTAAATAGGTGAGCACCAGACACCTTAACATTGTCACTGTGCACATTTATTTTTTACCTTAAAACTTTTGCAACACAGCAGTACAGTACAGCATTCCTACTACTGTACAGTACTGTATTTTGAAGTGCAGTTTTATTTTTTGCTTACAGTACACTTTATACTGTATTCTTATATGAATAAATGGTTGTGGAACGAATCAGAGTTTCCATTATTTCCTATGGGGAAATTTGCTTTGATATAAGAGTGCTTTGGATTACAAGCATGCTTCTGGAACAAATCATGCCCGCAAACCAAGGTTTCACTGTAGGTACAAGTTGCACAGAGGGGTTCACAAAGAATCTGCACTGTTTACATAGAAACGCGGAAATGGCTGATAAGCATCGTGAGGGGGGGTTGAATCAAGATCGGGATTTTTTAACAATTGAGCAGAGCTGATTTCCCCTGGTCCCGGTTTCCCTGTTAAGGTTTTGGACATAGACTGACTGTGTTGTCATTAAAGAGATCTCCCCTTCCTGTCAAAACTGTCCTGCTTTCACGGACAGGATGTGCAAAGGAACATTCAGAAAAAGCCAATTGTCTGGTTTTAAACAGTTTCTTGGTCACTGACTTGACACAAACATGCAACAACTGGATACTTGCGCAAGATCAGTGACTCAGAAGGCACTCAGAGGTTTGGGTTTGAGAGCCAGCCAACTAGCATTTTCAGAAGATATGGTTGCTTTTTGCAATGGTCTGTGATTTGGAAACTTGCAATACATTTCTTTAGCTATCTGCTCTAAAATGTACCTTCAACTTTGTCAAAATCATCAGCCTCAAGGAATTTCACATTCTTCTTTTTCTTCTTCTTTGTCAGAATTAAGTCCAGGTCATCCTCCTGGGACTCTGAGGCCTCCTGCACTTCTGCCTCAATCTTTAGATTCTGTAATTCAAGATACACCATAAAAATCAGCATTCCTAAATAGGCACCAGCAAGGAGGGAAAAAAAAAAAAAAAAAGGGGTCAGGCAAAAACTATTACTACCTTAACGCCTTCCTCTGCTTCTTCTATGTCAAACTTTTTCGTCTTTTTTTCTTCTTTTTCTGATTCAAAAAGTTCAAGTCATCCAGATCATCAGGAGCATCTAAGACAGAAGACCAATCTATATTAATAAAAAAGACTATCACATAACATTGTGCTTCAACTGAGTAAATTACAAATCACAAAGGGTCTATGTATCAATGTTTTTACTGAAGAGTCACATTTTTAAAAAGGGGTTGTAAACCCTTGTTTTTTTGTATTAAAATAACATCCGTGCCTATACTTACCTGCTCTGTGCAATCGTATGCACAGAGCAGCCTCGATCCTCCTCTTCTCGGGTCCCTGCCTGTGCTCCAGGCCCTCCTCGTCATCGGGTGTGTCCAGGTAAAGCCACTTTCCCTGGGGGCACCCGTGCAGGCTCGCTCCAGAGTCCCGCTGCGTCTATTGACACAGAGAGCGGGACTCTGCCCTGCCGCTCCTGTGTCACTGGAAGAGAGAGAGAGAGAGAGAGAGAGAGAGAGAGAGAGAGAGAGAGAGAGAGAGAGAGAGAGAGAGAGAGAGAGAGAGAGAGAGAGAGAGAGAGAGAGAGAGAGAGAGAGAGAGAGAGAGAGAGAGAGAGAGAGAGAGAGAGAGAGAGAGCAGCTGGAGCCACTGTGCTCCTGCACATCGCTGGATCGGATCAGGCTCAGGTAAAGTAAAAGGATGGGGTCTGTGAGGAGCTGCAGCACAGATTAATGCATTAAAGTCGAAAAACCTTGAGACTTTACAACCACTTTAACAGGTACACGTGTGTGGCTTGTGTCTAAACGACCCTGTCAGGTATAAGGAAAGGGAGAGACAAAAAAAAAAAAATAGCATTTTTTTCCCTTTTTCATACATTTTTTTAAATGCATTTACAATATGCCTTAGAACTTACTGGAAAACAGACTACTTCAGAAGGGACAATCTCCTACCTGCTTCCAGACCTTATGATAATTCTTCCTAGTGACAGGTTTCTTTTTAGGAAGACCTTATGATAAATCTTCCTAGTGACAGATTTTTCTAGCATTCACTAGAGTAGGCACCACTGGTCCCGAGATGCCACGGTCCTTTAACACCCTGGCTTCAATAGCTATGCTGTCAAATTTAGAGACTATAAATTGGGGTGGAATATAGGACCTTGAGACAGCAAATCGGGGCCACATGAAAGCATCCATGGCCCGTCTATCGTCAGTCTCACAATCTCCGGGAACCAGGGCCATCTGGGCCAGGCTGGTGCCACCAGAAGGACTGGAACCCCCTCTCTCTGAATCCTGCGCAACAAATGTGGAAGGAGAGGGATCGGAGGGAAAGCATAAACCAGGGAGTACTGGCTCCATGGAACTATCGGAGCATCTGCTCCAATTGCCAGAGGATCTCTTGTTCGAGACACAAACTGCTGTAGCTTGTTGTTGAACCTGGATGCCAGTAGGTCAACCTCTGGCCATCCCCAACGTTGGCAAATTTCCTGGAACGCCTCTGGGTGTAGCGACCATACCCCCGGGCAGATCTGCTGGCGGCTGAGATAATCTGCCTTCCCGTTCTCTACTCCCGGGATATGCATTGCCGATATCATTGGCACATGTCCCTCTGCCCAGGCTAGTATGTAGTTCACCTCCTTCAGAGCTGAACGACTCCTGGTACTGCCTTGGTGGTTTATATAGGCCACTGCCATGACATTGTCGGGCTGAACCCTGATGGGACAGTCCTGAACGCTCCACCGCCCAGGACCACAGGGCCAGACGTACTGCCCGTAATTCTAGAACATTGATGGGCAGGGTCTGCTCTGTCCCTGACCATTTCCCCTGAGCTGTGAGCTCATCTAGGGTCGCTCCCCAGCCTGAGAGACTGGCATCTGTAGTCAGTACTCTCCAAGTTACCGGGAGAAAGGATTTTCCCTTTCGCAAGTTCTGATCCTGAAACCACCAGTTTAGGTTTAAGCATGCCTGAGGAGATAAGCACATTGGATAATCCAGGGCTTTTCTTCCTCTGTTCCAAGCCAACAAGATGTCTTGTTGTAAAGGCCTGGAAGGGAACTGGGCATAGGGCACTGCCTCGAAGGAGGATACCAAGAATCATACAGAGCTGAATTGAGGGTTGTCTGGTGCCCCTTTTCTGATGCACCTGATCCTTCAGGGCAAAGATCCTTACGGGTGGCAAGAATACTCTTGCGTGTTTAGAATCAGACCTAAATATCTTAGACTTTAAGCTGGTCTCAAGGCTGACTTTTTGGCATTTATGATCCAGCCCAAGCTTTTCAAATACATCACTGTGTATATTATGCTCTGTTCTAGAGCCTGTACAGAGTGATCTCTGAGCAGGAGGTCATCCAGATACCCAAGCACCAGGATCTCCCCTTGGACCCTTAAAAAGACCCAGTACTGGTGCTAGGACCTTTGTGAACACCCGGGGAGCTGTAGCAAGCCCGAAGGGTAGAGCCACAAACTAAAAAATGACGTTCCTCTACTGCAAAACGTAGGAACCTCTGACAAGGCTGAAAGATAGGTATGTGTAAGTACGCATCCTTTATATCGATGGAGGCTAAAAAGTCTCCCCTCTAGAGTAAGGATGCGCTCTGGCGTGTTCGCACACTCCACGCGCAGAGCCCACAAGGAAGTCGGCACGGCGCTAATCACAGGCAGCGAGACATTTCCCAATCTCTGCAGTGCGGGAAAATGTCTCACGGCCTGTGATTAGCGCAGCGCCGACTTCCTGGCGGGCTCTGCGTGTGGAGTGTGCGAACACGCCGGAGCTCATCCTTACTCTAGAGTGAGGTTACTATTGAGCAGACAGACTCCATCCGAAAGGACTGTATCAACAGACACTTGCTAAGGGACCTTAGGTCCAAAACGGGCCTTGTGTCCCCATTTGGTTTCTGAACCAAAAACAGGTTTGAGTAAAACCGTGTGCCCCTTTTGAATACAGGAACCTCTACAATCACTCCTTGATGCACTAGATGATGTAGTGCCTGAAGCATTAAGTTTCTTTTTGGAGGATCCGAGGGAACCCTGGATCTTAGAAACCTCTGAGGGGGAACCCCCGTAACTCCAGCTTGTAACCGCGAGATATAATTGAGGTGACCCACTCATCCTGAATTGTTTTCCAAATGTCTGCAAAGTGCAGCAGCCTTACCCCCACCCAATAGAATGGGGGCGTCCCCTCAAAAGGAGGGCTTGGTGCTGGGTCTAGAAGAATTTTGGACCCAGGGCCTTTTCTGGCCCTAGCGTACTGTTGGCGGCGGAACCGCCCTGACGCTGAGACATTCGAGGAAGCAGTCCCTGGGTTTTTAAACGAGAGACGTTTGGTGCTTTTCTTCACAGGAAGTAGAGAACTCTTCCCTCTGGAAATCTTTTGGATATATTTGTTCAAGTGATCACCGAATAAACCTTTCCCATGAAACGGGAAACCTGCCAATAACTTTTTACAAAGGAAGCTCGGCTGACCAGTTCTTAAGCCATAAAAGTCTGCACATATGTACAGACAAGAGAGCCAGACAAGAAACCTGCTGTATTGAATCCTTTAAACCATCAACAGCAAAACACGCTCGAGCAATATCAGTCTTACTTTCCGTCAGATCATCCTCCTGGTTAGGCTTATCCAGCCGCTTGATCTGATCCTTTTGGACTGGCAAATACCAATTTCTGCAACAGCTGGCTGAATGGCCGAACTGGCCAAAGAAAAGGAAGCCTTTAATAATAACTCCAATTTCTTGTCAACAGGGTCTTTCAAGCCCTGTGCGTTATCTACCAGACAAGTTAAGTTCTTGTTTAAAGGAAGACGGCTGGCATGCTCAATTTTTTATCCAACTTTTCATCCATGGGATATAAAAGAGAAAACCTTTTAGGAGGCAAAAAAGTCCTGGCAGGATGTTCCCAATCAGCATACACCGCCTGTTCCAACAGGGGGGTGTAGCGGGAAAGGCCGTGCGACCTGAAATGGTCTCAGAGATCCCAAAGAGGACCAGGGGGGCTCAGTCACCTCTGCAAGAGGCAACTTAAAGGCAGAATGAATTATTTCGGTCAGAGTCACGATCAAAAGCCTCTGTGACTGAGAGGCAGACATTGACTGGATATATTCTTGTCCAGATTGCTCGGAAGCAGACTCATCTGCCGGGCACACCGAATCCTCAGCTTTCAGCTCTTCCCCATCCTATTCCTGCTCCAGACTAGGAGACTCCGGGGAGGGGGATCTGTCACGCTTCCTGCCACCCTGCGGGATGGAGGCAATCATGCCGGCAATCCTGTGCTCTAACCCGGCTAGGGCTGAGGACAGTTCATCCTTAGTGATAAAAGGGTGAAGCAGTAGCGTTGACTGTAGGCACAATACCAGATAGGCGCAGCGGCTTAGATTGCTTGCCTGGGAGCCTCTGGTCTTTCAGGGGATACAACACTAGGGATACGACTAGGTTCATCAGGAACTACTGATGACATAGGTGTGCCCTTCTCTATGGTGTTAGTCCCACTCCACTTTTTGGAAGACAAAATACAAAACAAAGAGTACTTGGGTGTAGTTAAAACACCTCAGTAGGGAGACCCTTTAATAGGGCTCACCAAGCCCCTATGCAACAATCCTGCAAAGCACCTTTAGCCAGCCAAGCAACACCTGGTGACTCACGTGACTCGGGTAAGGAAAAATGAACCACTGCAAGTGTCTGTTTAGAGCCTGCTCTGTGTCCCACAGCTGCCTTCTTGAAGAACCACACGCTTGACCTGCACAGCTTAAATAAGCTGGGTGTGCGCCGTAACGTTCTATGCGTGTGTGCGGTCGTAACTGTATGCGCATACGGCGCAAATCTTCATGAATGAATGATTTGTAAAGCGCTGCAAATGCGAACTGAATCGCCTCAAGCCTTTATCATGCGCCCAGATAAAGGCTACGGCGCATGCGCCATGGCAGCCAAACAAACTGCTGAGCCCAGCGGCGCTCTTGCGCACTCACGTGCATTATGGCGAACCAAAGCGAAATGGCGCGCCATCATTCAAGTAAAAAACATCCAGACACAAGCAAAAAGGGTACACTTTGCAAACACCCACAGCTAGCCCAGAACTCCCCCGTATGGTCACCGCACACAGGTGTCCAGCCTTTAGCTAGCTTGACTGATTGTTACAATCACTGGGACACCCCACAATAATAAAATAAAGGGGTTTCACTTACCCATCCAGGCGCAGGGACAGTTAGAAGCTAAGGGTCCAATCTTCACGGCGGGTTCCTGTCACTTGGACCTTCAAGGACTGGGTACCTTTTCATGTTTAGGGTCCACTCCCTTGGAACTGTACAGCACCCTGCAGGAGATGCCTTAGCGTAGTGTCCAGGATTTCCACTCCGCAGGGTCCATCACCGGAGGCCACGTTACAGGCAAAACCTCGCAGAATCTTGAGTCTTCTTTGCGAGGCTCGGGTACCGTTTATCTAAGCATAAAAGCCTGTTTCAAACGGATCCGATCGGTCAATCCCTTGATTCATTTTTGGAACAGTTTGTAGCCCAGAGAGCGTAAACAAACCGTGCCATCCACCTTGCAGACACTGGTAAAAAAAAAATGAAAGTACTTCCTGTATGGGAGGGGTTATATAGGGAATCACTTCCTGCCTGAAGACCTTTGGTCTTCCAGTGTCAATTCACCTAATGATGGAGTATAACCCAGCAGGTAATGAACATTAGCCTGACTCTGTGTCAAATGATGTATAAAAAAGAAATGAACTGCACTCCTGTGACCTACAGAAGTATAGCCAAACTAGCATTGACTATACTTCTTCTTTAATGGCATCGACTAATGAACTGAACACCCTACCAACAAATAAATGTGATCTGCCAGAGAAGCCAGAACTGGGGTCAACAAATGGAAGCAAACTAAGATTACACAGTACCTTTCTTCCTAAATGACTCGTCATCTGCATCCACATCCTTGTCCTCCACTGGTTCTGGTTCTGCCTCTTTAGTTTCAGGGATCTGGGTCTCTTCCACCTGTTCACCCTCTTCATCCAACATAAAGGGCTTCTTCTTCTTCTTTTTCTTCTTGCTCATAGTAGGGTCGAAAATCATCTAATAGAATTACACATAAAATAGAAATAAATTTCCCTCCGTCAAATCCATCAAAAAAACTATTGACTAAAATCTGGGTGCATAAAACATAACTGTACTACCATGTGAGGATGTCACTTCAATAAAAGGGGACTTCACAATCAGTGAACATAAAACCTTGTACCCCCCACCTTTCTAATATTACAGTAGGAACATGTGTATCACCCCACCCCCACTGTCAACTCACCTAAATAAGGATAGCAAAATGATGCAACAGAAAGAAATCCAAGAATGCCTTCACTAAGAGGATGAGGCAACACACAGAAATGATCTGAATATATGATGGCAGCTCCCATTTAAACATCTCTGAATCATACACGAGTAATTAAAATGGGTTATAAAGTTTCTGTAATCTTATGCAGTAAATCTTCTGCCTAAAGCTGGCCAATACAAGAATCAAACTTTTATGCGTTTCCTGGTGAGTCCACTGAAATTTAACCATTTAAAGTTGGAGTAAACTGCCATCTCTGACTTTTACTTTCTCTGATAGGTACTGCAAATATCTCCTAAACCTGCAGCATTTAGGAGATATTTACTGTACATGCAACCAGTGACATCACTGGTGCATGTGCTCTGAAGGAACAGCCACCAGGGCCAGTCCTTCAGAGTCCTGTGCCGTAAACGCCAGCCCCCATGTGCATGCGCGGGAGTAACTTCATTGCGGCTCCGGCCAGTCACACAGCCGGAATCCACGAACCAGGAAGGAAGACGAGTGACGATGGAAGCGCCCGTCAGCGGTCGCAGCGATGGAAAGCTTCATTTTCAGGTAAGTTTAACATAACGTGCTAGTATGCAATGCATATTAGCACATTATGACATTACCTTTCAAGTTAGAAAAAAAAAACCAAACCAGCAGTTTACTACCACTTTAAAAACAAGGCCTTTTCTGGCACTAAGTAAAAATCAGTATTTTTTGCTAGACCCCCGAACATTATATATATTAGGGCTGTACCGATACTAGAATCGCTACCGATACCAGGCATTTCAACAAGTACTTATGCAAATGCTCCGATGCTTGTCCAATACCTGGGCAGTCAGGGTTGATCAGTGCGACGGTGGGGGGAGATACAAGCACTGATCACCCTGTATAGGATTTCAATAAAGCAGCAGACATCCGCTTCTCCTCTCCCCCGCAGCTTTCAGCTGCTTTACTGAAATCTATACAGGGAGATCGGTGCTTGTAACTCCACCCACTGTCGCACCGTTCATCCCTGACTGTCCCATGTGTACTCGTCCAGTCCCCCTCTGTGTGCCACTCCTCCCGTCCCCCCACCGTCCCAGTTCTGTCAGGATGGAGAGCGGAGGAAGGAGTTGGTAAATCTGTCATTTACCGACTCCTTCCTTTTCTGAATGAACAAAGTCAGTGATCACCGACTGTCTATTCATAAGAGAAAGGGAAAGGGACTGGGGAATCTGTGTCCTCAGTCCCTTTTCCTGTCTCAAAAGAAGAGATGTCAGGGATCTGTTTAGACCCCTGATATCTCACCAAAGCGCACACACACACACACACACACACACACACACACACACACACCCCAATAGGGCTGATAAAAAAAAAAAAAGAAAAAAAAAAAAAGAATTGTAATAAATATTCATGTATTAAATTAAAAATAAAATTAAAAAAACAGCTGACAGACCACGTGTCATCAGTGCTGCATTAGTGCCACTGTCACATGACATTAAAAAAAAAAAAAAAGTATCAGTAGTCGGGATCGGCAAGTACTTGAAAAAAAAAAAAAAAAAAAAAAGTATTAGTACTCGTTTCCCCAAAAAAAAAAAAAAAAAAAAAAAAAAAAAAAAAAAAAAAAGAAGTGGTATTAGTGTAATTAGAGATAGAGCTAGAGATGTATATTAGCAGAGAACCTAGAAAATAAAATGGCGATCGTAGCAATTTATTTATTTTTTTTGTCACACAGTATGAGCGCAGCAGCTTTTTCAACCGCATTTTTTTTTTAAAACACTTCATTGAATGTTTTTTTTTTTTTACATTAAAAAAGACAATATATAACCCAATTTTTAGTAAAGTACAAAAGATGTTACGCAGATTATATAGATACCCAACATGTCACATTTTAAAATAGCACACGATCATGGAATGGCAACTACAATACTTAAAAATCTCCATAGGCGATGCTTTAAATATTTTTTACAGGTTACCCGTTTAGAGTTAAAGAGGATGTCTAGGGCTAGAATTATTGCTCTCGCTAGAACGTTTGTGCGATACCTCACATGGTGCGAACACCGTTTACATATGCGTGCGCAACCTACACGTGTTCACTTCCGCACACGAACGCGGAGGGATGGGGAGCTTTACATTTTTTAAGATCATCTCTTTTGTTATTTTTGTTTTATTTTTACACTGTTCCTTTATATTTAGTAATAATTTTTTGGGAGCATTCCTTGTGATAGAAATAAGAGATGACAGGTCCTCTTTATGGAGAGATCTGGGGTCTATGAGACCCCAAATCTCTCCTGTACCTTTAAAAGCTTCAAATCAAATAAAAAAAGTTAATCAGCTATAAAAAAAATAAAAAAAAAAAATAAAAAAGTTTACTTAGCTCTAGACCAGAAGTAATACCGCTCTGTTCCTCCTAGAACATAAAGGTGAGGAGAGATGATCTGGTCTCTCCCCACCTCTGTGACCAGCCGCTGGATCATTTCCAGGGCTCGCCAGGAAGCCCGAGAACCACTGGCGAGCGGCAGTCGGGGGACACTCCTAGAAGAGAACAAGAAGACCTGGACAGCCGCACACCGGAATGGATAAATCCGTCCTTTTATTCAAAATACAGGATCATGGGGTACACAGAACACGACTGTGGGGTGGTACAAGAATATCTGACGCGTTTCGCACTTACACCAAGTGCTTACTCATAGCAACACTCCTGTTGCTACTAAAAGCTATCCAGCGGCTAACCAGCTGCTCTGATTGCTTTTATGAGAATATATAAACATATTGCAGTCTTGAAGTGGTTAAAGGGTGGGCAGCCCTGTCCACACCACCTAGCTTGATCAAATGAGTTGGGCAGAAAATGGACAGCTGTACAGTTGTTCTGACAGCGTTAGCTGTCAGAATACAATAGCCAGCTAAGGAGATTCGCCCATCCATACTACAGGGTGTCCCAAAAGTCTCCAAAGGAAAAATTGAACTCATATTTTGTATTATATGTTCCAATAATGAATAATTTGTCATTTTGTACATAAAAGTACATTTGGCTAAGATTTCCCATTTTTTTCTCTATGTGTGGTGACAGAGTAGTTGAGGGGAATCTTTCAGATTTCTTTCGTTCAGCCCACGGGTTGTAATATTCTGGCAGGGGGCCAAACCCTGCTCCACTTCACCCAAAATTAGACCAAGTTCCATTCATTCAGGAACTTGTAGATCACACTGGATGATTGTAAGCACATTTTTCAAAAGCTGGATGAGCATTCTCTGTGTCAGTATGTGGTTTTCCCATGCCTTTGAGAGAATTCAAATATTTCCAAATACTCAAAAATCAGCTATAGCATGTATGTTTCGAAAAAGAATGAATGTAGGTGGGAAACCCTCTCTCCATACCCGTTGCCACATTTTAAAAACGTCACAGCTGTGCGGGGCTCCGCCCACACAGCCACATCATTCATTCACAGAGATCTGTGAATAAATGAACTACAAGTCCCGTCTGGCACCGCAGCAGATGGCTTGTATGTCTCAATGTACTGCAAGGGCCCTGGTGAGCACCCTTGTAGTTCACTAGGGCTGAAACAACTAATCGATTATGAAATTAATCGATTGCTATTTTTATAATCGATTAATCGGCCAGTAACATAATGGGGTTAAAAAAAACTAAAATGATCCCTTTATAGTACAAAAAGAGCAAATAATCGCTACGGTAGATGTAACTTTCACAGTTCTACAGTAAAAAATGAACCCCTTACAGTAGTGATTATCTGCTTTTTTTTGTACTATAAAGGGCTAATTTTAGTTTTTTTAACCCCATTATGTTACTAAAAGTCTTAGACCTGGTTCACATCTGTGTTTTTTGGTGCTTTTTTGCAGAAGCGCACTGCAGTTCATTAACATGGTTTCCCATTGGACACGTTCACATCTGTGCATTTTTCAGCCGCTGCGTATTTGGAAAGGGTCAGGGACTTTTTTTTTTTTAACGCAAAAACTGTGCTCTTTTGGTTCAATATACTTCAATGGAGAAGCTGCAGAAAAGCATTTAATGCATTTTGCAGCAATTTGTGTTTTTTAATCTGCCCAACAACAAATTGGCCAAAAAAAAAAGCAAAAACCCGATTTGCCGCAATATCACGTGCACAAAAATCAAAACACACAGCAAAAAGCACCGCAGAAACAGATCAAAAGCAAACTGCCTAGGCGTGTACCGAGCCTTATTCTGGCCACCCGGATCAATTTTCAGACGAGAATATTCAGAAGAAAAATCTTTGTACATTCGCTGAATGAAAGAATGTTGTTTGAAATTTTCACTTGTTTTTAACATTCTGTTTTTAAAATGAAAGTAATTTCTGAACGAAAACCACATCCACTGTCTGAAAATTCCTTTGACCAAGACGTTTTCTATTTCCAAATTTTCCCGTCACTGGGGTTGAAAATGAACATCGACTTGACCCCACTAATGATTAGAAAATCGAACGAACGTTCTTAAAATTATTTTTTTTTTTTTGAAGGAAGACATTTGATCTCTGAGTCTGAAAATGTTTATCAGATTCACCCTTTAATAGTATGTACAGTATATCTCTTCTCTAACAATTTATACAGTATATCACCTCTAATAGTATATACAGTATATCTCTTCTGTCTGTTATTCTCAGAGTGAATTAGATATTTTGCTCCCTAACCATATAGTTAGTTATTTATATTTACTGCTGCATAGAGATATTTAAGAATTGCCTTTTTTTAAAACTTTACATATTAAATAAATTATACGCCACACTTTTTTTTTTTTTAAAGGTTATTAACCGATTAATCGAAAAAATAATCGGTCAACTAATCTATTATGAAAATAATCGTTAGTTGCAGCCCTATAGTTCACTGACTCTTCCTGCTATTCAGTAACTGTCTGCATGTACGGGAGATACGGGCAAACAGCTGTATTAAGTGTCTGCAGGAGCCTGGCATTGGACCCGAGATCCACCGATAGCGGGAGCAATGCTTTGTAGGCTGCAATGTAAGCAATCATAAATGCGCGCTTTTTTTAACCTGCAAAATCATGTGCATTTATTATTAATATTTTTTTAAGGCAAATTCAGCCTTTATTCCTTTTGCTGCCACAGAAGTACTACATCTGCAGGAGCACCAACATGTCAGGAGTTTACCTTTTTACACTAAACCAGTGGTGCTAAAACTGTGGCTGGTGGTGCCCTCTGATGTGACCCACAACCAAAAACCAAGGAAGCGCATGCAGAGGAACGGCAACCCATTGATTGCGATCTGGGCTTGCCGATGCGCCATCCCAGAGCATTAGAGTGCAACGAGCCTACACCAGCAGTGGAGGAAGTAGGTGGCCGTGGAGGGAGTAGGAGTCGCATAAGCCGATGATTCCTCTGTAGCGTCTGCTCCTGTCCCAGGTGGAGTGATACCAAGTGCACTTCACCTACAACCTTTCTAGCAGCCTAGCGATGCCAGAAGCTGGAAAAAGAAAAGAGGGTCGGTGTATTAAACGTTACATACACTGCGCTATTGCAATGGGCATATTAGCATCTATAAAATGATTAACAATTATTAGGCTGCTTTCACATTGATCACCAGGTGAAGAGCTGAGCCACAGACTTCTATTATATCCTGCGGGTTCGGTGTGCTTTCTAAAAGCGCACCAAAACTCCTGAATGCAATAGTTTTGGTGCACTTTCAGAAAGTGCACCACGCACACAAGATAGAATACAAGTCTATGGCAAAGTGCAGCTAACCTGCAGGTGTAGACTAATGGGGACCCTAATGTTACAAAACTATGACTATAAACTTTTTATTTTTTTTTAAACTGCGAATATTTTGTGAAAAATACCATATTGCCCACACACTGGAGTTTGCCCTGAACTAAAGACCTGTAAAGCTTTGCCTATGGACAATTATAGGGCTGCAACTAACGATTATTTTCATAATCGATTAGCTGGCCGATTATTCTTTTGGATTAACCGGGTAATAACCTTACAAGTCTGGTGTATAATTTAATATATAAAGTTTTAAAAAAAAGGCAATTTATTCTTAAAAATCTATATGAAGTGGTAAATATAAATAACCAACTATATGGTTAGAGAGCAAAATCTCTAATCCACTCTGAGAATAACAGACAGAAGAGATATACTGTATATACTATTGGAGGTTGAATCTGGTAAATATCATCAGACTCAGAGACCACATTTTTTTATTTAGACCCCTTTCACACTGGGGCGCATGTAATGTGCCCTGCCCCCACGTAATGTGCCCTGCCCCCACGTAATGTGCCCTCATGTAATGTGCCCTGCCCCCACGTAATGTGCCCTGCCTCTATGTAAAATTTAACTTTAAAAGGTAATTGTAATGCCTTCTATTACCTGCAGTCTATCAGCCACCACCCTCTCTGGGTTCAGATGCTGATCTTCCCTGCACAGTCTTTAAAGCAATTCTTTTTTAAACAACAAACATGTTATACTTACCTGCTCTGTGTAATGGTTTTGCAGAGCAGCTCCGATTCTTCTCTTCTGGGGTCCCCCACCGATGCTTCTGGCTCCTCCTGCCTTCAGCGTGCCCCAATAGCAAGCTGCAAATTATAGTATAGTGTGCCCCTATAACAAGGTAAAAAAACTTCTGCTTTACACCTACTCACTTCCTGCCCAGGACTACATGTCCCATGAGGCATTGCTCCTCACACATCCACAAGTTCTCAGGCACTTACTGCCATGTATGGATGATGTACTGAGCTGTATGTGTGCTGCGCTGTATTTCCTGATATGTAAACAAATAATTCATTCTGTATACAGGACAACTAATCGGCTGGCCGATTAATCGATTATGAAAATAGTTGACAACCATTTTCATAATCTATAAGTTGTCGATTAATCGATTAGTTGTTTCAGCCATAGACAATTATATCGTTTATTCGCCAGTTCACAGGCAAACGCAGTTTTAAAGTGGCAGTAAATGCTCATTTTTACCTACAGGTAGGCTTATAATAAGGCTTACCTGTAGGTAAAATGAATAACTCCTAAATGTACACCGTTTAGAAGACATTCTAGCCAGCAGCAGCCGGTGACATGCCTGGCGCATGCGCTCTGAAGGAACGGCATACCCGTCCTGTCCCTTCAGAGCTGCGTGGCACAGCCGAAACTCCCATGCATGCAACATCGTCGCGGCTTGGGCTAGTCAAGCGGCCTCTGCGGACGAACCCGGAAAGAAGACCGGGTAAAGATGGAAGCACCTACAGCGGTCAGTGCACTGTGGAAAGGCTTCATTTTCAGGTAAGTCCTTCATAATGTGCTAGAACGCGATGCATACTAGCACATTATGGCTTTGCCTTGCAGAGGGAAACTTTTTTTTTTTTTTTTTTTATTTAAAAAGTATTCCACTGCTTTAAGGCTTGACAAATCTCGCATCTATTCATTGAACACACCTCATATTTTACCAAGAAACTGTTTTATTGTGTGAGCGCAATAAAATTAATCCAAATGAATTTTTCCTAAAAATACAGATCTGATAAATAGTGGCTGAGATATCTTGTCACATAAAAAAATTGCAACTGTCACCATGTTATTCTACAGGGTCTCTGCTTTTAGAAAGAGTAAAAATGTGAATTTGTGCGCAGAAAAATGTTTAAAAAACGCCCCTGGCAGCAAAGGGTCTAAAGCACCTGTGCCAATACTGCAGAACATCGTTCTTCAATATTATCTGTCCAATAAAGTTTCTCCCTCGGAGTCACTGAGGTTTTATCTGTTTTGAGCTGATGGCTGTAAACGCCGATCCTCTCATACTCAGACATACTGAAACAGACAATGCTGTCCTAAACTGACTCAGCTAGGTTATGAAAGGGTAACATGGAAATTAAACTTGCTGACAAGCCTCGTAAAGAAGCCATAGATTAGCTGAGGTTTCCCTGAGCATGTAAGCATGGGAGACCTCTGCTCCACCATCTATAGCACCAAGGCCCGCAACTTTCTTAAAGTTATAATAAACCCTCATTTATTTTTTTTAAAGCACTTTCATCAGTTGATGTATTCACCACAGCGCTGGATCCAGGGGCAGGCAAGTGTAGACTGGAACTCCTCTTCAATGGTTGGTCATCAGCAAGAACTGACTTATCACTTCATGCTGATGACCAATCTATTAGATGAAGATTAACAGGGGGTTTGGCAAGCATAATACGGCTACAAATGCAGATAGATACCAAATTGTTTTTTGGTTCAATTTTGAATTTATGATGCTTACGGATGTGCTCTTTCACACAGTTTCAAGATGATCAGTGGTTTCTCCCCTGAAGAACTGCTGTACCACTTTAAGAGGAACTTCACCCGGGTTTGGGAAAATTCAAAGTCAACAGCAGGCTTTCCCTTCCTGATGACTCACAGCCGGCTCCACACGGTGTATGTGCAAGATGGACTGCTGTGAGGCTGGTCCTACAGTCTCCGGGGATGTGTGATGTTATCCCAGGAGGCTGCGGGCCAAGGCAGTCATCCTCACCTAGATGAGGAAGTCGGAGGGTGTACCACCAAAAATATTCTTACTCCCCCCCACACACACAAAATAGGGGTGAAGGGGGAGTACCTTTTGGGCAGGCACGCTCTCCCACTTTCGCTTGGATTGCTTGGGCGATCCAGGTGGAAGTTCAGCCCCAACTACTCCTTAGACCAGTGATGGCGAACCTTGGCACCCCAGATGTTTTGGAACTACATTTCCCATGATGCTCAAGTACACTGCAGAGTGCATGAGCATCATGGGAAATATAGTTCCAAACCATCTGGGGTCCCAAGGTTTGCCATCACTGCCCTTGACTAGAACCATTTATAGGGTGCAGCACTCCTTGTGCATGCTCAGTGTGAAGCCGCAAGGAATCACAGCTGGCTTCCCACACTGAATATACTAGCGCCAGGGACATGAAGACCGATGAAAACAGGCCCAGGTGAGTGTCTGTTTATTAAAACTCAGCAGCTACAGATTTTGTAGCTGCTGACTTAATTCTTTGGAACCTGGATAAAGAACTGCTATAAAAAGGCATAAAAGGGGTCAGCAACCTTTTTCCACTTAAGGGCCGGATTCAATGTATGTGAATGCATGGAGAGCCGCATTCACCTAATAAAGATAATAATCGAGACCCCTTTACATTACACAGCGGCACCTGCACCTCTGGACCCCTTTACATTACACAGCCACCCCTGCACCTCTGGACCCCTTTACATTACACAGCCCCCTCTGCACCCCTTTACATTACACAGCCCCCCCTGCACCTCTGGACCCCTTTACATTACACAGCCCCCTCTGCACCTCTGGACCCCTTTACATTACACAGCCCCCTCTGCACCTCTGGACCCCTTTACATTACACAGCCCCCTCTGCACCCCTTTACATTACACAGCCCCCCCTGCACCCCTTTACATTACACAGCCCCCCCTGCACCTCTTTACATTACACAGCCCCCCCTGCACCTCTGGACCCCTTTACATTACACAGCTCCCTCTGCACCTCTGGGCCCCTTTACATTACACAGCTCCCTCTGCACCTCGGGACCCCTTTACATTAAACAGCCCCCTCTGCACCCCTTTACATTACACAGCCCCCTCTGCACCCCTTTACATTACACAGCCCCCTCTGCACCCCTTTACATTACACAGCCCCCTCTGCACCCCTTTACATTACACAGCCCCCTCTGGACCCCTTTACATTACACAGCCCCCTCTGCACCTCTGGACCCCTTTACATTACACAGCCCCCTCTGCACCTCTGGACCCCTTTACATTACACAGCTCCCTCTGCACCTCTGGACCCCTTTACATTACACAGCTCCCTCGGGACCCCTTTACATTACACAGCCCCCTCTGGACCCCTTTACATTACACAGCCCCCTCTGGACCCCTTTACATTACACAGCCCCCTCTGGACCCCTTTACATTACACAGCCCCCTCTGCACCTCTGGACCCCTTTACATTACACAGCCCCCTCTGCACCTCTTTACATTACACAGCTCCCTCTGCACCTCTGGACCCCTTTACATTACACAGCTCCCTCGGGACCCCTTTACATTACACAGCCCCCTCTGCACCCCTTTACATTACACAGCCCCCTCTGGACCCCTTTACATTACACAGCCCCCTCTGCACCTCTGGACCCCTTTACATTACACAGCTCCCTCTGCACCTCTGGACCCCTTTACATTACACAGCTCCCTCGGGACCCCTTTACATTACACAGCCCCCTCTGGACCCCTTTACATTACACAGCCCCCTCTGGACCCCTTTACATTACACAGCCCCCTCTGGACCCCTTTACATTACACAGCCCCCTCTGGACCCCTTTACATTACACAGCCCCCTCTGCACCTCTGGACCCCTTTACATTACACAGCCCCCTCTGCACCTCTTTACATTACACAGCTCCCTCTGCACCTCTGGACCCCTTTACATTACACAGCTCCCTCGGGACCCCTTTACATTACACAGCCCCCTCTGCACCCCTTTACATTACACAGCCCCCTCTGGACCCCTTTACATTACACAGCCCCCTCTGGACCCCTTTACATTACACAGCCCCCTCTGCACCCCTTTACATTACACAGCCCCTTCTGCACCCCTTTACATTACACAGCCCCTTCTGCACCCCTTTACATTACACAGCCCCTTCTGCACCCCTTTACATTACACAGCCCCCTCTGCACCCCTTTACATTACACAGCCCCCTCTGCACCCCTTTACATTACACAATTCTTCTTAGCCGCATCGGTTGTTATCCCAAGAAAACCAATCGCCGGCCCTAAAAAACGGCACCTGCAGGCATCACCCCGGTACAACTCCTTCAAGCCGAGGCCGCATATTTGCATACGATCGGCGTGGAGTTAAAATGTCCGCGGGCCGGGTGCACGTAAATTCATCACGCACACTAATGGGCTGGACATTTAGCGGCGGCAGGCCATAGGTTGTTGACCCCTGGCATAAAACATGTCGTACATGGATTCCAGGCATATGATACTTTTTTGTTTGCTTTTGCCCTGACATAAAGAGGGTGCGCTCACACCAGTGTATCGAAAGCATAGTTCAGGGGGCTCAATAACACTTGCAGTTAGGGGGTCCATAAAAACACATGGTTGAGCTGCATTTTTACCATACCCCGACTGCTACCCCTTAAAAGAGTTGTAGGGGCAGATAATGCATTAAGATAAAAAGCCTTCTGTGTGCAGCAGCCGCCCTCTGCCCCCATAAGACCCCTTTCACACTGCGGCGGTTTACAGACGCTATGGCGCTAAAAATAGCGCCTGTAAAGCGCCTCTCACTCCAGTGTGAAAGTCCAAGGGCTTTCACACTGGAGCAGTGCGCTGGCAGGATGCGAAAAAAAAAAGTCCTGCAAGCAGCATCATTGAGGCACTGTAGGAGCGGTGTATACACTGCTCCTCAAGCGCCCCCGCCCATTGAAATCAATGGGCAGCGGCGCTTTAAAGTCTTTTTTTCGGCCGTTAGCGGGGGTTAAAAGCACCCCGCTAGTGGCCAAAAAACACGGAAAATAGTGGCGCTTTACCGCAGATGTGAGTGTGCCCCAAGACCCCCTTCACACTGGGCGGCGTTGATAGTAAAACGCTGCTAGTTTTAGCGGCGCTTTACCATCATTTTAGTGGCGCACTTTTAACCCCCACTAGCGGTCGAATACAGGGTTAAATTCGCTGTGTATGCCCGCGATGCAGGCACTTCAGCAGCGGTGCCCATTCATTTTAATGGGAAGGAGCGCTGTATACACCGCCCCAAAGATGCTGCTTGCAGGACATTTTTGAATGTCCTGCCAGCGCAGGGCCCCAGTGTGAAAGCATACGGACTTTCACACTAGGGCTGCAGGGGAGGCATTTTTCAGGCACTTTACAGGCGCTATTTTTAGCCCAAAAACGTCTGAAAAACGCCCCAGTGTGAAAGGGGTCTGATACTCACCTGAGGTCTCTATCTAGCGATGTCCACAGGTGTCTCAGCCTTCCCGAGATTCTCCCTCTCCGATTGGCTGAGAAACAGCAGCGGCGCCATTTTTTCGTGTTCTGCCAGCAATGCACTGCGGGGGGAATCTCTGGGAATTGTAGTTGAAGGAAAGAAAATTGCATAATCTATGGGCTGCCTTAAAGGCATGTTGGGCTGCCCTGACCCCACTAATACAAATTAATATTTTTGTTTTAAAAAAAAAGCTTCATTTGTACTGCAAAGCAGCCTTTCTGCAATTTCTGCCTTGGTGAGAATTGCCCCCCGCCCCTCCCCTTGTAATCAGATGTTCCACAGGGCTTGACTACAAAAGGAGTCTGGTGATAAATCCACGCACCCTCTAGGGATCGCCCTCGCGGCCATCGCCGCTCCCCCTGGGGGGGGATCGCCCTCGCGGCCATCGCCGCTCCCCCTGGGGGGGATCGCCCTCGCGGCCATCGCCGCTCCCCCTGGGGGGGATCGCCCTCGCGGCCATCGCCGCTCCCCCTGGGGGGGATCGCCCTCGCGGCCATCGCCGCTCCCCCTGGGGGGGATCGCCCTCGCGGCCATCGCCGCTCCCCCTGGGGGGGATCGCCCTCGCGGCCATCGCCGCTCCCCCTGGGGGGGATCGCCCTCGCGGCCATCGCCGCTCCCCCTGGGGGGGGATCGCCCTCGCGGCCATCGCCGCTCCCCCTGGGGGGGGATCGCCCTCGCGGCCATCGCCGCTCCCCCTGGGGGGGATCGCCCTCGCGGCCATCGCCGCTCCCCCTGGGGGGGATCGCCCTCGCGGCCATCGCCGCTCCCCCTGGGGGGGATCGCCCTCGCGGCCATCGCCGCTCCCCCTGGGGGGGATCGCCCTCGCGGCCATCGCCGCTCCCCCTGGGGGGGATCGCCCTCGCGGCCATCGCCGCTCCCCCTGGGGGGGATCGCCCTCGCGGCCATCGCCGCTCCCCCTGGGGGGGATCGCCCTCGCGGCCATCGCCGCTCCCCCTGGGGGGGATCGCCCTCGCGGCCATCGCCGCTCCCCCTGGGGGGGATCGCCCTCGCGGCCATCGCCCCTCCCCCTGGGGGGATCGCCCTCGCGGCCATCGCCGCTCCCCCTAGGGGATCGCCCTCGCGGCCATCGGCGCACCCTCTAGGGCAGGGGTCTCAAACTGGCGGCCCTCCAGTTGTTGTAAAACTACAAGTCCCATGAGGCATTGCAAGGCTGACAGTTACAAGCATGACTCCCACAGGCAGAGGCATGATGGGACTTGTAGTTTTGCAACAGCTGGAGGGCCAACAGCTGGAGGGCACCCTCCAGGGGATCGCCCTCACGGCCATCGGCGCTCCCTCCAGGGGATCGCCCTCACGGCCATCGGCGCTCCCTCCAGGGGATCGCCCTCACGGCCATCGGCGCTCCCTCCAGGGGAATCGCCCTCACGGCCATCGGCGCTCCCTCCAGGGGAATCGCCCTCACGGCCATCGGCGCTCCCTCCAGGGGAATCGCCCTCACGGCCATCGGCGCTCCCTCCAGGGGAATCGCCCTCACGGCCATCGGCGCTCCCTCCAGGGGAATCGCCCTCACGGCCATCGGCGCTCCCTCCAGGGGAATCGCCCTCACGGCCATCGGCGCTCCCTCCAGGGGAATCGCCCTCACGGCCATCGGCGCTCCCTCCAGGGGATCGCCCTCACGGCCATCGGCGCTCCCTCCAGGGGATCGCCCTCACGGCCATCGGCGCTCCCTCCAGGGGAATCGCCCTCACGGCCATCGGCGCTCCCTCCAGGGGAATCGCCCTCACGGCCATCGGCGCTCCCTCCAGGGGATCGCCCTCACGGCCATCGGCGCTCCCTCCAGGGGAATCGCCCTCACGGCCATCGGCGCTCCCTCCAGGGGAATCGCCCTCACGGCCATCGGCGCTCCCTCCAGGGGAATCGCCCTCACGGCCATCGGCGCTCCCTCCAGGGGATCGCCCTCACGGCCATCGGCGCTCCCTCCAGGGGATCGCCCTCACGGCCATCGGCGCTCCCTCCAGGGGATCGCCCTCACGGCCATCGGCGCTCCCTCCAGGGGATCGCCCTCACGGCCATCGGCGCTCCCTCCAGGGGATCGCCCTCACGGCCATCGGCGCTCCCTCCAGGGGATCGCCCTCACGGCCATCGGCGCTCCCTCCAGGGGATCGCCCTCACGGCCATCGGCGCTCCCTCCAGGGGATCGCCCTCACGGCCATCGGCGCTCCCTCCAGGGCTCCCTACACTCGTACAAATACCGTAAAACCACCTTCATGTGGCCAGACCCGAAGGCCAGAGCACATCTACTGTTAGTATGGTGGCACACGGAGGTGAGGAGGCGGTGGGGACACCTCACCAGGCAGACTGGACACCTCTACACCCACCAGAGGCCTACCACATGTGTATAGAGCAGCAGCCCTTATATCCAGAATGAAATCTTAGAATCAGGAGTTACATGAGCTAAGAAAGGATCGGGGGCTTTGTCTGATTTCCTCCATACAATCTGATTGTACAATCTCCTCTACATACACCAACACGATGTAATATGAGGACTGGAGACACCTAAACCTTCATGGAGTCCCCAGCCAGGCCGGTCGGCCCTTGTATTACACAGCTGGCGGTGGATGTGAAGCAGATCGTACGATCACACTGTATAGAGTACGATGAGACCACACAGAAGTCTATCAGTAGATCGGGATCACCACCCCGGATCCCCGCCACGCCGCAGGCCCCAGGCCTCCCCTCTGCAGCCGGCGCACATGTCCCGGCACCTCGTGTGCTCACTTCCGCCCTCACTCACCTCGTCTCCAGACATGTTGCCGCTCAGTCTCGGCGCCGCTCCCCGCCTGTTCTGTGTATAAACGAGGGTAACGTGTGTTTCTTCCTATCACCGACTCCCGGCGTCAGCGCTTCCTCCCCGGTCTCCTCCGCTCTTACATCAGCTCCAGCCACTCTCACACTTCTGCGCCTGCGCACAACACTCCACAGCGCTCCCAGCATGACCGCCTCTACGTACACGTAGTCAGCGTGCTTCCGCGCACTGCACCATGGGAGATGTAGTCTGTCTGCAGTGCTCTGCATTCCTCAGCAAAATATACTGAGGACGTATTGTTGTCTTATTTATTACCATTATCATTTTATTAGTATTTATTTCTGAAAAGAACAGATTCAAATCCATACTTCTCTTTCGGTTTGAAAGCTAATGTTTACTAAGAAAAATTCTGTCACACTTTGAATGACAATTGCGTGGTCATACAACACTGTACCCAAATGACATTTTTATCATTTTTTTCCCACAAATAGAGCTTTCTTTTGGTGGTATTTGATCCCCTCTGGGTTTTTATTTTTTGTTAAAAGAATTATAAAAGACCAAATTTTTTAAAAACAAATACAAAACCGTTTTATATTTTGTTAACACATTTTGCAAACAGGTAGTTTTTCTCCTTTGATGTACGCTGATGAGGCTACACTGATGGGCACTGATAGGCTGCACTGATGGGCACTGATAAGGTGGCATTGATAGGTGGCATTGGTGGGCACTGATGGGTGACACTGATGGGCGGCACTGGAGGGCACTAATAGGTGGCACTGATAGCTGGCACTGATGGGTGGCAGTGATGGGCACTGATGGGTGGCAAAGATGGGCACTAATTTGGCACTGGTAGGTGACATCGATAGGCAGCACTGCTAAGTGGCACTGATTGGCACCACTGGTGGGCATTGATAGATGACACTTGTGGGCACTGATAGGTGGCACTGATTGCTGGCACTTACGTACTGTGGGCACTAATTGGTGGGCACGGTGGGCACTGATTCGTGGCACTGGCAGGCGGTACTTGTGGGCACATATGAGGCTCTTCGTCTTCGGGACCGATGTCCCTTGAAACAGAAGCCAGTGATCGGCTTTTTTTCTCCTCACGCTGTCAGCCTGAGAAGAAAAAAAAAACGATTACCGATCCTCTGTTTACATCACGTGATCAGCTGTCATTGTCTGACAGCTGATTACGTGGTAAGGGGCCGGGATCGGCCCCTTACTTGGATCTGTGATCACCTGAGTCTCATTGACTTGGGTGATCACAGCGCCGTGCACACCCTTCAGGGGGGCGTAGTGGGCCTGCAAAGTGGAGGACGTCAATAGACGTACTCCCGGCAAAGCAGATCCACGCTGTAGCCGGCATTCAGCTATAGCACGGATCTGAAGCAGTTAATCACAGTTTTTTTTTGTGTGGTTTTTTTTTGCTAAATTAACGAAAAAAAACCTACATTTTTAAAAAACATATATTTTTCAAAGTTTTTATAAAATGGTGGGCACTGATAGGCAGCACTGAAGGGCACTGATAGGTGGCACTAATAGGAGGCACTGAAGGGCATTGATAGGTGACACTAATAGGTGGCACTGGTAGGTGACACTAATAGGCGGCACTGATAGGCGGCACTGATAGGCGGCACTGATAGGTGTCAATAATGGGCACGGATAGGCAGCACTGATGGGCACTGATAGGTGACACTGATGAGGAGGCACAGATGGGCACTGATTGACAGCACTAATGGGCACTGTTGGGACTGGACTGATAATCAGGACAGTGCTCTCTATTTCTCTCCTCACAGTGTCAGCGCGAGGAAAGAAAAGCCAATAATCGGCTTGTGTTTACCGTACTTCCGTGATCAGCTGTCATTGGATACAGCTAATTAGCTCTTTACCAGCTAATCACGTGGTAAAGAGCCGCTGTGATTGGCCCTTTACTCCGATCTGTGACCTGAATTAAAAAAAAAAAAGAACAAAAAACACAATATAACCCCAATTTTTTTTGTTAACTATGAAAGATTATGTTTTACTGGGTAAATACATGCCTAACATGTCACGCTTGGCGACAAACTTCGATACTTAAAAATCTCCATAGGCGACGCTTTAAAATGTTTTACAGGTTACATGTTTAAAGTTACAGAGGAGGTGTAGCACTAGAATTATTGCTCTCGCTCTAACGTTCATTGCGATACCTTACATGTGTGGTGTGAACACCGTTTACATATGCATGCATAACTTAAGTATGAGTCCACTTCTGCAAGCAAGCACGGAGGGATGGGGGCATTTTCATCCCTTTTATTTTTTTACACTGCCCCTTTAATTTTTGTTTATCACTTTTATTTCTGTTATAAGGAATGTAAACATCCCTTGTAATAGAAATAAGGATGGCAGGTCCCAGTGGCCCTTCCTTTTTGATCCCTCCCACTTCCCATAAGCCTAACCCTTTATAGAATCCACCCACTCCGTCCCCTGTATTCCACCCATAATGTCAGGAGTATACAGCTCAGCATCACAGGACAGAAGTATACAGCCCTAGTATCACAGGACAGAGTATACAGCTCAGCATTACAGATCAGGGTATATAGCACAGCCTCACAGATCAGGGTATACAGCTCAGCATTACAGATCAGGGTATATAGCTCAGCCTCACAGATCAGGGTATACAGCCTCACAGATCAGGGTATATAGCACAGCCTCACAGATCAGGGTATATAGCACAGCCTCACAGATCAGGGTATATAGCACAGCCTCGCAGATCAGGGTATATAGCACAGCCTCACACATCAGGGTATATAGCTCAGCCTCACAGATCAGGGTATATAGCACAGCCTCACAGATCAGGGTATATAGCACAGCCTCACAGATCAGGGTATATAGCACAGCCTCACAGATCAGGGTATATAGCTCAGCCTCACAGATCAGGGTATATAGCTCAGCCTCACAGATCAGGGTATATAGCTCAGCCTCACAGATCAGGGTATATAGCTCAGCATTACAGATCAGGGTATGAAGGTATACATCATCTGTCCTGTGTACAGCTAGCTATATACACCCACCTTCCTTCCTGTATATAGAGACCTTCCTCCATCATCACTGACTGCAGATATACATCATCTGTCCTATATACAGCTATGTATACAGTAACAGGACATGCTGGTAGGTTAATTGGATCCTGTCTAAATTGGCCCTAGTATGTGTATGTATGAATGTGAGTTAGGGACCTTAGGTTGTAAGCTCCTTGAGGGTAGGGACTAATGTGACTGTACAACGTATATGTAAAGCGCTGCGTAAATTGACGGCGCTATATAAGTACCTGAAATAAAATAAATAAAATAATAATGATGTATATCTGCAGTCAGTGATGATGGAGGATGGTCTCTATATACAGGAAGAAAGAAGGTGGGTGTGTATAGCTGTATACATTACAGGACAGATGTAATCACAATTTGTGACTATTATGTAGTGTAACGTAGCCAGTACACGGCTTGGCAGAAACCCCCAAAATCATGTATTGCAAAGCAGCCAGCGAGACATGATGTGGTACACTCACTGACACTGTCTGACACCCTGATACTCCAGTCATTGTATAATACACCCATCATCATCCTCATATTATACACCCGTCATCATCACACTCCTCATCATTGTATAATATACCCATCATCGTCATCCCCTTATTATATACCCATCACCACTATCCTTATCCCCATATTATACACCCATCATCATACTCCTCATCATTATATAATACACCCATCATCGTCCTCCCTATATTATACACCCGTCATCATGATCATCACTATCCTCATCATTGTATAATACACCCATCATCATCATCCCCATATTATACACCCGTCATCATCATCATCATCATACTCCTCATCATTGTATAATACACCCATCATCGTCATCCCCTTATTATATACCCATCACCACTATCCTTATCCCCATATTATACACCCATCATCATCATCATACTCCTCATCATTATATAATACACCCATCATCGTCCTCCCTATATTATACACCCGTCATCATGATCATCACTATCCTCATCATTGTATAATACACCCATCATTGTCATCCCCATATTATATACCCATCATCATGATCATCACTATCCTCATCATTGTATAATACACCCATCATCGTCATCCCCATATTATACACCCATTATCATCATCCTCATCATTGTATAATACACCCATCATCGTCATCCCCATATTATACACCCATCATCACTATCTTTATCCCCATATTATACACCCGTCATCACTATCCTCATCTCCGTATAATACACCCTTCATCGTCATCCTCATCCTTGTATAATACAACCGTCATCCTGATCCTTGTATAATACAGCCATTATCGTCATCCCCATATTATACACCCATCATCACTATCCTTATCCCAATATTATACACCCATCATCATCATCATCATCCTCATACTCCTCGTCTTCATCAAACCAATATTATACACCCGTCATCATCAAACCCATATTATACACCCGTTATCCCCATATTATACACCCATTATCATCATCCTCATTTCTGTATAATACACCCTTCATCGTCATCCTCATCCTTGTATGATACAGCCATCATCGTCATCCTCACTCTTGTATAATACAGCCGTCATCCTCATCCTTGTATAATACAGCCGTCATCCTCATCCTTGTATAATACAGCAGTCATCCTCATCTTTGTACAATACACCCATCCTCATCATTGTATAATAGAGCCATCATCATCATCCTCGTCCTTGTATAATACACCCATCCTCATCATTGAATAATACACCCGTCATCATCATCCTCATCATTGTATAATACACCCGTAATCGTTACCCACATCCTTGTATAATACACCCATCATCGCTATTTTCATCATCGTATAATACACCCATCCTCATCATTGTATAATACACCTGTCATCATCATCATCCTCATCCTTGTATAATACACCCATCCTCATCCTTGTATAATACACCCATCCTCATCATTCTATAATACACCTGTCATCATCATCCTCATCCTTGTATAATATACCCATCATCGCTATCTTTATCCTTGTATAACACACCTATCCTCATCATCCTCATCCTTGTATAATACACCCATCCTTATCATCCTTATTCTATAATACACCCATCCTCATCCTTGTATAATACACCCGTCATCATCATCACCCTCATCCTTGTAATACACCCGAGTTCAACAAACAGTTGAATTCTAAAATAGTGGATGCTTCTAATCTAGAAGCATGGAGCACCAGCCCTGGTTTTATGAGATGATCCTTCCCCTTCTTGCCTGGGTTCACACTGATGCGATGCGTGCAATTCCGGCGTCAGTTCCCGTATCGCATCACTGCCGCAGGCAGTTCACACTGCCCTCATTACAATTGTAATGACACCCCCAGATCGCTTCACAGATCGCAGTGTGAACTGTGAACTCGCACAGAAATCGCATCGCATAGAACACCCATGTGATCCGATTTCAGTGTGGGGGAAAACAAGCCCCTGCACTTTTTTTACTGCGAATCCAATGCGAGTTCAGCCATACAACTGTATGGCTGAACTTGGATCTCACAGACATCACATGTGAATCGCACCGCAGTGCGGGTGCAAATCACATGCCATGTCTTAGATGGCAGTAGTCTGAACCTGGGCTCATACCCTACCTCCAGTAGGTAATAAGAGAAACCAAAACAAATGCAGGGAAGTAAAGAGTGAACCTCCTCACCTGATAACAGAACATTCACTGCACAATCAGGCTGAGACTTATTTACTGCTGGGACAGTATAACTGTAACTGGGGACAAGTTCAACAAACAGTGCAGGGATAGCTGAAGATAGCAGCACTCTGACTGGCAACCTGTCACAGGGGAAGATTGGTGTCTCTCCTGCAATAAATAAGGCTGAGACTAGTGTGCAGGGAGCTGTTATTACTTGAGTGAGTGAAAGGTTTACTTCCCTGCATTTGTTTGTTACTGAGAGGATGAGCTGCTCCAACTCCAAGTTGGTCCCTCAGTCCCTGTATCTATACAGAGCCGCTTCTCCCCTGTCCATGCCTAGTTACTGCCCTGCATAGGGGCTTACCTCTGCCATTATGGAGCTGCACTGGCAGTCTCATTCCGTCATTGGTGTCCACTTCACACTGCAGTGAGCCGGGAAACCGGAAGTGACGCGTGTGTGCTGACAAAAACACTGTCCTCCGATCCCCACCAATTAAAATGCAGGAAGGGAGGACAGAAACAAATCAGTGTAGAGTAGTGCCGCGTACACACGGTCGTACTTTTCGTCTACAAAAGTCGGACAGCCTGTCGGACAGACTTCCGGCAGACTTTCGGTGGACTTGCCGCGGACTTGCGGCCTACTTTCTAACGACCGGACTTGCCTACACACGACCACACAAAAGTCGGTCGGATTCGTACGTGATGACGTACACCGGACTAAAATAAGGAAGTTCATAGCCAGTAGCCAATAGGTGCCCTAGCGTGGCTTTTTGTCCGTCGGACTAGCACACAGACGAGCGGATTTCGGGGTCCGTCGTAGGTACGAAGTAAAAGTTTTGAAGCATGTTTCAAATCTAAAGTACGTCGTATTTGAGGCTAAAAAAGTCGGTTGAAAGTCCGGAGAAGCCCACACACGATCGGATTACCAGCCAGCTTTAGTCCATCAGCGTCTGTTGGACTTTTGTAGACGAAAAGTAGGACCGTGTGTACGCGGCATTGGAGTGTGTGCGGGTGCATCGTTTGCGCCCTGCACACGCCCTAAATGCGGACAAATCAGCTTCCCAGCTTGCAATCAGCTGATTGCAAGCTGGGAAGCTTCCCATAGAAGCCGCTGAGACAGCGATTCCCATACTTCTCTTTTAAAAAAAAACATTTCCACCCCAAACTGGAAATTACGTCATGGCGTCGCTCCGGTCCTCCAAGGCAATAGAGGCAGAGACGATCAGGTCTCCGTTTGCCTCTGTGACCAGCCAGCCGCATTAAATTTAATAAGAAAAATTTAAATAAGAAAAATAGCTTGTAAGTTTTCCTAAGTTGTGTCAAATGCAGATTAAAGGTCCCACCTTTGATCTACATATGAATGGAATAGTAAATACAGCGACACAATTCATTGTATTTCCTCATTGACACCTTCGCATTCAATCTTCTGAAGTAGCCCATTCAACTCGATGTGGATGGGGGAATCCTTTCCGTTGTGTTATTGAGAGTTCTCCCCCGTCAGAATACACTCATCAGTACCTCCGGCTATAGCCTGTGGCACTGATCGATCAGGAAATATCCAACAGACTGATTGTACAGAACCACACAGCCTTTTTTTGTAATGTGCAATGTTTTGTAATGTAAGTTTTGGATAGAGTAAGAAGGGTTACAGTTAGAAGATCATGTACACAGAGCCATCCATTCCCTGCCTCCCCTCCTCCACTGCTCGTGTGCACATGAGCAGTGGAGGCAGGGAATGGATGGCTCTGTGTACATGATCTTTCGGATGGAGCTACCCTGATGTGCTTAGCTGCCTGGTTACTCTGGCCATCCTCTCTCCACACTGTTGATATTAGTAGGACTTAGTATCCTAGTAGAACACCATTACAATCGTGTGCCTGATTATATATAAGCTGTTTCCAAGCTTATTGCTGGTAAGCGTTCAATTTATCTGGTGGTGGATTTTTTTCACGAGGTGTTATTGGAAGGATTTGCCCACTTCATTGCATTTTATGGGACTTTTTTTGAATTTCACTCTTTGGACTTTATTATTTTATTGATTTAATATTTTTTCACACAGTTATGTTTGTGTTTCTTTTCATATTATTTATGTGATCCTTTAGAGATCCATACAGAATTTGATTCTAACGCGGTTCCTATCCATCCATTATTCTATTTGATTGTGCATATCCCACAACTTAGAACTGCTGCTAATTTATGTATTTTTCCTTTTGTGTTAGCGCGGTAATATTTTTCTGTTTATGTTACAGTTAGAAGGCTTGTCAGGACAGAAATTTAGGGTAAATCCCACATTTTTGAGTTGTCAATATAGCAAAAGGTGAGGGTAAATAGCGCAATAGGGACAAGTGGTCTAGTGACGCATTAGTGGGAAATTACTCCTGCTTTGGTGAAATTTCCTCTCTTTACCTATTGCATCTCCAGGACAGGAAGTGAAGAAAAGTCTCTCCAGGGTGACACAGGTAATGAAAAAAAATCAACCTTTAGGAGGCTTAAAGCCAGCCATAGATGAATTGAATCTCAGCTGGTTCAGCAGGTTCAGCATCAATCGACTTGGGTACAACCAGTCTGCCAGATTATTTTATACTGTATGAGATTACTGATGGCGGCATTAGCCGCCAGCAGTAGTCATTGTGTTCTGCCAGCCGGCTGGGAATCGAGCCATTTTCTGCGGTGGAAGGAATGAAAATTGCCTGATCTATTGACTGCTTAACCACTTGCTGACCGTATAAATAAGATATACGGCGGCAAGTGAAGGAATGAAAATTGCATGATATATTGGTGGGTAAAATTGTAGCGCTAGTATGAAAACAACATAAGACACACTGTGAAGTGATCGAAAAAAATTAAATGTCTATCAAAGTAGATGACTGTACGTCCCAGAAGGAACAGATATATTCCAAATGTTTCCAAATAAAGTTTGTGTCAAAATAGTGAAATGTGATGACTCAAAGGGGAAATTCCATCGGCAATCTGAATGTCCAATATGGGACCATCAAAACATTTGGATAAGTGTAGATACGCTTACCAAAACCGGTGGACTCTAGTGCCAGCAGCATAGAGTCTATCGAGCAGTGTGCCACCATGGGCAGATGAAAGGATGGTCACTGGAAGGATGGATGGTTTCTGGATCGTCACAGGCCACATGACTGGATCTCCAAAGGGAAACAGGAAAGATCTCAAATTGCAGACGTCATCTCACAGCAAGGAGATATGTGGGAAAAAAGTAAAATGCCTCCACATAGTGCAAATCAGGGTTGTTTATTTGCTAAAAAACCACAATGCATAAAAGTGATCACAGAGTGAAATCAAAATGGCAATGTAGAGAGTGGTAGCCGCCCTACGCGTTCCGATCAATAGACCTTCAACAGGGGCATAAAAGACTTCTACTACATTGCCTGTATATATAAATAATGTTGTAAATACAATTGTAACACAAGACCAATCAGCTAAAAGGGAAATAAATCTGATTGGATCAGAGGTGGTCACATGATACATATAACCAAGCCTCACTAAGACATCCAATCATTGACCTGACATAGATGGAACAAACCAATATAATCCAATCAGAGAGACAAATATCATGCTAAACAGACGGTGTGCGTCACGTTAAAAAGCCTGCGAAAACGCGAAAAATGATATATTGACTGCTTAACCACTTGCCGACAGTATAAATTAGATATACGGTGGCAAAGTGGCACAGCTGCGCCAGATCACGTACTTAGTATGTGATCTGTCACTTCTGGGTCTGGGGCACACACGCGTGCTGGCGGCGGCTCGCTCCCGCTGTGATCACACACAGTGGGAGCCCAGCAACGGGTACCGCTGACTCGATATTCACCGACACCTGCTAATTGTTTAGTACACAGGCAGAACAGTGATCTGTCAGAAGAGAAGGTATGGATCCTGTGTTCCTGCAAAGCAGGGACATGGATCTATGCCTTCCCCTAGCAAAAGGGCCCATTCCCAAAGTACACAAGCACTGGCTAGGAACACATTTAACCCTTTGATTGTGCCTGATGTTAACCCGTTCATAACCAGTATCATTAGTACAGTGACAGTGCATATTTTTCAGCATTGATCGCTGTATTCCTGTCACTGGTTCCCAAAAAGTGTCAGTCAGTGTCCGATTTGTCCGCCCCAATATCGCAGTCCCGTAGAAGCTATAACTTTTGCGCAAATCAATCAATATACGCTTATTGGGATTTTTTAGAAGATAAAAATATGTAGCAGAATACATATTGGCCTAAATTGATGAAGAAATTTGTTTATTTACATTTTTTTTATTGGGTATGTTTTATTGCAGAAAGTACAAAAATACTGTTTGTTTTTTTTTTCAAAATTGTCATTTTTTGTTTATAGCGCAAAAAATAAATACCGCAGAAGTGATCAAATATTACCAAGAGAAAGCTCTATTTGTGGGAAAAAAAGGACATTCATTTTATTTGGGTACGGGTCGCACGAGCACGCAATTATCAGTTAAAGTAATGCAGTGCCGTATAGCAAAAAATGGCCTGAATGGGGGTAAATCTTCCGGAGGGCAAGTGGTTGAGTCTTCCCTACTATTTTAAAAACTAAGAAAAAAGTTTTCTATACAGTTAAAGTGCGTCTCCACTTTTGGTAAGAGGAAAACAACTCTCTCTAGGACGACTTCATATACTGAAAGGATTTTATTATACTTTGTTGAAGAGTTTTTGTTGTTATGATGAAACAATGCATTCCAATCACTTCCTACTTCTTGAGTGCTACTGTAAGTGAGGGGGTCTGCCTTCTATAGTTATGCAATTAGTGCCAATGCTGTAATAACAGAAAAATATCTGATATACAATATGTCCCCTGCTGCCCCAACTGCAATATTTTAATTATTTAGAAATCAGATTGAAATGAATTAAAAAGCTTGAAAAGCGTTATTTATAATGCCTTTCTTACATGTGTTCCAATTATATAGATCACATTTTTAACAAATGTGAAGTTTTCCTTTTGAGTGTCAGAAAGAAATGTAATTTATTGTCTATGAAGTTATTAATTAAACATTTTTTTAAATACAGTTTTGACATGGGCTAGAACATGACCAGTTGTTATTGCTGTCTGTCTAATAGATCTGATAGATAAATTCACTATCTGTTTGCCCTGGTGACTTTTGTCACTGAGACAGAAAATAATGGTAAATCCAGAATTTTAGAGCTGTCACTACAATTAGAAGTGAGGGTTAAATCTTTTCTAAAGGGACACTCGTTCTGGTGACGGCTGTTAAAGAGAGAATTTATTTTGCTATGCAAAAATGTCTTGTCACTTCCTTTCACATCCTTAGGACAGGAAGTGAAGAGAAATCCCCCCATTGAGACTTATGCCCGTACACACGAGCGGACTTTACGGCAGACTTTGCCCGGCGGACTTTTCGCCGGACTTTGTTGGCTCCTTGCGCCGGACTTAAAAAACGGACGGACTTGGCCACACACGCTCACTGCAAAAGTCCGCTGGTTTGGAACGCGGTGACGTATAGCACGTACGACAGGACTATAAAAAGGAAGTTCAAGCCCCACTACGGCACCCTTTGGGCTCCTTCTGCTAATCTCGTGTTTCTCTCGTGTTAGTAGAAGTTTGGTTAGAGACGATTTGCGCTTTTCACACTTCAGCTTATTTCGATCGTTTTCTGTGGTTCAGTTTGTGCTTGTGAGGTTTGTATCTGCTTTTCAGTGCGTGCTGGTCAGTTCGTACCCTGCCTTGCAGGCCGTTCTGGTCCGCTCGTTCCTGATTTTCAGGTCGTTCTTCATAGGCCTTGCTGTTCTTCAGTGCGTTTGTTATAAGTTTGTTTGTTTGACCAGCCGACCGTTTTGAAGCCATGTCGCGTGGACGTTCTCGTTCTCGAGTTCGTGCTGCGTGGGGACTTGGTGTTGGGGTTAATACTTTGACCCGAGTCCAGTCCATGAACAGGGCGAGGAGGAGTTCATGGATGAAGAATTGGTTGCGCCAGCGTGACCAATTCTCGCACATGCCTTTGCTCCGTGAGCTCCGTGAGAATAATCCTGAGGATTTCAGGAATTTTCTCAGGATGACGGACCCCGTCTTTGAGCGTCTGCTGGCTATGCTGACCCCCTATATCAGCAGGCAGGATACCTGCATGAGGCAAGCCATCAGTGCGGAGCAGAGGCTAGTTGCCACGTTACGTTACTTGGCGACAGGGAGAAGTCTTCAGGACTTGAAGTTCTCGACAGGCATCTCCCCCCAGGCTCTGGGGATCATAATCCCAGAGACCTGTTCTGCTATTATTCAGGTCCTGCAGAAGGACTATATTAAGGTAAGTTTTATCCTTTAACATTACATGATATGTATTAAATGTTTTTTGCTGTATTGTATAAATGTCCTCCTTACCTAATTGCCATGCTTTCAATATGCTGTGAATGTCCCCTTTATCTTCATGCATGACTGTTTTTGGACATTAATCATTTATTGACCTACGTGCATATTTTCCTTCATTAACCTCACCACCATGCAATCCTGGGTCCTTTTATATCTCTAGCCTATAGTCCCTTGAACAATGTATATTGTCTGCTCCATTGTCTTGTTTGACCCTCCCCCACCCACAAATGTTTCAACCAGTCAGGTGTGTTTGTTAACCTAATTAGAACCCCTCCCCCACCCCACAAATGTTTCAACCAGTCAGGTGTGTTTGTTAACCTAATTAGAACCCCTCCCCCACCCCACAAATGTTTCAACCAGTCAGGTGTGTTTGTTAACATAATTAGAACCCCTCCCCCACCCCACAAATGTTTCAACCAGTCAGGTGTGTTTGTTAACCTAATTAGAACCCCTCCCCCACCCCACAAATGTTTCAACCAGTCAGGTGTGTTTGTTAACCTAATTAGAAACCCTCCCCCACCCCACAAATGTTTCAACCAGTCAGGTGTGTTTGTTAACCTAATTAGAACCCCTCCCCCCACATTCAAATGTATCAATGGGCCATCAGAGGGGGTGATTAATCTTATAAGTGTGCCTTATGTTTTTGAACATTTCAATTACAAACACACATATTAATAATGTTTGACTGCTGTTGTTCACTAATGTTTTGGTGTAATCTGATATACAATTTATGTTTTAAAGTCCTTATCTTATTTTTTTTTTTTTTTTGCACTCCACAGTTTCCTTCAAGTACACAGGAATGGCAGACTGTGGCCTCCCAGTTCGCTGACCGTTGGGACTTTCCCAACTGTGTCGGTGCGATTGACGGGAAGCATGTCCGGATTGTGCCACCACCGCATTCGGGGTCTTATTTCTATAACTACAAGGGGTTCCATAGTGTAGTTTTGATGGCGGTGGTCTCAGCACATTTGGACTTTCTGTTTGTGGATGTGGGGAAGAACGGCCGGATGTCTGATGGAGGAGTCTTTGCACAGACCGAGCTGTGCCATCGTCTCCAGACCGGTTGCCTGGAATTGCCACCTGATGACGAGAATGTGGATGGACTCCCCTCAGTTTTTATTGCTGATGAAGCGTTTGCTCCCGGTGAGCACTTGATGAGGCCGTTCCCCCAAAGGACACTAACCCCTGAGAGGAGGGTATTTAATTACCGGCTGGCCAGAGCAAGAAGAGTTGTGGAGAATGCCTTTGGGATTCTGGCCAGCCGGTTCCGTTTATTCCTTTCTTCAATTCATTTGGCGGACTATAAACTAAACTACGTCATCCTTGCTTGCTGCATCTTGCATAACTTTTTAAGGAGACATTCAGCAACATATATATCCTCTGTTGTGCCTGAGGCCGGACTGGAACAGGATACCACTTTGACAGGCCTAGAAATTGGGCGTATTGGCTTGGCCCCCCGAACCGCACGTCAAGTGCGTGACCGTTATGTCAATTATTTTAATGGTTGGGGGGCCATTGCTATTCAGCAACAGTTATAATTTTGGTTAAAAAAAATATATATATATTTTTCAAAAATATCTTGTTTTTATTCTTGTTTGCATTTAGTTATGTCTGTCTCCTAGTGCACTTGTAGTAGTGGCAAGTGCATTTAGCTTTATTTAATCAGGCCCCCCCCAAAAAAAAATAAAAATTGTCTTCAATAATCAGCCACACACATTGTATTATGAACAAAATTTTACTTTGTGCACATTGAAAGGTGCATTATTTTTTTTTTTTTTTGTTTTTTGTTTAAAATATTTTACGTTGTGTAAAAAATTGTTTGTTTACAAAATTAGTAAAGGCATATGTTAGCAAAAATTGACCTTTCTAAAAAGATTTACTTACGCAACACTGTTTTTAGAAACAGAACAAAACATTAAAGAACTTACAAAGTTCATTTAGAATATGCTCAAAATTGAGCTTTACAAAAGGGTCAAGTCAACATGTGCTATCTCCCATCATGGGTGAGCAATGTACGTGTTTTGTGTGTGCAATCCCTTTTTTGGTTCCTATCACCACCAAAGAATTTTCAGGATGAAGGGGTTGCAAACACAAAACAAGTACATTGATAACCCATGATGGAAGATAGCACATGATGACACACCGTGTGCATCAGAATGTAAATTTGGGGATCCCCCAAAAATTCAAGAAACATTTTTGTAAAAAAACAAAAATGAAGAACATGATTGATGTTTTTAGGCCAAACGTTATTATATTCGGCCCAAAACATCAATCATGTTCTTCATTTCCTGTTGCATGGAGTCCAGGCGAAGTTGCATGCTGTGAATTTGGTCACGCATTTTATCGATTTGGCCATTCCACAGCATTATCTGGCCAATCAGTCTTTGCGCACTGTCTGTGGTGAAGGGCTCTGCCGCTTGACCTTCCACAACCAGAAACTCACCTAAAATGAGTGAATAAAAACAAGTTTTACAATATGCACGCCAAAATACATTAACTCAAGCTGGGGTGTCAGTCACTCACTTGGTGGGCTTGAAACCTCGCACACTTCCTCCACCTCTCCTTCCTCCAGGTCGTCGGGTGGGCGTGGTCTTGGGCTGGGGCTTGGGGTATCTTCTGCCTCAGGCTGGTGACTTGGGGGGGGGGGTCCTGGGATCCTTAGACTGTTGTCTGAGTCTTTTCTCCCCTATGAGAATTGAACAAAATGTATAGTTAAAACACAGTGATATTTTAGATTTTAATAAATAAATTTAAACGTTGGTTATGAGTTGTGGCCAATTGCCTTTTTTCATCATAATAAAATTTGAAGACAGGATGAACATTCCCTCTGAACAACAATTATAAACAATGCTCATTTTCTGGCAAGTTTCACAGATGCAGACACCTCAATGATCTCCTATGTGTATTACCCCTCTAAAATGTATTTATGGTCACATAGTACACTATAGTGCTCGTGAGTCCAGATGTGGAAACAGCTGCTGTGTCCTGTCCCTACATTACACTTCAAACACATCTACACCACATCAACAAATTGTGGGAATTTGACAAATTATCAAGACATAAATGTATGTCCAACCCTGTCCCATCGTATTTGGCGAAAAAATAACGTCATTTTCTAAAGTATCATATGTATTTTACAAAGAACGGTCTTTACGAACGATGCTGTATAAAGTCCAAAAATAAGGATCAGCATGCAAGTTAAGTATCTCAATAGTAAAACACAACAAGTACTTACTTTTTTTAAGCAGCTTCTTTATTCGCCAATATTGTTCTGGCTCCCGACTTTTGATGTCAGACCACCGCTTCCTCAATTGTTCTTTCGACCGTTTTGTGCCAAATTTTGCTTCTAGAGCGGTGACAACTGAGGACATTATTTTGTCCTTCCGCATATTCGGTCGTGTGTACGGTCCTTTTTTGCCATCGTAGTCCTCCCTTCTCAATATGGACACCATCTCCACCATCTCTTCAAAAGCCATGTTTGTGGCCTTATATCTCCTCCGGGATGTGGATGTTTGGGGCTCCGGGCTTTCCTCCGCGCTACTTCCACTGATTCTCTATCTACTCCCACTGCGCAACGAAGAGTGAAGGGGCGAGGACAAATCGTACTAAAGAACGTCAGGGGTGGGCGACGCAGGCGGAGCATGACACATGCGCAGTGTATATAAAGCTATTACGATGGCCTACGTATGTCCGTGCGGAAGTAGCGAGCGTCAGAAACGAAGGTAAGATTAAAGTGGGGGTGTGTGTGTGTGTGTATGTGTGTGTGTGTGTGTGTATGTGTCCCCTAGATTACAACCAAAAATAATCCTGTGATTTGTGACTGACATTAGTTTGGATCTTGTGTCTTGTCTTGCAGAAAAAATGAATCTTTAAAGAGGAAGAATTTTTGAGCCAATTTATTGAGCTCTATCAGGACAAGAAAAACCTGTGGGAGGTCAAACACCCCCTATATTATAATAGGGATGTTAGGAAGGCAACACTGGGCACACTTTTAGAGTTTGTGAAGACTCGAGTCCCCAAGGCAGACCTCAAGTTTGTGGACAGGAAAATTGGTATCTTGCGAAACATGTACAAGCGGTAACACAATAAAATCCATGAGTCGCTCAGATCTGGTGCAGCAGCTGACCAAGTATATGTACCCAAGTTGTGGTACTACAACAAACTGCGATTCCTGGATGACCAGACCGAAGCCAGGCAATCACTTTCCACCCTTCCCCCCACCCTTCCCTCCAGACTACCCTCCACTCTTCCCTCCAGCCTTCCATCCACCTCCACCCCAGCTGAGGAGTCCCAGGATGAACTGGGCCTTTTCAGCATTGATGAAGTTGATGCGCCCAGCTTTAGCCAGGTATCCTTTTTTTTATAATTTGTGATTGTGTAAATGTTATTAATGAAGTTAACGTGTTAATTTTTAAAGTGCTTACCAAAAAATTACTTCTGCACAAAGATTAATATGTAGACATATCACTAGACAGTAGTGGCCAAAAATATACTTAACTTCAGATATTGTTGATCAGCTGAAATAATGGTGGTGTCAAATAGATAGCCTTTACTATTTTGTGTAATTATATTTGAAAGTCATGAGCTGAAAATTGTGTGTGATTGCATAACACAAAATTACAACTATATGTCCCTTTTTTTGACACAGGATGACCTCAGCCAGGAGGAGGCCTTGCCCAGTGGGAGAGAGGAGGAGGCTGTGGCTGGGCCAAGTCGAAGCCGCACAGAGTGTCAGGTGCCTCCCCTCCGCATTATCACCAAAATGCCCAGGAGAATGACACCAACTGAGCAGGAATCCCTAGCCCTCATACGGGAAGCAAGCCTCATCCTCAGCAAACCACCCAATGCAGAGGAGGCGTATGGCACCTATATAGCCAGCAGATTGCTGGAGTTGGAAAAGGGCCAACGCCTCCTCTGTGAGGGTCTGATTTTTGAGGCTTACCAGAAGGGCTTGAGAGGGGAGCTTACTGCTACCACATATCTGGCAGATGAAGCCACTCCTCCTTCTCCTCCTCCTCCTCCTCCTGCACCAAGTACACCACCAGAGGCACGACCTCCAAGGAAGGCTGCAGAGAAGCGTGGAGGGAAGGCTGCAGAGAAGCGTGGAGGGAAGGCTCCACGGAAGAGTCAAAAGTGATTGCCTGGCTTCTGTCTGGTCTGACTGTGCTCCCTATAGTCGCAAGATACCAATTTTCTTGTCCTCAAACTTGATGTGTGTCCTGGGGGACGAAAGGCTTCCCAGATTCTAAAAGTGTCTCCAGTGTTGCCTTCCTATTTTTTTAATAAAAAATAAAAACTTATTTTTTGGTTACCTTACATTATTGCCTATGTGTTTTGAATAAAAAACGCCATTTTGTTTGGGAGTAGGCAGGTACAAGTCAAAAAGACTATGGGGTTGATTTGAGAAAAGCAAATAGACTGTGCACTTTGCAGAGGGCAGTTGCCCTCTGCAAGTGCAATTGCTCCAGAGCATCAGAAATTAATTAAAAGTTTGACTTTGCAAAGAGTACCCAATCCTGTGCAAGGAAAATTCTAAAAACAGCATTTTTGCTTGCACATGATTGGATGATGGAAGTCAGCAGAGCTTCTGCTCATTTACTAAGCTTTGGAGCAACTGCTCTTGCAGAGGGCAACTGCACTTTACAAAGTGCACAGTCTTTTTCCCTTTAGTAAATCAACCCCTATGTGTGTTTTTGACAAAAGGCTAAATCATTTCGAATATCAAGTGAAAAGTACTAGTGAAAAGTTCACTGGAGAAATTGCACAGCAAGTGCACTTGTTGGAAGTGCAGTCGCTGTAAATCTGAGGGGAAGAGCTGAAATTAGGGGAAGCTCTGCTGATTTATTCATAAAATCATGTGAAATAAAAATTAATTTCATTTTTTGGGCTTCCTTGCATGTGCCCCTCGGATCCACAGCGAAGGTACTTCAAAATGCTCTTTCTGTGTAATTCAAAGTAGAATTAGCACTTGTAGTGAAAAATGATTTTGCCTTTGTTAAATACACCCCCCTATGTCTAATGAACAAGGGACACCAACCTCATTAAGGTTCATTAAAAAAACACAAAATATGAAGGTTATTGTGGTAACTTGAAAATACACACAAAAAACACCAAAAAAATGTGGTTATCATTTAACACACATTGTAAAATAGATAAGTGTTGAAATAAAAAAAAAAAAAAAAATGAGTCCAAAATCGAATTTAATTTTTAGAATTTATGGAGATCTGGCTTTTTAAAAATATTATATTAGTCATGGCAGGAGGATAAATCATGAAGAAAGTAGTTTGTGAGAACTCTGTGTGAATATAAAGCAGAAAAACAACTTCATTCCTCTCGCATTATCAATCCTAAAAAAAGCGCTGTATTAAAAGACCACAGAAGAGGAATGTGCTAGCTTCAAGACGAAGGCTAGTTTTACCAGACCGAGCGCTTCCGTCTTGTAATTGCTTCAGAGCATGCGTCAGTTTGAGTTTGTCGGACTAGCACACAGACGACCGGTTTGTCCGCTAGAAAGAAGAGTCCGTCGGATAAATTTAAAGGGGTTGTAAACATAAATTTTTTTTTTTTTAAATAACAAACATGTTATACTTACCTTCACTGTGCAGCTCGTTCTGCACAGAGTGGCCCCGAACCTGGTCTTCTGGGGTCCCTCGGCGGCTGTTTCAGCTCCTCCCCGCAAGCATTAACCACCTTAATGCGAGCTCCCTCGCATCGTGGTTAGTGCTTGCGGGCGCGCTCCCGTGATACAGCTGGCGGCTATAATGGTATTGTCAGAAGTTTTTTCACCTTAATGCATAGAATGCATTAAGGTGAAAACATTTTTACCTTTACAACCCCTTTAAAACATGTTTCAAATCTAAGTCCGTCCAACTTTTGAGCAAAGTCCGCTGGAGCCCACACACGATCGAATTGTCCGACGAAATCCAGTACGCCGGACCAAGTCTGCCGTAAAGTCCGCTCGTGTGTACGGGGCAATAGGATAAGAGATTTACTAAAAACTAGTACACACAGATTCTTGTGCAGCTGTGCATAGTAACCAGCTGCCTAGTTTGCCCAGTGGATAACCGGCCCTGCCCGCAGGCGCTTCTGGCTCCTCCCCTTTATCGGGTGCCCCCATGGATAGCTGAACTCCATAGTGGCACCTATGCAGGCTCACTCCCATGTCCCACTGCTGTGTCTATTGACACAGACAGCGGGACTTGGCACCGTCCCCATGTCACTGGATTTGATTGGCAGCAGCGGGAGCCAATTGCTCCTGCTGCTATCAATCTGGCCAATGAGGAGCGAGACAGCGGCTGGAGCCGCTGGGTTTGAGCACATTGCTGGGCTCCGGTAAGAATAAGGGGGGCACTGGGGGGGCACTAGGGGGGGCTGCAGCAAAGAAGCTTTTTGACCTTAATGAATATGCATTGTGAAAAACCTTGAGACTTTATAATCACTTTAAAGCAGAGTTTTACTCAAAAGTGGAAGCTCCGCTTATCTGCCTCCTCCCCCCTTCTGGTGCCACATTTGACACCATTGGGGAAGAGGGGGGAGCAGGTGCCTGTTTTTGTCTGATTTTTATTATATGAATTAACAATTGCCAGTGGCTATAGCCGCTAGCAATATTCACAGTGTTCTCCCGCCACAGGCAGAGCCCCGCGCCCACCCGAATGGAGAACACAATAGCTCACTGTTAGGGATGAGCTTCGAGTTCAAGTCAAACTCATGTTCAACTCGAACATCGGCTGTTCTCCAGTTTGCCGAACAGCGAACAATTTTGGGTGTTCGCTGCAAATTCGAAAGCCACGGAACACCCTTTAAAAGTCTATGGGAGAAATCAAAACTGCTAATTTTAAAGGCTTATATGCATGGTATTGTCATAAAAAGTGTTTGGGGACCTGGGTCCTGCCCCAGGGGACAAGGATCAATGCAAAAAAAAGTTTTAAAAACGGCCGTTTTTTCGGGAGCAGTAATTTTAATAATGCTTAAAGTGAAACAATAAAAGTGTAATATTCCTTTAAATTTCGTACCTGGGGGGTGTCTATAGTATGCCTGTAAAGGGGCGCATGTTTCCCGTGTTTAGAACAGTCTGACAGCAAAATGACATTTCAAAGGAAAAAAAGTCATTTAAAACTACTCGCGGCTATAATGAATTGCCGGTCCGACAATACACATAAAAGTTCATTGATAAAAACGGCATGGGAATTCCCCACAGGGGAACCCCGAACCAAAATTTTTAAAAAAATGATGTGGGGGTCCCCCTAAATTCCATACCAGGCCCTTCAGGTATGGTATGGATATTAAGGGGAACTGCGGCCAAATTTTTTAAAAAAATGGTGTGGGGTCCCCCTCAAAATCTATACCAGACGCTTCAGGTCTGGTATGGATTTTAAGGGGAACCCCGTGCCAAAATTTTTTAAAAAAATGGCGTGGGGTCCCCCTATAAAAATCCATACCAGACCCTTTACCGAGCACGCAACCTGGCAGGCCGCAGAAAAAGAGGGGGGACGAGAGAGCGCCCCCCCTGAGCCGTACCAGGCCACATGCCCTCAACATTGGGAGGGTGCTTTGGGGTAGCCCCCCAAAACACTTTGTCACCCTTGCCCGGTGGTTGTGGGGGTCTGCGGGTGGGGGGCTTATCGGAATCTGGAAGCCCCCTTTAACAAGGGGACCCCACGATCCCAGCCCTCCCCCCTGTGTGAAATGGTAAGGGGGTACCAATGTTAAAGGGGGCTTCCAGATTCCGATAAGCCCCCCCCGCCCACAGACCCCCACAACCGCCGGGCAAGGGTTGTGGGGATGAGGCCCTTGTCCCCATCAACATGGGGACAAGGTGTTTTGGAGGGCTACCCCAAAGCACCCTCCCAATGTTGAGGGCATGTGGCCTGGTACGGCTCAGGGGGGGTGCTCTCTCGTCCCCCCTCTTTTTCTGCGGCCTGCCAGGTTGCGTGCTCGGTAAAGGGTCTGGTATGGATTTTTATAGGGGGACCCCACGGGGGCGCTCTCTCTCTTTTAAATTTTGGCGCGGGGTTCCCCTTAAAATCCATACCTGACCTGAAGCGTCTGGTATAGATTTTGAGGGGGACCCCACGCCATTTTTTTAAATTATTTTGGCCGGGGTTCCCCTTAATATCCATACCAGACCTGAAGGGCCTGGTATGGAATTTAGGGGGACCCCCACATCATTTTTTTTTTAAATTTTGGTTTCGTGTTCCCCTGTGGGGAATTCCCATGCCGTTTTTATCAATTAACTTTTATGTGTATTGTCGGACCGACAATTCACTAATAGCCGCAAATAGTTTTAAATGACTTTTTTTCCTTTGAAATGTCATTTTGCTGTCAGACTGTTCTAAACACGGGAAACATGCACCCCTTTACAGGCATACTATAGACACCCCCCAGGTACGAAATTTAAAGGAATATTACACTTTTATTGTTTCACTTTAAGCATTATTAAAATCACTGCTCCCGAAAAAATGGCCGTTTTTAAAACTTTTTTTTGCATTGATCCATGTCCCCTGGGGCAGGACCCAGGTCCCCAAACACTTTTTATGACAATAACTTGCATATAAGCCTTTAAAATTATCAATTTTGATTATTCATGTTCGTGTCCCATAGACTTTAACGGTGTTCGCGTGTTCAAACAAATTTTTTGCCTGTTCGCAAGTTCTGGTGCGAACCGAACAGGGGGGTGTTTGGTTCATCCCTACTGGCTAGTAGTTTAGGACTTGAAATGTTGAGTCCTGTATATTATGTATATAGTGTATATATATATATATATATATATATATATATATATATATATATATATATATATACCGGTATATATATATATATATATTCTCTACCCCTTCTACTCCATTTTAAAACACACTACACTAGGAAACTGAATCACCAAAAATCAAAAACAGGATCAAGTAAAGGATAAGAGGCACACGTAAGAACGCTCAGATTTTTACAAATGTTAGAATGGTAAAAGATGAATTAAAAAAGAATAGGATACAAATTTGAAATCCTGTAGTTGCAACACGAATAACCTGCGATAGATTTTCATAGTGAGAACCTAAAATAAATACATGTTGAGAGTTAGGAACTTCAAAATAAAAGTCCTTATAATGAACAGAAGATAGTGATAGCTAAAACATAAGAACTCAAGACAACATTTACACCTTCCCAAATTTTCACACCTATGACCAATACACATTTTTTAGAGGAAAGCTCAGTGTCATAGGAGGCACCCAATTTAAACGGTACACAGAAGAGACACGCATTGGAACAAGGGTTGTCATGGAGAAGAATGGGTCTATATCGCTTGCATGGAAGCAGGAAAAAACGATATGTGTATACCCAGCTTTAGGCTCCTACATCTGTGATATTTATTATAGAAATAGACTCTAAATATCACTTTCAGTATCAGTTAAACAACCCCCCCCTGACAAAGTATAGGTGTGGAATGCATTTAATTAATATGGGACAATAGCATGGGGATGATAGAAAGAAATAACTAAAACTATCTAGACACAATAATAGAGGGTGTCGTCTTAGGCTGGGTATCAAACCTGCATTTTAAATGAGCCTACAAATAAAATGTTAATGCACGGGGGCATTTTATAAAGCAATGTGAGAAAACAAAACAAAGAAAGAAATAGTAAATCTGTTTGGTCTGTTTGAGCAACTGCCTTATTTTCTTCACAATTTCTAATCATCCCATCTTTACAAACACAATGTATGAACTAGTAGTAGATAATAGTAGCAAATGAGTGGTAAAACATAAAAAAAATACTATTACTTTATCTATCACATATTAATTGTGTAAAGATACAATGTTGACAATTTTTTCCAGAGAAGAAAAAAAAAAATCTTCCAGCGAATTAGTAGAAGCAGCCATTTTCCCACTATAGAATATAGTGGAAAGAAAGTTTGGGATGAGGGACCACTATAAGGAACCCTCTGAATGTTGGACACTAGTGTCCGGTACCACATCCTATGACCGAAATTGCACAAAAATACCAAAAAACTAGATAGAGGACTTTAACGGTACCGCTTGAGTAAAATAGAAAAAAAAATATTTTTACAAATTTAAAAACATGTAAACCATGCATGAAGACACATAATTGGAACGGAATTGGATAATCTAGAATATATATACCTGTATTCTACTTGACACATGAGATGTTTTTGCCTGAGGGTAACTATCTTTGAAAATAATTTATCTGTAGGTATGTGGACTAGTAATGATATTGGACATAAAGCACAGTGTATGTGTGCACCAGTAATTCTTAACATTAGGCTCTCAGAACAAAAACAAGTGATACTTGTTAAAGTGGAGGGCCACCCTAAAATAAAAAAGTGCATTATTATTCTTAAAAAAATTAAAAAAAAAATTTTTGAAAATTTTTTTTTTAATTATCTGAAACCCCTGTTGCTAGGCAGTCTTCCTAATCTGCCTCCTCCTATTGCGCGGCGCTTCCTCCTCTTCGGCGAGCGGCCCCGTTGCATTCTGGGACATGTGTGTGTCCCAGAAAACAACGGGGCCATTCACAAAGCGCCGCGCTACTCGCGCATGCGCAGTAGGAAACTGGCAGTGAAGCCACAAGGCTCCACTACCTGTTTTCCTTCGTTAAGATGGATTCGCCAGCAGCCGATCCGATGGACGGATCGGCCTCGGGGGGCCGCAATCGCGGGCTCACTGGACAGGTAAGTGTCCTTATTAAAAGTCAGTAGCTTCAATGTTTGTAGCTGCTGACTTAAAAAAAAAAAAATTGCGGCCGGAACACCGCTTTAAGTCAGGTTTAGGTATCCCAGGTCAACCTATTGTAAATCAGAGACTTATCAAGTAGTTAAGCAAGCTTAAAGTGTACCTAAACCCAAAAACAAAAATGTAATACATTGTAGGTTACCAGACCTTAGATGTGCTGACTGCATTTGGTTTAATTTTTAGGCTAAGAACATTTTCAGTAAGTACAGAAAATACCTTGTTGATCCCACCAGAAATGCTATATTGATTTATCGTTGGCTGAGTTTAGCAATGGACGGGCTGCATCCACTTACTAGATCATATATATATATATATATATATATATACCACTTAACCCTTATCCTCACATTTACATTTGATCCCTAAAATGTAACCTCACACTCAACTCTCTGATCATAGTTCAAGCTAACTCATGCCACTATTCTAACCCCTGTAAGCCTACACATACCCTTTTGGGTGCCAAATCAAAAAAAAGCTCCCTCTCCAAAAATTTCCAGTGCCTAAATTTCCATATAAAACACCAATTTGATAAAAAGGACAGGACACTGAACATTATATAATTGTTCAAGTGCTGAAATGCATCCACCCAACCTTCCCATACATATGAACACTCATTTCCTGTGCATAGGCATGTTAAACTTGTACACTTCTTGTGCTACTCTTATTTCTGCAGAAAGGGTAAATAATAGATCATCCAAAGAAAATGTCCAATTCAGCTAAATTTATCTCCTGTGCAAAACAAGCAACTTTATTGCAACCCTGTCAAAAACACAAGTGTCTAATGTCTCTGGGATCTTTACTTTCGTTAACATGAAAAAATGAATTGAGACTTCGGGGTTGATTTACTAAAGGCAAATGTGATGTTCACTTTGCAAAGGAAATTTGCACTTTGCAAGGGAATTTGCCCCAGAGCTTAACGAAGAAGGTGAAACTCTGCTGACTTCCATCATCCAATGACATGTACCATGTGTGACATTTTCTTTTACATGATTGGGTTTTCTTTGCAATGTTTAACATTACCACATTCACTAAGCTCTGGGGCAAATGCTCTTGCAAAGTGCAACTTCCCTTGCAATGTGAACAGCACATTTGTCTTTGGTAAATCACGCCTTTTTAAGCCAAAATGAATGAAAAGAAAACATAAATATGAGAATACATGTATTATCAGTTTTTCTTCCTAAAGCAAGATACCAACAGTAAAAGGAAATTAGAGTAAAATGTGGAAAGGGTAGAAGGGATCACTGCTGGAATCAACTGAATGGCATATGTCTATAAAACTGTCAGACAGAAAAAGTGCCTGACAATTTTGAGGGTGTGGGAATACACACTACAGTGTAAGCAGTAGCTTTGTAAGTTGAAAATACATTTTTGTTGTTTATTTGCTATTTTCACATTATCACTGGTAGTTTAGCCCTAACAGAGGATTATACAGAGGATACCCTTTGACTATGTTTTTCCATTCAATAGGTCTATAAGCTGTCTATAAGCTGTTACAGTATCAATACCATGTATATTGTTACTTTTTCTACATCATGCATCCAGCCATGAAAAAATAACATAAAAAAAATGGAATATACTGTATACATTTATATTATTATACATGATTTATATAGCGCCAACAGTTTGAGCAGCGCTTTACAGCATGAGGGCAGACAGTACAGTTACAATACAATACAGGAGGAATTAGATATATAAAATGAATGTGTCTATTTATTGCAAGACATGTTTTTCCTGAAGTTTTTTTTCATATTTGTACTTTGCTTCTACCATCTTTTTGAAAACTACTCTACTCAACACCCAGATCATTTTTGCCACTACATATTATAGTGTAAAATTGCTTGCACTTTATTGTTTTGCAAAGCAAATGATGCTATGTTTCATTTTTCAGTAAAGTACAGAATTTACCAGACCTTCACTCTGCACAAGTTTAATTATTTGCTCCCTCCTATCTTTATTTACAGAATTGTCTGCTAACATATGAAACTGCTTAGATGCTGCTATTGGTCAGTGAAAACAATGCCTTCATTTACATGTCAAAGAAAGCAAAAACAAAGTTTCTACCCTTCTGGACATAAATACTAGCCAGAGTAAAAACAACATGCAGACATCCAGAGAGAGCCAAGGCTAAGGTAAGCTAATGCTATTTAATTCTCAAGTGTAGTATCTGTTCTTATCAGTTTTCAGGAGGGACAATATCAGTGCCCTATGGAGAGAAAGGGGTTGCTGGCTAGTATCCCTCTTTGATGTAATTGGTAAGGAATGGTGATTTGGTGGGAGGCCTTTTTCCTCCTGGGTTGAATCTGGCCCTGTGCACAGGGCTTGTCCCTAGTTGTAGGCAAAGCTCTCCCTAAGCTGTCTAAATTCTGGTGCTTCCTGGTAGGGATGGAGAGGCACTGATCTGGCGGATGGCTGGGCTGTGAAAGAAGTCCGTAGTGTATGTGCCCCTGGGGTGGCAGTCCAGGGGTTCCATAGTACTCACTATATATTGGCTTCACTTTTAGTTTATTGGCACCAAGGTCACTGCACCATCACACTTTTTTTTCACACCTGCCTCTAGGGCCGGGCCCTTTGGCTGGGGCCGGAGTAATTTTTGATTCCTGGCCGAAGGGCCTGCTGTGGTATTGCACTATGGAACTTTAGCACTTATCCCCTTTTCATCCCCCCTTTTTTATGAATGTTTGTCACTTTTGCACAGTATATTTTTTTTCACTGCACGATTAGTAGGGTGCAGGTCCTCGAGCCTGCCCTGAAAGTCTTGGGAAGGGGTGGACATTGCCTTCTGGCCTGGTTTGCCCTCTCCTATGGGGTCTTCCTTCAAGGGAGCCCCACCTCGTACTTGGGTTGGCAGACCTCCCAGAGAATGGGGTCCACCTGGATTCGGCTAGATGGGCCAGTGAAGTACCTCAGTCCCTGTCAGGAGTCTTGCGCCCCAGGGGATTAGGGAAAGGGTCCTTCCTCTTCGGAGGAGGACCATGTGTACACCCTGTGCACTTTTTTGTCTTCTCACATTTTGTGTGTGCACTTTATTTTTGCAATGGATGTTAGGTCGAGTGTGTTTAACATGGGCTTAAAAAAAAGCTATTTAATTCTACATAGATTTAAGCTTGGTGTACAGTGCACTAGTAGAATTTCCAACGCAAATTCTTCGGAAAATTCTAATTAAAATTTTCAGTACATTCAATGTTAGTCGAAAAGATTTCAAGATTTAATTTCTAACATTTGATTTTGAATGAATAAATGAATGGTCTTTACCAAATTAAAACAACATACACTGTTAGAAAATTGTAGATTTGAGAACAAAATTCTACCAGTGTATACTCAATGTTGTATACAGTAGCACAAACTGAGCATTTGTCAGTTTTGTAAAGGAAATTTTTAAGTTCTGTATATTATTGTATTCTATTTTGTATGTATTGCACACTGCTCTCACTGTACACACGGCACTAATAATGTTTTCAATACATGTTTGCATTCTTTCGAGTCCTGTTTAGAATTAGCCTGCCTATGTTATGCCCCTTGTTACCATAAAAGTACAATTGTAATATTAATGTGATACCTACGTAACCATGTGTATAAAAACCTTCTATTGCCTAAAATAAATATAATATACATTCAGACTCTGTGATTCTTCAAACGGCAGTGTTAGTTAATGAGGGACCCTCTGAAACTTGCCAGTTTATTGCTTACATGCCACTTTTTACTATCCGATTTACATTTTATCTGTATACCATGCCTCTGTTCAGAATGTATATTCAGATCTCTCAGCACTCAGTGCACAGCTGATTGCCATCTTACACTTATGACTAATGTAAGACCTCCACAGGAGTTTTAGATCCTACTATCTTATATACATTCATAGGGAAATCTATATTCTATATATTTTATTATTAACCTAGTCAAAAACCAAGAGTTAGGTGCCAAAATGTAAATGTGTTTGTTTCATTTCAGGTAAAAAAAGACTATGTCACATCAGTTCAAATCTCCCACTTTGACAATGGGTCCAAAAGTGATGTCCCCATTCTTCGCCTCATCTCCAAGACATGTTTTACCAACAGCCTGGTATCCACCATCGCAGCCCTGGTGCATCAAGAATGGAACACCCCCTCAAGGTAGCGGAAACCCTTACTACAACCAATGGCATAGTTCCAATGGGTACTGGGGTTCACCTAGACAATGGTCTCCAAACAGATGGGAGCCATCTCGCACCTATCACCATACTTGGAGATCAAGCCCAAGAGCACATCACACTTCTCATTTTAAGCACAGTCCAGAGCATTCCTCAGTGTATAGCGAAAGGAAGGATAACAGGACGCAGGTAAGAATAATTTTATTTACGCTGTTTGCAAAGATGCTTCCATAATCAAATTGGCCCAAAAGGAACTATTTAAAGTGAAATAGTGAAATGAAGACCGTGATTCGAGTTTAAATTAGCATTGCAGTAAGGAAATTGGCATTTTCAGAAGGACAAATCAACATTAGACCAATGTCAGTGGTGTAGTGGGTAGCACTCTCACCTAGCAGTAAAAAGTTGCTGGTTCGAATCACGACACTACCTACCTGGAGTTTGCATATTCTCCCTGTGCCTGTGTGGCCCAAAATTGTCCCTAGTAAATTAATGTGAGTTGGGGACCTTGGATTGTGGGCTCCTTGAGGGTAGGGGCTGATGTGAGTGTGTGATGTATGTGTAGAGTGCTGCATAAATTGAAGGTGCTATATGGGTACCTTAAATAAATAATAATATAATAGATGAGCATCTTAATGAGACATAATGTACAGGGATAGGGACAATTGTAGACACTCACTCAGGATGGACTGGTGTCTTTATTCAAGCTTACTAACTATGTAACATTAGCAATCCCAATATTACTCTCAGGGCAGGTTTCTTTGAGAATGGCTTACAAGTTAACTTTCAAACATTGTTGTCAGTTCTCTCTGATTTCTAGGGAAGTCCATGGTTTTGAATGTATGGTCCTGAAATATTTGTTTTCAAAATTTTAGTGAGCTGCAAAACAACTGTAGAAGGAAGGACAAATATTTGATCAAATAGACATCTTACAGTTTTTATATCAGAGGAACGTGTGGGGAACTTAGCTGCCCCAATTTAACTTTTTTCTTTTTTTTTCTCCCTTTTATTGGTTAAACTAGATGGACTTGTGTCTTTTCTCAACCAGACTAACTATGTAACAGTAAAGTGTTTCTGGAACTTAACATACATGTTGGCATCTTTTTCCAATACATTTTTAAGGGCCCTTTCTAATGCTGCAATTCTTTTTTCAGGTTCCTTTCAAACAGAAAAGAGGTTATACTAAAGATATCAGTCAATACTACAGCCCATCTATGGTGGAAGACCCTTGGGCAGAACTGCAAGCCAAGAACACTAAATCAACATCACAAGATTCTGCCGGAGTACATCACAGCTTTATTGCGAGATCACAGGCACCTTCATGAAATATTTAGCTAAATATCTCGAAAGAAGACTAGATAGATGACATTTGAGGATACAACAAATATAACTCTTAGTAAAAATAATGCAAGCAGGCCTATACCCAATACAGGCCAGCATAGAGTAAACATTTTCTCTATTGCACAACTTAATTATAGAGATGGCAAAACACGTTCCAGATTCTGGTGGGGTAAATACCACCTTGAACAAGTTCAAGTTGCTTGTATGTTGGCTTACTTTGTGTGTGGCTTTATGACTGATTATGACTGAAGGATAAGGGGAAAGGACAGACCTTAAAATCAACTTTGCCTACATAATTATTGCATAGGCACTGTTTACATTCCATATATACAGTATATGTCTTATTACCCATGTTAATGGCCAACTGATCTGCCCACACGTGGATGTATTTACTACGGCCCTGTAATCCATATTGGTAATTCACATATCCATACATTGAAGGCCTTTGACATCCATGTATATTTGATTGCATTTCTTCACGAGAGTAGAGGTTCTATATTTTACTTTACCCAAGACTTTGCAAGTGGACATTATAGACACGTTTTTTGTCCTGAGAATTGCTTTTTATACTACAGTTGCTATTTTCAAGAGCATTTTTTATTACATACTTACCTTTGCTCCGGGGTCCTGCGCACAGGCCATTTCGTGTCCAGTCTAAAAAGTTTTCAAAATAAGAAGCATTGGGATGAACATTGTATTACATTTGCATATTTACATGCTTGTTGATTACCCACAGTAAATCTTTCATGTAGGTTTTAAAAAAATTCATATTAAATGTGATATTTTATTCTATAATATTGTGTTTATGTGTCCAGATATGCATATACAGTATACCTCTATATGAATTATTTTCAAGTGGGTGCCCCCCTCCTGCCACACTGCCTAGATACCCCTCTGCTGTCACATTGCCCTTCTGTCACTATAGTGGGTGTGGCGGGTGGATGGTGTGAGGAGGAGGTGCCAGATGGACAGGGGGGGGTGTGGAGGGGCCAAAATGAACTTTCCCCTAAGTCCCCCCACCTGTCACACTGCCCTCCTCCTGTAACACTGTCCCTCCACCAGTAACACTACCTCCCTCCTGTAACACTGTCCCCCCTCCTGTCACACTACCTCCCTCCTGTAACACTGTCCCCCCTTCTGTCACACTACCCTCCTCCTGTAACACTGCCCCCCCTCCTGTCACACTACCTACCTCCTGTAACACTGCCCCCCCTCCTGTCACACACTATCTCCCTCCTGTCACACTGCCTAGATACCCCTCTCCTGTCACATTGCCCTTCTGTCACTATAGTGGGTGTGGCAGGAGGATGGTGTGGGGAGGAGGTGCCAGATGGACAGAGGGGGGAGGTGTGGGGGGGCGCCAAAATGAACTTTCGCCGACAAAATTCCTTGCACTGGCCCTGTTCCTGTCTTGTGTGAATAATGTAGGGCAGTGTGGGGAGGTGGAAGCAAGGGGGGAGTGGGGCAATATTATGGATAGGACAGTCTGTAATCCCATTTGTTTTTAAAGGTCAAGCTAGTATTTTCCAATGTGTGAAATATTTGAATGCGTAGACCAAAGGGATTCATATTGTTTTTATGTATTGCTGGAAAGAGTGTATGTGCCAGTGAAAAGAGGATTTATTCTCTAGCAATTTTTTAAGATTAAAGATTATTAATGATAGCTCAGTGTCCTTCTGCTCCTTCTGCGTAAATTCCTTAAAGAACCCTAACATAGTGGAGTCCCAATTGGTACCTACATAATCAGTCATATTGAAAAATGTTTTTAATATAATTAAATTAAATTGCATTTCATCGAACCATGGTACAAGAGAGCGAGGAATGGGTATCTACTACCCGGGAAATGAAGTGAGTTAAGACCATCGATCTATGAAACCGGAATTCCTGCCAACATCCCTGAAAATGTAGTACAAAAACAAGCAGGTTCCTCTGTTCCTGTGGGGGTCTTAAAGGCAGAAATTCCTTGACAAATAAATGTAATGAAAATATATAGATATTTTATTAGAAAAGTTTAAAAATGAATTGGTGACTTATGGGAAGTCACAATAGGATGCATATATCTATTATACAAAAATACAACATACAATATCAAGAAACATGTGTGTGTATGTATACAGACAACCACTTGAGACTAGCCAGCTGTGAACTGGGTCAGACGATGCCCGACGTGTTTCGAGGTTTGTAGCGACTAAACCTCTTCTTCAGGAGCTAGTGGTTCATTGGTTGTCTGTAAATTAATAAAAAGCAAAAACAAACAAAATTAGCAAATATCATACAAAATATATGAATAAGCATTGCATGTGTAACAGATATAATAGAATAACAACATGAGATCTAACCATGTTTCTTGAGATGTCAGGAAAAATGCATCCGGTTAAAAGAAACGGAGAGAAGTATTCCGCTGCCCCAGATCAGCCAAGATGGAAAAGCCAGGGAGGTCACAGAGCAAATAAAAAAGAAAGAAGGACGGCGCCCTCTAAGTGCAGCATGTATGTTAAAAATATTTATTACAATAGATAAAAACACTCACATTTGAGTTGCTAAAAACCAGCATGTAAAGTAGTTTCATCCGCGTGCTCTCGGGGGATGTGGGTGTCACGGGCCAGTTCAGGGGTTCCTGGGATGTGAGTCCTGTAAGCTGGGTCCTGGTAGCTGTTCCGGTGGTGCAGAGGGTCCTCAGAGCCTCCGGGCGGCCAGGATATCGGTCATGGATCCTCCGTGGAGCGCCGTGCTGACCTGCGTCTTCACTTCCGGGAGCGGGGTGAGGCGGGCGGTGCTTCGCGTTCGGAGCATGCGTGCTCCTTCATCAGGCTATGCCTGATAGCCTGATGAAGGAGCACGCATGCTCCGAACGCGAAGCACCGCCCGCCTCACCCCGCTCCCGGAAGTGAAGATGCAGGTCAGCACGGCGCTCCACGGAGGATCCATGACCGATATCCTGGCCGCCCGGAGGCTCTGAGGACCCTCGGCACCACCGGAACAGCTACCAGGACCCAGGTTACAGGACTCACATCCCAGGAACCCCTGAACTGGCCCGTGACACCCACATCCCCCGAGAGCACGCGGATGAAACTACTTTACATGCTGGTTTTTAGCAACTCAAATGTGAGTGTTTTTATCTATTGTAATAAATATTTTTAACATACATGCTGCACTTAGAGGGCGCCGTCCTTCTTTCTTTTTTATTTGTTCCAGAGCTTCTTCTAGCTTTTATAGACTGGCTGCCTTCCATTTATTCAGCATCATTTTATCCTCACATGGACTAATACCCGAACTTGTTGTGAAACATTAACTACCACCATCAAGTTCCCCCTCTCAGGAACCCCCAACCCACCCCCTTCCCCCCACCATTTTTAGTTATATGTACTCGGCTACCTCCATTGTGCGCCATATTAACCCCTTGATCGTTTTTTTTAGGTCACAGAGCAAACATGTAAATGTGTTGAAATGGCCTAGTCAAAGCCCAGACCTCAATCCAATCCAATGGAAAATCTGTAGTCAGACTTAAAGTGGTTGTACATCCTGTACAACCACTTTTACCTACAGGTAAGCCTATACAGTGGGGACGGAAAGTATTCAGACCCCTTAAATTTTTAACTCTTTGTTATAGTGCAGTCATTTAAGTTCATTTTTTTCTCATTAATGTACACACAGCACCCTGTATTGACAGAAAAACACAGAATTGTTGACATTTTTGCAGATTTATTAAAAAAGAAAAACTGAAATACCACATGGCCCTAAGTATTCAGACCCTTTGTTCAGTATTTAGTAGAAGCACCCTTTTGATCTAATACAGCCATGAGTCTTTTTGGGAAAGATGCAACAAGTTTTTCACACCTGGATTTTGGGATCCTCTGCTATTCCTCCTTGCAGATCCTCTCCAGTTCTGTCAGGTTGGATGGTAAATGTTGGTGGAAAGCCATTTTTAGGTCTCTCCAGAGATGCTCAATTGGGTTTAGGTCAGGGCTCTGGCTGGGCCATTCAAGAACAGTCACAGAGTTGTTGTGAAGCCACTCCTTTGTTATTTTAGCTGTGTGCTTAGGGTAATTGTCTTGTTGGAAGGTAAACCTTCGGCCCAGTCTGAGGTCCTGAGCACTCTGGAGAAGTTTTTCATCCAGGATATCCCTGTACTTGGCCGCATTCATCTTTCCCTCGATTGCAACTAGTCGTCCTGTCCCTGCAGCTGAAAAACACCCCCACAGTATGATGCTGCCACCACCATGCTTCACTGTTGGGACTCTATTGGACAGGCGAGGAGCAGTGCCTGGTTTTCTCCACACATACCGCTTAGAATTAAGGCCAAAAAGTTCTATCTTGGTCTCATCAGACCAAAGAATCTTATTTCTCACCATCTTGGAGTCCTTCGGGTGTCTTTTCGCAAACTCCATGCGGGCTTTCATGTGTCTTGCACTGAGGAGAGGCTTCCGTCGGGCCACTCTGCCATAAAGCCCCGACTGGTGGAGGGCTGCAGTGATGGTTGACTTTCTATAACTTTCTCCCATCTCCCGACTGCATCTCTGGAGCTCAGCCACAGTGATCTTTGGGTTCTTCTTTACCTCTCTCACCAAGGCTCTTTTCCCCAGATAGCTCAGTTTGGCCCGATGGCCAGCTCTAGGAAGGGTTCTGGTCATCCAAAACGTCTTCCATTTAAGGATTATGGAGGCAACTGTGCTCTTAGGAATCTTAAGTGCAGCAGAAATTTTTTTGTAACCTTGGCCAGATCTGTGCCTTGCCACAATTCTGTCTCTGAGGTGTTCAGGCAGTTCCTTTTGACCTCATGATTCTCATTTGCTCTGACATGCACTGCGAGCTGTAAGGTCTTATATAGACAGGTGTGTGGCTTTTCTAATCAAGTCCAATCAGTATAATCAAACACAGCTGGACTCAAATGAAGGTGTAGAACCATCTCAAGGATGATCAGAAGAAATGGATAGCACCTGAGTTAAATATATGAGTTTCACAGCAAAGGGTCTGAATACTTAGGACCATGTGATATTTCAGTTTTTCTACTTTAATAAATCTGCAAAAATGTCAACAATTCTGTGTTTTGCTGTCAATATGGGGTGCTGTGTGTACATTAATGAGGAAAAAAATGAACTTAAATGATTTTAGCAAATGGCTGTAATATAACAAAGAGTGAAAAATGTAAGGGGGTCTGAATACTTTCCATCCCCTTTGTATTAAGGCTTACCTGTAGGTGCTTGAAATATCTCCTCAATCTCCATGGTTTTGGAGATATTTACTAAAAAGCCGAGCGCCGATGACTACGGCGCATGCGCCCATTAGAAAGGGCGCATCGTGTGGTTTCTAATAGGGGTCATGCCATGACTGGCGGCTCCGGCGCATGTGCGGGAGTGACATCACGTGACCCTGGCCAGTCACAGAGCCGGAGTTCGTGGCCCGGAAGGAAGAGGGGTGAAGGTGGACGCTTCCAGCTAGTGGGGACAACAGAAACATCGCAGGTTTCGGTTTCAGGTAAGTGACACATAATGGGCTACTATGCGATGCATAGTAGCCCATTGCGCTTTACCTTTGCAGGGATGAGGAAGTAAAACTCACCAGGGTTTCCTTCCTCTTTAAATATTGCTGTTCACAAGCGCAAACCATCCAACTTGAAGGAGCTGGAGCAGTTTTGCAAGAAGGAATGGGCAAAAATCCCAGTGGTAAGATGTGGCAAGCTCATAGAAACTTATCCAAAACGACTTGGAGCTGTGATAGCCGCAAAAGGTGGCTCTACAAAGTATTGACCTGGGGGGGGGGGGGGGTTGAATAGTTATGCACATTGACTTTGTTGTGGGCATGTTCTGTAAATTAAATGATGCAAATCCTCAAACAATCCATGTTAATTCCAGGTTGTGAGGCAACAAAACACTAAAAATGCCAAAGTCGGTGAATACTTTTGCAAGGAATTGTAATTAATATTGGACAATAGCATTGTGATGATGGAAAGAAATAGCTAAAACTATCTAGACACAATAATAGAGGGTGTTGTCTTAGGCTGGGTGGCAAACCTGCATTTTAAATGAGCCTACAAATAAAATGTTAATAGACGGGGCATTTTATAAAGCAATGTAAAACAAAACAAAGAAAGAAAAAGTAAATCTGTTTGAGCAACTGCCTTATTTTCTTTGCAATTGCTAATCATCTCATCTTTACAAATACAATGTATGAACTAGTAGTAAATAACAGTAGCAAGTCAGTTGTAAATACATACAAAAAACTATTACTTTATCAAATACTACTTGTATAAAAATACATTATTGACTATTTTTTCCAGAGAAGAAAAAAACTCTTCTAGAAAAATTGTCCATATAATGCATAGAACAAGAAGCAGCCATTTTCCCACTATAGAATATATACTAGGAAAGAAAGTTTGGGATGAGGGACCACTATAGGGAACCCTCTGAATCTTAGGGATGAGAGTTAGGAACTTCAAAATAAAAGTCCTTATAATGAACAGAAGATCAATTGGCATTTTCAGAAGGACAAATCAACATTAGACCAATGTCAGTGGTGTAGTGGGTAGCACTCTCACCTAGCAGTAAAAAGTTGCTGGTTCGAATCACGACACTACCTACCTGGAGTTTGCATATTCTCCCTGTGCCTGTGTGGCCCAAAATTGTCCCTAGTAAATTAATGTGAGTTGGGGACCTTGGATTGTGGGCTCCTTGAGGGTAGGGGCTGATGTGAGTGTGTGATGTATGTGTAGAGTGCTGCATAAATTGAAGGTGCTATATGGGTACCTTAAATAAATAATAATATAATAGATGAGCATCTTAATGAGACATAATGTACAGGGATAGGGACAATTGTAGACACTCACTCAGGATGGACTGGTGTCTTTATTCAAGCTTACTAACTATGTAACATTAGCAATCCCAATATTACTCTCAGGGCAGGTTTCTTTGAGAATGGCTTACAAGTTAACTTTCAAACACTGTTGTCAGTTCTCTCTGATTTCTAGGGAAGTCCATGGTTTTGAATGTATGGTCCTGAAATATTTGTTTTCAAAATTTTAGTGAGCTGCAAAACAACTGTAGAAGGAAGGACAAATATTTGATCAAATAGACATCTTACAGTTTTTATATCAGAGGAACGTGTGGGGAACTTAGCTGCCCCAATTTAACTTTTTTCTTTTTTTTCTCCCTTTTATTGGTTAAACTAGATGGACTTGTGTCTTTTCTCAACCAGACTAACTATGTAACTATGTAACAGTAAAGTGTTTCTGGAACTTACCATACATGTTGGCATCTTTTTACAATACATTGTTAAGGGCCTTTTCTAATGCTGCAATTCTTTTTTCAGGTTCCTTTCCAACAGAAAAGAGGTTATACTAAAGATATCAGTCAATACTACAGCCCATCTATGGTGGAAGACCCTTGGGCAGAACTGCAAGCCAAGAACACTAAATCAACATCACAAGATTCTGCCGGAGTACATCACAGCTTTATTGCGAGATCACAGGCACCTTCATGAAATATTTAGCTAAATAAAAAATTCTGCAAAAGAAACACAGATAAATAGAGAACAAATAAAAGTCTAGGGGGCAGATTTTAATCCGAGTTCAGCACTGTAGATTACTGAATTTAGGAGTTTACACTGCACACTTCTTTATTTGGATCATCTTGATCTAATGCAGTCACTGAGACAACATTTACACCTTCCCAAATGTTCACACCTATGACCAATACACATTTTTGAGAGGAAAGCTTAGTGTCATAGGAGGCACCCAATTTAAACGGTACACAGAAGAGACACACACATTGGAACAAGGGTTGTCATGGAGAAGAATGGGTCTATATCGCATGCATGGAAGCAGGAAAAACGATATGTGTATACCCAGCTTTAGGCTCCTACATCTGTGATATTTATTATAGAAATAGACTCTAAATATCACTTTCAGTATCAGTTAAATAGAAATAACTAAAACTATCTAGACACAATAATAGAGGGTGTCGTCTTAGGCTGGGTATCAAACCTGCATTTTAAATGAGCCTATAAATAAAATGTTAATGCACGGGGGCATTTTATAAAGCAATGTGAGAAAACAAAACAAAGAAAGAAATAGTAAATCTGTTTGGTCTGTTTGAGCAACTGCCTTATTTTCTTCACAATTGCAAAACATCTCATCTTTACAAACACAATGTATGAACTAGTAGTCGATAATAGTAGCAAATCAGTTGTAAAACATACAAAAAATACTATTACTTTATCTATAACATATTAATTGTATAAAAATACATTGTTGACTATTTTTTGAGGAGAAGAAAAAAAATCATCCAGAGAATTCGTCCATATAATGCGTAGAACAAGAAGCAGCCATTTTCCCACTATAGAATATAGTGGAAAGAAAGTTTGGGATGAGGGACCACTATAAGAAACCCTCTGAATGTTGGACACTAGTGTCCGGTACCACATCCTATGACAGAAATTGCACAAAAATTCCAAAAAACTAGATAGATGACTTTAACGGTATCACTTGAGTAAAATAGAAAAAAAATAATTGGACAAATTTAAAAACATGTAAACCATGCATAAAGACACAACATTGGAACGGAATTGGATAATCTAGACTATATATACCTGTATTCTACTTGACACATGAGATGTTTTTGCCTGATGGTAACTATCTTTGAAAACAATTTATCTGTAGGTATGTGGGCTAGTAATGATATTGGATATAAAGCACAGTGTATGTGTGCACCAGTAATTTTTAACAGTAGGCTCTCAGAACAAAAACATGTGATAATTGTTAAAGTGGAGGGCCACCCTAAAATAAAAAAGTGCATTAATATTCTTTAAAAAATTAAAAAAAAACATTTTCTTTTTAACTTACCTGAAACCCCTGTTGCTAGGCAGTCTTCCTAATCTGCCTCTTCCTATTGCGCGGCGCTTCTTCCTCTTCGGCGAGCGGCCCCGTTGCATTCTGGGACATGTGTGTGTCCCAGAAAACAACGGGGCCATTCACAAAGCGCCGCGCTACTCGCGCATGCGCAGTAGGAAACTGGCAGTGAAGCCGCAAGGCTCCACTGCCTGTTTTCCTTCGTTAAGATGGATTCGCCAGCAGCCGATCCGATGGACGGATCGGCCTCAGGGGGCCACAATCGCGGGCTCACTGGATAGGTAAGTGTCCTTATTAAAAGTCAGCAGCTACAATGTTTGTAGCTGCTGACTTAAAAAAAAAATTGTGGCCGGAACACCGCTTTAAGTCAGGTTTAGGTATCCCAGGTCAACCTATTGTAAATCAGTGACTTATCAAGTAGTTAAGCAAGCTTAAAGTGTACCTAAGCCCAAAAACAAAAATGTAATACATTGCAGGTTACCAAACCTTAGATGTGCTGACTGCATTTGTTTTAATTTTTAGGCTAAGAACATTTTCAGTAAGTACAGAAAATACCTTGTTGATCCCACCAGAAATGCTATATTGATTTATTGTTGGCTGAGTTTAGCAATGGACGGGCTGCATCCACTTACTAGATCATATATACAGTATATATACCACTTAACCCTTATCCTCACATTTACATTTGATCCCTAAAATGTAACCTCATACTCAACTCTCTGATCATAGTTCAAGCTAACTCATGCCACTATTCTAACCCCTGTAAGCCTACACATACCCTTTTGGGTGCCAAATAAAAAAAAAAGCCCCCTCTCCAAAAATTTCCAGTGCCTAAATTTCCATATAAAACACCTATTTGATAAAAAGGACATGACACTGAACATTATATAATTGTTCAAGTGCTGAAATGCATCCACCCAACCTTCCCATACATACGAACACTCGTTTCCTGTGCATAGGCATGTTAAACTTGTACACTTCTTGTGCTACTCTTATTTCTGCAGAAAGGGTAAATAATAGATCATCCAAAGAAAATGTCCAATTCAGCTAAATTTATCTCCTGTGCAAAACAAGCAACTTTATTGCAACCCTGTCAAAAACACAAGTGTCTAATGTCTCTGGGATCTTTACTTTCGTTAACATGAAAAAATGAATTGAGACTTTGGGGTTGATTTACTAAAGGCAAATGTGATGTTCACTTGGCAAAGGAAATTTGCACTTTGCAAGGGAATTTGCCCCAGAGCTTAACGAAGAAGGTGAAGCTCTGCTGACTTCCATCATCCAATGACATGTACCATGTGTGACATTTTCTTTTACATGATTGGGTTTTCTTTGCGATGTTTAACATTACCACATTCACTAAGCTCTGGGGCAAATGCTCTTGCAACGTGCAACTTCCCTTGCAATGTGAACAGCACATTTGTCTTTGGTAAATCACACCTTTTTAAGTCAAAACTAATGAAAAGAAAACATAAATATGAGAATACATGTATTATCAGTTTTTCTTCTTAAAGCAAGATACCAACAGTAAAAGGAAATTAGAGTAAAATGTGGAAAGGGTAGAAGGGATCACTGCTGGAATTAACTGAATGGCATATGTCTATAAAACTGTCAGACAGAAAAAGTGCCTGACAATTTTGAGGGTGTGGGAATACACACTACAGTGTAAGCAGTAGCTTTGTAAGTTGAAAATACATTTTTGTTGTTTATTTGCTATTTTCACATTATCACTGGTAGTTTAGCCCTAACAGAGGATTATACAGAGGATACCCTTTGACTATGTTTTTCCATTCAATAGGTCTATAAAACACTGAGGATGTTGAAGACAAGCTGTTACAGGATCAATACCTTGTATATTGTTACTTTTTCTAAATCATGCATCCAGCCACGAAAACATAAAATAAAAAAAAGGAATATACTGTATACATTTATATTATTATACATGATTTATATAGCGTCAACAGTTTGAGCAGCGCTTTACAACGTGAGGGCAGCCAGTACAGTTACAATACAATACAGGAGGAATTAGATATATAAAATTAATGTGTCTTATTTATTACAAAACATGTTTTTCCTGAAGTTTTTTTTTTTAATTTGTACTTTGCTTCTACCATCTTTTTGAAAACTACTCTACTCAACACCCAGATCATTTTTGCCACTACATATTATAGTGTAAAATTGCAAATTGCAAATAATGCCATGTTTCATATTTCAGTAAAGTACAAAATTTACCAGACCTTCACTCTGCACAAGTTTAATTATTTGCTCCCTCCTATCTTTATTCAGTGCACAGCTGATTGCCATCTTACACCTATGACTAATGTAAGACCTCCACAGGAGTTTTAGATCCTACTATCTTATATACATTCATAGGGAAATCTATATTCTATATATTTTATTATTAACCTAGTCAAAAACCAAGAGTTAGGTGCCAAAATGTAAATGTGTTTGTTTCATTTCAGGTAAAAAAAACTATGTCACATCAGTTCAAATCTCCCACTTTGACAATGGGTCCAAAAGTGATGTCCCCTCTTCTCACCTCATCTCCAAGACATGTTTTACCAACAGCCTGGTATCCACCATCGCAGCCCTGGTGCATCAAGAATGGAACACCCCCTCAAGGTAGCGGAAACCCTTAATACAACCAATGGCATAGTTCCAATGGGTACTGGGGTTCACCTAGACAATGGTCTCCAAACAGACGGGAGCCATTTTGCACCTATCACCATACTTGGAGATCAAGCCCAAGAGCACATCATAATTCTCATTTTAAGCACAGTCCAGAGCATGTCTCAGTGTATAGGGAAAGGAAGGATAACAGGACGCAGGTAAGAATAATTTTATTTACGCTGTTTGCAAAGATGCTTCCATAATCAAATTGCCCCAAAAGGACTATTTAAAGTGAAATAGTGAAATGAAGACCATGATTCTACTTTAAATTAGCATTGCAGTAAGGAAATTGGCATTTTCAGAAGGACAAATCAACATTAGACCAGTGTCAGTGGTGTAGTGGGTAGCACTCTCACCTAGCAGTAAAAAGTTGCTGGTTCGAATCACAACACTACCTACCTGGAGTTTGCATATTCTCCCTGTGCCTGTGTGGCTTTCCTCTGGGTACTCAGGTTTCCTCTCACACTCCAAAGACATGCTGGTAGGTTAATTGGCTTCTGCCAAAAATTGTCCCTAGTAAATTAATGTGAGTTGGGGACTTTGGATTGTGGGCTCCTTGAGGGTAGGGACTGATGTGAGTGTGTTATGTATGTATGGAGTGCTGCGTAATTCGAAGGCGCTATATGGGTACCATAGCCTCCCTGGCGGTTTTCCCAAGTGTGGCTCGGGGTTAAAATTCAGCACCATTAGCGGTAACCCCGAGCCACACTCGGGATTACATTGCAGGATCCTGGAGCGGTACACTTACCTTGTCCCTGGGTTCCTGCAATGTCCCCCGCAGTGTCCGAGGGCTCCGTCCTCCTCCCGAAGCCTCTCTGTGCCAGGCTCCGTTCCCTGCGAGCGTCGCGACGCACGGGGGCGGAGCCTGGCGGCAAATTCAAAAAAATGTCAAAATCATAACACATACAGTACTGTAATCTTACAGATTACAGTACTGTATGAAATCATTTCACATCCCTTTTGTCCCCAGTGCTTTGGCCCATGCCCTGCATGCAGTTTTTTATTACATATACTGTTCTTTCTGCCTGGAAACTGGAGATTGTCCATAGCAACCAAAAAGTGTCCCTTTACGTCAAAAGTGGCTTTAGACCAGCTAGAAAACAGCGATAGTAAATTAGAACACTTGCAGAATTGAGCGATAGTGAATCGTGGGGAAATGTATTTTATTATTATTTTTTATTTATTTTTTTAATTATTTATTTTTATTTATTATATTAAAATTTATGTTTTTGTGTTTCAAACTTTATCATACCCGGGATATCTACTAGACTCTTGTTTGGACAGATTTAAGTGTGTTATTGTTAAGAATTACAGACCTACAATATAAAACGCCAAATTTCCATGCAAAATAATTGTACCGCTTTTAGCACCTAAAATCCGAAATAATCATACCGCCAGGGAGGTTAAATAAATAATAATATAATAGATGAGCATCTTAATGAGACACAATGTACAGGGATTTGGACAATTGTAGACACTCACTCAGGATGGACTGGTGTCTTTTTTCATGCTTACTAACTATGTAACATTAGCAATCCCAATATTACTCTCAGGGCAGGTTTCTTTGAGAATGGCTTACAAGTTAACTTTCAAACATTGTTGCCAGTTCTCTCTGATTTCTAGGGAAGTCCATGGTTTTGAATGTATGGTCCTGAAATGTTTGTTTTTAAAACTTTAGTGAGCTGCAACTGTAGAAGAAAGGACAAATATTTGATCAAATAGACATGTTACAGTTTTTATATCAGAGGAACGTGTGGGGAACTTAGCTGCCCCAATTTAACTTCTTTTCTTTTTTTACTCCCTTTTATTGGTTAAACTAGATGGACTTGTGTCTTTTCTCAACCAGACTAACTATGTAACTATGTAACAGTAAAGTGTTTCTGGAACTTACCATACATGTTGGCATCTTTTTTTCCAAAACATTGTTCAAGGCCCTTTCTAATGCTGCAATTCTTTTTTTTCAGGTTCCTTTCAAACAGAAAAGAGGTTGTACTAAAGATATCAGTCAATACTACAGCCCATCTATGGTGGAAGACCCTTGGGCAGAACTGCAAGCCAAGAACACTAAATCAACATCACAAGATTCTGCCGGAGTACATCACAGCTTTATTGCGAGATCACAGGCACCTTCATGAAATATTTAGCTAAATAAAAAATTCTGCAAAAGAAACACAGATAAATAGAGAACAAATAAAAGTCTAGGGGGCAGATTTTAATCCGAGTTCAGCACTGTAGATTACTGAATTTAGGAGTTTACACTGCACACTTCTTTATTTGGATCATCTTGACCTAATGCAGTCACTGAGACAACATTTACACCTTCCCAAATGTTCACACCTATGACCAATACACATTTTTGAGAGGAAAGCTTAGTGTCATAGGAGGCACCCAATTTAAACGGTACACAGAAGAGACACACACATTGGAACAAGGGTTGTCATGGAGAAGAATGGGTCTATATCGCATGCATGGAAGCAGGAAAAACGATATGTGTATACCCAGCTTTAGGCTCCTACATCTGTGATATTTATTATAGAAATAGACTCTAAATATCACTTTCAGTATCAGTTAAATAGAAATAACTAAAACTATCTAGACACAATAATAGAGGGTGTCGTCTTAGGCTGGGTATCAAACCTGCATTTTAAATGAGCCTATAAATAAAATGTTAATGCACGGGGGCATTTTATAAAGCAATGTGAGAAAACAAAACAAAGAAAGAAATAGTAAATCTGTTTGGTCTGTTTGAGCAACTGTCTTATTTTCTTCACAATTGCAAAACATCTCATCTTTACAAACACAATGTATGAACTAGTAGTCGATAATAGTAGCAAATCAGTTGTAAAACATACAAAAAATACTATTACTTTATCTATAACATATTAATTGTATAAAAATACATTGTTGACTATTTTTTGAGGAGAAGAAAAAAAATCATCCAGAGAATTCGTCCATATAATGCGTAGAACAAGAAGCAGCCATTTTCCCACTATAGAATATAGTGGAAAGAAAGTTTGGGATGAGGGACCACTATAAGAAACCCTCTGAATGTTGGACACTAGTGTCCGGTACCACATCCTATGACAGAAATTGCACAAAAATTCCAAAAAACTAGATAGATGACTTTAACGGTATCACTTGAGTAAAATAGAAAAAAAATAATTGGACAAATTTAAAAACATGTAAACCATGCATAAAGACACAACATTGGAACGGAATTGGATAATCTAGACTATATATACCTGTATTCTACTTGACACATGAGATGTTTTTGCCTGATGGTAACTATCTTTGAAAACAATTTATCTGTAGGTATGTGGGCTAGTAATGATATTGGATATAAAGCACAGTGTATGTGTGCACCAGTAATTTTTAACAGTAGGCTCTCAGAACAAAAACATGTGATAATTGTTAAAGTGGAGGGCCACCCTAAAATAAAAAAGTGCATTAATATTCTTTAAAAAATTAAAAAAAAACATTTTCTTTTTAACTTACCTGAAACCCCTGTTGCTAGGCAGTCTTCCTAATCTGCCTCTTCCTATTGCGCGGCGCTTCTTCCTCTTCGGCGAGCGGCCCCGTTGCATTCTGGGACATGTGTGTGTCCCAGAAAACAACGGGGCCATTCACAAAGCGCCGCGCTACTCGCGCATGCGCAGTAGGAAACTGGCAGTGAAGCCGCAAGGCTCCACTGCCTGTTTTCCTTCGTTAAGATGGATTCGCCAGCAGCCGATCCGATGGACGGATCGGCCTCAGGGGGCCACAATCGCGGGCTCACTGGATAGGTAAGTGTCCTTATTAAAAGTCAGCAGCTACAATGTTTGTAGCTGCTGACTTAAAAAAAAAATTGTGGCCGGAACACCGCTTTAAGTCAGGTTTAGGTATCCCAGGTCAACCTATTGTAAATCAGTGACTTATCAAGTAGTTAAGCAAGCTTAAAGTGTACCTAAGCCCAAAAACAAAAATGTAATACATTGCAGGTTACCAAACCTTAGATGTGCTGACTGCATTTGTTTTAATTTTTAGGCTAAGAACATTTTCAGTAAGTACAGAAAATACCTTGTTGATCCCACCAGAAATGCTATATTGATTTATTGTTGGCTGAGTTTAGCAATGGACGGGCTGCATCCACTTACTAGATCATATATATATATATATACCACTTAACCCTTATCCTCACATTTACATTTGATCCCTAAAATGTAACCTCACACTCAACTCTCTGATCATAGTTCAAGCTAACTCATGCCACTATTCTAACCCCTGTAAGCCTACACATACCCTTTTGGGTGCCAAATTAAAAAAAAAGCCCCCTCTCCAAAAATTTCCAGTGCCTAAATTTCCATATAAAACACCAATTTGATAAAAAGGACATGACACTGAACATTATATAATTGTTCAAGTGCTGAAATGCATCCACCCAACCTTCCCATACATACGAACACTCGTTTCCTGTGCATAGGCATGTTAAACTTGTACACTTCTTGTGCTACTCTTATTTCTGCAGAAAGGGTAAATAATAGATCATCCAAAGAAAATGTCCCATTCAGCTAAATTTATCTCCTGTGCAAAACAAGCAACTTTATTGCAACCCTGTCAAAAACACAAGTGTCTAATGTCTCTGGGATCTTTACTTTCGTTAACATGAAAAAATGAATTGAGACTTTGGGGTTGATTTACTAAAGGCAAATGTGATGTTCACTTTGCAAAGGAAATTTGCACTTTGCAAGGGAATTTGCCCCAGAGCTTAACGAAGAAGGTGAAGCTCTGCTGACTTCCATCATCCAATGACATGTACCATGTGTGACATTTTCTTTTACATGATTGGGTTTTCTTTGCGATGTTTAACATTACCACATTCACTAAGCTCTGGGGCAAATGCTCTTGCAACGTGCAACTTCCCTTGCAATGTGAACAGCACATTTGTCTTTGGTAAATCACACCTTTTTAAGTCAAAACTAATGAAAAGAAAACATAAATATGAGAATACATGTATTATCAGTTTTTCTTCTTAAAGCAAGATACCAACAGTAAAAGGAAATTAGAGTAAAATGTGGAAAGGGTAGAAGGGATCACTGCTGGAATTAACTGAATGGCATATGTCTATAAAACTGTCAGACAGAAAAAGTGCCTGACAATTTTGAGGGTGTGGGAATACACACTACAGTGTAAGCAGTAGCTTTGTAAGTTGAAAATACATTTTTGTTGTTTATTTGCTATTTTCACATTATCACTGGTAGTTTAGCCCTAACAGAGGATTATACAGAGGATACCCTTTGACTATGTTTTTCCATTCAATAGGTCTATAAAACACTGAGGATGTTGAAGACAAGCTGTTACAGGATCAATACCTTGTATATTGTTACTTTTTCTAAATCATGCATCCAGCCACGAAAACATAAAATAAAAAAAAGGAATATACTGTATACATTTATATTATTATACATGATTTATATAGCGTCAACAGTTTGAGCAGCGCTTTACAACGTGAGGGCAGCCAGTACAGTTACAATACAATACAGGAGGAATTAGATATATAAAATTAATGTGTCTTATTTATTACAAAACATGTTTTTCCTGAAGTTTTTTTTTTTAATTTGTACTTTGCTTCTACCATCTTTTTGAAAACTACTCTACTCAACACCCAGATCATTTTTGCCACTACATATTATAGTGTAAAATTGCAAATTGCAAATAATGCCATGTTTCATATTTCAGTAAAGTACAAAATTTACCAGACCTTCACTCTGCACAAGTTTAATTATTTGCTCCCTCCTATCTTTATTCAGTGCACAGCTGATTGCCATCTTACACCTATGACTAATGTAAGACCTCCACAGGAGTTTTAGATCCTACTATCTTATATACATTCATAGGGAAATCTATATTCTATATATTTTATTATTAACCTAGTCAAAAACCAAGAGTTAGGTGCCAAAATGTAAATGTGTTTGTTTCATTTCAGGTAAAAAAAACTATGTCACATCAGTTCAAATCTCCCACTTTGACAATGGGTCCAAAAGTGATGTCCCCTCTTCTCACCTCATCTCCAAGACATGTTTTACCAACAGCCTGGTATCCACCATCGCAGCCCTGGTGCATCAAGAATGGAACACCCCCTCAAGGTAGCGGAAACCCTTAATACAACCAATGGCATAGTTCCAATGGGTACTGGGGTTCACCTAGACAATGGTCTCCAAACAGACGGGAGCCATTTTGCACCTATCACCATACTTGGAGATCAAGCCCAAGAGCACATCATAATTCTCATTTTAAGCACAGTCCAGAGCATGTCTCAGTGTATAGGGAAAGGAAGGATAACAGGACGCAGGTAAGAATAATTTTATTTACGCTGTTTGCAAAGATGCTTCCATAATCAAATTGCCCCAAAAGGACTATTTAAAGTGAAATAGTGAAATGAAGACCATGATTCTACTTTAAATTAGCATTGCAGTAAGGAAATTGGCATTTTCAGAAGGACAAATCAACATTAGACCAGTGTCAGTGGTGTAGTGGGTAGCACTCTCACCTAGCAGTAAAAAGTTGCTGGTTCGAATCACAACACTACCTACCTGGAGTTTGCATATTCTCCCTGTGCCTGTGTGGCTTTCCTCTGGGTACTCAGGTTTCCTCTCACACTCCAAAGACATGCTGGTAGGTTAATTGGCTTCTGCCAAAAATTGTCCCTAGTAAATTAATGTGAGTTGGGGACTTTGGATTGTGGGCTCCTTGAGGGTAGGGACTGATGTGAGTGTGTTATGTATGTATGGAGTGCTGCGTAATTCGAAGGCGCTATATGGGTACCGTAGCCTCCCTGGCGGTTTTCCCAAGTGTGGCTCGGGGTCAAAATTCAGCACCATTAGCGGTAACCCCGAGCCACACTCGGGATTACATTGCAGGATCCTGGAGCGGTACACTTACCTTGTCCCTGGGTTCCTGCAATGTCCCCCGCAGTGTCCGAGGGCTCCGTCCTCCTCCCGAAGCCTCTCTGTGCCAGGCTCCGTTCCCTGCGAGCGTCGTGACGCACGGGGGCGGAGCCTGGCGGCAAATTAAAAAAAATGTCAAAATCATAACACATACAGTACTGTAATCTTACAGATTACAGTACTGTATGAAATCATTTCACATCCCTTTTGTCCCCAGTGCTTTGGCCCATGCCCTGCATGCAGTTTTTTATTACATATACTGTTCTTTCTGCCTGGAAACTGGAGATTGTCCATAGCAACCAAAAAGTGTCCCTTTACGTCAAAAGTGGCTTTAGACCAGCTAGAAAACAGCGATAGTAAATTAGAACACTTGCAGAATTGAGCGATAGTGAATCGTGGGGAAATGTATTTTATTATTATTTTTTATTTATTTTTTTAATTATTTATTTTTATTTATTATATTAAAATTTATGTTTTTGTGTTTCAAACTTTATCATACCCGGGATATCTACTAGACTCTTGTTTGGACAGATTTAAGTGTGTTATTGTTAAGAATTACAGACCTACAATATAAAACGCCAAATTTCCATGCAAAATAATTGTACCGCTTTTAGCACCTAAAATCCGAAATAATCATACCGCCAGGGAGGTTAAATAAATAATAATATAATAGATGAGCATCTTAATGAGACACAATGTACAGGGATTTGGACAATTGTAGACACTCACTCAGGATGGACTGGTGTCTTTTTTCATGCTTACTAATAGGGATGAGCCGAACACCCCCCGGTTCGGTTCGCACCAGAACCCGCGAACGGACCGCAAGTTCGCACGAACGTTAGAACCCCATTGACGTCTATGGGACTCGAACGTTCGAAATCAAAAGTGTTCATTTTAAAGGCTAATTTGCATGGTATTGTCCTAAAAAGGGTTTGGGGACCCGGGTCCTACCCCAGGGGACATGTATCAATGCAAAAAAAACTTTTAAAAACGGCCGTTTTTTCGGGAGCAGTGATTTTAATGATGCTTAAAGTAAAAAAAAAAAAAGTGAAATATTCCTTTAAATATCGTACCTGGGGGGTGTCTATAGTATGCCTGTAAAGTGACGCGTGTTTCCCATGTTTAGAACAGTCCCTGCACCAAATGTCATTTTTAAAGGAAAAAATCTCATTTAAAACTGCTTGCGGGTTTAATGTCATGTCGGGTCATGGCAATATGGATGAAAATCAGTGAGACAAACGGTGGATCAAGAAGGGTTGCCATTACCAGGCCCTTTGGGTCTTGTATGGATATTAAGGGGAACCCCGCACCCAAATTAAAATAAGGAAAGGTCCCTATATACTCTGAACAGCAGTATACAGGCGGTGCAAACAAGACAGGGACTGTAGGTTTGTTGTTAAGTAGAATCTGTTTGTAATTTTGAACATTTTTAACTTGTTTAGCTCCAGCCAAAAAATCTTTTCTAAGCTTTTTGGAAAACATAGGGAAGGGTTATCACCCCTGTGACATTTGTTTTGCGTCTTTCCTCCTCTTCAGAAGATTTCACCTCACTTTTTTGTCCCAATGAAAAATGTTTTTTGAAAATTTGGGTTTTTTTGTGGAACAAGGATTGGAAAGCATCAGTGGAAAGGAGAAATTGTTCTCCCATATTAACTCTTACAGGAGAGAATTTCCCTTCCTAGGGGTAGATTTCATCTCACTTCCTGTTGTCTCCTTCCGTTTGCAAGTAGGAGTCGTTTGTAAGTTAGATGTTTGAAAGTAGGGTCCTGCCCTATATACTCAGCAGAAATTTGGGCCTTAGGTGTTGCTGTGGCCACAACACTGTAAGCCCTCACAGGGCCCTGCTGTGAAATATTAGATCAAGAATTGTAATTACATGCCCCTGTTGAACAGGAGCTGAAAAATTAGGCCTTAGGCACTGGTGCTGGTGCCACAACACTGCAACCCCTCACAGACACTCTAGTTGGAACGCAGGAACGAGCCCTGCTGCAAAGTATTGCATCAAAAATTGTAATTACACGCCCCTGTTAGACAGGGGCATAAAAATTGGGCCTTAGGCACTGGTGCTGGTGCCACAACACTGCAACCCCTCACAGACACTCTAGTTGGAATGCAGGAACGAGCCCTGCTGCAAAGTATTACATCAAAAATTGTAATTACACGCCCCTGTTAGACAGGGGCAGAAAAATTGGGCCTTAGGCACTGGTGCTGGTGCCACAACACTGCAACCCCTCACAGACACTCTAGTTGGAATGCGGGAACGAGCCCTGCTGCAAAGTATTACATCAAAAATTGTAATTACACGCCCCTGTTAAACAGGGGCTGAAAAATTGTGCCTTAGGCACTGGTGGTGGCGCCCAGAACCAAAAATGTTCTTACAAGCTATCAGCGTGATGATTGAGGAGGAAGAGGATAATTACTCAGGGATAGTCACTCAGCATCAGCATAGGCAGTCTTTGAAGGGATCTGAGATTTCAAAAAAAATTATTCGGTTACATCTGCATCAGGTGCTTGGTAGCTGGTGGTGATCCAAGACTGATTCATTTTTATGAAGGTCAGCCGATCGACCGAGTCGGTGGACAGACGCACCCTGTGATCGGTTACCACGCCTCCAGCAGCACTGAATGTGCGTTCCGAAAGAACGCTGGATGCAGGACAGGCCAGTAGCTCAATTGCATACTGTGCAAGCTCTGGCCAGTGATCCATCCTCAAGACCCAGTAACCCAGAGGATTTTCGGTGGGAAAGGTGTCCAAGTCTGATCTTGCCCCTAGGTATTCCTGCACCATGTAAAACAGACACTGGCGATGGTTGCTGGAACCGATCATACCTTGGGGCTGCGGACCAAAAAATTGTCTGAACGCATCGGTCAGACGGCCACCTTCTCCACCGCTCCTTCTTTGACTGACCGAAGCCTCAGCAACACGTTGTCCAGAAACAGGAGTTTGTAACCTCCCAGTCTCTGGGAACGCGTTGCACAGACCTTTCTGCAAGGCCTCCCGAAGATGTTTCATCCTCTGCTCCCTCTGCGATGGCAAGATAAGGTCCGCAACCTTACCCTTGTAACGTGGATCAAGGAGGGTTGCCAGCCAGTATTGGTCCTTCTCCTTGATACCACGAATACGAGGATCCTTACGCAGGCTTTGCAGGATCAGGGAGGCCATGCAGCGTAGGTTTGCTGAGGCATTCGGTCCGGAGTCCTCTGGGTCACTAAGGACAACAACGTCCGCAGCCACCTCCTCCCAGCCACGTACAAGTCCATGTGTTCCTTGGGACTGATCCCTTAAAGACTGCTGATGCTGAGTGCCAGGCTCCACCTCCATACTGACACAATCTTCCTCCTCCTCCTCCTCCTCCTCCTCGTCCTCTTCCTGTGTGATCGGCGGGCACGCAGGAACACTGTCTGGATAAAGGGGGCCTTGAGAGCTAAGGAAGTCCTCCTCTTCCTGCCTCTGTTCTGCCTCAAGTGCCCTGTCCATTATTCCACGCAGCGTGTGCTCCAACAGGTGGACAAGGGGGACAGTGTCACTGATGCATGCACTGTCAGTGCTCACCATCCTCGTGGCCTCCTCGAATGGTGACAGGACAGTGCATGCATCCCTGATCATGGCCCACTGGCGTGGGGAAAAAAAACCAAGGTCCCCTGACCCTGTCCTGGTGCCATAGTCGCACAGGTACTCATTTATGGCCCTCTGCTGCGTGTGCAGCCGCTGCAGCATGGCCAATGTCGAGTTCCACCTGGTGGGCATGTCACAGATTAGGCGGTTCTTGGGCAGGTTAAACTCCTTTTGGAGGTCCGTCAGCCGAGCACTGGCATTATATGACCGGCGGAAATGCACACAGACTTTCCTGGCCTGCCTCAGGACATCCTGTAAGCCCGGGTACCTGCCCAAGAACCGCTGCACCACCAAGTTAAGGACGTGAGCCAAACAGGGCACATGGGTCAGTTGTCCCTGTCGGAGGGCAGAGAGGAGGTTGGTGCCATTGTCGCAAACCACCATTCCTGCCTTAAGTTGGCGTGGCGTCAACCACCTCTGAACCTGCCCCTGCAGAGCTGACAGAACCTCTGCCCCAGTGTGGCTCCTGTCCCCCAAGCACACCAGCTCAAGCACCGCATGGCATCTTTTGGCCTGCGTACTTGCGTAGCCCCTTGAACGCCTACGGAGCACCGCTGGTTCCGAGGAAGAGGCCATGGAGGAAGAAGAAGAGGAGGGGGTGGAGGAGAGAGGTGTGTCACAATCAGCATTTTGGAGGCGTGGTGGCGGAACAACCTCCAACACTACTGCACCTTGTCCTGCATCCTTCCCAGCTGCCAGCAGAGTCACCCAATGCGCCGTGAAACTTAAGTAACGTCCCTGTCCATGCCTGCTGGACCATGAGTCAGCGGTAATATGCACCTTACCGCTGACCGCCCTGTCCAGCGAGGCATGGACATTGCCTTCCACATGCCGGTAGAGAGCTGGAATCGCCTTCCGTGAGAAAAAGTGGCGTTTGGGTACTTGCCACTGAGGAACCGCACATTCCACAAACTCACGGAAGGGGGCAGAGTCTACCAACTGAAAAGGCAGCAGTTGAAGTGCTAGCAATTTTGCCAAGCTAGCATTCAACCGCTGGGCATGTGGATGGCTGGGAGCAAACTTCTTTCGGCGGTGCAGCAGCTGGGGCAGGGAAATTTGCCTGGTACAATCTGGCGTCGGTGTACCAAAAGCAGATTGCCCACAAGTACTTGGCTGTGACACACCTAATTCTACACCTTCATTCCTCTCACTGCAGGTCTCAGAGAGGACTGAAGGTCTAGTGGGGTTGGAAATCTCAGCTGATGAGGAGCAAGGAGAGATCCTCTTTGTTCTTTGGTGTGGGTCTTTTAGATACGCTTGCCAACGAACTGCATGGCAGGTCAACATATGTCTGGTCAAGCATGTGGTACCCAAGCGGGAGATGTTTTGGCCACGCGAGATACGCTTGAGACATATGTTGCAAATAGCAGCGGTGCGATCTGATGCACTCGTCTCAAAAAAGGCCCACACCAAAGAACTTTTTGAATAACGCGCAGAGACTGCAGCGCCCTGCACATGTGGAGCTTTGGGGTGTGATGCAGTCAATGTGCTGCCCTTAGGCTGGCCCCTGGAGGGCATCCTGCCTCGTTGGTGATGTGCCGCCTCCTCCTCCTCCTCCTCCTCCTCCTCCTCTCTCCTATCAGGCACCCACGTTGAGTCAGTGACCTCATCATCCCCTCCCTCCTCATCACTGGAGCAAACCTGGCAGTATGCTGCAGCAGGGGGAGCATGACTGCCAGATTGCTGTCCTTCTTGGGCACCCCCTCTGTCCGTGCTCATGTTACTGCCTTCATCGAGCTCAGTATCATCATCAGAGCCTTCCAAACGCTGGGCATCCTCCTGGAGCATGTACCCAACACTGTGGTCAAACAGTTCGAGGGAATCCTCATGAGGACATGGTGGAGCTAGGGAAGGAGTCACTGATGACATTGAGCTGAGGGAAGAGGCCGCTGCTTTGCCAGACAAAGCACCCTGGGCATGGGTGAGAGAGGATGAGGAGGATGAGGACGGCTTGGTCATCCACTCGACCAAGTTTTCCGCATGTTGCGGCTCAACACGGCCAGCTGCCGAAAAAAAGGCCAAGCGTGTCCCATGGCCACGTGCTGATGAGGATGCACCGTCTCCACGACCAGCACTAGACACAGAGCCTGCTTGCCCTCTCTTATTGGCTTGTGACTGTCTGCCTCTCCTTCTTGGCCTTCCAGACATACTAATGGCCTGTAGCTGCACTAAGCTGGGATAGAACACCTGTAATTTTCTTCAGGTAGCTTTATATACTGTAACCAGACAAGCCTGCCTGTCAGTAGGAAGATAACAGGAACGGATCTAGCTGAACACTGTGAGCAGGACACACTGTACTAAATGTAAATAGTCTAGCTGCCTGACCGTGGTACTAATAGGATCAAAAAGAACACCTGTAATTTTCTTAAGGTAGCTTTATATACTGTAACCAGACAAGCCTGCCTGTCAGTAGGAAGATAACAGGAACGGATCTAGCTGAACACTGTGAGCAGGACACACTGTACTAAATGTAAATAGTCTAGCTGCCTGACCGTGGTACTAATAGGATCAAAAAGAACACCTGTAATTTTCTTAAGGTAGCTATATATACTGTAACCAGACAAGCCTGCCTGTCAGTAGGAAGATAACAGGAACGGATCTAGCTGAACACTGTGAGCAGGACACACTGTACTAAATGTAAATAGTCTAGCTGCCTGACCGTGGTACTAATAGGATCAAAAAGAACACCTGTAATTTTCTTAAGGTAGCTATATATACTGTAACCAGACAAGCCTGCCTGTCAGTAGGAAGATAACAGGAACGGATCTAGCTGAACACTGTGAGCAGGACACACTGTACTAAATGTAAATAGTCTAGCTGCCTGACCGTGGTACTAATAGGATCAAAAAGAACACCTGTAATTTTCTTCAGGTAGCTTTATATACTGTAACCAGACAAGCCTGCCTGTCAGTAGGAAGATAACAGGAACGGATCTAGCTGAACACTGTGAGCAGGACGCACTGCACTAAATGTAAATAGTCTAGCTGCCTGACCGTGGTACTAATAGGATCAAATAGAACACCTGTAATTTTCTTCAGGTAGCTTTATATACTGTAACCAGACAAGCCTGCCTGTCAGTAGGAAGATAACAGGAACGGATCTAGCTGAACACTGTGAGCAGGACGCACTGCACTAAATGTAAATAGTCTAGCTGCCTGACCGTGGTACTAATAGGATCAAATAGAACACCTGTAATTTTCTTAAGGTAGCTATATATACTGTAACCAGACAAGCCTGCCTGTCAGTAGGAAGATAACAGGAACGGATCTAGCTGAACACTGTGAGCAGGACACACTGTACTAAATGTAAATAGTCTAGCTGCCTGACCGTGGTACTAATAGGATCAAAAAGAACACCTGTAATTTTCTTAAGGTAGCTTTATATACTGTAACCAGACAAGCCTGCCTGTCAGTAGGAAGATAACAGGAACGGATCTAGCTGAACACTGTGAGCAGGACACACTGTACTAAATGTAAATAGTCTAGCTGCCTGACCGTGGTACTAATAGGATCAAAAAGAACACCTGTAATTTTCTTAAGGTAGCTATATATACTGTAACCAGACAAGCCTGCCTGTCAGTAGGAAGATAACAGGAACGGATCTAGCTGAACACTGTGAGCAGGACACACTGTACTAAATGTAAATAGTCTAGCTGCCTGACCGTGGTACTAATAGGATCAAAAAGAACACCTGTAATTTTCTTAAGGTAGCTATATATACTGTAACCAGACAAGCCTGCCTGTCAGTAGGAAGATAACAGGAACGGATCTAGCTGAACACTGTGAGCAGGACGTACTGCACTAAATGTATATAGCAGGAACGGATCTAGCTGAACACTGTGAGCAGGACGCACTGCACTGAATGTAAATAGCAGGAACGGATCTAGCTGAACACTGTGAGCAGGACGCACTGCACTGAATGTAAATAGCAGGAACGGATCTAGCTGAACACTGTGAGCAGGACGCACTGCACTAAATGTAAATACCAGGAACGGATCTAGCTGAACACTGTGAGCAGGACGCACTGCACTGAATGTAAATAGCAGGAACGGATCTAGCTGAACACTGTGAGCAGGACGCACTGCACTAAATGTAAATAGCAGGAACGGATCTAGCTGAACACTGTGAGCAGGACGCACTGCATTAAATGTAAATAGTCTAGATAGAAGATAACAGGAACGGATCTAGCTAAACTGAATACAGTGTATATATATATATGCAACACCTGGGATGCATATATATACACAATACACTGTAAGTGCAGCTAACTGACTGACTGTTCTGCCTAATCTATCTAACTCAAATCAAATGACACTGTCTCTCTCTCTCTCTATCTCTCAGCACACCGGAACACACACTACACAGGGCCGCCGTGCAGGCGGCCTTATATAGTGTGGGGTGTGTACTAAATCCCCTGAGCCATAATTGGCCAAAGCCACCCTGGCTTTGGCCAATTACAGCTCTCTCTACTGACGGCGCTGTGATTGGCCAAGCATGCGGGTCATAGTGCATGCTTGGCCAATCATCAGCCAGCAATGCACTGCGATGCCGCAGTGAATTATGGGCCGTGACGCGCCACACGAATTTGGCGCGAACGGCCCATATCGTTCGCAATTCGGCGAACGACCGAACAGCCGATGTTCGAGTCGAACATGGGTTCGACTCGAACACGAAGCTCATCCCTACTTACTAACTATGTAACATTAGCAATCCCAATATTACTCTCAGGGCAGGTTTCTTTGAGAATGGCTTACAAGTTAACTTTCAAACATTGTTGCCAGTTCTCTCTGATTTCTAGGGAAGTCCATGGTTTTGAATGTATGGTCCTGAAATGTTTGTTTTTAAAACTTTAGTGAGCTGCAACTGTAGAAGAAAGGACAAATATTTGATCAAATAGACATGTTACAGTTTTTATATCAGAGGAACGTGTGGGGAACTTAGCTGCCCCAATTTAACTTCTTTTCTTTTTTTACTCCCTTTTATTGGTTAAACTAGATGGACTTGTGTCTTTTCTCAACCAGACTAACTATGTAACTATGTAACAGTAAAGTGTTTCTGGAACTTACCATACATGTTGGCATCTTTTTTTCCAAAACATTGACAAACAAGACAGGGACTGTAGGTTTGTTGTTAAGTAGAATCTGTTTGTAATTTTGAACATTTTTAACGTGTTTAGCTCCAGCCAAAAAATCTTTTCTAAGCTTTTTGGAAAACATAGGGAAGGGTTATCACCCCTGTGACATTTGTTTTGCGTCTTTCCTCCTCTTCAGAAGATTTCACCTCACTTTTTTGTCCCAATGAAAAATGTTTTTTGAAAATTTGGGTTTTTTTGTGGAACAAGGATTGGCAAGCATCAGTGGAAAGGAGAAATTGTTTTCCCATATTAACTCTTACATGAGAGAATTTCCCTTCCTAGGGGTAGATTTCATCTCACTTCCTGTTGTCTCCTTCCGTTTGCAAGTAGGAGTCGTTTGTAAGTTAGATGTTTGAAAGTAGGGTCCTGCCCTATATACTCAGCAGAAATTTGGGCCTTAGGTGTTGCTGTGGCCAAAACACTGTAAGCCCTCACAGGGCCCTGCTGTGAAATATTAGATCAAGAATTGTAATTACATGCCCCTGTTGAACAGGAGCTGAAAAATTAGGCCTTAGGCACTGGTGCTGGTGCCACAACACTGCAACCCCTCACAGACACTCTAGTTGGAACGCAGGAACGAGCCCTGCTGCAAAGTATTGCATCAAAAATTGTAATTACACGCCCCTGTTAGACAGGGGCAGAAAAATTGGGCCTTAGGCACTGGTGCTGGTGCCACAACACTGCAACCCCTCACAGACACTCTAGTTGGAACGCAGGAACGAGCCCTGCTGCAAAGTATTGCATCAAAAATTGTAATTACACGCCCCTGTTAGACAGGGGCAGAAAAATTGGGCCTTAGGCACTGGTGCTGGTGCCACAACACTGCAACCCCTCACAGACACTCTAGTTGGAACGCAGGAACGAGCCCTGCTGCAAAGTATTGCATCAAAAATTGTAATTACACGCCCCTGTTAGACAGGGGCAGAAAAATTGGGCCTTAGGCACTGGTGCTGGTGCCACAACACTGCAACCCCTCACAGACACTCTAGTTGGAATGCAGGAACGAGCCCTGCTGCAAAGTATTACATCAAAAATTGTAATTACACGCCCCTGTTATACAGGGGCTGAAAAATTGTGCCTTAGGCACTGGTGGTGGCGCCCAGAACCAAAAATGTTCTTACAAGCTATCAGCGTGATGATTGAGGAGGAAGAGGATAATTACTCAGGGATAGTCACTCAGCATCAGCATAGGCAGTCTTTGAAGGGATCTGAAAAAAATTATTCAGTTACATCAGCATCAGGTGCTTGGTAGCTGGTGGTGATCCAAGACTGATTCATTTTTATGAAGGTCAGCCGATCGACCGAGTCAGTGGACAGACGCACCCTGTGATCGGTTACCACGCCTCCAGCAGCCCTGAATGTGCGTTCCGAAAGAACGCTGGATGCAGGACAGGCCAGTAGCTCAATTGCATACTGTGCAAGCTCTGGCCAGTGATCCATCCTCAAGACCCAGTAACCCAGAGGATTTTCGGTGGGAAAGGTGTCCAAGTCTGATCTTGCCCCTAGGTATTCCTGCACCATGTAAAACAGACGCTGGCGATGGTTGCTGGAACCGATCATACCTTGGGGCTGCGGACCAAAAAATTGTCTGAACGCATCGGTCAGACGGCCACCTTCTCCACCGCTCCTTCTTTGACTGACCGAAGCCTCAGCAACACGTTGTCCAGAAACAGGAGTTTGTAACCTCCCAGTCTCTGGGAACGCGTTGCACAGACCTTTCTGCAAGGCCTCCCGAAGATGTTTCATCCTCTGCTCCCTCTGCGATGGCAAGATAAGGTCCGCAACCTTACCCTTGTAACGTGGATCAAGGAGGGTTGCCAGCCAGTATTGGTCCTTCTCCTTGATACCACGAATACGAGGATCCTTACGCAGGCTTTGCAGGATCAGGGAGGCCATGCAGCGTAGGTTTGCTGAGGCATTCGGTCCGGAGTCCTCTGGGTCACTAAGGACAACAACGTCCGCAGCCACCTCCTCCCAGCCACGTACAAGTCCATGTGTTCCTTGGGACTGATCCCTTAAAGACTGCTGATGCTGAGTGCCAGGCTCCACCTCCATACTGACACAATCTTCCTCCTCCTCCTCCTCCTCCTCCTCGTCCTCTTCCTGTGTGATCGGCGGGCACGCAGGAACACTGTCTGGATAAAGGGGGCCTTGAGAGCTAAGGAAGTCCTCCTCTTCCTGCCTCTGTTCTGCCTCAAGTGCTCTGTCCATTATTCCACGCAGCGTGTGCTCCAACAGGTGGACAAGGGGGACAGTGTCACTGATGCATGCACTGTCAGTGCTCACCATCCTCGTGGCCTCCTCGAATGGTGACAGGACAGTGCATGCATCCCTGATCATGGCCCACTGGCGTGGGGAAAAAAAACCAAGGTCCCCTGACCCTGTCCTGGTGCCATAGTCGCACAGGTACTCATTGATGGCCCTCTGCTGCGTGTGCAGCCGCTGCAGCATGGCCAATGTCGAGTTCCACCTGGTGGGCATGTCACAGATTAGGCGGTTCTTGGGCAGGTTAAACTCCTTTTGGAGGTCCGTCAGCCGAGCACTGGCATTATATGACCGGCGGAAATGCACACAGACTTTCCTGGCCTGCCTCAGGACATCCTGTAAGCCCGGGTACCTGCCCAAGAACCGCTGCACCACCAAGTTAAGGACGTGAGCCAAACAGGTTCCTCTCACTGCATTCCTCTCACTGCAGGTCTCAGAGAGGACTGAAGGTCTAGTGGGGTTGGAAATCTCAGCTGATGAGGAGCAAGGAGAGATCCTCTTTGTTCTTTGGTGTGGGTCTTTTAGATATGCTTGCCAACGAACTGCATGGCAGGTCAACATATGTCTGGTCAAGCATGTGGTACCCAAGCGGGAGATGTTTTGGCCACGCGAGATACGCTTGAGACATATGTTGCAAATAGCAGCGGTGCGATCTGATGCACTCGTCTCAAAAAAGGCCCACACCAAAGAACTTTTTGAATAACGCGCAGAGACTGCAGCGCCCTGCACATGTGGAGCTTTGGGGTGTGATGCAGTCAATGTGCTGCCCTTAGGCTGGCCCCTGGAGGGCATCCTGCCTCGTTGGTGATGTGCCGCCTCCTCCTCCTCCTCCTCTCTCCTATCAGGCACCCACGTTGAGTCAGTGACCTCATCATCCCCTCCCTCCTCATCACTGGAGCAAACCTGGCAGTATGCTGCAGCAGGGGGAGCATGACTGCCAGATTGCTGTCCTTCTTGGGCACCCCCTCTGTCCGTGCTCATGTTACTGCCTTCATCGAGCTCAGTATCATCATCAGAGCCTTCCAAACGCTGGGCATCCTCCTGGAGCATGTACCCAACACTGTGGTCAAACAGTTCGAGGGAATCCTCATGAGGACATGGTGGAGCTAGGGAAGGAGTCACTGATGACATTGAGCTGAGGGAAGAGGCCGCTGCTTTGCCAGACAAAGCACCCTGGGCATGGGTGAGAGAGGATGAGGAGGATGAGGACGGCTTGGTCATCCACTCGACCAAGTTTTCTGCATGTTGCGGCTCAACACGGCCAGCTGCCGAAAAAAAGGCCAAGCGTGTCCCATGGCCACGGGCTGATGAGGATGCACCGTCTCCACGACCAGCACTAGACACAGAGCCTGCTTGCCCTCTCTTATTGGCTTGTGACTGTCTGCCTCTCCTTCTTGGCCTTCCAGACATACTAATGGCCTGTAGCTGCACTAAGCTGGGATAGAACACCTGTAATTTTCTTCAGGTAGCTTTATATACTGTAACCAGACAAGCCTGCCTGTCAGTAGGAAGATAACAGGAACGGATCTAGCTGAACACTGTGAGCAGGACGCACTGCACTAAATGTAAATAGCAGGAACGGATCTAGCTGAACACTGTGAGCAGGACGCACTGACTGCACTAAATGTAAATAGCAGGAACGGATCTAGCTGAACACTGTGAGCAGGACGCACTGACTGCACTAAATGTAAATAGCAGGAACGGATCTAGCTGAACACTGTGAGCAGGACGCACTGCACTAAATGTAAATAGCAGGAACAGATCTAGCTGAACACTGTGAGCAGGACGCACTGCACTAAATGTAAATAGCAGGAACGGATCTAGCTGAACACTGTGAGCAGGACGCACTGACTGCACTAAATGTAAATAGCAGGAACAGATCTAGCTGAACACTGTGAGCAGGACGCACTGCACTAAATGTAAATAGCAGGAACAGATCTAGCTGAACACTGTGAGCAGGACGCACTGCACTAAATGTAAATAGCAGGAACGGATCTAGCTGAACACTGTGAGCAGGACGCACTGCACTAAATGTAAATAGCAGGAACGGATCTAGCTGAACACTGTGAGCAGGACGCACTGCACTAAATGTAAATAGCAGGAACGGATCTAGCTGAACACTGTGAGCAGGACGCACTGCACTAAATGTAAATAGCAGGAACAGATCTAGCTGAACACTGTGAGCAGGACGCACTGACTGCACTAAATGTAAATAGCAGGAACAGATCTAGCTGAACACTGTGAGCAGGACGCACTGACTGCACTAAATGTAAATAGCAGGAACGGATCTAGCTGAACACTGTGAGCAGGACGCACTGACTGCACTAAATGTAAATAGCAGGAACGGATCTAGCTGAACACTGTGAGCAGGACGCACTGCACTAAATGTAAATAGCAGGAACAGATCTAGCTGAACACTGTGAGCAGGACGCACTGCACTAAATGTAAATAGCAGGAACGGATCTAGCTGAACACTGTGAGCAGGACGCACTGACTGCACTAAATGTAAATAGCAGGAACGGATCTAGCTGAACACTGTGAGCAGGACGCACTGCACTAAATGTAAATAGCAGGAACGGATCTAGCTGAACACTGTGAGCAGGACGCACTGACTGCACTAAATGTAAATAGCAGGAACGGATCTAGCTGAACACTGTGAGCAGGACGCACTGCACTAAATGTAAATAGCAGGAACAGATCTAGCTGAACACTGTGAGCAGGACGCACTGCACTAAATGTAAATAGCAGGAACGGATCTAGCTGAACACTGTGAGCAGGACGCACTGACTGCACTAAATGTAAATAGCAGGAACAGATCTAGCTGAACACTGTGAGCAGGACGCACTGCACTAAATGTAAATAGCAGGAACAGATCTAGCTGAACACTGTGAGCAGGACGCACTGCACTAAATGTAAATAGCAGGAACGGATCTAGCTGAACACTGTGAGCAGGACGCACTGCACTAAATGTAAATAGCAGGAACGGATCTAGCTGAACACTGTGAGCAGGACGCACTGCACTAAATGTAAATAGCAGGAACGGATCTAGCTGAACACTGTGAGCAGGACGCACTGCACTAAATGTAAATAGCAGGAACAGATCTAGCTGAACACTGTGAGCAGGACGCACTGACTGCACTAAATGTAAATAGCAGGAACAGATCTAGCTGAACACTGTGAGCAGGATGCACTGACTGCACTAAATGTAAATAGCAGGAACGGATCTAGCTGAACACTGTGAGCAGGACGCACTGACTGCACTAAATGTAAATAGCAGGAACGGATCTAGCTGAACACTGTGAGCAGGACGCACTGCACTAAATGTAAATAGCAGGAACAGATCTAGCTGAACACTGTGAGCAGGACGCACTGCACTAAATGTAAATAGCAGGAACGGATCTAGCTGAACACTGTGAGCAGGACGCACTGCACTAAATGTAAATAGCAGGAACAGATCTAGCCTAATCTAGCTAACTCAAATCAAATGACACTGTCTGTCTCTCTCTCTATCAGCACACCGGATCACACTACACAGGGCCGCCGTGAAGGCGGCCTTATATAGTGTGGGGCGTGTACTAAATCCCCTGAGCCATAATTGGCCAAAGCCACCCTGGCTTTGGCCAATTACAGCTCTCTCTACTGACGGCGCTGTGATTGGCCAAGCATGCGGGTCATAGTGCATGCTTGGCCAATCATCAGCCAGCAATGCACTGCGATGCCGCAGTGAATTATGGGCCGTGACGCGCCACACGAATTTGGCGCGAACGGCCCATAACGTTCGCAATTCGACGGACGGTCGAACAGCCGATGTTCGAGTCGAACATGGGTTCGACTCGAACACGAAGCTCATCCCTACTTATTACCCATGTTAATGGCCAACTGATCTGCCCACACATGGCTGTATTTACTACAGCCCTGTAATCCATATTGGTAATTCACATATCCATACATTGAAGGCCTTTGACATCCATGTATATTTGATTGCATTTCCCCACAAGAGTAGAGGTTCTATATTTTACTTTACCCAAGACCTTGCAAGTGGACATTATAGACACGTTTTTTGTCTTGAGAATTACTTTTTATACTACAGTTGCTATTTTCAAGAGCATTTTTTATTACATACTTGCCTGTGCTCTGGGGTCCTGCGCACAGGCCATTTCATGTCCAGTCTAAGAAGTTTTCAAAATAAGAAGCATTGGGATGAACATTGTATTACATTTGCATATTTACATGCTTGTTGATTACCCACAGTAAATCTTTTATGTAGGTTTTAAAAAAATTCATATTAAATGTGATATTTTATTCTATAATATTGTGTTTATGTGTCCGGATCTGCATACACAGTATATCTCTATATGAATTATTTTCAAATGGGTGCCCCCCTCCTGTCACATTACCTCTCTCCTGTCACACTGCCCCCCTACTGTCACACTGCCTAGATACCCCTCTCCTGTCACACTGCCCTTCTGTCACTATAGTGGGTGTGGCAGGATGATGGTGTGGGGAGGAGGTGCCAGATGGACAAGGGGGGGTGTGTGGGGGGCGCCAAAATGAACTTTGGCCTAAGTCGACAAAAATCCTTGCACCAGCCCTGTTCCCGTCTTGTGTGAATAATGTAGGGCAGTGTGGGGAGGGGGAGCAAGGGGGAGTGCTGTTATGGATAGGACAGTCTGTAATCCCATTTGTTTTTAAAGGACAAGCTAATATTTTCCAAAATGGGAAATATTTGAATGCGTAGACCAAAGGGATTCATATTGTTTTTGATGTATTGCTGGAAAGAGTGTATGTGCCAGTGAAAAGAGGATTTGTTCTCTAGCAATTTTTTAAGATTAAAGAATATTGATGATAGCTCAGTGTCCTTCTGCTCCTTCTGCGTAAATTCCTTATAGAACCCTAACATTGTGGAGTCCCAATTGGTACCTACATAATCAGTCATATTGAAAAATGTTTTTAATATAATTAAATTAAATTGAATTTCATTGAACCGTGGTACAAGAGAGTGAGGAATGGGTATCTACTACCCGGGAAATGAAGTAAGTTAAGATAGTACCATCGATCTATGAAACCGGAATTGCTGCCCATATCCCTGAAAATTTAATACAAAAAGAAGCAGGTTCCTCTGTGGGACTTTTAAAGGCAGAAATTCCCTGACAAAAAAATGTAATGAAAATATATAGATATTTATTAGAAAAGTTTAAAAATGAATTGGTGACTTATGGGAAGTCACAATAGGATGCATATATCTATTATACAAAAATACAACATACAATATCAAGAAACATGTGTGTGTATGTATACAGACAACCACTTCAGACTGGCCAGTGGTGAACTGGGTCAGATGATGATCGATGCGTTTCGAGGTTTGTAGCGACTAAACCACTTCTTCGGGGGCTAGTGGTTTATTGGTTGTCTGTAAATTAATTAAAAGCAAAAACAAACATAATTAGCAAATATCATACAAAATATGTGAGGAAAAATGCATCCGGTTAAAGGAAACGGGGAGAAGTATTCCACTGCCCCAGATCAGCCAAGATGGAAAAGCCAGGGAGGTCACAGAGGAAACATGTATATGTGTTGAAATGGCCTAGTCAAAGCCCAGACCTTAATCCAATAGAAAATCTGTAGTCAGACTTAAAGTGGTTGTACATCCTGTACAACCACTTTTACCTACAGGTAAGCCTATACAGTGGGGACGGAAAGTATTCAGCCCCCCTTAATTTTTCACTCTTTGTTCTAGTGCAGCCATTTGCTAAAATCATTTAAGTTCATTTTTTCCTCATTATTGTACACACAGCACCCTGTATTGACAGAAATTAATAAAAAGCAAAAACAAACATAATTAGGAAATATCATACAAAATATATGAATAAGCATTGCATGTTGATCATATATAATAGAATAACAACATGAGATCTAACCATGTTTCTTGAGATGTCAGGAAAAATGCATCCGGTTAAAAGAAACAGGGAGAAGAATTCCGCTGCCCCAGATCAGCCAAGATGGAAAAGCCATGGAGGTCACAGAGGAAACATGTAAATGTGTTGAAATGGCCTAGTCAAAGCCCAAACCTCAATCCAATAGAAAATCTGTGGTCAGACTTAAAGTGGTTGTACATCCTGTACAACCACTTTCACCTACAGGTAAGCCTATATTAAGGCTTACCTGTAGGTGCTTGAAATATCTCCTAAATCTCCAAGGTTTAGGAGATATTTACTAAAAAGCCGAGCGCCGATGACTATGGCGCATGCGCCCTTTAGAAAGGGCACATTGTGCCGTTTCTACTAGGGGTCATGCCGTGACTGGCGGCTCCCCACTCATGTGCCGGAGTGAGGTCACGCGACTCTGGCCAGTCACAGAGCCGGAGTTCCTGGCCCAGAAAGGAAGAGGGGTGAAGGTGGACGCTTCCAGCTAGTGGGGACAACGTAAACGTTGCAGGCTTCAGTTTGAGGTAAGTGACACATAACGGGCTACTATGCGATGCATAGAAGCCCATTACACTTTACCTTTGCAGGGAAATAAAGAGGAAGTAAAACTCACCAGGGTTTACTTCCTCTTTAAATATTGCTGTTCACAAGGGCAAACCATCCAACTTGAAGGAGCTGGAGCAATTTTGCAAGGAGGAATGGGCAAAAATCCCAGTGGTAAGATATGGCAAGCTCATAGAGAAATATCCAAAGTGACTTGGAGCTGTGATAGCTGCAAAAGGTGGCTCTACAAAGTATTGACTTTAGGGGGGGGGGGGGGGATAAATAGTTATACACATTGACTTTTTTGTAATTTTGTCCTATTTGTTGTTTACTTCACATTAAATAAAAAAAAATATTTAAAGTTGTGGGCATGTTCTGTAAATTAAATGATGCAAATCCTCAAACAATCCATGTTAATTCCAGGTTGTGAGGCAACCGAATACGAAAAATGCCAAGGGGGGGGGGAGTGAATACTTTTGCGAGGCACTGTAATTAATATGGGACAATAGCATGGTGATGATGGAAAGAAATAGTTAAAACTATCTAGACACAATAATAGAGGGTGTCGTCTTAGGCTGGGTGGCAAACCTACATTTTAAATGAGCCTACAAATAAAATGTTAATAGACGGGGGCATTTTTATAAAGCAATGTGAGAAAACAAAACAAAGAAAGAAAAATTAAATCTGTTTGAGAAACTGCCTTATTTTCTTTGCAATTGCTAATCATCTTATTTTTACAAATATAATGTATGAACTAGTAGTAAATAATAGTAGCAAATCAGTTGTAAACGCATACAAAAAATTATTACTTTATCACATACTACTTGTATAAAAATACATTATTGACTATTTTTTCCAGAGAAGAAAAAAAATCTTCCAGAAAATTTGTCCATATAATGCATAGAACAAGAAGCAGCCATTTTCCCACTATAGAATATAAACTAGGAAAGAAAGTTTGGGATGAGGGACCACTATAGGGAACCCTCTGAATGTTAGGGATGAGAGTTATGAACATCAAAATAAAAGTCCTTATAATGAACAGAAGATAGTGATAGCTAAAACATAAGAACTCAGGCCCAAAAATCAGATAATTCGCACAAAAAAAAGTACATATAAAAAATTCTGCAAAAGAAATAAATATCACACAAGACAATACAGATAAATAGAGAACAAAGAAAAGCCTAGGGGCAGATTTTAATCAGAGTTCAGCACTATAGATTACTGAATGTAGGAGTTTACACTGCACACTTCTTTATTTGGATCATCTTGACCTAATGCAGTCACTGAGGCAACATTTACATCTTCCCAAATTTTTACACCTATGACCAATACACATTTTTTAGAGGAAAGCTCAGTGTCATAGGAGGCACCCAATTTAAACGGTACACAGAAGAGACACACACATTGGAACAAGGGTTGTCATGGAGAAGAATGGGTCTATATCGTTTGCATGGAAGCAGGAGAAATGATATGTGTATACCCAGCTTTAGGCTCCTACCTCTGTGATATTTATTATAGAAATAGACTCTAAATATCACTTTCAGTATCCGTTAAACAACCCCCCCTGACAAGGTATAGGTGTGGAATGCATTTAATTAATATGGGACAATAGCATGGGGATGATGGAAAGAAATAACTAAAACTATCTAGCCACAATAATAGAGGGTGTCGTCTTAGGCTGGGTATCAAACCTGCATTTTAAATGAGCCTACAAATAAAATTTTAATGCACGGGGGCATTTTATATAGCAATGTGAGAAAACAAAACAAAGAAAGAAATAGTAAATCAGTTTGGTCTGTTTGATCAACTGCCTTATTTTCTTCACAATTGCAAATCATCTCATCTTTACAAACACAATGTATGAACTAGTAGTCGATAATAGTAGCAAATCAGTTGTAAAACATACAAAAAATACTATTACTTTATCTATAACATATTAATTGTATAAAAATACATTGTTGACTATTTTTTCCAGAGAAGAAAAAAAATCATCCAGAGAATTCGTCCATATAATGCGTAGAACAAGAAGCAGCCATTTTCCCACTATAGAATATAGTGAAAAGAAAGTTTGGGATGAGGGACCACTATAAGAAACCCTCTGAATGTTGGACACTAGTGTCCGGTACCACATCCTATGACAGAAATTGCACAAAAATTCCAAAAAACTAGATAGATGACTTTAACTGTACCACTTGAGTAAAATAGAAAAAAAAATAATTGTACAAATTTAAAAACATGTAAACCATGCATGAAGACACATCATTGGAACAGAACTGGATAATCTAGAATATATATACCTGTGTTCTACTTGACACATGAGATGTTTTTGCCTGATGGTAACTATCTTTGAAAACAATTTATCTGTAGGTATGTGGACTAGTAATGATATTGGATATAAAGCACAGTGTATGTGTGCACCAGTAATTCTTAACATTAGGCTCTCAGAACAAAAACAAGTGATACTTGTTATTAATTTTTTTTTTAACTTACCTGAAACCCCTGTTGCTAGGCAGTCTTCCTAATCTGCCTCTTCCTATTCCGCAGCGCTTCTTCCTCTTCGGCGAGCGGCCCGGATGCATTCTGGGACATGTGTGTGTCTCAGAAAACAACGGGGCCATTCACAAAGCGCAGCGCTACTCGCGCATGCGCAGTAGGAAACTGGCAGTGAAGCCGCAAGGCTCCACTGCCTGTTTTCCTTCGTTAAGATGGATTCGCCAGCAGCCGACGGATCGGCCTCGGGGGGGGCGCAATCACGGAGTCACTGGACAGTTAAGTGTCCTTATTAAAAGTCAGCAGCTTCAATGTTTGTAGCTGCTGACTTTAAGAAAAAAATTGCGGCCGGAACACCGCTTTAAGTCAGCTTTAGGTATCCCAGGTCAACCTATTGTAAATCAGTGGCTTATCAAGTAGTTAAGCAAGCTTAAAGTGTACCTAAACCCAAAAACAAAAATCTAATACATTGCAGGTTACCAGACCTTAGATGTGCTGACTGCATTTGGTTTAATTTTTAGGCTAAGAACATTTTCAGTAAGTACAGAAAATACCTTGATCCCACCAGAAATGCTATATTGATTTATTTTTGGCTGAGTTTAGCAATGGACGGGCTGCATCCACTTACTAGATCATATATATATATATATACCACTTAACCCTTATCCTCACATTTACATTTGATCCCTAAAATGTAACCTTATACTCAACTCTCTGATCATAGTTCAAGCTAACTCATGCCACTATTCTAAGCCCTGTAAGCCCAAATATACCCTTTTGGGTGCCAAATCAAAAAAAAGCTCCCTCTCCAAAAATTTCCAGTGCCTAAATTTCCATATAAAACACCAATTTGATAAAAAGGACGGGACAATGAACATTATATAATTGTTCAAGTGCTGAAATGCATCCACCCAACCTTCCCATACATACGAACACTCATTTCCTGTGCATAGGCATGTTAAACTTGTACACTTCTTGTGCTACTCTTATTTCTGCAGAAAGGGTAAAAATAGATCATCCAAAGAAAATGTCCCATTCAGCTAAATTTATCTCCTGTGCAAAACAAGCAACTTTATTGCAACCCTGTCAAAAACACAAGTGTCTAATGTCTCTGGGATCTTTACTTTTGTTAACATGAAAAAATTAATTGAGACTTTGGGGTTGATTTACTAAAGGCAAATGTGATTTTCACTTTGCAAAGGAAATTTGCACTTTGCAAGGGAATTTGCCCCAGAGCTTAACGAAGAAGGTGAAGCTCTGCTGACTTCCATCATCCAATGACATGTACCATGTGTGACATTTTCTTTTACATGATTGGGTTTTCTTTGCAATGTTTAACATTACCACATTCACTAAGCTCTGGGGCAAATGCTCTTGCAAAGTGCAACTTCCCTTGCAATGTGAACAGCACATTTGTCTTTGGTAAATCACACCTTTTTAAGCCAAAATTAATAAAAAGAAAACATAAATATGAGAATACATGTATTATCAGTTTTTCTTCTTAAAGCAAGATACCAACAGTAAAAGGAAATTAGAGTAAAATGTGGAAAGGGTAGAAGGTATCACTGCTGGAATTAACTGAATGGCATATGTCTATAAAACTGTCAGACAGAAAAAGTGCCTGACAATTTTGAGGGTGTGGGAATACACACTACAGTGTAAGCAGTAGCTTTGTAAGTTGAAAATACATTTTTGTTGTTTATTTGCTATTTTCACATTATCACTGGTAGTTTAGCCCTAACAGAGGATTATACAGGGGATACCCTTTGACTATGTTTTTCCATTCAATAGGTCTATAAAACACTGAGGATGTTGAAGACAAGCTGTTACAGGATCAATACCTTGTATATTGTTACTTTTTCTAAATCATGCATCCAGACATGAAAAAATAAATAAAAAAAGGAGTATACTGTATACATTTATATTATTATACATGATTTATATAGCGTAAATAGTTTGAGCAGCGCTTTACAACATGAGGGCAGTACAGTACAGTTACAATACAATACAGGAGGAATTAGATATATAAAATGAACGTGTCTTATTTATTACAAAACATGTTTTTCCTGTATTTTTTTTTTTTTAATTTGTATTTTCCTTCTAACATCTTTTTGAAAACTACTCTACTCAACACCCAGATCATTTTTGCCACTACATATTATAGTGTAAAATTGCTTGCACTTTATTGTTTTGCAAAGCAAATAATGCCATGTTTCATATTTCAGTAAAGTACAGAATTTACCAGACCTTCACTCTGCACAAGTTTAATTATTTGCCCCCTCCTATCTTTATTTACAGAATTGTCTGCTAACATATGAAACTGCTTAGATGCTGCTATTGGTCAGTGAAAACAATGCCTTCATTTACATGTCAAAGAAAGCAAAAACAAAGTTTCTACCCTCGTGGACATAAATACTAGCCAGAGTAAAAACAACATGCAGACATCCAGAGAGAGCCAAGGCTAAGGTAAGCTAATGCTATTTAATTCTCAAGTGTAGTATCTGTTCTTATCAGTTTTCAGGAGGGACAATATCAGTGCCCTATGGAGAGAAAGGGGTGCTGGCTAGTATCCCTCTTTGATGTAATTGGTAAGGAATCATGATTTGGTGGGAGGCCTTTTTCCTCCTGGGTTGAATCTGGCCCTGTGCACAGGGCTTGTCCCTAGTTGTAGGCAAAGCTCTCCCTAAGCTGTCTAAATTCTGGTGCTTCCTGGTAGGGATGGAGAGGCACTGATCTGGCGGATGGCTGGGCTGTGAAAGAAGTCCGTAGTGTATGTGCCCCTGGGGTGGCAGTCCAGGGGTTCCATAGTACTCACTATATATTGGCTTCACTTTTAGTTTATTGGCACTAAGGTCACTGCACCATCACACTTTTTTTTCACACCTGCCTCTAGGGCTGGGCCCTTTGGCTGGGGCCGGAGTAATTTTTGATTCCTGGCCGAAGGGCCTGCTGTGGTATTGCACCATGGAACTTTAGCACTTATCCCCTTTTCATACCCCATTTTTTATGAATGTTTGTCACTTTTGCATAGTATATTTTTTTTCACTGCACGATTAGTAGGGTGTAGGTCCTCGAGCCTGCCCTGAAAGTCTTGGGAAGGGGTGGACATTGGCTTCTGGCCTGGTTTGCCCTCTCCTATGGGGTCTTCCTTCAAGGGAGCCCCACCTCGTACTTGGGTTTGCAGACCTCCCAGAGAATGGGGTCCACCTGGATTCGGCTAGATGGGCCAGTGAAGTACCTCAGTCCCTGTCAGGAGTCTTGCGCCCCAGGGGATTAGGGAAAGGGCCCTTCCTCTTCGGAGGAGGACCATGTGTACACCCTGTGCTCTTTTTTGTCTTCTCACATTTTGTGTGTGCACTTTATTTTTGCAACGGGTGTTAGGTCGAGTGTGTTTAACATGGGCTTAAAAAAAAAGCTATTTAATTCTACATAGATTTAAGCTTGGTGTACAGTGCACTAGTAGAATTTCCAACGCAAATTCTTCGGAAAATTCTAATTAAAATTTTCAGTACATTCAATGTTAGTCGAAAAGATTTCATTTCTAACATTTGATTTTGAATGAATAAATAAATGGTCTTTACTAGGGTTGTCCCGATACCGATACTAGTATCGGTATCGGCACCGATACCAAGCATTTGCCCAAGTACTTGTATTCGGGCAAATGCTCCCGATGCTTCCGCCGATACCTTGACTGTCAGCGGTGATGGACGTGTGGGGGAGTTACAAGCTTCTCCCCCCGCGGCTTTCAGCTGCTTAGTGACATACAGCGGTGATCGGTGCTTGTAATTCCCCCACACGCGATCACCGCTGACTGTCACCTCCTCCTTAGTCCTCCTCCGTTCCTCTGTCCCCCTCTGCTGTCCTGCTCCATTGCTGTGTCCCCCTCCGTTCCTCTGTCCCCCCCCCGCTGTCCTCCTCCGTTCCTCTGCCCCCCCCGCTGTCCTCCTTCTTTGCTCTGTCCCCCTCCGCTGTCCCCATCCATTCCTCTGTCCCCCTCCGCTGTCCCCATGCGTTCCTCTGTCCCCCTCCGCTGTCCCCATGCGTTCCTCTGTCCCCCTCCGCTGTCCCCATCCGTTCCTCTGTCCCCCTCCGCTGTCCCCATGCGTTCCTCTGTCCCCTTCCGCTGTCCCCATGCATTCCTTTGTCCCCCTCCGCTGTGCCCATCCATTCCGGCTTTCCGTTGTCCCCCTCTCTCTTCGTCTGTCCCCTCCGTTCTGCTGTCTCTCTCCGCTGTGTGTATGGAGAGAGTCAGCTGACTCTTTCCATTCACATAACTGAAACATTGTAATCTCCTGTGATTACAGTGTGTCAGTTTATGAATGGAGAGGAGCCGTTGTCTTCTCTCCATTCATTCTCAGTGCAGCTGACGCTGCAGAGAAAGGGACTGGGGAATCTCTATCCTAAGTCTATTTCTCTGTCTCAAGGGGGAGATATCAGAGGTCTGTTAAGACCCCTGATATCTCACCAAAGTCCCCCAACAGGGCTGATTAAAAAAAAAAAAAAAACACACACACATAGTGCAATAAAGAATAAAAAAAAAAAATGTAAAAAATAATAAATGTAAATAAAAAAAAACAAAACAAAAACACACACACAGACACCGTTCACTATACCCCCACCCCCACCCCACCCCCGTCCCACACCCACCCCACCCCCACCCCCCCCCCCTCAAAAAAAAACCAAAAAAAAATGTCACGTGACATTAAAAAAAAGTATCGGTAATCGGTATCGACGAGTACTTGAAAAAAAGTATCGGTACTTGTACTCGGTCCTCAAAAAGTGGTATCGGGACAACCCTAGTCTTTACCAAATTAAAACAACATACACTGTTAGGAAATTGTGGATTTGAGAACAAAATTCTACCAGTGTATACCCAATTTTATATACAGTAGCACAAACTGAGCATTTGTCAGTTTTGTAAAGGAAATTTGTAAGTTCTGTATATTATTGTATTCTATTTTGTATGTATTGCACACTGCACTCACTGTACACACGGCACTAATAATGTTTTCAATACATGTTTGCATTCTTTCGAGTCCTGTTTAGAATTAGCCTGCTTATGTTATGCCCCTTGTTACCATAAAAGTACAATTGTAATATTAATGTGATACCTACGTAACCATGTGTATAGAAACCTTCTATTGCCTAAAATAAATATAATATACATTCAGACTCTGTGATTCTTCAAACGGCAGTGTTAGTTAATGAGGGACCCTCTGAAACTTGCCAGTTTATTGCTTACATGTCACTTTTTACTATCCGATTTACATTTTATCTGTATACCATGCCTCTGTTCAGAATGTATATTCAGATCTCTCAGCACTCAGTGCACAGCTGATTGCCATCTTACACCTATGACTAATGTAAGACCTCCACAGGAGTTTTAGATCCTGCTATCTTATATACATTCATAGGGAAATCTATATTCTATATATTTTATTATTAACCTAGTCAAAAACCAAGAGTTAGGTGCCAAAATGTAAATGTGTTTGTTTCATTTCAGGTAAAAAAAGACTATGTCACATCAGTTCAAATCTCCCACTTTGACAATGGGTCCAAAAGTGATGTCCCCATTCCTCGCCTCATCTCCAAGACATGTTTTACCAACAGCCTGGTATCCACCATCGCAGCCCTGGTGCATCAAGAATGGAACACCCCCTCAAGGTAGCGGAAACCCTTACTACAACCAATGGCATAGTTCCAATGGGTACTGGGGTTCACCTAGACAATGGTCTCCAAACAGATGGGAGCCATCTCGCGCCTATCACCATACTTGGAGATCAAGCCCAAGAGCACATCACACTTCTCATTTTAAGCACAGTCCAGAGCATTCCTCAGTGTATAGCGAAAGGAAGGATAACAGGACGCAGGTAAGAATAATTTTATTTACGCTGTTTGCAAAGATGCTTCCATAATCAAATTGGCCCAAAAGGAACTATTTAAAGTGAAATAGTGAAATGAAGACCGTGATTCGACTTTAAATTAGCATTGCAGTAAGGAAATTGGCATTTTCAGAAGGACAAATCAACATTAGACCAGTGTCAGTGGTGTAGTGGGTAGCACTCTCACCTAGCAGTAAAAGGTTGCTGGTTCGAATCACGACACTACCTACCTGGAGTTTGCATATTCTCCCTGTGCCTGTGTGGCCCAAAATTGTCTCTAGTAAATTAATGTGAGTTGGGGACCTTGGATTGTGGGCTCCTTGAGGATAGGGGCTGATGTGAATGTGTGATGTATGTGTGGAGTGCTGCATAAATTGAAGGCGCTATATGGGTACCTTAAATAAATAATAATATAATAGATGAGCATCTCAATGAGGCATAATGTACAGGGATAGGGACAATTGTAGACACTCACTCAGGATGGACTGGTGTCTTTATTCAAGCTTACTAACTATGTAACATTAGCAATCCCAATATTACTCTCAGGGCAGGTTTCTTTGAGAATGGCTTACAAGTTAACTTTCAAACATTGTTGTCAGTTCTCTCTGATTTCTAGGGAAGTCCATGGTTTTGAATGTATGGTCCTGAAATATTTGTTTTCAAAACTTTAGTGAGCTGCAAAACAACTATAGAAGGAAGGACAAATATTTGATCAAATAGACATCTTACAGTTTTTATATCAGAGGAACGTGTGGGGAACTTAGCTGCCCCAATTTAACTTTTTTTCCTTTTTTCCTCCCTTTTATTGGTTAAACTAGATGGACTTGTGTCTTTTCTCAACCAGACTAACTATGTAACTATGTAACAGTAAAGTGTTTCTGGAACTTAACATACATGTTGGCATCTTTTTCCAATACATTTTTAAGGGCCCTTTCTAATGCTGTAATTTTTTTTTCAGGTTCCTTTCAAACAGAAAAGAGGTTATACTAAAGATATCAGTCAATACTACAGCCCATCTATGGTGGAAGACCCTTGGGCAGAACTGCAAGCCAAGAACACTAAATTCACATCACAAGATTCTGCCGGAGTACATCACAGCTTTATTGCCAGATCACAGGCACCTTCATGAAATATTTAGCTAAATATCTCGAAAGGAGACTAGATAGATGACATTTGAGGATACAACAAATATAACTCTTAGTAAAAATAATGCAAGCAGGCCTATACCCCATACAGGCCAGTATAGAGTAAACATTTTCTCTATTGCACAACTTAATTATAGAGATGGCAAAACAAGTTCCAGATTCTGGTGGGGTAAATGCCACCTTGAACAAGTTCAAGTTGCTTGTATGTTGGCTTACTTTGTGTGTGGCTTTATGACTGATTATGACTGAAGGATAAGGGGAAAGGACAGACCTTGAAATCAACTTTGCCTACATAATAATTGCATAGGCACTGTTTACATTCCATATATACAGTATATGTCTTATTACCCATGTTAATGGCCAACTGATCTGCCCACATGTGGAAGTATTTACTACGGCCCTGTAATCCATATTGGTAATTCACATATCCATACATTGAAGGCCTTTGACATCCATGTATATTTGATTGCATTTCTTCACGAGAGTAGAGGTTCTATATTTCACTTTACCCAAGACCTTGCAAGTGGACATTATAGACACCTTTTTTGTCCTGAGAATTGCTTTTTATACTACAGTTGCTATTTTCAAGAGCATTTTTTATTACATACTTACCTTTGCTCCGGGGTCCTGCGCACAGGTAATTTCGTGTCCAGTCTAAGAAGTTTTCAAAATAAGAAGCATTGGGATGAACATTGTATTACATTTGCATATTTACATGCTTGTTGATTACCCACAGTAAATCTTTCATGTAGGTTTTAAAAAAATTCATATTAAATGTGATATTTTATTCTATAATATTGTGTTTATGTGTCCAGATATGCATATACAGTATACCTCTATATGAATTATTTTCAAGTGGGTACCCCCCTCCTGCCACACTGCCTAGATACCCCTCTGCTGTCACATTGCCCTTCTGTCACTATAGTGGGTGTGGCGGGAGGATGGTTTGGGGAGGAGGTGCCAGATGGACAGGGGGGGGTGTGGAGGGGCCAAAATGAACTTTCCCCTAAGTCCCCCCACCTGTCACACTGCCCTCCTCCTGTAACACTGTCCCTCCACCTGTAACACTACCTCCCTCCTGTAACACTGTCCCCCCTCCTGTCACACTACCTCCCTCCTGTAACACTGCCCCCCCTTCTGTCACACTACCCTCCTCCTGTAACACTGCCCCCCCTCCTGTCACACTACCTACCTCCTGTAACACTGCACCCCCTTCTGTCACACTATCCTCCTCCTGTAACACTGCCCCCCTCCTGTCACACTACCTACCTCCTGTAACACTGCACCCCCTCCTATCACACACTAGCTCCCTCCTGTCACACTGCCTAGATACCCCTCTCCTGTCACATTGCCCTTCTGCCACTATAGTGGGTGTGGCAGGAGGATGGTGTGGGGAGGAGGTGCCAGATGGACAGGGGGGGGGGGGGCGCCAAAATGAACTTTCGCCGACAAAAATCCTTGCACCGGCCCTGTTCCCGTCTTGTGTGAATAATGTAGGGCAGTGTGGGGAGGTGGAAGCAAGGGGGGAGTGCTGCAATATTATGGATAGGACAGTCTGTATTCCCATTTGTTTTTAAAGGTCAAGCTAGTATTTTCCAATGTGGGAAATATTTGAATGCGTAGACCAAAGGGATTCATATTGTTTTTATGTATTGCTGGAATGAGTGTATGTGCCAGTGAAAAGAGGATTTATTCTCTAGCAATTTTTTAAGATTAAAGATTATTAATGATAGCTCAGTGTCCTTCTGCTCCTTCTGCGTAAATTCCTTATAGAACCCTAACATAGTGGAGTCCCAATTGGTACCTACATAATCAGTCATATTGAAAAATGTTTTTAATATAATTAAATTAAATTGCATTTCATCGAACCATGGTACAAGAGAGCGAGGAATGGGTATCTACTACGCGGGAAATGTAAGTAAGTTAAGACCATCGATCTATGAAACCGGAATTCCTGCCAACATCCCTGAAAATGTAGTACAAAAACAAGCAGGTTCCTCTGTTCCTTTGTGGGGGTCTTAAAGGCAGAAATTCCTTGACAAATAAATGTAATGAAAATATATAGATATTTTATTAGAAAAGTTTAAAAATGAATTGGTGACTTATGGGAAGTCACAAAAGGATGCATATATCTATTATACAAAAATACAACATACAATATCAAGAAACATGTGTGTGTATGTATACAGACAACCACTTGAGACTGGCCAGCTGTGAACTGGGTCAGACGATGCCCGACGTGTTTCGAGGTTTGTAGCGACTAAACCTCTTCTTCAGGAGCTAGTGGTTCATTGGTTGTCTGTAAATTAATAAAAAGCAAAAACAAACAAAATTAGCAAATATCATACAAAATATATGAATAAGCATTGCATGTGTAACAGATATAATAGAATAACAACATGAGATCTAACCATGTTTCTTGAGATGTCAGGAAAAATGCATCCGGTTAAAAGAAACGGGGAGAAGTATTCCGCTGCCCCAGATCAGCCAAGATGGAAAAGCCAGGGAGGTCACAGAGCAAACATGTAAAAGTGTTGAAATGGCCTAGTCAAAGCCCAGACCTCAATCCAATCCAATGGAAAATCTGTAGTCAGACTTAAAGTGGTTGTACATCCTGTACAACCACTTTTACCTACAGGTAAGCCTATACAGTGGGGACGGAAAGTATTCAGACCCCCTTAAATTTTTCACTCTTTGTTATAGTGCAGCCATTTGCTAAAATCATTTAAGTTCATTTTTTCCTCATTAATGTACACACAGCACCCTGTATTGACAGAAAAACACAGAATTGTTGACATTTTTGCAGATTTATTAAAAAAGAAAAACTGAAATACCACATGGCCCTAAGTATTCAGACCCTTTACTCAGTATTTAGTAGAAGCACCCTTTTGATCTAATACAGCCATGAGTCTTTTTGGGAAAGATGCAACAAGTTTTTCACACCTGGATTTGGGGATCCTCTGCTATTCCTCCTTGCAGATCCTCTCCAGTTCTGTCAGGTTGGATGGTAAATGTTGGTGGAAAGCCATTTTTTGGTCTCTCCAGAGATGCTTAATTGGGTTTAGGTCAGGGCTCTGGCTGGGCCATTCAAGAACAGTCACGGAGTTGTTGTGAAGCCACTCCTTCGTTATTTTAGCTGTGTGCTTAGGGTAATTGTCTTGTTGGAAGGTAAACCTTCGGCCCAGTCTGAGGTCCTGAGCACTCTGGAGAAGTTTTTCATTTCATATCCCTGTACTTGGCCGCATTCATCTTTCCCTCGATTGCAACTAGTCGTCCTGTCCCTGCAGCTGAAAAACACCCCCACAGTATGATGCTGCCACCACCATGCTTCACTGTTGGGACTGTATTGGACAGGCGAGGAGCAGTGCCTGGTTTTCTCCACACAAACCGCTTAGAATTAAGGCCAAAAAGTTCTATCTTGGTCTCATCAGACCAAAGAATCTTATTTCTCACCATCTTGGAGTCCTTCGGGTGTCTTTTAGCAAACTCCATGCGGGCTTTCATGTATCTTGCACTGAGGAGAGGCTTCCGTCGGGCCACTCTGCCATAAAGCCCCGACTGGTGGAGGGCTGCAGTGATGGTTGACTTTCTACAACTTTCTCCCATCTCCCGACTGCATCTCTGGAGCTCAGCCACAGTGATCTTTGGGTTCTTCTTTACCTCTCTCACCAAGGCTCTTCTCCCCCGATAGCTCAGTTTGGCCCGATGGCCAGCTCTAGGAAGGGTTCTGGTCATCCCAAAAGTCTTCCATTTAAGGATTATGGAGGCAAGTGTGCTCTTAGGAATCTTAAGTGCAGCAGAAATTTTTTTGTAACCTTGGCCAGATCTGTGCCTTGCCACAATTCTGTCTCTGAGGTGTTCAGGCAGTTCATTTTGACCTCATGATTCTCATTTGCTCTGACATGCACTGTGAGCTGTAAGGTCTTATATAGACAGGTGTGTGGCTTTCCTAATCAAGTCCAATCAGTATAATCAAACACAGCTGGACTCAAATAAAGGTGTAGAACCATCTCAAGGATGATCAGAAGAAATGGATAGCACCTGAGTTAAATATATGAGTGTCACAGCAAAGGGTCTGAATACTTAGGACCATGTGATATTTCAGTTTTTCTACTTTAATAAATCTGCAAAAATGTCAACAATTCTGTGTTTTGCTGTCAATATGGGGTGCTGTGTGTACATTAATGAGGAAAAAAATGAAATTAAATGATTTTAGCAAATGGCTGCAATATAACAAAGAGTGAAAAATGTAAGAGGGTCTGAATACTTTCCATCCCCATTGTATTAAGGCTTACCTGTAGGTGCTTGAAATATCTCCTCAATCGCCATGGTTTTGGAGACATTTACTAAAAAGCCGAGCGCCGATGACTACGGCGCATGCGCCCATTAGAAAGGGCGCATTGTGCCGTTTCTAATAGGGGTCATGCCGTGACTGGCGGCTCCCGCACATGTGCGGGAGTGACATCACGTGACCCTGGCCAGTCACAGAGCCGGAGTTCGTGGCCCGGAAGGAAGAGGGGTGAAGTTGGACGCTTCCAGCTAGTGGGGACAACAGAAACATCGCAGGTTTCGGTTTCAGGTAAGTGACACATAATGGGCTACTATGCGATGCATAGTAGCCCATTGCGCTTTACCTTTGCAGGGATGAGGAAGTAAAACTCACCAGAGTTTACTTCCTCTTTAAATATTGCTGTTCACAAGCGCAAACCATCCAACTTGAAGGAGCTGGAGCAGTTTTGCAAGGAGGAATGGGCAAAAATCCCAGTGGTAAGATGTGGCAAGCTCATAGAAACTTATCCCAAACGACTTGGAGCTGTGATAGCCGCAAAAGGTGGCTCTACAAATTATTGACCTGGGGGGGGGGGTTGAATAGTCATGCACATGGACTTTTTCTGTTATTTTGTCCTATTTGTTGTTTGATTCACATTAAAAAAAAAATCTTTAAAGTTGTGGGCATGTTCTGTAAATTAAATGATGCAAATCCTCAAACAATCCATGTTAATTCCAGGTTGTGAGGCAACAAAACACTAAAAATGCCAAAGGGGGTGAATACTTTTGCATGGAACTGTAATAAATATTGGACAATAGCATTGTGATGATGGAAAGAAATAGCTAAAACTATCTAGACACAATAATAGAGGGTGTCGTCTTAGGCTGGGTGGCAAACCTGCATTTTAAATGAGCCTACAAATAAAATGTTAATAGACGGGGCATTTTATGTGAGAAAACAAAACAAAGAAAGAAAAAGTAAATCTGTTTGAGCAACTGCCTTATTTTCTTTGCAATTGCTAATCATCTCATCTTTACAAATACAATGTATGAACTAGTAGTAGATAATAGTAGCAAATCAGTTGTAAAACATACAAAAAATACTATTACTTTATCTATAACATATTAATTGTATAAAAACACATTGTTGACTATTTTTTTCAGAGAAGAAAAAAAATCATCCAGAGAATTCGTCCATATAATGTATAGAACTAGAAGCAGCCATTTTCCCATTATAGAATATAGTGGAAAGAAAGTTTGGGATGAGGGACCACTATAAGGAACCCTCTGAATGTTGGACACTAGTGTCCGGTACCACATCCTATGACAGAAATTGCACAAAAATTCCAAAAAACTAGATAGAGGACTTTAACGATACCACTTGAGTAAAATAGAAAAAAAAAATAATTGTACAAATTTAAAAACATGTAAACCATGCATGAAGACACATCATTGGAACGGAATTGGATAATCTAGAATATATATACCTGTATTCTATTTGACACATGAGATGTTTTTGCCTGATGGTAACTATCTTTCAAAATAATTTATCTGTAGGTATGTGGACTAGTAATGATATTGGATATAAAGCACAGTGTATGTGTGCACCAGTAATTCTTACCATTAGGCTCTCAGAACAAAAACATGTGGTACTTTTTAAAGTGGAGGGCCACCCTAAAATAAAAAAAGTGCATTAATATTCTTTAAAAAAATGTTAAAAAAACAATTGAATTTTTTTTTAACTTACCTGAAACCCCTGTTGCTAGGCAGTCTTCCTAATCTGCCTCTTCCTATTGCGCGACGCTTCCTCCTCTTCGGCAAGCGGCCCCGTTGCATTCTGGGACATGTGTGTGTCCCAGAAAACAACGGGGTCATTCACAAAGCGCCGCGTTACTCGCGTATGCGCAGTAGGAAACTGGCACTGATGCCGCAAGGCTCCCCTGCCTGTTTTCCTTCGTTAAGATGGATTCGCCAGCAGCCGATCCGATGGCGGGCTCACTGGACAGGTAAGTGTCCTTATTAAAAGTCAGCAGTTACAATGTTTGTAGCTGCTGACTTAAAAAAAAAATTGCGGTCGGAACACCGCTTTAAGTCAGGTTTAGGTATCCCAGGTCAACCTATTGTAAATCAGTGGCTTGTCAAGTAGTTAAGCAAGATTAAAGTGTACCTAAACCCAAAAACAAAAATCTAATACATTGCAGGTTACCAGACCTTAGATGTGCTGACTGCATTTGTTTTAATTTTTAGGCTAAGAACATTTTCAGTAAGTACAGAAAATACCTTGTTGATCCCACCAGAAATGCTATATTGATTTATTGTTGGCTGAGTTTAGCAATGAACGGGCTGCATTCACTTACTAGATCATATATATATATATATATATATACCACTTAACCCTTATCCTCACATTTACATTTGATCCCTAAAATGTAACCTCACACTCAACTCTCTGATCATAGTTCAGGCTAACTCATGCCACTATTCTAACCCCTGTAAGCCCACATATACCCTTTTGGGTGCCAAATCAAAAAAAAGCTCCCTCTCCAAAAGTTTCCAGTGCCTAAATTTCCATATAAAACACCAATTTGATAAAAAGGACAAGGCACTGAACATTATATAATTGTTCAAGTGCTGAAATGCATCCACCCAACCTTCCCATACATACGAACACTCGTTTCCTGTGCATAGGCATGTTAAACTTGTACACTTCTTGTGCTACTCTTATTTCTGCAGAAAGGGTAAATAATAGATCATCCAAAGAAAATGTCCCATTCAGCTAAATTTATCTCCTGTGCAAAACAAGCAACTTTATTGCAAACCTGTCAAAAATACAACTGTCTAATGTCTCTGGGATCTTTACTTTCGTTAACATGAAAAAATGAATTGAGACTTTGGGGTTGATTTACTAAAGGCAAATGTGATGCTCACTTTGCAAAGGAAATTTGCACTTTGCAAGGGAATTTGCCCCAGAGCTTAACAAAGAAGGTGAAGCTCTGCTGACTTCCATCATCCAATGACATGTACCATGTGTGACATTTTCTTTTACATGATTGGGTTTTCTTTGCGATGTTTAACATTACCACATTCACTAAGCTCTGGGGCAAATGCTCTTGCAAAGTGCAACTTCCCTTGCAATGTGAACATTTGTCTTTGGTAAATCACACCTTTTTAAGTCAAAACTAATGAAAAGAAAACATAAATATGAGAATGCATGTATTATCAGTTTTTCTTCTTAAAGCAAGATACCAACAGTAAAAGGAAATTAGAGTAAAATGTGGAAAGGGTAGAAGGGATCACTGCTGGAATTAACTGAATGGCATATGTCTATAAAACTGTCAGACAGAAAAAGTGCCTGACAATTTTGAGGGTGTGGGAATACACACTACAGTGTAAGCAGTAGCTTTGTAAGTTGAAAATACATTTTTGTTGTTTATTTGCTATTTTCACATTATCACTGGTAGTTTAGCCCTATAACAGAGGATTATACAGGGGATACCCTTTGACTATGTTTTTCCATTCAATAGGTCTATAAAACACTGAGGATGTTGAATACAAGCTGTTACAGGATCAATACCTTGTATATTGTTACTTTTTCTAAATCATGCATCCAGCCACGAAAAAAATAAATAAAAAAAAAATGGAATATACTGTATACATTTATATTATTATACATGATTTATATAGCGCCAACAGTTTGAGCAGCACTTTACAACATGAGGGCAGACAGTACAGTTACAATACAATACAGGAGGAATTAAATATATAAAATTAATGTGTCTTATTTATTGCAAAACATGTTTTTCCTGAAGTTTTTTTTTTCATATTTGTACTTTGCTTCTACCATCTTTTTGAAAACTACTCTACTCAACACCCAGATCATTTTTGCCACGACATATTATAGTGTAAAATTGCTTGCACTTTATTGTTTTGTAAAGCAAATAATGCCATGTTTCATATTTCAGTAAAGTACAAAATTTACCAGACCTTCACTCTGCACAAGTTTAATTATTTGCTCCCTCCTATCTTTATTTACAGAATTGTCTGCTAACATATGAAACTGCTTAGATGCTGCTATTGGTCAGTGAAAACAATGCCTTCATTTACATGTCAAAGAAAGCAAAAACAAAGTTTCTACCCTCGTGGACATAAAAACTAGCCAGAGTAAAAACAACATGCAGACATCCAGAGAGAGCCAAGGCTAAGGTAAGCTAATGCTATTTAATTCTCAAGTGTAGTATCTGTTCTTATCAGTTTTCAGGAGGGACAATATCAGTGCCCTATGGAGAGAAAGGGGTGCTGGCTAGTATCCCTCTTTGATGTAATTGGTAAGGAATGGTGATTTGGTGGGAGGGCTTTTTCCTCCTGGGTTGAATCTGGCCCTGTGCACAGGGCTTGCCCCTAGTTGTAGGCAAAGCTCTCCCTAAGCTGTCTAAATTCTCGTGCTTCCTGGTAGGGATGGAGAGGCACTGATCTGGCGGATGGCCGGGCTGTGAAAGAAGTCCGTAGTGTATGTACCCCTGGGGTGGCAGTCCAGGGGTTCCGTAGTACTCACTATGTATTGGCTTCACTTTGAGTTTATTGGCACCAAGGTCACTGCACCATCACACTTTTTCTTCAATCCTGCCTCTAGGGCTGGGCCCTTTGGCTGGGGCCGGAGGAATTTTTGATTCCTGGCCGAAGGGCCTGCTGTGGTATTGCACCATGGAACTTTAGCACTTATCCCCTTTCCATCCCCCCTTTTTTATGAATGTTTGTCACTTTTCCACGGTATATTTTTTTTCACTGCACGATTAGTAGGGTTTAGGTCCTCGAGCCTGCCCTGAAAGTCTTGGGAAGGGGTGGACATTGCCTTCTGGCCTGGTTTGCCCTCTCCTATGGGGTCTTCCTTCGAGGGAGCCCCACCTCGTACTTGGGTTGGCAGACCTCCCAGAGAATGGGGTCCACCTGGATTCGGCTAGATGGGCCAGTGAAGTACCTCAGTCCCTGTCAGGAGTCTTGCGCCCCAGGGGATTAGGGAAAGGGTCCTTCCTCTTCGGAGGAGGACCATGTGTACACCCTGTGCACTTTTTTGTCTTCTCACATTTTGTGTGTGCACTTTATTTTTGCAACGGGTGTTAGGTCGAGTGTGTTTCACATGGGCTTTAAAAAAAAATCTATTTAATTCTACATAGATTTAAGCTTGGTTTACAGTGCACTAGTAGAATTTCCAACGCAAATTCTTCGGAAAATTCAAATTAAAATTTTCAGTACATTCAATGTTAGTCGAAATTATTTCAAGATTTAATTTCTAACATTTGATTTTGAATGAATAAATGAATGGTCTTTACCAAATTAAAACAACATACACTGTTAGAAAATTGTAGATTTGAGAACAAAATTGTACCAGTATATACCCAATTTTATATACAGTAGCGCAAACTGAGCATTTGTCAGTTTTGTAAAGGAAATTTGTAAGTTTTGTATATTATTGTATTTTATTTTGTATGTATTGCACACTGCACTCACTGTACACAAGGCACTAATAATTTTTTCAATACATGTTTGCATTCTTTCGAGTCCTGTTTAGAATTAGCCTGCCTATGTTATGCCCCTTGTTACCATAAAAGTACAATTGTAATATTAATGTGATACCTACGTAACCATGTGTATAGAAACCTTCTATTGCTTAAAATAAATATAATATACATTCAGACTCTCTGATTCTTCAAACGGCAGTGTTAGTTAATGAGGGACCCTCTGAAACTTGCCAGTTTATTGCTTACATGTCACCTTTTACTATCCGATTTACATTTTATCTGTATACCATGCCTCTGTTCAGAATGTATATTCAGATCTCTCAGCACTCAGTGCACAGCTGATTGCCATCTTACACCTATGACTAATGTAAGTCCTCCACAGGAGTTTTAGGTCCTACTATCTTATATACATTCATAGGGAAATCTATATTCTATATATTTTATTATTAACCTAGTCAAAAACCAAGAGTTAGGTGCCAAAATGTAAATGTGTTTGTTTCATTTCAGGTAAAAAAAGACTATGTCACATCAGTTCAAATCTCCCACTTTGACAATGGGTCCAAAAGTCATGTCCCCATTCCTCGCCTCATCTCCAAGACATGTTTTACCAACAGCCTGGTATCCACCATCGCAGCCCTGGTGCATCAAGAATGGAACACCCCCTCAAGGTAGCGGAAACCCTTACTACAACCAATGGCATAGTTCCAATGGGTACTGGGGTTCACCTAGACAATGGTCTCCAAACAGATGGGAGCCATCTCGCACCTATCACCATACTTGGAGGTCAAGCCCAAGAGCACATCACAATTCTCATTTTAAGCACAGTTCAGAGCATTCCTCAGTGTATAGCGAAAGGAAGGATAACAGGACGCAGGTAAGAATAATTTTATTTACGCTGTTTGCAAAGATGCTTCCATAATCAAATTGGCCCAAAAGGAACTATTTAAAATGAAATAGTGAAATGAAGACCGTGATTCGACTTTAAATTAGCATTGCAGTAAGGAAATTGGCATTTTCAGAAGGACAAATCAACATTAGACCAGTGTCAGTGGTGTAATGGGTAGCACTCTCACCTAGCAGTAAAAGGTTGCTGGTTCGAATCACGACACTACCTACCTGGAGTTTGCATATTCTCCCTGTGCCTGTGTGGCTTTCCTCTGGGTACTCCGGTTTCCTTCCACACTCCAAAGACATGCTGGTAGGTTAATTGGCTTCTGCCCAAAATTGTCCCTAGTAAATTAATGTGAGTTGGGGACCTTGGATTGTGGGCTCCTTGAGGGTAGGGGCTGATGTGAGTGTGTGATGTATGTGTAGAGTGCTGCATAAATTGAAGGTGCTATATGGGTACCTTAAATAAATAATAATATAATAGATTAGCATCTTAATGAGACATAATGTACAGGGATAGGGACAATTGTAGACACTCACTCAGGATGGACTGGTGTCTTTATTCAAGCTTACTAAGTATGTAACATTAGCAATCCCAATATTACTCTCAGGGCAGGTTTCTTTGAGAATGGCTTACAAGTTAACTTTCAAACATTGTTGTCAGTTCTCTCTGATTTCTAGGGAAGTCCATGGTTTTGAATGTATGGTCCTGAAATGTTTGTTTTCAAAACTTTAGTGAGCTGCAAAACAACTGTAGAAGGAAGGACAAATATTTGATCAAATAGACATGTTACAGTTTTTATATCAGAGGAACGTGTGGAGAACTTAGCTGCCCCAATTTAACTTTTTTTCTTTTTTTTCTCCCTTTTATTGGTTAAACTAGATGGACTTGTGTCTTTTCTCAACTAGACTAACTATGTAACTATGTAACAGTAAAGTGTTTCTGGAACTTACCATACATGTTGGCATCTTTTTCCAATACATTGTTAAGGGCCCTTTCTAATGCTGCAATTCTTTTTTCAGGTTCCTTTCAAACAGAAAAGAGGTTATACTAAAGATATCAGTCAATACTACAGCCCATCTATGGTGGAAGACCCTTGGGCAGAACTGCAAGCCAAGAACACTAAATCAACATCACAAGATTGTGCCGGAGTACATCACAGCTTTATTGCCAGATCACAGGCACCTTCATGAAATATTTAGCTAAATATCTTGATAGGAGACTAGATAGATGACAATTGAGGATACAACAAATATTTTTTTTTGTTTAATAAATTTTTATTAATGTCAGGCAAGATCCAAGTACATAAAGAGAAACCCACCACAAGCTTGGGCGTAATAAACATACATAATATGGTACAAAGTCCCGATCATAGTAAAGTACAATAGAGAAGTAGGTAAGCAGGCTATGGGTAACCAACACTATTATAATGTACAATATATTATTAGAAACAGGATCCAATCCCGACAGATCTTTCTCTTATACATAATATTAAAAGAAAGAAGAAAAGAAATGGAATAGAGGGAAAAGAATAAAAAGGAGAAAAAGAGACAGAGGTATGAAGCAAGATGGGAAGGGGGGGGGGGGGAGTGGTAGGAGGTGTCTACCTCAGTCAGTGCAATGCATTTTAGTGTACAAGCACATTATTTGGCTACAGTCATAATTTCCGCGTACGCCGCGGTATACTTGAAGGCGAACCATTGGGACCATATTTTCCTCCCCAAATCTGATTTATTTCTGAGGGAAAAGGTTAAATCCTCCATGTAGTATGTGTGGTCAACCTCGCATAACCATTGGCGCAGAGAAGGAATTTTGGAGGTTTTCCAGCACCTAGGAATGAGAGCTTTAGCAGCGTTTAACAAATGTGGTGTGATGGATTTTTTATATGGTCCCGCTGGTTCGTCTGTACAATGTAACAATACCTGCCAGGGGTCGTTTGGAATCTCCGAACCTTGGATTTCTTTTATCCAATGGAGGATGGTGAGCCAAAAAGGCCTGATAAGAGGACAGGACCACCAAATATGAGCATGCGTCCCTCTCTCTCCACAGCCCCTCCAGCAGAGAGGTGAATCCTGGGGAAATAGCTTGTGTAGCACAGCCGGGGTGTAGTGCCACCTGGTTAAGAGTTTATAGTTAACTTCAGCTGTTTTCGAGGATATAGATGATGTGTGAGAGAGTAGTAGTATAGAGGACTTCTGCGTTTCCGTTAGGGTGTGATGAAGATCTTTCTCCCAGTTGCGAAGGAAGCTAGGGTATCCAATTGTGCCCAATGATCTAAGCGCTTTGTAGAAATAGGAAAGGGGTTTCTCCATTGGGCTGTCACCTACAAAGGCTGACTCTATCCCCGTCAGGTTAGATACATCCCGCAGTGGTTTAGGAAGGGATTTAACGAAATCAGATAATTGTAAATATCTCCAAAGATCCATAAGCGATGGGTTCGGAGCCGCTGAGAGAGCGGATAAAGGTAAGACGACAGAGTCTTTTGTGACTTGATGTAGTAAGACCGAGTTCCCCAGATTCCAGGAGTGTAATCTAGGGTCAATGTTCCCCGGGGGGAAATACATGTGACCAGTGAGTGGCATAAGGGGGGAGTTATATTGCCAAGCGTGCTTTTTACAAAGTGAGTCCCAGGTCCTTAGGGTGTAGTTCGTGAGAGGAGAAGCATCTATTGATAAATGCCTGGTTTTCGTCGGTATCCAGATTAGAGGGTAAAGGTCAGAGCCCCCCAATGCCACCTCCAATGACACCCAGAGTTTTGAGTCCTTATGATATTTCCAATCTGAGATTCTGGATAGGATAACTGCCAAAAAGTATTGTTTAATGTCTGGAAGGGCCAGACCACCCTCCGCTTTTGATCTAGTAAGAAGAGATCTGGACAACCTAGGACTACGTCTACCCCAGACATATCTGCAAATCATAGTTGTTATACGTTTGAAGTACTCAGCTGGAATTTGAAACGGTATCATTTGAAACAGAAAGAGCAGCCTGGGCAGTATGTTCATTTTGACCACTCCAATCTTTCCCAGCCATGAATGTGCAATTTGGGACCATTTTTGGAGATCAGATTTGATCAAATTTAAAAGAGGCATAAAGTTAGCTTGGAATAAGGAGGACAATGAGGGAGTAAGGAATATACCTAAATATTTCATGGCTTTTTTTTGCCAACTAAAAGGGAAGGATTCTTGTAGGTGGGTCACAGTTTCTTTGGGGACTGAGATGTTCAGGATTTCAGATTTTGTCATGTTAATTTTAAAATTTGAAATTTGGTTAAAGGTCGAAAAGGCCTGCATTAAGTTAGGAAGGGTAATTCTGGGTTGTTGAACGTAGAACAGAATATCATCCGCATATGCGGCATACTTGTGTTCAAAGGAGCCCACAGTAATGCCGTGTATATTCGGGTTGTGTCTTACGGTGGATAAAAAGGGTTCTAACGAAAGGGCAAATAAAATCGGTGAAAGGGGGCAGCCCTGACGTGTACCGTTATGTAGTGTAAAAGGATCACTGAGAGTGCCATTAACTCTAAGTTGGGCTGTAGGGTAGTTATATAGGGCTGCTATTTGGGTCAGAAGAGAGGCGCCGAGTCCCAGGTGAGCCAGGGTCGCCATGAGGAACTCCCAGTCCACCCGATCAAACGCCTTCTCGGCATCCGTTGACAACAGTAGGGTGGGCTGGGAGGACCTACGCACATGGGCAATCAGGGAAAGGGTACGTAGAGAGTTATCTCGCGCCTCTCGTCCGGGAATGAAGCCCGTTTGTTCATTCGACACCCATTTAGGGATTAAGGGGAGAAGTCTGTTAGCTATTAGTTTTGCATATAATTTAGCATCGATGTTTAACAGGGAGATGGGGCGATAACTACCACAGCAACTAGGGTCTTTTCCCGCTTTAGGAATAATAGTGATGTGCGCATGCAGGGTTTCTGGTCTAATGGGATCTCCGGAGGAAATTGAGTTGGCATAATTAGCTAATCTCGGTAACAAGATGTCTGCAAACGCACGATAGTATGAAACCGTAAGCCCATCCGGGCCCGGAGCCTTGCCCGATTTCATAGCTTTAAGAGCTTTGCGTAACTCTTCCGAGGTGAATTCCCCGTCTAGAGTTGATAATAAATCGTCTGCCAATTTTGGAAGTTTAGCATTTGCGAGGTAATCATGAATAGCCTGTTTGCGAGTGGTTTGGTCTGGTATATTGTGTTGAATGTGATAAAGTTGTTGATAAAACGTTCTAAACTCCGCCGCTATTGCAGGGGTGTGGTAAACGAATTCATCCGTTTTAGATTTCACTTTAGCAATGAAAGAAGCTGCTTTTTTTTGTTGTAGAGAGCGAGCCAGCAACCTGCCAGGTTTGTTGCCCCATTCATATGCACGTTGGGCTGTAATGTGAAATTGCTGTTTCTGTTCAGTGTGGAAGAGATTCTTCAGATCTTCTCTCTTTTTAGTCAGGGCTTCAAGCACCTGTTTTGCAAGACCCGCTTTGTGTTGTCGTTCAAGCGTGCCTATATCTCTGAGCAGTTCTGCTTGCTGTGTCGCTCTCTCTTTTTTTTTCCTAGATCCTAGTTCAATCAGTTTACCACGTATGAAGGCCTTATGGGCCTCCCAAAGTACTCCCGGTGAAGTCTCCGGGCAGGTATTTTCCCTGAAGTATTGTACCAGTTCCCCAGCAATAGCTGCAGTGTCTATGTCATCTGTGAGTAGGTTTTCATTCAATTTCCAGTTAGCAATCCTAATTGGTATGGATGGGATTTTTATCTGGAGGATGACTGGTGAATGATCTGATAGCGTGGAGGTTTCTATTTTAGCGTCAGTGACCAGGGGAAGATGAAAATGATCAATAAGGAGGTAATCGATGCGCGAGTAGGAGTGGTGTAAGTGTGAGAAGTGAGTATAGTCCCGTGTCTTGGGATTGAGGATTCTCCAGACGTCCATTAGCTGGGCGTCTTGTAGGCGTTTACGGATGAGTGTTAATCGTCTGTGCGTGATACAGGATGCGCCCGTGGATGTATCGATTGGGGGCTCCAAGGGAGCATTAAAGTCCCCCGTAAGCAGGACACATCCCCGGGCGAACTCCGTCAGTTTAGTGAGGGTGGCAGCTAAGAAGCCAGTTTGGTCTCGGTTGGGAGCGTATAGTGTGGCTATGGTGCATAACATACTGCCCAGTTTGCCCCTGATAAATAGGAAGCGCCCCGATGGGTCACTCACCATAGTCTCGAACGAGAACGAGGTACCCCTGCGAAAGCCAATGGCCACACCTTTGGACTTGCGGATATCAGAGAGGCTATAGTACCACGTGGGGTAATTTGAGGAAAAAAGTTTTACATTCGTTGTGTGTGTTAGATGGGTCTCCTGTAGGCAGACAATGTCGGCCCGCAGGCGATCCAACTCTCTAAACAAATTGTGTCGTTTACCTGGAGCATGCAGACCACGGACGTTGAGTGAGAGTATGTTGAGCTTAGCCATTGACTCCGTCAGGGGCACCTCGCTTCTTCAGATCTGAGGTAGACACAAATACAAGGGTTAGGGCGGGGAGAGGGTGGGACAGGGATAAACCAGTAGAGGAGAGAAAGAGAGAGGAGAGACGAAAGAAAGAAAAAGGAAAAGAATGGGAAAAAAGAGGTAGATTCAATACCACAGTCGCCACCCCTGATATGTCAGGGTAGCAAACAGCATGCATAGCACTGCAGCATATAGTAGGGGTATATCGCGAGTCCCGCACACCCGTAGCCCCAGTCCCCGGAAGGACGTTCCCACGGGAGCACGGGACCCCCCGACACCCCCGAGGAGGCGGGTCCGCCGCCTGGAGCGGCAAACAGAGAGCGCTCAACGTGGCGCGTCTGTCTGCCCCAGGGCTCCGGAGCCGGCACAGTCAAGTTGTTATAACACGAAGGGTATTTATTATACAACTCGAGGTTTAAATTTAACCACGAAAACCTTTAAACCTGGTAACACCTGAAGTGTTACAGTCCCGGCAGTCTTGGGTTTGGGTCCCTAAACCAGGGAGCCAAAACAAAAGAGGAAAAGGAAAGTTATGCGCACAAGTTCAAAAAATAGAGAAAAAAGAGAAAAAAAAAAGACTGAATAGTCTACTAATGGGAGAAACATCAGAAAAAACTTTCTCTTCCTTATATATAACAGTAGAGATAACAATAATTGCAAGTGCAAAAAAGATCCTTTATGTCAGAACAAGATGCTTTATACTGTATACTTGCTGCCACCGTCGAGGACAGGTTGTTGCAGGCCCAAGTCAGGATCCAGTTGTTTCCGTATGTGATTCACCCATCTTGCGGGGGAGATGAACCGGAGGAGCCAGATTTGCGCCTGTGGTCTACTTTCTGCCACCTAGGTTCCGTAGAGGGGGTAGGGGAAGGAATGAGATCCTGCCATCCCGGGAGCTCTGGTGTGGGTATGTTAAGCTCTTCGCAGAACTTTTCCAGGTCCTCTGGGAAGCGAAGTGTCGCCGTCTTGCCCTCCTTACGTGCAATGAGGGACGCCGGGAACCCCCAGCGATAGACAATAGATGCAGCACGGAGCTGTTCAGTGAGAGGACGCAGAGCCCTGCGTCGATCCAGCGTTTCCCTAGCTAGGTCTGGGAAGAATAGGAGGGAGGCCCCGTCAAAGTCCAGAGGTGATTTTTCCCGGGCCTTCTTCATGATTAATTCCTTCTCCTCAAAATAGTGCATCCTGCATATCACGTCTCGTGGGACCTCCGTTGACAAGTTGCGGGGGCGGAGGGCCCTGTGAGCACGGTCTATTTTCAAAGGAAAGTCCGCGGCCTGGCCGAGCAGGCCATTAAATATGCCACGCAGCGAGGGGAGGAGGTCGTCCTCGCCCGTGGCCTCCGGCAACCCTCTTATCCTAATGTTGTTCCGCCTGTTGCGGTTCTCCTGGTCCTCGATTTTGTAGAGGGCCATTCTGTGTGCAATGGAGAGGGTGCGGGCGGTGTTCTGCAAGGCCCTAATGGCGGTCGCGTGACGATCCAAACGTTGTTCGGTCTCCTCCACTCGCTCCAACACGTGCGTAAGATCCGATCTCACTGCAGAGAGCTCTTTCTTAATCGAGCGTTCCAGACCCGCAAACAGGGACGCCAGCTCCGACTTGGTGGGGAGATCACTTACGAGTGCCGCCACGCCAGGATACTTAGGTGCACCTTCCTCCCCTTCTGAGCAGGCCGAAGTCGCTGGGGAGTGTCTCCCTGGTTCAGATCTGTGGCGGGAGGCGGAGCACGCGCCTCGAGGAGAGCGGCCTAGTCCGTCCAGGTCAAGGGAGTCCTCCGGATCAGTGGCTAGGAAACGTTTTATGGATCCCGAAGGGGTTCCTTTTTTGGGCAGAGACTTGCCTGATCTCTTCCGCATGGTGTGGGGGATTGTGCCGGGTAAAGGTCTTGGCTTAAGCTGATGAAAAGTAGTGCCAGCGCCGGAGCCCAAGGAAGACACGTCTTTACCGCTGCATGACGAAACCACCAGGATACAACAAATATAACTCTTAGTAAAAATAATGCAAGCAAGCCTATACCCCATATAAGCCAGCATAGAGTAAACATTTTCTCTATTGCACAACTTAATTATAGAGATGGCAAAACGCGTTCCAGATTCTGGTGGGGTAAATGCCCCCTTGAACAAGTTCAAGTTGCTTGTATGTTGGCTTTGTGTGTGGCTTTATGACTGATTATGACTGAAGGATAAGGGGAAAGGTCAGACCTTGAAATCAACTTTGCCTACATAATTATTGCATAGGCACTGTTTACATTCCATATATACAGTATATGTCTTATTACCCATGTTAATGGCCAACTGATCTGCCCACACGTGGATGTATTTACTACGGCCCTGTAATCCATATTGTAATTCACATATCCATACATTGAAGGCCTTTGACATCCATGTATATTTGTTTGCATTTCTTCACGAGAGTAGAGGTTCTATATTTTACTTTACCCAAGACCTTGCAAGTGGACATTATAGACACATTTTTTGTCCTGAGAATTGCTTTTTATACTACAATTGCTATTTTCAAGAGCATTTTTTATTACATACTTGCCTTTGCTCTGGGGTCCTGCACACAGGCCATTTCGTGTCCAGTCTAAGAAGTTTTCAAAATAAGAAGTATTGGGATGAACATTGTATTACATTTGCATATTTACATGCTTGTTGATTACCCACAGTAAATCTTTTATGTAGGTTTTTAAAAAATTCATATTAAATGTGATATTTTATTCTATAATATTGTGTTTATGTGTCCAGATCTGCATATACAGTATACCTCTATATGAATTATTTTCAAGTGGGTGCCCCCCTCCTGTCAAACTGCCTAGAAACCCCTCTGCTGTCACATTGCCCTTCTGTCACTATAGTGGGTGTGGCGGGAGGATAGTGTGGTGAGGAGGTGCCAGATGGACAGAGGGGGGGGTGTGGAGGGGCCAAAATGAACTTTCTCCTAAGTCCCCCCACCTGTCACACTGCCCTCCTCCTGTAACACTGTCCCTCCACCTGTAACACTACCTCCCTCCTGTAACACTGTCCCCCCTCCTGTCACACTACCCTCCTCCTGTAGCACTGCCCCCCCTCCTGTCACACTACCGCCCTCTTGTAACACTGTCCCCCCTTCTGTCACACTACCCTCCTCCTGTAACACTTTCCCCCTCCTGTCACACTACCTCCCTCCTGTAAGACTGCCCCCCCCTCCTGTCACACTACCTACCTCCTGTAACACTGCCCTCCCTCCTGTCACACACTACCTCCCTCCTGTCACACTGCCTAGATACCCCTCTCCTGTCACATTGCCCTTCTGTCACTATAGTGGGTGTGGCAGGAGGATGGTGTGGGGAGGAGGTGCCAGATGGACAGAGGGGGGGTGGGGGTGGGGCGCCAAAATGAACTTTCGACGACAAAAATCCTTGCACCTGCCCAGTTCCCGTCTTGTGTGAATAATGTAGGGCAGTGTGGGGAGGTGGAAGCAAGGGGGGAGTGCTGCAATGTTATGGATAGGACAGTCTTCAATCCCATTTGTTTTTAACCACTTCAGCCCCGGACCATTTGGCTGCCTAAAGACCAGAGGACTTTTTCCAATTTGGCACTGTGTCGCTTTAACTGCTAATTGCGCGGTCATGCAATGCTGTACCCAAACGAAATTTGCATCCTTTTCTTCCCACAAATAGAGCTTTCTTTTGATGGTATTTGATCACCTCTGCGGTTTTTATTTTTTGCGCTATAAACGGAAAAAGATCGAAAATTTAGAAAAAAAATGATATTTCTACTTTTTGTTATAAAAAAAATCCAATAAACTCAATTTTAGTCATACATTTAGGCCAAAATGTATTCGGCCACATGTCTTTGGTAAAAAAAATTCAATAAGCGTATATTTATTGGTTTGCACAAAAGTTATAGCGTCTACAAGCTAGGGTACATTTTCTGGAATTACACAGCTTTTAGTTTATGACTGCCTATGTCATTTCTTGAGATGCTAAAATCGCAGGGCAGTACAAAACCCCCCCAAATGACCCCATTTTGGAAAGTAGACACCCCAAGGAAATTGCTGAGAGGCATGTTGAGCCCATTGAATATTAATTTTTTTGTCCCAAGTGATTGAATAATGACAAAAAAAAAAAATTACAAAAAGTTGTCACTAAATGATATATTGCTCACACAGGCCATGGGCATATGTGGAATTGCACCCCAAAATACATTCAGCTGCTTCTCCTGAGTACAGGGATACACATGTGTGGGACTTTTTGGGAGCCTAGCCCCGTACGGGGCCCCGAAAACCAATCACCGCCTTCAGGATTTCTAAGGGCGTAAATTTTTGATTTCACTCCTCACTACCTATCACAGTTTTGAAGGCCATAAAATGCCCAGATGGCACAAACCCCCCCCAAATGACCCCATTTTGGAAAGAAGACACCCCAAGCTATTTTCTGAGAGGCATGTTGAGTCCATGGAATATTTTATATTTTGACACAAGTTGCAGGAAAGTGACAAATTTATTTATTTATTTTTTTTTGCACAAAGTTGTCACTAAATGATATATTGCTCACACAGGCCATGGGCATATGTGGAATTGCACCCCAAAATACATTTAGCCTCTTCTCCTGAGTATGGGGATACCACATGTGTGGGACTTTTTGGGAGCCTAGCCACGTACGGGGCCCCGAAATCCAATCACCGCCTTCAGGATTTCTAAGGGTGTAAATTTTTGATTTCACTCTTCACTGCCTATCACAGTTTCGGAGGCCATGGAATGCCCAGGTGGCACAAACCCCCCCAAATGACCCCATTTTGGAAAGTAGACACCCCAAGCTATTTGCTGAGGGGCATGGTGAGTATTTTGCAGCTCTCATTTGTTTTTGAAAATGAAGAAAGACAAGAAAAAACTTTTTTTTTTATTTTTTCAATTTTCAAAACTTTGTGACAAAAAGTGAGGTCTGCAAAATACTCACTATACCTCTCAGCAAATAGCTTGGGGTGTCTACTTTCCAAAATGGGGTCATTTGGGGGGGTTTTGTGCCACCTAGGCATTCCATGGCCTCCGAAACTGTGATAGGCAGTGAAGAGTGAAATCAAAAATTTACGCCCTTAGAAAGCCTGAAGGCAGTGCTTGGTTTTCGGGGTCCCGTACACGGCTAGGCTCCCAAAAAGTCTCACACATGTGGTATCCCCGTACTCAGGAGAAGCAACAGAATTTATTTTGGGGTGTAATTTCACATATTCCCATGGCATGTTTGAGCAATATATCATTTAGTGACAACTTTGTGCAAAAAAAAAAAAAAATTTGTCTCTTTCCCGCAACTTGTGTCACAATATAAAATATTCCATGAACTCGACATGACTCTCAGCAAATAGCTTGGGGTGTCTACTTTCCAAAATGGGGTCATTTGGGGGGGGGGTTTTGAACTGTCCTGGAATTTTATGCACAACATTTAGAAGCTTATGTCACACGTCACCCACTCTTCTAACCACTTGAAGACAAAGCCCTTTCTGACACTTTTTGTTTACATGAAAAAATTATTTTTTTTTGCACAATAAAAGATTAAGAAATTACCGAATATGCTAATATGTATCATTTTGATTGGCCCCCAAATTGGGGCAGAGTCTTGTAAAAACAGCATAAAACAGCGAGTCCTGGAATAAACTATTGTAATCATTCAGCATACCTAATATGTGTGTATGTGTAATTGATTAACCGCCGGCGAGGACCTCCACTGAGCCATCTCCAGAGCCTAGGCCACAAGGAGAAGACGGGCGCCTAACAGTTTTGGTACCAGGAAGTGGTGGGGTGTTTTGAACAGGTAAGACATTTTACTCCTTTTTACCTATTTTTTGGTAACTGGTGTTGATGCTTGCCTTGTTCAAATAACCTTGTATGTCCACCCACTTACATAACTGTGCCTTCGCAACGGACTAAGGCTGGTGTCCCTTGGAGGGTTAAAGAAGGGCTCGCAGGTTTTTTTTTGGTTTTTTGTAGTCTGACTAGGTTGGTCTGACTGTGTTGAGTAGTTATATGTGTGTTTAAAACTCGGGAAGTATAGAATACGCCCGTAGTATAAGGAGTGGCTAAGTGGACGCCCAATTTTTGGGGAAAATATTGAAAAGTGCACTTATTATAACATGTTCATATAATGTAACTTTATTTGGCCACTGTATATATAAGATTTTGCTTGTTTTCTTTTAGGTACCACCGTAAGTATTTAGAGTGTATAGAGTATTAGAGAATTAGAGATAAGTGTATGATATATATGTGTATGACAACTGAATGTAAAGTACTGTATTGATTTAGAGGATTTTTTTGTTAAAGTATTACACATATATGCACTAAATGAACGACCTAAGACAAGAACCTGACTGTAGTGAGATAGCGCCCGCCTGCCCACATTGCACCTTTGGTTTACTGTTCCTTAGTGTTGACAGGACATGGATCCTGCTTACCACTAGACCAACCGGATTTTCATACCGACTTGGTGCAAGGGGGGTTTTTCCTGCCACAAGAAGGGGTACTCTATACCGAGTACTAAGAGTTAACCTTCATAGCTATTTCAGCCCCACTGCCATAAGAGACCAAGGGACTTACTCCCAAGTCAGGGAACAGATTATAGCACAAACAGGTTGCTTTCATCTCTGTCCCTGTACTAGACACACACTACCAAGGTTATTAGATGGGGAATTCTGCGGCAACCCAGACCATGGCCAATCCATCTCCCTATGAGTATGTTAAAAACACACTACCGGGGCCACAGGTAGAACCGTTTTGGACACAGGTCAGAGAGAGGTGCCAACAATTGGGGATACATGACCCGGGACCAGTGGGTCCCTGTTCTGAAGACAAGTGGAAGGAAGTGAGCAAGGTGTGTCAGGTACACAAGCACTCCTACCCACCTGGGAAATGGGAAGACACCCAGTATATGAAAAATTGTTACAAAATATGGAATAAATGCTTAGCCAAATATAAAACAAAGTATGTAACTAAAGCCCCCGCACCAAAACCTGTAAATTCACCCGCCCTATCTCAGCAACCCGAAGCACCCCCCCCCTTATGTGATGGTTAAACAGGAGGATGGAACATTGGGTCCATGTCTTCAGCTGTATCCATCTTTGGATCCAGCAGTATTGGCTACCATGGTATATGGGGCAGCTGATCAGGCACAAGTTACACGATGGGAAAACGAAAGTAGGAACAGGGAAGAGGAAGTCCGAGCAGAAGGTATACGTAGGAGAGAAGAAGAGAGGATAAGTAGGTTGGATCCGAAGGAAAGGGAAGTAGAAGAGAAGTTAAAAGAGCTTAAGAAGAGAAAGGAGGAATTAGAGGAGAAAATGTCTAGAAGGGAGGAAGAGCTAGACCATTACAAAAGAGAGCTAGATAAGAGGGAAGGTGAGATAAGAGAGTATTCTGCGATAACTAAGGAAGAAAGGGATGGAATGTCCCTAGAAAAGGGAGAAGAGGAAGGAGTCAGGAAGTTAAGCCCCAGGGAAAAGGAATGGGAGGAGAAACAGAAAGAATTTAATAAAAGACAGCAGGAAGAGGAAGAAAGGATACAAAGGAAAAGGGAAGATTTAGAGGCGTACGAGAAGAAACTAGAGAAAGAGGCAAGAAGGATTAAGGAAGCTGAGGAAAAGATAATTTCACAGCCATCCACCACACTCAGAAGCCAGAAACCCCCACAGGAGGAAAGGGAGCAGGGTGAATCCTCTACTGAGGAAAGAGAAATGGAAATGGAACAGGAAACTCTGGGTGCCACCTTTAAAGCACCACTTATGCATATAGGGGAGACGGTAGTGCATATTCCCCTACCCCTAGGCACACTGTCAAAAATAAAGGAGTTATGCCCCAGCCCAAAGAAAAGCCCTAGGGAGGCTGGGGCTTTCCTTGCAAAATACAGTGCAGGGACGAGCCTGGATAAAGAAGATATAGCAGGGATTCTTAGTATAGTTGACCCTGACAGCCCAGAAGGGCATCCCGTAGATGCCTTATGGACAGCCCACATAGAAGAAAATAAAGATTGGGTGTCTTTTTGGAAAAGTATGGGGAATCATTGGTGTACTATATACAAGGGTTCATCTGCACTTCAGGAACTTGTCCTAGCAAAACAGGGACCGAAGGAAAAATTCTATGAATTTTGTACCCGGGTATATGGTCTGTGGAAAGCAGTAGATAACGCCAACCCCCAATTGTTCACCACCACCATTATGGCTGGTGGCGATACGAAGGTGACACAGTTGCTTAAATTCACTAATCCAAAGTGGGCAGAACAACCCCCAGATGAATTTATGAAAGATGCTAGGTCACGAGAAACATCAGGGGTATTTGAACAGAAGGGTGGCATTTTTCCCTCCCTGACACCAACCCAGACTCTGCCAACTGGTGGGACCCCGCCCACCCACATAATGACAATGCAACCTTATCCACCAATGCAATCTTATCCCCCAGACCAGGCTTACCCACCAGACCAGGGGTGCTTTAACTGTGGGGAACTGGGGCACTGGAAGTCCCAATGTCCCTACAGAATTAGAACAAACGCCCAAAGAGGAAGAGGTAGGAATCTTAACACCACCCCCCGTCGCCTTCAGGATATCAGGTACCCTCACCCACCACAACCCCAACCACCCCCACCACAACCCCAATACCAGCCTCAGCCTAACAGACCACCCCCACGCATTCCGATGCAGTGGCCATCCGCTCGGCGGACACCACAATAGGGATGCCAAGAGTATGTCCCGTCCCTCAGCCTTGTGTGTTACAATCCATCATGGAAAAGTCTTCCGCAGGTACTATTGCGGGTAGACAATCACCTGATATGTCTACTTTTGGATTCAGGGGCTACATTCAGTAGCCTGAATGATGCCATATATGACACACCGCACTGCACTGAGGGAAACTCTATTGGTATAAATGGGACATCAGTTACCCACCCCATCACTCCGCCATTGCCCGTGGCTACTCCAGAAGGGCAGGAACTGTGCACCCAGAGTTTTGCTGTCCTTGTGGATTGCCCAGTATCTTTAATGGGGAGGGACCTACTCTCAAAACTGAATATCACCATTAAATTTGACAGAGGGGGCTCCCTCACTGCCAGCTCACCGTTCTGCGATTTACATGCTCCAAAGAGACACACTTACAGGGGACTCTTTGCATCATTGCCACCCACTCTAGAAACACATGCTATATGGGCAGACAACAAAGGAAGTGTGGGTTTTATTAACTGTACACCTTACACACCACAAATGCGTCCAGACGCTGTAGTACAATATCACAAGCAATACCCCCTGCCACTTGAAAAAATTGAAGGCATCACACCATTAATCAATGATTACATAGCAAAAGGGATTCTGAAACACATTATAAGCCCCTGGAATACACCAATCTACCCTGTGAAAAAGGCAAATGGGGAGTGGAGGCTTGTACAGGACCTAAGGGCCGTGAACAAGCAGGTTATACCTCTGCCACCTTTGGTGGCAGATATTTCTTTCATCTTTTTGAAAATACCTGCTGATTCCCTTTGCTACACAGTAGTAGACCTGGCGAACGCATTCTTTAGCATCCCGATCGATGATGGGGTATTGCCCATGTTTTCATTCTCATGGGGGAGGGGAAAACAGTTGACCTGGTCAAGATTACCGCAGGGGTACGTGGACAGTCCCGCAGCCTTCTCCATGGTCCTTAATGAGACAATTAAGTCATGGACTGCTGAGCGCGGGTCGGTGCTAATACAGTATGTGGACGACTTGCTCCTGTGCAGTCGATCTGCTGAAGATTGTGCGGTCGATTCCACATCTCTGTTACATCACCTGGCCAGGTCTGGCCACCTAGCATCGCGGAAGAAGACACAATGGTGTCAAAGTCAGGTAGAATACCTGGGATGCATTCTGAAGGAGGGAACCAGGCTGGTATCCCCCAAACGTGCCGCAGCCCTGCAGGCTCTCAGTCCTCCAAGAGACAAAGCAACTTTGCTCTCATTCTTGGGCGCAATCGTATATTGCCGCCAATGGATCCCAGATTGTTCATATTATGATGGCATTCTGAGGGAGGCTACCTTGTCCACCGCCCCAAAGACAGTAGATTGGACAACAGAAAGGCTCTGTGCTTTTCAGGCCTTGTTACAAAGTCTGACTCAGGCCCCCGCCCTGGGATTGGTAGAATATGGCAAACCCTTTCAATTATACTGTGTGGTATCGGGAAATTCTTTTGCTGCAGTTTTGACACAGCAACATGGAACCGGGTACCGACCAGTCTCCTATCTCTCAAAAAAGTTGCCTACCCAAGTACAAGGGATGCCATCTTGTCTACAAAACCTTGCTGCTTGTGCTATGGCAGTTCAGGAGGCTAACAAATCAGTATTAGGCCATGAACTGACTCTCTACACTACTCATTCAGTAACTTACCTTCTGCAAAACATGAACACACAGCATATGACAGCACAAAGGCTTAGTGGGTATGAGATCACACTTCTGAATACTGATAACCTCACCCTCAAACACGCACCACCAAGTAATCCCACTCTCCGTCTTTTACATTCTTTGCTCAAGCTGCCACGAGACCCTGATCAGAAGCACAATTGTGTTGAACAGGTTGCAGCAATAACCAGCCCTCGCCCAGATCTCACTGACATTCCCCTACCAGGAGTACAGGACGTCTTCATAGACGGCAGTTGTTCTCGCCCCTCTGATGCAACATTCCTGACAGGGTATGCCATTGTCCAACTACCTGATGTGGTGTTGGAAGCAAAAGCCTTACCACCCTCCTCGGCACAGGTAGCAGAATTGGAGGCACTCACAAGAGCTTGCATACTTTTCTCTGATGAGGAGGTAAACATCTACACAGATAGTAGGTACGCTTTTGGCGTAACGCATGACTATGGCGTAATCTGGGCGAATAGAGGATTTAAAACCGCTGACAACAAGCCAATCGCTAACTCTACGCAAATTAAAACACTCCTGCAAGCGATTCTTCTCCCAAAGAGGATAGCGGTCATCAAAGTAAAGGCACATTCATCAGATAACAGCAGAGTTTCCAAAGGAAACGCTCTGGCAGACAGAGAAGCAAAAAAAGCCGCTGCCCTATACATTGGTCAGCCAGCCCCCACAACAATGTTCTTCAAGGAACATTTTACATCACCCAACTTTAAAACCGTTGTGGCACAAATACAGGGATTAGCTACAGAGGAGGATGTTTCTTTTTGGGTCAAGGATGGCTTGACCAAGGATCAAGAAGGTCTTTGGTCAAAAGAGGGGAAGATATTGGGCATACCAGAATCAAGCAGTGTTCTCATACTTTCCTATCTCCATGGTCCAGGACATATAGGTACCACCGCCCTAACAAACATATACACAAAGTCTTTCTGTACAAACAACTTAAGTAAACAGGCAAAACTCCTCACCAGCAGTTGTCTGACCTGTGCACAAAACAATGTCCAAGGGAAAAATCATGGATTACATGGCCACCTGCCCTCACCCCTGGGTCCCCTAACAGATTTGCAAATAGACTTCACACACATGCCCAAACAAAAAGGCAATTTAAAATGCCTTTGCGTGATCGTATGCAAATGGTCAGGTTGGGTTGAAGGTATCACATAGGGGGCAAGGGAAAGGAGGAACCCAATAGAGTGGGTTCAAGAAAAGGGGTTACTTCATGCAACAATAGATTCCAAAATGGTATAGTGATAAAATCAATTTTATTGGTCTTGCGCTTAAAAAATGATACACAAAAAGCTCATTAATTGCTAGAAATGGGTACTGCAATTAGGCCTAGAAAACCAGACAAGACAGACTTGACAAACAATACATTAAGAAAACATTTATTGCTACCCGGTCAGGGTACGTCCAAAGATGAAGCTACGTCACTGAATCACGGCGAAACGCGTTGACGTCACTGCGCCACCCGGTCCGTGCGCTCGGGGCAGTGAGAGAGACACTCAGCAAAGGAGCTGATACGAGCTGATACGAGAAGGACACAGCTGCAGATCTGAAAGGGGCAAACCAAAGGCTCGCCAAGCGACCCCGAGAGACGGGAATCCTTACTTATACTGACAAGCGGAGTACCGCAACATACAGCAGGACTTTGTCGATACCCCGCGCCTGCAAAAGGAACGCAACAGCAGCCTTGGCTACTAGGACTATTGAACTGCAATATCCCCGAGTAAGAGCAGCGTGGAAGCCAGTGGTAATGTACAGCCAATAACAAACACTATTCAATACTAATAGCACCTGTGTGTCGATTACACCACAAGTTTACGGCTTAAAGTGATTGCACTACTGCCAGAACATTAACTTAGATTGATTGTTGTCTGCTCTTGGTACCACTGCATAATTGACATCAGTTGGAATCAGTATTTTTAACATCTCCACAGGATATCAAGGACTTCCGAATGAACCTATAGGGGTAATACAGCTATAGGATCAGCCGCATATTACTGCCCTATATCCAATTTAGAGAAATAATTACCCCTGCTACTCATTATCAAGGAATACTATCCTGCTTCTTGTATACTACTGGTGCCTTCTTCTTCCACTGTGTCCTACACTCTCCCATTGCACTTTGCCACAGGGAGCTACACTTTAAGTCTAAACACTAAAATTGAAATCCCCATTTGGGTGGAAAGCCACCAATACAATTTGACTGATTGATATTACCATAAGGCCAAGTGGCAAACTGCAATATGCCCTGACCGGGTAGCAATAAATGTTTTCTTAATGTATTGTTTGTCAAGTCTGTCTTGTCTGGTTTTCTAGGCCTAATTGCAGTACCCATTTCTAGCAATTAATGAGCTTTTTGTGTATCATTTTTTAAGCGCAAGACCAATAAAATTGATTTTATCACTATACCATTTTGGAATCTATTGTTGCATGAAGTAACCCCTTTTCTTGAACCCACTCTATTGGGTTCCTCCTTTCCCTTGCCCCCTATGTGATACTGTATAAGTTATGGTTACAGCAACAATACCCTAACGGGATAAAACCACTAAACACATATACGACCTAACATTGGTTTACTCACGCCTTCCCTTTTTCCCTCCTATCCAGCATTCCCTTCCCTTTCCCCTCCCTTCCCCTTTTCCCCTCAATTTTTGATGGGTTGAAGGTATTCCGTGTACAGGTGAGACTGCTAAAATTGCTGCCAAATGCCTACTGAACCATTGGGTTTGTAGGTTCGGAATACCAACGGCCATATGGTCAGACAGAGGGCCTGCCTTCAGCTCCTCTGTTACACAGACTTTAGCTAAGCTACTAGGCTTACAGTGGAAATTGCACATCCCTTACCACCCACAAAGTGCAGGAGTAGTGGAAAGAATGAATAGGAACATTAAAGACAAGTTAAAAAAGGCTACGGGGGGCACCATGAAAGGATGGTTGGATTACCTTCCTTCTGTCCTATTCCAGATCAGAACAACACCACATGCTAGAACAAAACTCTCGCCCTTTGAGATTTTGATGGGAGTTCCTGCAAACATAGAGCTGCCCCTCTTAGATCAAAACACTGACATTAACATCTATTCTCAACAGGAAATGTACGTGAAAAATCTGGTAAGTATGCTACAGGATATGAACGAACAAGTCTCTGTCACCTTTTCTCCTCTTTCAACAGAACCTACTCATCCCTTCATCCCAGGAGACAAAGTACTGGTGAAACAACTGGCACACAAAAAGAAGGTTGGACCCATTTTCTCTGGACCTTGGAAGATAGAGAAGGTTTCCAGAACTGCTGTACTGACCGATCTAGGAAACACCTGGATCCACGCCAGCCGGTTAAAGAAGTGTCCACAGCAACCCCAGACCCCTGACCCTCCACCAGCATCCCAAGACTTCTCTCTTCAGGAACAGCGACCAGATTTGGAGGACATTCAAGAAGGCATAAAACAAATCTCTGGACGACGAGACGAATCCCCCACCAACAGGAAGAAACGAGTAACAGAACTTTGTACACAGTACCTGACAAAATGATTTCTACCTTTGTGTCAGGAAAAACATTATGCTTCTGGACATGTCTGATTCTGATAGTATTCATACCTACTTGGTTAATAACAAATTGTGTGTACCATCCAGAAGATTTAGGGTCACTAGAAGGGATATGTGGAAATGCACAGACAGCCAATACATCTAGTTTAAAATATAAAAGAAGTATATCCCCCACTGAACCCCCTTCAGGTTTCACTGACAAGATGTTGTTGTTGAAGTTTAAGTACAGTTATGCACAGAAATCTGGTTTTGAGAAATGTTGGATATGCAGCAAACTCCACCCCAGTACAGCCAGAATTCCATTGATGGCCATTCCCTTAAACATCACTCCTTTTTTTGAATGGAACTCCCCCTAGTTCTTGCCAATGTCTTAGAAGTGGCAATGACAATTTTTACCATACTGCTTTTCATATTGTTCTTGTATGCATGCTTCATGTTACTTAAATGCCTCTACAAAAAGGGTAGCGAAGCACATTCCGAAACCATGAAGCTGACTTCCATTACCAGAGATCCCACGGTATGGTACGAGAACCAGGAAAATGAGGCCGAGGGATATGAATCCTTAAGGCATGACGAAAAGGTAGCCGAGGAATATGACTCCTTAAAGCTTGACGAAAAGGTACAATGACCATTTCGATAATATCGAATGGTCAAAGGGAGGATTGTAAGGAGATTCCATAATACATTTCATTATTGATTAATTGTTGATTTCACCCTGTTTATGAGATATGTTCAGGGTTTGCTTATTTGCTTAACCACTTGCCGACCGCCTCACGCCTATATACGTGAGCAGGTCGGCACGGGCAGGCAAAATCACGTACCTGAAACGTGATGCCTTCCCGCGGGTGGGGGGTCCGATCGGACCCCCCCCCGGTGCCCTGGGTGGTCGGGTCTTGTTCGCGGGCGATTGGGGGTCAGGGGGAGGCCATCCATTGATTGCCACCCCCTCCCGATCGCTCCCACGAATCAAATGCTTCCTCTCCCTCTGTAATGTAAACAGAGGGAGAGGAAGTGATGTCATCTCTCCTGGAGCCGGTCTTTTTGATCCGACGCCGAGGAGAGAAGACATCCAAGTAAGTGCACCAACACCACACGCTCAGTAGAACACGCCAGGCACACTTTTCACCCCCCTGTCACCCCCCGATCACCCCCCGATCACCCCCCTGTACCCACTGTCACTCTGACACCAATAGCAGTGTTTTGTTTTTTTTTGCATTGGTGTCAGTTTGTCAGTTATAAGTGTTAGGGCAGTTAGGTTAGCCCCCTTTAGGTCTAGGGTACCCCCCCTTAGGTCCAGGGTACCCCCTAACCCCCCCTAATAAAAGTTAACCCCTTGATTACCCCCCGTCACCAGTGTCACTAAGCGATCGTTTTTCTGATCGCTGTATTAGTGACACAGGTGACGCTAGTTAGGGAGGTAAGTATATAGGTTCGCTGTCAGTGTTTTATAGCGACAGGGACCCCCATATACTACCTGCTAAAGGTTTTAACCCCCTGATTGCTCCCTAGTTAACCCTTTCACCAGCGATCACCGTATAAGTGTTACGGGTGACGCTGGTTAGATAGTTTGTTTTTTGTAGTTTATTATAGTTTATTACAGTTTATTATAGTTTTAGGGCACCCGCCGTTTATTACCTTATAAAGGTTTAACCCCCTAATTGCCCGGCGGTGATAGAAGTTAAGTTTTTAGGATCAGATAAGGCATACACCTCCCTTAGTGCTATAGTATCTGAACGGATCGATATCTGATCCGATCAGATCTATACTCCCCAGCAGTTTAGGGTTCCCTGAAACGCAGTGTTAGCGGGATCAGCCCAGATACCTGCTAGCACCTGCGTTTTGCTCCTCGGCCCAGCCCAGCCCACCCAAGTGCAGTATCGATCGATTACTGACACTTACAAAACACTAAGCACACATAACTGCAGCGGTCGCAGAGTCAGGCCTGATCCCTGCGATCGCTAACAGTTTTTTGGTAGCGTTTTGAATCAGTCGCTGACAGTCGGGAGCTTTTTTGCCTGTGAGTCTCACTAGTGTACCCCTAAATTTAGAGGCCAAAATGGCAAATCGAACACTAGTGAAGAGGCCTACAGGATTCTGAGCATGACAGATAGTGAAGAGGAAGTCACTCATCTGTCAGATTCAGGCTCAGAATACGATCCTGTAGAGGACAGCGGCTCCATGACAGATAGCTCTGACGACGGAGTTGTGGTCCCTGCTAAGGTCAGGCGTACCAGACCCCGAACTTATGCTGTCCTTGAAGTGCAAGAACCGCAGGGCTCTCGTATGGAGCAGAGAAGTACTAGCGCCGCTACTCCTTCTGGTGAACTGGCAAGCACCAGCGGCCTAGTACACCCTGGTCGTACATCCAGCACTGCAGTATCACGTGGTGACGTGGCGAGTCCCATAAGTGCAGTTCAAGCTGGCGAGGTGGCAAGCACTAGTAGTGTCCCGCTGCCACCAAGAAGACGAACACAGGCCCGTCGTGCCCATAGTGCCCTTCCTGCTGCATTGGCCAATCCGAATTGGGTACCCACCACTTCTGCAGCACCCGTACTTCCCCCTTTCACTGGCCAACCCGGAATTCAGGTGGAAACAGTTGACTTTATGCCACTGGATTTTTATTCGCTGTTTTTCACCGAAGATCTCTATAGATCTATTGTGGACCAAAGCAATTTATACGCTGGTCAACACATCGCCACTTTGCCCCAGTCCACCCTTGCCAGAGATTGGAGACCAATTACGGTCTCCGAATTTAAGATCTTTCTGGGCCTTTCCCTCCTCATGGGGTTGAATAAAAAGAGTGAGTTGCGGTCATATTGGTCCACTGACCCAATTTACCATTCACCCTTGTTCTCTGCTTCCATGGCCAGGGCACGATACGAGCAGATTTTGCGGTTCATGCACTTCAACAACAATGAACTCTGTCGTCCTCGTGGAGACCCTGGATACGATCGGCTCTACAAAATTCGGCCCCTCGTAAACCACTTCAACCAACGTTTTGCAGACTTGTTTACCCCCCATCAAGTTGTCTGCGTTGATGAGTCCCTGGTTAAATTTTCTGGCCGCTTGTCATTCAAACAGTACCTTCCCAGCAAGCGTGCCAGATACGGGGTCAAGATGTATAAGCTCTGTGACAGGGCCACAGGCTATACATGTAGATTTATGGTTTACGAGGGAAAAGATAGTCACGTAGAGCCGACAAACTGCCCTGACTACATAGGAAGCGCTGGCAAGATAGTGTGGGACTTGGTGTCACCCTTATTCGGAAAGGGGTACCACTTGTACGTGGACAATTATTATACGAGCGTGCCACTTTTTAGCCACCTTTTTGATCATCAGATTGGAGCATGTGGCACCGTGCGACCTAATCGCCGGGGCTTTCCCCAGCGGCTTGTAGATTCCCGTCTTAGGCTGGGGGAGAGAGCCTGCTTGAAGTATAATAATTTGCTCGCTATGAAGTGGAGGCATAAGAAGAATGTTTTCGTTCTCACCTCCCTTCATGCAGACACGACGGTCCAAATTCCTACGGCGACTGGTGTTGTGGAGAAACCCCTCTGTGTCCACGAATACAACCTTAATATGGGAGGGGTGGACCTCAACGACCAGTTGTTGGCGCCGTACCTAGTTGCCCGTAAGGCCAGACGCTGGTACAAAAAAGTGTCTGTTTATTTATTTCAATTGGCTTTGCTGAACGCTCATGTGCTATACAGAGCTTCAGGACGGACTGGATCCTTCCTTACATTCCAGGAAGAGATCGTCAGAGCCCTTCTGTATCCAGACGGTGCTCCACCTCACCATCCCCAACCGAATGCAGTAAGCCAGCTGCATGAGAGGCATTTTCTTTATGCCCTCCCGAGTACCCCTACCCAACGAACCCCCCAAAAATGATGTCGTGTCTGCAGCAAGCGCGGATTTAGGCGTGACACCCGGTATTGTTGTCCCCTCTGTCCTGGCATTCCTGGTCTTTGCATTGGTGAATGTTTTGAACGCTACCACACACTAGTGGAGTATTAGCGTAGGGTACAGCACTGCACAGACTAGGCACACTTCCACAGGGTCTCCCAAGATGGTGTCGCATTTTGAGAGACCCAAACCTGGTACCAGTTAAAAAAGTTAAAGTTACAAAAAAAAGTGTAAAAAAAACAAAAAAAAGTAAAAAAAAGAAAAAAACACAAAAAAAATATAAAATAAAAAAAACAAAAATAGTTGTTGTTTTATTGTTCTCTCTCTATTGTTCTGCATTCTATACTGCAATGTTTTATTGTTATGTTTTTATCATGTTTGCTTTATAGGTATGCAATTTTTTTATACTTTGTTTTTTTTATTGTTAACCACCTTTGTGTTTTCAGGTACGCCATTCAGCTGCAGAGCGGATTTATTTATCTTGACAGCAACAGCGTTTGCTCCCACGATACATAAAGCCGCGACTCCAGCGCTGTCGGAGGTGATTTCACCACCACAGTTACATACTTCAGCATATATGCCGAAGCGTGGGGGCAGCAGTGGGTGGAGGAGCGATTTGCTCCTGCCTTTTGCGGGAGGATGCCCCCATGCTTCGGCATATATATTTTTTAGGTAGGCACAGGTTGCGTTAAATGTTTTATTTTTTACTATTTTTTTTTGTATTTTGCTTTGCAGGTATGGTAAGTATTACTGTTATACTGTAATGTTACTTTGTTTTTTTGTTAACCATCATTTGCTTCGCAGGTACGCCATTCAGTTGCAGCACGGATTTATTTATCTTGACAGCAACAGCGTTTGCTCCCACGATACATAAAGCCGTGACTCCAGCGCTGTCGGAGGTGATTTCACCACCACAGTTACATACTTCAGCATATATGCCGAAGCGTGGGGGCAGCAGTGGGTGGAGGAGCGATTTGCTCCTGCCTTTTGCGGGAGGATGCCCCCATGCTTCGGCATATATATATTTTTAGGTAGGCACAGGTTGCGTTAAATGTTTTATTTTTTACTATGTTTTTTTTGTATTTTGCTTTGCAGGTATGGTAAGTAATACTGTTATACTGTAATGTTACTTTGTTTTTTTGTTAACCATCATTTGCTTAGCAGGTACGCCATTCAGTTGCAGCACGGATTTATTTATCTTGACAGCAACAGCGTTTGCTCCCACGATACATAAAGCCGTGACTCCAGCGCTGTCGGAGGTGATTTCACCACCACAGTTACATACTTCAGCATATATGCCGAAGCGTGGGGGCAGCAGTGGGTGGAGGAGCGATTTGCTCCTGCCTTTTGCGGGAGGATGCCCCCATGCTTCGGCATATATATACGGTGCATGTATGCCCATCATTAGAAGTGGGTGGATGAAGGGAGGTATTCTAATGGTGGGCATACCCACCGATCAATATCTTTTTTTCGTTCAGCCCACAGGCTGCATGAAAAAAAGTTTACAATGTATGCCCAACAAGGACCAGCAACGTACTGGTATGTTGCTGGACTTTGAGTGGTTATACCAGAATGATGCCTGCAGGTTTAGGTATCATCTTGGTATCATTCTTTTCAGCCAGTGGTCGGCTTTCTTGTAAAAGCAATCCTAGCGGCTAATTAGCCTCTAGACTGCTTTTACAAGCAGTGGGAGGGAATGCCCCCCCCCCCACACCGTCGTCCATGTTTTTCTCTGGCTCTCCTGTCCCAACAGGGAACTTGAGAATGCAGCCGGTGATTCAGCCAGCTGACCATAGAGCTGATCAGAGACCAGAATGGCTCCAAACATCTCTATGGCCTGAGAAACTGGAAGCTACAAGCATTTCATGACTTAGATTTCGCCGGATGTAAACAGCGCCATTGGGAAATTGGGAAAGCATTTTATCACACCGATCTTGGTGTGGTCAGATGCTTTGAGGGCAGAGGAGAGATCTAGGGTCTAATAGACCCCAATTTTTTCTAAAAAGAGTACCTGTCACTACCTATTGCTATCATGGGGGATATTTACATTCCCTGAGATAACAATAAAAATGATAAAAAAAATAAAAAAATGAAAGGAACAGTTTAAAAATAAGATAAAAAAGCAAAAAAAATAATAAAAAAAAAATAAAAAAAAAAAGCACCCCTGCCCCCCCCCCCCCCCTGCTCTCGCACAAAGGCGAACGCAAGTGTCGGTCTGGCGTCAAATGTAAACAGCAATTGCACCATGCATGTGAGGTATCACCGCGAAGGTCAGACCGAGGGCAGTAATTTTAGCAGTAGACCTCCTCTGTAAATCTAAAGTGGTAACCTGTAAAGGCTTTTAAAGGCTTTTAAAAATGTATTTAGTTTGTCGCCATTGCACGTTTGTGCGCAATTTTAAAGCATGTCATGTTTGGTATCCATGTACTCGGCCTAAGATCATCTTTTTTATTTTATCAAACATTTTGACAAAATAGTGTGTTTTAGTGTATTAAAATTTAAAAAAGTGTGTTTTTTCCCCAAAAAATGCGTTTGAAAAATCGCTGCGCAAATACTGTGTGAAAAAAAAAAAATAAACACCCACCATTTTAATCTGTAGGGCATTTGCTTTAAAAAAATATATAATGTTTGGGGGTTCAAAGTAATTTTTTTGCAAAAAAAAATAATTTTTTCATGTAAACAATAAGTGTCAGAAAGGGCTTTGTCTTCAAGTGGTTAGAAGAGTGGATGATGTGTGACATAAGCTTCTAAATGTTGTGCATAAAATGCCAGGACAGTTCAAAACCCCCCCAAATGACCCCATTTTGGAAAGTAGACACCCCAAGCTATTTGCTGAGAGGCATGTCGAGTCCATGGAATATTTTATATTGTGACACAAGTTGCGGGAAAAAGACAAATTTTTTTTTTATTTTTTTTTTTTTGCACAAAGTTGTCACTAAATGATATATTGCTCAAACATGCCATGGGAATATGTGAAATTACACCCCAAAATACATTCTGTTGCTTCTCCTGAGTACGCGGATACCACATGTGTGAGACTTTTTGGGAGCCTAGCCGCGTACGGGACCCCGAAAACCAAGCCCCGCCTTCAGGCTTTCTAAGGGCGTAAATTTTTGATTTCACTCTTCACTGCCTATCACAGTTTCGGAGGCCATGGAATGCCCAGATGGCACAACCCCCCCCCAAATGACCCCATTTTGGAAAATAGACACCCAAAGCTATTTGCTGAGCGGTATAGTGAGTATTTTGCAGACCTCACTTTTTGTCACAAAGTTTTGAAAATTGAAAAAAGAAAAAAAAATACGTTTTTCTTGCCTTTCTTCATTTTCAAAAACAAATGAGAGCTGCAAAATACTCACCATGCCTCTCAGCAAATAGCTTGGGGTGTCTACTTTCCAAAATGGGGTCATTTGGGGGGTTTTGTGCCATCTTGGCATTTTATGGCCTTCAAAAGTGTGATAGGTAGTGAGGAGTAAAATCAAAAATGTATGTCCTTAGAAATCCTGAAGGCGGTGCTTGGTTTTCGGGGCCCCGTGCGCGGCTAGGCTCCCAAAAAGTCCCACACATGTGGTATCCCCGTACTCAGGAGAAGCAGCAGAATATATTTTGGGGTGTAATTCCACATATGCCCATGGCATGTTTGAACAATATATCATTTAGTGACAACTTTGTGCAAAAAAAAAAAAAATAAATAAAAAATTGTCACTTTCCCGCAACTTGTGTCAAAATATAAAATATTCCATGGACTCAACATGCCTCTCAGCAAATAGCTTGGGGTGTCTACTTTCCAAAATGGGGTCAATTGGGGGGGGGGTTGTGCCATCTGGGCATTTTATGGCCTTCAAAAATGTGATAGGTAGTGGGGAGTGAAATTACAACTTTACGCCCTTAGAAATCCTGAAGGCGGTGCTGGGTTTTCGGGGCCCCGTACGCAGCTAGGCTCCCAAAAAGTCCCACACATGTGGTATCCCCGTACTCAGGAGAAGCAGCAGAATATATTTTGGGGTGTAATTCCACATATGCCCATGGCCTGTGTGAGCAATATATCATTTAGTGACAACTTTGTGCAAAAAAAAAAAAATTCTCACATTCCCGCAACTTGTGTCAAAAAATAAAATATTCCATGGACTCAACATGCCTCTCAGCAAATAGCTTGGGGTGTCTACTTTCCAAAATGGGGTCATTTGGGGGGGGTTTGTGCCATCTTGGCATTTTATGGCCTTCAAAACTGTGATAGGTAGTGAGAAGTGAAATCAAAAATTTATGCCCTTAGAAATCCTGAAGGCGGTGCTTGGTTTTCGGGCCCCGTACGCAGCTAGGCTCCCAAAAAGTCCCACACATGTGGTATCCCCGTACTCAGGAGAAGCAGCAGAATATATTTTGGGGTGCAATTCCACATATGCCCATGGCATGTTTGAGCAATATATCATTTAGTGACAACTTTGTGCAAAAAAAAAAAAAAAAAATTGTCACTTTCCAGCAACTTGTGTCAAAATATAAAATATTCCATGGACTCAACATGCCTCTCAGCAAATAGCTTGGGGTGTCTACTTTCCAAAATGGGGTCATTTGGGGGGGTTTTGTGCCATCTTGGCATTTTATGGCCTTCAAAACTCTGATAGGTAGTGAGGAGTGAAATAAAAAATTTATGCCCTTAGAAATCCTAAAGGCGGTGATTGGTTTTCGGGGCCCCGTACGCGGCTAGGCTCCCAAAAAGTCCCACACATGTGGTATCCCCATACTCAGGAGAATCAGCAGAATGTATTTTGGGGTGCAATTCCACATATGCCCATGGCCTGTGTGAGCAATATATCATTTAGTGACAACTTTGTGCAAAAAAAAAAAAAAATTGTCACATTCCCACAACTTGTGTCAAAAAATAAAATATTCCATGGACTCAACATACCTCTCAGCAAATAGCTTGGGGTGTCTACTTTCCAAAATGGGGTCATTTGGGGGTGTTTTGTGCCATCTTTGCATTTTATGGCCTTCAAAACTGTGATAGGTAGTGAGGAGTGTAATCAAAAATCTATGCCCTTAGAAATCCTGAAGGCGGTGCTTGCTTTTCGGGGCCCCATACGCGGCTAGGCTCCCAAAAAGTCCCACACATGTGGTATCCCCATACTCAGGAGAAGCAGCTGAATGTATTTTGGGGTGCAATTCCACATATGCCCATGGCCTGTGTGAGCAATATATCATTTAGTGACAACTTTTTGTAAATTTTTTTTTTTTTTTTTTTGTCATTATTCAATCACCTGGGACAAAAAAAATAAATATTCAATGGGTTCAACATGCCTCTCAGCAATTTCCTTGGGGTGTCTACTTTCCAAAATGGGGTCATTTGGGGGGGTTTTGTACTGCCCTGCCATTTTAGCACCTCATGAAATGACATAGGCAGTCATAAACTAAAAGCTGTGTAAATTCCAGAAAATGTACCCTAGTTTGTAGGCGCTATAACTTTTGTGCAAACCAATAAATATACGCTTATTGACTTTTTTTTTTACCAAAGACATGTGGCCGAATACATTTTGGCCTAAATGTATGACTAAAATTGAGTTTATTGGATTTTTTTTAGAACAAAAAGTAGAAAATATCATTTTTTTTCAAAATTTTCGGTCTTTTTCCGTTTATAGCGCAAAAAATAAAAATGGCAGAGGTGATCAAATACCATCAAAAGAAAGCTCTATTTGTGGGAAGAAAAGGACGCAAATTTCGTTTGGGTACACCATTGCATGACCGCGCAATTAGCAGTTAAAGCGACGCAGTGCCAAATTGTAAAAAGTGCTCTGGTCAGGAAGGGGGTAAATCCTTCCGGGGCTGAAGTGGTTAATGATTAGAAAAATATCTTGGTATATTTTAGTGAATGTGACAGACTGTCTTATGACAAGTATTACTTACTGAATTATCTCATTGCAATATCACCCTGTCTGTCTATTTCTGTCTTATATCTCCATCTGAGGAAACATCTGTCTGTGGTTTTTATCTCTGTACACTGTTGCTGGGTATGAGAGGGCCAACAGCAGCTAACATTAGTTTTTTAGGGAAGCTGTGGTTGGACATCTCATGGTCCGGCAGACGGTGACAGAAAATAAGGAATCTTTTGACCTATTAACTTGAACTATAGGGGTTAACATTTAAGATCACAAGATGAAGGCATTATTAAAGTATGGAAAATCACGAGATTAAGAAATTACCGAATATGCTAATATGTATCATTTTGATTGGCCCCCAAATTGGGGCAGAGTCTTGTAAAAACAGCATAAAACAGCGAGTCCTGGAATAAACTATTGTAATCATTCAGCATACCTAATATGTGTGTATGTGTAATTGATTAACCGCCGGCGAGGACCTCCACTGAGCCATCTCCAGAGCCTAGGCCACAAGGAGAAGACGGGCGCCTAACAGGGTGTCTACTTTCCAAAATGGGGTCATTTGGGGGGGGGGGTTTTGAACTGTCCTGGAATTTTATGCACAACATTTAGAAGCTTATGTCACACGTCACCCACTCTTCTAACCACTTGAAGACAAAGCCCTTTCTGACACTTTTTGTTTACATGAAAAAATTTTTTTTTTTTGCACAATAATTACTTTGAACCCCCAAACATTATATATATATTTAAACTAAATGCCCTACAGATTAAAATGGTGGGTGTTTCATTTTTTTTTTCACACAGTATTTGCGCAGCGATTTTTCAAACGCATTTTTTTGGGAAAAAACACACTTTTTTAAATTTTAATGCACTAAAACACACTATATTGCCCAAATGTTTGATGAAATAAAAAAGATGATCTTAGGCCGAGTACATGGATACCAAACATGACATGCTTTACAATTGCGCACAAACGTGCAGTGGCAACAAAATAAATACATTTTTAAAAGCCTTTAAAAGCCTTTACATGTTACCACTTTAGATTTACAGAGGAGGTCTACTGCTAAAATTACTGCCCTCGATCTGACCTTCGCGATGATACCTCACATGCATGGTGCAATTGCTGTTTACATTTGACGACAGACCGCCGCTTGCGTTCTCCTTAGCGCGAGAGCAGGGGGCGACAGGGGTGCTTTTTTTTTTTTTCTTTATTATTTTTTTGCTTTTTTATCTGATTTTTAAACTGTTCCTTTCATTTTATTTTTTTATCATTTTTATTGTTATCTCAGGGAATGTAAATATCCCCTATGATAGCAATAGGTAGTGACAGGTACTCTTTTTTGAAAAAATTGGGGTCTATTAGACCCTAGATCTCTCCTCTGCCCTCAAAGCATCTGACCACACCAAGATCGATGTGACAAAATGCTTTCCCAATTTCCCAATGGCGCTGTTTACATCCGGCGAAATCTAAGTCATGAAATGCTCATAGCTTCCGGTTTCTTAGGCCATAGAGATGTTTGGAGCCACTCTGGTCTCTGATCAGCTCTATGGTCAGCTGGCTGAATCACCTGTACAACCACTTTTACCTACAGGTAAGCCTATACAGTGGGGACGGAAAGTATTCAGACCCCCTTAAATTTTTCACTCTTTGTTATAGTGCAGCCATTTGCTAAAATCATTTAAGTTAATTTTTTCCTCATTAATGTACACACAGCACCCTGTATTGACAGAAAAACACAGAATTGTTGACATTTTTGCAGATTTATTAAAAAAGAAAAACTGAAATATCACATGGCCCTAAGTATTCAGACCCTTTGCTCAGTATTTAGTAGAAGCACCCTTTTGATCTATTACAGCCATGAGTCTTTTTGGGAAAGATGCAACAAGTTTTTCACACCTGGATTTGGGGATTCTCTGCCATTCCTCCTTGCAGATCCTCTCCAGTTCTGTCAGGTTCGATGGTAAACGTTGGTGGAAAGCCATTTTTAGGTCTCTCCAGAGATACTCAATTGGGTTTAGGTCAGGGCTCTGGCTGGGCCATTCAAGAACAGTCACAGGGTTGTTGTGAAGCCACTCCTTTGTTATTTTAGCTGTGTGCTTAGGGTCATTGTCTTGTTGGAAGGTAAACCTTTGGCCCATTCTGAGGTCCTGAGCACTCTGGAGAAGTTTTTTGTCCAGGATATCCCTGTACTTGGCCGCATTCATCTTTCCCTCGATTGCAACTAGTCTTCCTGTCCCTGCAGCTGAAAAACACCCCCACAGTATGGTGCTGCCACCACCATGCTTCACTGTTGGGACTGTATTGGACAGGCGAGGAGCAGTGCCTGGTTTTCTCCACACATACCGCTTAGAATTAAGGCCAAAAAGTTCTATCTTGGTCTCATCAGACCAAAGAATCTTATTTCTCACCATCTTGGAGTCCTTCGGGTGTCTTTTAGCAAACTCCATGCGGGCTTTCTGCCATAAAGCTCCGACTGGTTGAGGGCTGCAGTGATGGTTGACTTTATACAACTTTCTCCCATCTCCCGACTGCATCTCTGGAGCTCAGCCACAGTGATCTTTGGGTTCTTCTTTACCTCTCTCACCAAGGCTCTTCTCCCCCGATAGCTCAGTTTGGCCGGATGGCCAGCTCTAGGAAGGGTTCTGGTCCTCCCAAACGTCTTCCATTTAAGGATTATGGAGGCAACTGTGCTCTTAGGAACCTTAAGTGCAGCAGAAATTTTTTTGTAACCTTGGCCAGATCTGTGCCTTGCCACAATTCTGTCTCTGAGGTCTTCAGGCAGTTCCTTTTGACCTCATGATTCTCATTTGCTCTGACATGCACTGTGAGCTGTAAGGTCTTATATAGAAAGGCGTGTGGCTTTCCTAATCAAGTCCAATCAGTATAATCAAACACAGCTGGACTCAAATGAAGGTATAGAACCATCTCAACGATGATCAAAAGAAATGGATAGCACCTGAGTTAAATATATGAGTGTCACAGCAAAGGGTCTGAATACTTAGAACCATGTGATATTTCAGTTTTTCTTCTTTAATAAATCTGCAAAAATGTCAACAATTCTGTGTTTTGCTGTCAATATGGGGTGCTGGGTGTACATTAATGAGGAAACAAAAAGAACTTAAATGATTTTAGCAAATGGCTGCAATATAACAAAGAGTGAAAAATGTAAGGGGGTCTGAATACTTTCCGTCCCCACTGTATTAAGGCTTACCTGTAGGTGCTTGAAATATCTCCTAAATCTCCATGGTTTAGGAGATATTTACTAAAAAGCTGAGCGCAGATGACTACGGCGCATGCGCCCATTAGAAAGGGCACACTGTGCCCTTTCTAATAGGGGTCATGCCGTGACTGGTGGCTCCCGCGCATGTGCGGGAGTGACATCACGTGACTCTGGCCAGTCACAGAGCCGGAGTTCGCGGCCCGGAAGGAAGAGGGGTGAAGGTGGACGCTTCCAGCTAGTGGGGACAACAGAAACATCGCAGGTTTCGGTTTCAGGTAGGTGACACATAATGGGCTACTATGCGATGCATAGTAGCCCATTGCGCTTTACCTTTGCAGGGAAATAAAGAGGAAGTAAAACTCACCAGGGTTTACTTCCTCTTTAAATATTGCTGTTCACAAGCGCAAACCATCCAACTTGAAGGAGCTGGAGCAGTTTTGCAAGGAGGAATGGGCAAAAATCCCAGTGGTAAGATGTGGCAAGCTCATAGAAACTTATCCAAAGCGACTTGGAGCTGTGATAGCTGCAAAAGGTGGCTCTACAAAGTATTGACCAGGGGGGGGGGGGGGGTGAATAGTTATGCGCATTGACTTTTTCTGTTATTTTGTCCTATTTGTTGTTTGATTCACATTAAAAAAAATAAAATCTTTAAAGTTGTGGGCATGTTCTGTAAATTAAATGATGCAAATCCTCAAACAATCCATGTTAATTCCAGGTTGTGAGGCAACAAAACACTAAAAATGCCAAGGGGGGTGAATACTTTTGCAAGGAACTGTAATTAATATTGGACAATAGCATTGTGATGATGGAAAGAAATAGCTAAAACTATCTAGACACAATAATAGAGGGTGTCGTCTTAGGCTGGGTGGCAAACCTGCATTTTAAATGAGCCTACAAATAAAATGTTAATAGACGGGGGCATTTTATAAAGCAATGTGAGAAAACAAAACAAAGAAAGAAAAAGTAAATCTGTTTGAGCAACTGCCTTATTTTCTTTGCAATTGCTAATCATCTCATCTTTACAAATACAATGTATGAACTAGTAATAAATAACAGTAGCAAGTCAGTTGTAAAAGCATACAAAAAACTATTACTTTATCACATACTACTTGTATAAAAATACATTATTGACTATTTTTTCCAGAGAAGAAAACAAAATCTTCTAGAAAATTTGTCCATATAATGCATAGAACAAGAAGCAGCCATTTTCCCACTATAGAATATATACTAGGAAAGAAAGTTTGGGATGAGGGACCACTATAGGGAACCCTCTGAATGTTAGGGATGAGAGTTAGGAACTTCAAAATAAAAGTCCTTATAATGAACAGAAGATAGTGATAGCTAAAACATAAGAACTCAGGCCCAAAAATCAGATAACTCACAAAAAAAAGTACATATAAAAAATTCTGCAAAACAATAAATATCACACAAGACAATACAGATAAATAGAGAACAAATAAAAGCCTAGGGGGCAGATTTTAATCAGAGTTCAGCACTATAGATTACTGAATGTAGGAGTTTACACTGCACACTTTTTTTATTTTAATCATCTTGACCTAATGCAGTCACTGAGACAACATTTACACCTTCCCAAATTTTCACACCTATACACATTTTTGAGAGGAAAGCTCAGTGTCATAGGAGGCACCCAATTTAAACGGTACACAGAAGAGACACAGACATTGGAACAAGGGTTGTCATGGAGAAGAATGGGTCTATATCACTTGCATGGAAGCAGGAAAAACGATATGTGTATACCCAGCTTTAGGCTCCTACATCTGTGATATTTATTATAGAAATAGACTCTAAATATCACTTTCAGTATCCGTTAAACAACCCCCCTGACAAGGTATAGGTGTGGAATGCATTTAATTAATATGGGACAATAGCATGGGGATGATGGAAAGAAATAACTAAAACTATCTAGACACAATAATAGAGGGTGTCGTCTTAGGCTGGGTATCAAACCTGCATTTTAAATGAGCCTATAAATAAAATGTTAATGCACGGGGGCATTTTATAAAGCAATGTGAGGAAACAAAACAAAGAAAGAAATAGTAAATCTGTTTGGTCTGTTTGAGCAACTGCCTTATTTTCTTCACAATTGTAAAACATCTCATCTTTACAAACACAATGTATGAACTAGTAGTAGATAATAGTAGCAAATCAGTTGTAAAACATACAAAAAATACTATTACTTTATCTATAACATATTAATTGTATAAAAATACATTGTTGACTATTTTTTCCAGAGAAGAAATAAAATCATCCAGAGAATTCGTCCATATAATGTATAGAACAAGAAGCAGCCATTTTTCCACTATAGAATATAGTGGAAAGAAAGTTTGGGATGAGGGACCACTATAAGAAACCCTCTGAATGTTGGACACTAGTGTCCGGTACCACATCCTATGACAGAAATTGCACAAAAATTCCAAAAAACTAGATAGATGACTTTAACGGTACCACTTGAGTAAAATAGAAAAAAAAATAATTGGACAAATTTAAAAACATGTAAACCATGCATGAAGACACATCATTGGAACAGAATTGGATAATCTAGAATATATATACCTGTATTCTACTTGACACATGAGATGTTTTTGCCTGATGGTAACTATCTTTGAAAATAATTTATCTGTAGGTATGTGGACTAGTAATGATATTGGATATAAAGCACAATCTATGTGTGCACCAGTAATTCTTAACAGTAGGCTCTCAGAACAAAAACATGTGATACTTGTTAAAGTGGAGGGCCACCCTAAAATAAAAAAGTGCATTAATATTCTTTAAAAAATTAATTTTTTTTTTAACTTACCTGAAACCCCTGTTGCTAGGCAGTCTTCCTAATCTGCCTCCTCCTATTGCGCTGCGCTTCCTCCTCTTCGGCGAGCGGCCCCGTTGCATTCTGGGACATGTGTGTGTCCCAGAAAACAACGGGGCCATTCACAAAGCGCCGCGCTACTCGCGCATGCGCAGTAGGAAACTGGCAGTGAAGCCACAAGGCTCCACTACTTGTTTTTCTTCGTTAAGATGGATTCGCCAGCAGCCGATCCGATGGACGGATCGGCCTCGGGGGGCCGCAATCGCGGGCTCACTGGACAGGTAAGTGTCCTTATTAAAAGTCAGTAGCTTCAATGTTTGTAGCTGCTGGCTTAAAAAAAAAAATTGCGGCCGGAACACCGCTTTAAGTCAGGTTTAGGTATCCCAGGTCGACCTATTGTAAATCAGAGACTTATCAAGTAGTTAAGCAAAGTGTACCTAAACCCAAAAACAAAAAGGTAATACATTGTAGGTTACCAGACCTTAGATGTGCTGACTGCATTTGTTTTAATTTTTAGGCTAAGAACATTTTCAGTAAGTACAGAAAATACTTTGTTGATCCCACCAGAAATGCTATATTGATTTATTGTTGGCTGAGTTTAGCAATGGACGGGCTGCATCCACTTACTAGACCATATATATATACAGGTAAAAGCCAGTAAATTAGAATATTTTGAAAAACTTGATTTATTTCAGTAATTGCATTCAAAAGGTGTAACTTGTACATTATATTTATTCATTGCACACAGACTGATGCATTCAAATGTTTATTTCATTTAATTTTGATGATTTGAAGTGGCAACAAATGAAAATCCAAAATTCCGTGTGTCACAAAATTAGAATATTGTGTAAGGGTTAAATTTTGAAGACACCTGGTGCCACAAACTAATCAGCTGATTAACTCAAAACACCTGCAAAGGGCTTTAAATGGTCTCTCAGTCCAGTTCTGAAGCCTACACAAACATGGGGAAGACTTCAGATTTGACAGCTGTCCAAAAGGCGACCATCGACACATTGCACAAGGAGGGAAAGACACAAAAGGTTATTGCTGAAGAGGCTGGCTGTTCTCAGAGCTCTGTGTCCAAACACATTAATAGAGAGGCAAAGGGAAGGAAAAACTGTGGTCAGAAAAAGTGTACAAGCGATAGGGATCACCGCGCCCTAGTCAAGATTGTGAAAAAAAAACCCTTCAAAAATGTGGGGGAGATTCACAAGGAGTGGACAGCTGCTGGAGTCAGTGCTTCAAGATCCACCACCAAGAGACGCTTGAAAGACATGGGTTTCAACTGCCGCATACCTCGTGTCAAGCCACTGTTGACCAAGAAACAGCGCGAAAAGCGTCTCACCTGGGCTAAGGAAAAAAAGAGCTGGACTGCTGCTGAGTGGTCCAAAGTCATGTTTTCTGACGAAAGCAAATTTTGCATTTCCTTTGGAAATCGAGGTCCCAGAGTCTGGAGGAAGACAGGAGAGGCACAGGATCCACGTTGCCTGAAGTCTAGTGTAAAGTTTCCACCATCAGTGATGGTTTGGGGTGCCATGTCATCTGCTGGTGTCGGTCCACTCTGTTTCCTGAGATCCAGGGTCAACGCAGCCGTCTACCAGCAAGTTTTAGAGCACTTCATGCTTCCTGCTGCTGACCTGCTCTATGGAGATGGAGATTTCAGGTTCCAACAGGACTTGGCGCCTGCACACAGTGCAAAATCTACCCGTGCCTGGTTTACGGACCATGGTATTTCTGTTCTAAATTGGCCAGCCAACTCCCCTGACCTTAGCCCCATAGAAAATCTGTGGGGTATTGTGAAAAGGAAGATGCAGAATGCCAGACCCAACAACGCAGAAGAGTTGAAGGCCACTATCAGAGCAACCTGGGCTCTCATAACACCTGAGCAGTGCCAGAAACTCATCGACTCCATGCCACGCCGCATTAATGCAGTAATTGAGGCAAAAGGAGCTCCAACCAAGTATTGAGTATTGTACATGCTCATATTTTTCATTTTCATACTTTTCAGTTGGCCAACATTTCTAAAAAAACCCTTTTTTGTATTAGCCTTAAGTAATATTCTAATTTTGTGACACACGGAATTTTGGATTTTCATTTGTTGCCACTTCAAATCATCAAAATTAAATGAAATAAACATTTGAATGCATCAGTCTGTGTGCAATGAATAAATATAATGTACAAGTTACACCTTTTGAATGCAATTACTGAAATAAATCAAGTTTTTCAAAATATTCTAATTTACTGGCTTTTACCTGTATACCACTTAACCCTTATCCTCACATTTGCATTTGATCCCTAAAATGTAACCTTATACTCAACTCTCTGATCATAGTTCAAGCTAACTCATGCCACTATTCTAACCCCTGTAAGCCCACACATACTCTTTTGGATGCCAAATCAAAAAAAAGCTCCCTCTCCAAAAATTTCCAGTGCCTAAATTTCCATATAAAACACCAATTTGATAAAAAGGACAGGACACTGAACATTATATAATTGTTCAAGTGCTGAAATGCATCCACCCAACCTTCCCATACATATGAACACTCATTTCCTGTGCATAGGCATGTTAAACTTGTACACTTCTTGTGCTACTCTTATTTCTGCAGAAAGGGTAACTAATAGATAATCCAAAGAAAATGTCCCATTCAGCTAAATGTGTCTCCTATGCAAAACAAGCAACTTTATTGCAACCCTGTCAAAAACACAACTGTCTAATGTCTCTGGGATCTTTACTTTCGTTAACATGAAAAAATGAATTGAGACTTTGGGGTTGATTTACTAAAGGCAAATGTGATGTTCACTTTGCAAAGGAAATTTGCATTTTGCAAGGGAATTTGTCCCAGAGCTTAACGAAGAAGGTGAAGCTCTGCTGACTTCCATCATCCAATGACATGTACCATGTGTGACATTTTCTTTTACATGATTGGGTTTTCTTTGCAATGTTTAACATTACCACATTCACTAAGCTCTGGGGCAAATGCTCTTGCAAAGTGCAACTTCCCTTGCAATGTGAACAGCACATTTGTCTTTGGTAAATCACGCTTTTTTAAGCCAAAATTAATGAAAAGAAAACATAAATATGAGAATACATGTATTATCAGTTTTTCTTCTTAAAGCAAGATACCAACAGTAAAAGGAAATTAGAGTAAAATGTGGAAAGGGTAGAAGGGATCACTGCTGGAATTAACTGAATGGCATATGTCTATAAAACTGTCAGACAGAAAAAGTGCCTGACAATTCTGAGGTTGTGCGAATACACACTACAGTGTAAGCAGTAGCTTTGTAAGTTGAAAATACATTTTTGTTGTTTATTTGCTATTTTCACATTATCACTGGTAGTTTAGCCCTAACAGAGGATTATACAGGGGATACCCTTTGACTATGTTTTTCCATTCAATAGGTCTATAAAACACTAAGGATGTTGAATACAAGCTGTTACAGGATCAATACCTTGTATATTGTTACTTTTTCTAAATCATGCATCCAGACATGAAAAAATAACATTAAAAAAATGGAATATACTGTATACATTTATATTATTATACATGATTTATATAGCGTCAACAGTTTGAGAAGCGCTTTACAACATGAGGGCAGACAGTACAGTTACAATACAATACAGGAGGAATTAGATATATAAAATTAATGTGTCTATTTATTGCAAAACATGTTTTTCCTGAAGTTTTTTTTCATATTTGTACTTTGCTTCTACCATCTTTTTGAAAACTACTCTACTCAACACCCAGATCATTTTTGCCACTACATATTATAGTGTAAAATTGCTTGCACTTTATTGTTTTGCAAAGCAAATGATGCTATGTTTCATATTTCAGTAAAGTACAGAATTTACCAGACCTTTACTCTGCACAAGTTTAATTATTTGCTCCCTCCTATCTTTATTTACAAAATTGTCTGCTAACATATGAAACTGCTTAGATGGTGCTATTGGTCAGTGAAAACAATGCCTTCATTTACATGTCAAAGAAAGCAAAAACAAAGTTTCTACCCTTGTGGACATAAATACTAGCCAGAGTAAAAACAACATGCAGACATCCAGAGAGAGCCAAGGCTAAGGTAAGCTAATGCTATTTAATTCTCAAGTGTAGTATCTGTTCTTATCAGTTTTCAGGAGGGACAATATCAGTGCCCTATGGAGAGAAAGGGGTTGCTGGCTAGTATCCCTCTTTGATGTAATTGGTAAGGCATGGTGATTTGGTGGGAGGCCTTTTTCCTCCTGGGTTGAATCTGGCCCTGTGCACAGGGCTTGTCCCTAGTTGTAGGCAAAGCTCTCCCTAAGCTGTCTAAATTCTGGTGCTTCCTGGTAGGGATGGAGAGGCACTGATCTGGCGGATGGCTGGGCTGTGAAAGAAGTCCGTAGTGTATGTGCCCCTGGGGTGGCAGTCCAGGGCTTCCGTAGCACTCACTATGTATTGGCTTCACTTTGAGTTTATTGGCACCAAGGTCACTGCACCATCACACTTTTTTTTCACACCTGCCTCTAGGGCTGGGCCCTTTGGCTGGGGCCAGAGGAATTTTTGATTCCTGGCCAAAGGGCCTGCTGTGGTATTGCACTATGGAACTTTAGCACTTATCCCCTTTTCATCCCCCCTTTTTTATGAATGTTTGTCACTTTTGCACAGTATATTTTTTTTCACTGCACGATTAGTAGGGTGTAGGTCCTCGAGCCTGCCCTGAAAGTCTTGGGAAGGGGTGGACATTGCCTTCTGGCCTGGTTTGCCCTCTCCTATGGGGTCTTCCTTCAAGAGAGCCCCACCTCGTACTTGGGTTGGCAGACCTCCCAGAGAATGGGGTCCACCTGGATTCGGCTAGATGGGCCAGTGAAGTACCTCAGTCCCTGTCAAGAGTCTTGCGCCCCAGGGGATTAGGGAAAGGGTCCTTCCTCTTCGGAAGAGGACCATGTGTACACCCTGTGCACTTTTTTGTCTTCTCACATTTTGTGTGTGCACTTTATTTTTGCAACGGATGTTAGGTCGAGTGTGTTTCACATGGGCTTAAAAAAAAAAGCTATTTAATTCTACATAGATTTAAGCTTGGTGTACAGTGCACTAGTAGAATTTCCAACGCAAATTCTTCGGAAAATTCGAATGAAAATTTTCAGTACATTCAATGTTAGTCGAAAATATTTCAAGATTTAATTTCTAACATTTGATTTTGAATGAATAAATGAATGGTCTTTACCAAATTAAAATAACATACACTGTTAGAAAATTGTAGATTTGAGAACAAAATTCTACCAGTGTATACCCAATTTTATATACAGTAGCACAAACTGAGCATTTGTCAGTTTTGTAAAGGAAATTTGTAAGTTCTCTATATTATTGTATTCTATTTTGTATGTATTGCACACTGCACTCACTGTACACACGGTACTAAAATGTATTCAACACATGTTTGCATTCTTTCGAGTCCTGTTTAGAATTAGCCTGCCTATGTTATGCCCCTTGTTACCATAAAAGTACAATTGTAATATTAATGTGATACCTACATAACCATGTGTATAGAAACCTTCTATTGCTTAAAATAAATATAATATACATTCAGACTCTCTGATTCTTCAAACGGCAGTGTTAGTTAATGAGGGACCCTCTGAAACTTGCCAGTTTATTGCTTACATGTCACCTTTTACTATCCGATATACATTTTATCTGTATACCATGCCTCTGTTCAGAATGTATATTCAGATCTCTCAGCACTCAGTGCACAGCTGATTGCCATCTTACACCTATGACTAATGTAAGACCTCCACAGGAGTTTTAGATCCTACTATCTTATATACATTCGTAGGGAAATCTATATTCTATATATTTTATTATTAACCTAGTCAAAAACCAAGAGTTAGGTGCCAAAATGTAAATGTGTTTGTTTCATTTCAGGTAAAAAAAGACTATGTCACATCAGTTCAAATCTCCCACTTTGACAATGGGTCCAAAAGTCATGTCCCCATTCCTCGCCTCATCTCCAAGACATGTTTTACCAACAGCCTGGTATCCACCATCGCAGCCCTGGTGCATCAAGAATGGAACACCCCCTCAAGGTAGCGGAAACCCTTACTACAACCAATGGCATAGTTCCAATGGGTACTGGGGTTCACCTAGACAATGGTCTCCAAACAGATGGGAGCCATCTCGCACCTATCACCATACTTGGAGATCAAGCCCAAGAGCACATCACAATTCTCATTTTAAGCACAGTCCAGAGCATTCCTCAGTATATAGCGAAAGGAAGGATAGCAGAACGCAGGTAAGAATAATTTTATTTACACTGTTTGCAAAGATGCTTCCATAATCAAATTGGCCCAAAAGGAACTATTTAAAGTGAAATGAAGACCGTGATTCTACTATAAATTAGCATTGCAGTAAGGAAATTGGCATTTTCAGAAGGACAAATCAACATTAGACCAGTGTCAGTGGTGTAGTGGGTAGCACTCTCACCTAGCAGTAAAAAGTTGCTGGTTCGAATCATGACACTACCTACCTGGAGTTTGCATATTCTCCCTGTGCCTGTGTGGCTTTCCTCTGGGTACTCAGGTTTCCTCCCACACTCCAAAGACATGCTGGTAGGTTAATTGGCTTCTGACCAAAATTGTCCCTAGTAAATCAATGTGAGTTGGGGACCTTGGATTGTGGGCTCCTTGAGGGTAGGGGCTGATGTGAGTGTGTTATGTATGTATGGAGTGCTGCATAATTTGAAGGCGCTATATGGGTACCTTAAATAAATAATAATATAATAGATGAGCATCTTAATGAGACACAATGTACAGGGATAGGGACAATTGTAGACACTCAGGATGGACTGGTGTCTTTATTCAAGCTTACTAACTATGTAACATTAGCAATCCCAATATTACTCTCAGGGCAGGTTTCTTTGAGAATGGCTTACAAGATAACTTTCAAACATTGTTGTCAGTTCTCTCTGATTTCTAGGGAAGTCCATGGTTTTGAATGTATGGTCCTGAAATGTTTGTTTTCAAAACTTTAGTGAGCTACAAAACAACTATAGAAGGAAGGACAAATATTTGATCAAATAGACATGTTACAGTTTTTATATCAGAGGAACGTGTGGGGAACTTAACTGCCCCAATTTAACTTTTTTCTTTTTTTTTCTCCCTTTTATTGGTTAAACTAGATGGACTTATGTCTTTTCTCAACCAGACTATCTATGTAACTATGTAACAGTAAAGTGTTTCTGGAACTTACCATACATGTTGGCATCTTTTTCCAAAACATTGTTAAGGGCCCTTTCTAATGCTGCAATTCTTTTTTCAGGTTCCTTTCAAACAGAAAAGAGGTTATAATAAAGATATCAGTCAATACTACAGCCCATCTATGGTGGAAGACCCTTGGGCAGAACTGCAAGCCAAGAACACTAAATCAACATCACAAGATTCTGCCGGAGTACATCACAGCTTTATTGCCAGATCACAGGCACCTTCATGAAATATTTAGCTAGATACAAAATATCTTGAAAGGAGACTAGATAGATGACATTTGAGGATACAACAAATATAACTCTTAGTAAAAATAATGCAGGCAGGCCTATACCCCATATAAGCCAGCATAGAGTAAACATTTTCTCTATTGCACAACTAAATTATAGAGATGGCAAAACTTGTTCCAGATTCTGGTGTGGTAAATGCCCCCTTGAATAAGTTCAAGTTGCTTGTATGTTGGCTTACTTTGTGTGCGGCTTTATGACTGATTATGACTGAAGGATAAGGAGAAAGGACAGACCTTGAAATCAACTTTGCCTACATAATTATTGCATAGGCACTGTTTACATTCCATATATACAGTATATGTCTTATTATCCATGTTAATGGCCAACTGATCTGCCCACACGTGGATGTATTTACTACGGCCCTGTAATCCATATTGGTAATTCACATATCCATACATTGAGGGCCTTTGACATCCATATATATTTGATTGCATTTCTTTACTAGAGTAGAGGTTCTATATTTTACTTAACCCAAGACCTTGCAAGTGGACATTATAGACACATTTTTTGTCCTGAGAATTACTTTTTATACTACAGTTGCTATTTTCAAGAGCATTTTTTATTACATACTTGCCTTTGCTCTGGGGTCCTGCGCACAGGCCATTTTGTGTCAAGTCTAAGAAGTTTTCAAAATAAGAAGCATCGGGATGAACATTGTATTACATTTGCATATTTACATGCTTGTTGATTGCCCACAGTAAATCTTTTATGTAGGTTTTTAAACAATTCATATTAAATGTGATATTTTATTCTATAATATTGTGTTTATGCGTCCAGATCTGCATATATAGTATACCTCTATATGAATTATTTTCAAGTGCGTGCCCCCCTCCTGTCACACTGCCTAGACATCCCTCTCCTGTCACATTGCCCTTCTGTCACTATAGTGGGTGTGGCAGAAGGATGGTGTGGGGAGGAGGTGCCAGGAGGACAGAGGGGGGGGTGTGGGGGGCCAAAATGAACTTTCGCCTAAGTCCCCCGACCTGTCACACTGCCCCCCCCTGTCTTACTGCCCCCACCTGTCACACTGCCCTCTTTCTATAACACTGTCCCCTCCACCTGTCACACTGTCCCCCACCTGTCACACTGTCCCCCACCTGTCACACTACCCTCCTCCTGTAACACTGTGCCCCCTCCTGTTACACTGCCTCCCACCTGTCACCTGTCACACTGCCCCTCACCTGTCACATTGCCCCCCTCCTATCATACTGCCTAGATACCTCCCTCCTGTAACACTGTCCCCCCTCCTGTAACACTGCCTAGATACCCCTCTCCTGTCACATTGCCCTTCTGTCACTATAGTGGGTGTGGCAGGAGGAGGATGGTGTGGGGAGGAGGTGCCAGTTGGACAGAGGGGGGAGGTGTGGGGGGTGCCAAATGAACTTTCGCCTAAGTCGACAAAAATCCTTGCACTGGCCCTGTTCCCGTCTTGTGTGAATAATGTAGGGCAGTGTGTGAAGGGGGGAGAAAGGGAGGAGTCCTGCAATGTTATGGATAGGACAGTCTGTAATCCCATTTGCTTTTAAAGTTCAAGCTAATATTTTCCAAAATGGGAAATATTTGAATGCGTAGACCAAAGGGATTCATATTGTTTTTGATGTATTGCTGGAAAGAGTGTATGTGCCAGTGAAAAGAGGATTTGTTCTCTAGCAATTTTTTAAGATTAAAGAATATTGATGATAGCTCAGTGTCCTTCTGCTCCTTCTGCGTAAATTCCTTAAAGAACCCTAACATAGTGGAGTCCCAATTGGTACCTTCATAATCAGTCATATTGAAAAGTGTTTTTAATATAATTAAATTAAATTGAATTTCATGGAACAATGGTACAAGAAAGTGAGGAATGGGTATCTACTACCCGGGAAATTAAGTAAGTTAAGATAGTACCATCGATCTATGAAACCGGAATTGCTGCCCACATCCCTGAAAATTTAATACAAAAAGAAGCAGGTTCCTCTGTGGGACTTTTAAAGGCAGAAATTCCTTGACAAATAAATGTAATGAATATATATAGATTTTTTATTAGAAAAGTTTAAAAATGAATTGGTGACTTCTGGGAAGTCACAATAGGATGCATATATCTATTATACAAAAATACAACATACAATATCAAGAAACATGTGTGTGTATGTATACAGACAACCACTTGAGACTGGCCAGTGGTGAACTGGGTCAGATGATGCCCGACGTGTTTCGAGGTTTGTAGCGACTAAACCTCTTCTTCAGGGGCTAGTGGTTCATTGGTTGTCTGTAACTTAATAAAAAGCAAAAACAAACATAATAAGCAAATATCATACAAAATATATGAATAAGCATTGCATGTTGAACATATATAATAGAATAACAACATGAGATCTAACCGTGTTTCTTGAGATGTCAGGAAAAATGCATCTGGTTAAAAGAAACGGGGAGAAGTATTCTGCTGCCCCAGATCAGCCAGGATGGAAAAGCCAGGGAGGTCAGAAATGATGGGCCCAAGTAGTAGATTACACTATTCCATTTTGAGACCATTTTTGTATTCATAAATGCATATTCTTTCTGATGTTTTTCTTCGATGGTACTATCTTAAATTACTGTGTGAGTTCATGGCCCCAGAAGGAAGAGGGGTGAAGATGGACGCTCCCTACTAGTGGGGACAATGGAGAAATCACAGGCTTTGGTTTCAGGTAAGTGACACATAATGGGCTACTATGCGATGCATAGTAGCCCATTATGCTTTACCTTTGCAGGGAAATAAAGAGGAAGTAAAACCCACCAGATTGCTGTTCATAAGCACAAACCATCCAACTTGAGGAAACTGGAGCAGTTTTGCAAGAAGGAATGGGCAAAAATCCCAGTGGTAAGATGTGGCAAGCTCATAGAGACTTATCCAAAGCGACTTGGAGCTGTGATAGCCGCAAAAGGTGGCTCTACAAGCACATTGACTTTTCTGTTATTTTGTTCTATTTGTTGTTTGCTTCACATTAAAAAAAAAAATAATCTTCAAAGTTGTGGGCATGTTCTGTAAATTAAATTATGCAAATCCTCAAACAATCCATGTTAATTCCAGGTTGTAATGCCGCGTACACACGAGCGAATTTCTCATCGGAAAAAGATATGACGGCTTTTCCGATGGGATTCCGCTCAAGTTTGCCCTGCATACACACGGTCACGCAAAAGTTTGCTGAAATTACGACCGTCCGTCAAGAACGCGGGGACGTACAACACTACGACGAGCCGAGAAAATTAAGTTCAATGCTTCTGAGCATGCGTCTAATTATTTCCGAGCATGTGTAGGAATTTTGCGCATCGGAAATTGCCACAGATGATCACATTTTCGGATAGGAACTTTTCCCAACCGAAAAATTGAGAACATGCACTCAATCTTTTGCTGGATGGAATTCGGCCAGCAAAAGTACGTTGGAGCATACACACGGTCGCATTTTCTGACGAAAAACTCTCATTGGTCTTTTGTGGGACGAAATTCTGATTGTGTGTACGCGGCACAAGGCAACAAAACACAAAAAATGCCAAGGGGGGTGAATACTTTTGCAAGGCACTGCAATTAATATGGGACAATAGCATTGTGATGATGGAAAGAAATAGCTAAAACTATCTAGACACAATAATAGAGGGTGTTGCCTTAAGCTGGGTGGCAAACCTACATTTTAAATGAGCCTACAAATAAAATGTTAATGGTGGGGGGTATTTTATAAAGCAATGTGAGAAAACAAAACAAAGAAAGAAAAAGTAAATCTGTTTGAGCAACTGCCTTATTTTCTTTGCAATTGCTAAACATCTCATCTTTACAAATACAATGTATGAACTAGTTGTAAATAATAGTAGCAAGTCAGTTGTAAAACCATACAAAAATCACTTTATCACATACTACTTGTATAAAAATACATTATTGACTATTTTTTCCAAAGAAGAAAAAAAATCTTCCAGAAAATTTGTTCATATAATGCATAGAACAAGAAGCAGCCATTTTCCCAGTCTAGAATATATACTAGGAAAGAAAGTTTGGGATGAGGGACCGCTATAGGGAACCTAACATATCCTATGACCAAAATTGCACAAAAATCCCTAACAACAAGATAGATGACTTTAACAGTGCCACTTGAGTAAAATAGAAAAAAAATGTATTTGTACAAATTTAAAAACGTGTAAGTAATGAATAAAGACACACAATTGGAACAAACACAGACGTATATTAAAGCCAGGTGATGGTTACTTGCTGTGTCTTTGGCACAGGTGCGTTTCACTGCCTTCTTCAGGAAAAGGACTACGGCCAAGCTCTCAGTTTATACAAGCAGAGACATAAACAGATTAAAGCATATTGATCATCCTACGACCAGCTGTTACCAACTCTTTTGATGGGTGGAGTAGTCCACATGTTTTTTTTTCCATTAAACGTCATTGGCTCATTTTTGCCAATATTGGTATTTGAGTAGATGAGTATCTGATGTCACACTATTGTTAAAGAATGGTCAATGTGGTCAAAAGTTTCCAGTGTTGGGCAGCCAGTGAGGAATAACAGACGAGGAGGGCACTTTCATGTCACCTACTGAATCACAACCAAGATAGCTCCTGGAAAAAACCCACGTGGACTACTCCACCTATCAAATAGTTGGTAAAAGCTGGTCGTAGGATGATCAATATGCTTGAATCTGTTTATGCCTTTGCTTATATAAATTACGAGCTTGTCCTTTTCCTGAAGAAGCGGGCAGTGCCCCGTGAAAGGCACCTGCGTCAAAGTCACTTCAAGCTACCCATCACCTCGCTTTAAATGAGGTGATGAGGAAATCTATACAAAGTATTATAATACCCTTCATGTATAAATCTGTGTTCGTTCCAATTATGTGTCTTTATGCAAGGTTTACATGTTTTTAAATTTGAACAAATAAAACTTTTTTCTCTATTTTACTCAAGTGGTAAAAGTCCTCTATCATTATTAGGGATTTTTGTGCAATCTAGAATATTTAAACCTGTATTCTACTTGATACATGAGATGTTTTTGCCTGATGGTAACTATCTTTGAAAATAATTCATCTGTAGGTATGTGGACTAGTAATGATATTGGATATAAAGCACAGTGTATGTGTGCACCAGTAATTCTTAACATTAGGCTCTTAGAACAAAAACAAGTGATACTTTTTAAGTCAGCTTTAGGTATCCCAGGTCAACCTATTGTAAATCAGTGACTTATCAAGTAGTTAAGCAAGCTTAAAGTGTACCTAAACCCAAAGACAAAAATGTAATACATTGTAGGTTACCAGACCTTAGATGTGCTAACTGCATTAGTTTTAACTTTTAGGCTAAGAACATTTTCAGTAAGTACAGAAAATACCTTGTTGATCCCACCAGAAATGCTATATTGATTTATTGTTGGCTGAGTTTAGCAATGAAAGGGCTGTATCCACTTACTAGATCATAAATATATAGACCACTTAACCCTTATCCTCACATTAACATTTGATCTCTAAAATGTAACCTCATACTTAACTCTCTGATCATAAGCTAACTCATGCCACTATTTTAACCCCTGTAAGCCCACACATACCCTTTTGGGTGCCAAATCAACAAAATCTCCCTCTCCAAAAATTTCCAGTGCCTAAATTTCCATATGAAACACCAATTTGATAAAAAGGACAGGACAATGAACATTGTATAATTGTTCAAGTGCTGAAATGCATCCAATCAACCTTCCCATACATATGAACACTCATTTCTTGTGCATAGGCATGTTAAACTTGTACACTTCTTGTGCTACTCTTATTTCTTCAGAAAGGGTAACTAATAGATCATCCAAAGAAAATGTCCCATTCAGCTAAATGTGTCTCCTATGCAAAACAAGCAACTTTATTGCAACCCAGCCCTGCCAAAAACACAACTGTCTAATGTCTCTGGGATCTTTACTTTCGTTAACATGAAAAAAATGAATTGAGACTTTGGGGTTGATTTACTAAAGGCAAATGTGATGTTCACTTTGCAAAGGAAATTTGCACTTTGCAAGGGAATTTGCCCCAGAGCTTAACAAAGAAGGTGAAGCTCTGCTGACTTCCATCATCCAATGACATGTATCATGTGTGATATTTTCTTGTACATGATTGGGTATTCTTTGCAATGTTAAACATTACAACATTCACTAAGCTCTGGGGCAAATGCTCTTGCAAAGTGCAACTTCCCTTGCAATGTGAACAGCACATTTGTCTTTGGTAAATCAAACCTTTTTAAGTCAAAACGAATGAAAAGAAAACATAAATATGAGAATACATGTATTATCAGTTTTTCTTCTTAAAGCAAGATACCAGCAGTAAAAGGAAATTAGAATAAAATATGGAAAGGGTAGAAGGGATCACTGCTGGAATTAACTGAATGGCATATGTCTATAAAACTGTCAGACAGAAAAAGTGCCTGACAATTTTGAGGGTGTGGGAATACACACTACAGTGTAAGCAGTAGCTTTGTAAGTTGAAAATACATTTTTGTTGTGTATTTGCTATTTTCACATTATCACTGGTAGTTTAGCCCTAACAGAGGATTATACAGAGGATACCCTTTGACTATATTTTTCCATTCAATATGTCTATAAAACACCGAGGATGTTGAAGACAAGTTGTTACAGGATCAATACTTTGTATATTGTTACTTTTTCTAAATCATGCATCCAAAAGATAAAAGTGTAGCGCTATAAACTCAATAAATGTGTACATCAAAAACCCATAAATGTATATGTACAGTGAATAAATTTTGCCAAACCATGTACGGCTATAAAAGTGAACAACACTATGTAGTTAATAGTAGTAAAGTAGTAGAACCCCTTTCTGCTGTATGCTGATGACATCTGACAAGACACACTGCCCAGACCTGTTGGTCATCAAGCCTTTTTTGACTTGTATGGCGTATGCCATTTCAGGTCATTGAGTTCTGGTAAGCCTCTTCATTTCCTGGTGATAGCCCGGCACTGATTTAAATCTTTTGTGCACCTACGGTTCTCCCACTGTCAACTTACCTGCCAGATTTTGTTTAACTACCCACCTGCGAACTTGGGAGTTATTTTTCCATCATTGCTTATACACTACCCCCATAGACTTTTGGTGGTGTTTTTCACAAATTTTTCACAATCTTGAAATGGACTATTATGTTTTAAGGTTTTTCATATATTATTTGAGTTGTTGATTTTATGGAACCGTCACTGTTTCCTTCATATTAGTCACTGTTATATTTGCTTATAAAGTGTACTATTCATTGCTTCACCTAATAGTTTTGCTGATTAACTACATAGTGTTGTTCACTTTTATAGCCGTACATGGTTTGACAAAATTTATTCACTGTACATATACATTTATGGGTTTTTGATGTACACATTTATTGAGTTTATAGCGCTACACTTTTATCTTTTGTTGTTATTTTTACCCTGAGTCTATAGGTGTGTTAGCTGCTATCTCAGTGTTCTTTTTGATCTAGCGCAGCGCTGTACTTACCCTTTTATCTGTTCTAAATCATGCATTCAGCCACAAAAAAATAAAATAAGAAAAATGGAATATACTGTATACATTATTATTATTATACATGATTTATATAGCGCCAACAGTTTGAGCAGCGCTTTACAACATGAGGGCAGACAGTACAGTTACAATACAATACAGGAGGAATTAGATATATACAATTAATGTGTCTTATTTATTACAAAACATGTTTTTCCTGAAGTTTTATTTTTCATATCTGTACTTTGCTTCTACCATCTTTTTGAAAATTACTCTACTCAACACCCAGATCATTTTTGCCACTACATATTATAATGTAAAATTGCTTGCACTTTATTGTTTTGCAAAGCAAATAAAGCCATGTTTCATATTTCAGTAAAGTACAGAATTTACCAGACCTTCACTCTGCACAAGTTTAATTATTTGCCCCCTCCTATCTTTATTTACAGAATTGTCTGCTACCATATGAAACTGCTTAGATGCTGCTATTGGTCATTGAAAACAATGCCTTCATTTACATGTCAAAGAAAGTAAAAACAAAGTTTCTACCCTTGTGGACATAAATACTAGCCAGAGTAAAAACAATATGCAGACATCCAGAGAGAGCCAAGGCTAAGGTAAGCTAATGCTATTTAATTCTCAAGTGTAGTATCTGTTCTTATCAGTTTTCAGGAGGGATAATGTCAGTGCCCTATGGAGAGAAGGGGTGCTAGCTAGTATCCCTCTTTGATGTAAATGGTAAGGAATGTTGATTTGGTGGGAGGGCTTTTTCCTCCTGGGTTGAATCTGGTCCTGTGCACAGGGCTTGTCCCTAGTTGTAGGCAAAGCTCTCCCTAAGCTGCCTAAATTCTCATGCTTCCTGGAAGGGATGGAGAGGCACTGGTCTGGCGGATGGCCGGGCTGTGAAAGAAGTCCGTTGTGTATGTGCCCCTGGGGTGGCAGTCCAGGGGCTTCGTAATACTCACTATGTGTTGGCTTCACTTTGAGTTTATTGGCACCAAGGTCACTGCACCCTCACACTTTTTTTTCACACCTGCCTCTAGGGCCAGGCCTTTTGACTGGGGCCAGAGGAATTTTTGATTCCTTGCCAAAGGGCCTGCTGTGGTATTGCACCATGAAACTTTACCACTTATCCCCGCTCATCCCCCCTTTTTTATGAATGTTTGTCACTTTTGCATGGTATATTTTTTTTCACTGCTTGATTAGTAGTGTGTAGGTCCTCGGGCCTGCCCTGAAAGTCTTGGGAAGAGGTGGACATTGACTTCTGGCCTGGTTTGCCCTCTCCTATGGGGTCTCCCTTCAAGGGAGCCCCACTTCATACTTGAGTTGGCAGACCATCCAGAGAATGAACATTTTCAATACATTCAATGTTTGTCGAAAATATTTCAAGATTTCATTTCTAACATTTGATTTTGAATGAATAAATGAATGGTCTTTACCAAATTAAAACAACATACACTGTTAGAAAATTGTAGATTTGAGAAAAAATATCCATCCTGCTTCTTCAAATTTACTACGTCACTGCAGTTAAAAACGCACATGATTTACCCCACTAATGATTAGAAAAACAAATGAACATTCCTACAATGTTCACACAATAAAATATGTTGAACAAAATTCTGCCAGTGTAAACCCAATTTTATATGCAGTAGCACAAACTGAGCATTTGTCAGTTTTGTAAAGGAAATGTGTAAGTTCTTTATATTATTGTATTCTATTTTGTATGTATTGCACACTGCACTCACTATGCACACGGCACTAATAATGTTTTCATTACATGTTTGCATTCTTTCGAGTCCTGATTAGAATTAGCCTGCCTATGTTATGCCCCTTGTTACCATAAAAGTACAATTGTAATATTAATGTGATACCTACGTAACCATGTGTATAGAAACCTTCTATTGCATCAAATAAATATAATATACATTCAGACTCTCTGACTCTTCCAATGGCAGTGTTAATGAGGGACCCTCTGAAACTTGCCAGTGTATTGTTTACATGTCACCTTTTATTATCCGATTTACATTTTATCTGTATACCATGCCTCTGTTCAGAATGTATATTCTCTCAGATCTCGCATGATCTCTCAGCACTCAGTGCACAGCTGATTGCCATCTTACACCTATGACTAATGTAAGACCTCCACAGGAGATTTAGATCCTACTATCTTATATACATTCATAGGGAAATCTATATTCTATATGTTTTATTATTAACCTAGTCAAAAACCAAGAGTTAGGTCCCAAAATGTAAATGTGTTTGTTTCATTTCAGGTAAAAAAAAGACTATGTCACATCAGTTCAAATCTCCCACTTTGACAATGGGTCCAAAAGTCATGTCCCCATTCCTCGCCTCATCTCCAAGACATGTTTTACCAACAGCCTGGTATCCACCATCGCAGCCCTGGTGCATCAAGAATGGAACACCCCCTCAAGGTTGCGGAAACCCTTACTACAACCAATGGCATAGTTCCAATGGGTACTGGGGTTCACCTAGACAATGGTCTCCAAACAGATGGGAGCCATCTCGCACCTATCACCATACTTGGAGATCAAGCCCAAGAGCACATCACAATTCTCATTTTAAGCACAGTCCAGAGTATGCCTCAGTGTATAGCGAAAGGAAGGATAGCAGGACGCAGGTAAGAATAATTTTATTTACGCTGTTTGAAAAGATGCTTCCATAATCAAATTGGTCCAAAAGGAACTATTAAAGTGAAATGAAGCCCATGATTCTACTTTAAATTAGCATTGCAGTAAGGAAATTGGCATTTTCAGAACAAATCAACATTAGACCAGTGTCAGTGGTGTAGTGGGTAGCACTCTCACCTAGCAGTAAAAAGTTGCTGGTTCGAATCACGACACTACCTACCTGGAGTTTGCATATTCTCCCTGTGCCTGTGTGGCTTTCCTCTGGGTACTCTGGCTTCCTCCCACACTCCAAAGACATGCTGGTAGGTTAATTGGCTTCTGTTCCAAATTGTCCCTAGTAAATTAATGTGAGTTGGGGACCTTGGATTGTGTGCTCCTTGAGGGTAAGGACTGATGTGAGTGTGTTATGTATGTGTGGAGTGCTGCATAATTTGAAGGCGCTATATGGGTACCTTAAATAAATAATAATATAATAGATGAGCATCTTAATGAGACACAATGTACAGGGATAGGGACAATTGTAGACACTCAGGATGGACTGGTGTCTTTATTCAAGCTTACTAAGTATGTAACATTAGCAATCCCAATATTACTCTCAGGGCAGGTTTCTTTGAGAATGGCTTACTAGTTAACTTTCAAACATTGTTGCCAGTGCTCTCTGATTTCTAGGGAAGTCCATGGTTTTGAATGTATGGTCCTGAAATGTTTGTACCTGTTTCAAAACTTTAGTGAGCTGCAAAACAACTGTAGAAGGAAGGACAAATATTTCATCAAATAGACATGTTACGGTTTTTATATCAGAGGACCGTGTGGGGAACTTAGCTGCCCTAATTTAACTTCTTTTCTTTTTTTTACTCCCTTTTATTGGTTAAACTAGATGGACTTTTCTCAACCAGACTAACTATGTAACTATGTAACAGTAAAGTGTTTCTGGAACTTACCATACATATTGGCATCTTTTTCCAAAACATTGTTTAAGGCCCTTTCTAATGATGCAATTCTTTTTTCAGGTTCCTTTCAAACAGAAACAAGGTTATACTAAAGATATCAGTCAATACTACAGCCCATCTATGGTGGAAGACCCTTGGGCAGAACTACAAGCCAAGAACACTAAATCAACATCACAAGATTCTGCCGGAGTACATCACAGCTTAATTGCGAGATCACAGGCACCTTCATGAAATATTTAGCTAGCTACAAAATATCTTGAAAGGAGACTAGATAGATGACATTTGAGGATACAACAAATATAACTCTTAGTAAAAATAATGCAGGCAGGCCTATACCCCATATAAGCCAGCATAGAGTAAACATTTTCTCTATTGCACAACTAAATTATAGAGATGGCAAAACTTGTTCCAGATTCTGGTGGGGTAAATGCCCCCTTGAATAAGTTCAAGTTGCTTATATGTTGGCTTACTTTGTGTGCGGCTTTATGACTGATTATGACTGAAGAATAAGGGGACAGGACAGACCTTGAAATCAACTTTGCCGACATAATTGTTGCATATGCACTTTTAACATTCCATATATACAGTCTTATTACCCATGTTAATGGCCAACTGATCTGCCCACACGTGGCTGTATTTACAACGGCCCTGTAATCCATATTGGTAATTCACATATCCATACATTGAAGGCCTTTGACATCCATGTATATTTGATTGCATTTCTTTACGAGAGTAGAGGTTCTATATTTTACTTTACCCAAGACCTTGCAAGTGGACATTATAGACACATTTTTTTGTCCTGGGAATTACTTTTTATACTACAGTTGCTATTTTCAAGAGCATTTTTTATTACATACTTGCCTTTGCTCTGGGGTCCTTCACACAGGCCATTTTGTGTCCAGTCTAAGAAGTTTTCAAAATATGAAGCATTGGGATGAACATTGTATTACATTTGCATATTTACATGCTTGTTGATTACCTACAGTAAATCTTTTAAGTAGGTTTTTAAAAAATTCATATTAAATGTGATATTTTATTCTATAATATTGTGTTTATGTGTCCGGATCTGCATATACAGTATACCTCTATATGAATTATTTTCAAGTGGGTGCCCCCCTCCTGTCACACTGCCTAGATATCCCTCTCCTGTCACATTGCCCTTCTGTCACTATAGTGGGTGTGGCGGGAGGATGGTGTGGGGAGGAGGTGCCAGGTGGACAGAGTGAGGGTGTGAAAGTTCCAAAATGAACTTTCGCCTAAGTCCCCGCACCTGTCACACTGCCCCGCACCTGTCACACTGCCCCCCACCTGTCACACTGCCCTCCTCCTGTAACACTGTCCCCGCACCTGTCACACTGCCCCCCACCTGTCACACTGCCCCCCACCTGTCACACTGCCCTCCTCCTGTAACACTGTCCCCCCACCTGTCACACTGCCCCCCACCTGTCACACTGCCCTCCTCCTGTAACACTGTCCCCCCACCTGTCACACTGCCCCGCACCTGTCACACTGCCCTACTCCTGTCACACTGCCCCCACCTGTCACACTGCCTCCCTCCTGTCACACCACCCTCCTCCTGTAACACTGTGTCCCCTCCTGTCACACTGCCCCCCACCTGTCACATTGCTTCCTCCTGTCATACTGCCTAGATACCCCTCTTCTGTCACATTGCCATTCTGTCAGTATAGTGGGTGTGGCAGGAGGATGGTGTGGGGCAGAGGTGCCAGATGGACAGAGGGGGGAGGTTTGGGGGGTGCCAAAATGAACTTTCGCCTAAGTTGACAAAAATCTTGCACCGGCCCTGTTCCCGTCTTGTGTGAATAATGTAGGGCAGTGTGGGGAGGGGGGTGAAAGGGGGGAGTCCTGCAATGTTATGGATAGGACAGTCTGTAATCCCATTTGTTTTTGAAGGTCAAGCCAATATTTTCCAAAATGGGAAATATTTGAATGCGTAGACCAAAGGGATTCATATTGTTTTTGATGTATTGCTGGAAAGAGTGTATGTGCCAGTGAAAAGAGGATTTGTTCTCTAGCAATTTTTTAAAATTAAAGAATATTGATGATAGCTCAGTGTCCTTCTGCTCCTTCTGCGTAAATTCCTTAAAGAACCCTAACATAGTGGAGTCCCAATTGGTACCTACATAATTAGTCATATTGAAAAATATTTTTAATATAATTAAATTTAATTTAATTTCATGGAACAATGGTACAAGAGGGTGAGTAATGGGTATCTACTACCCGGGAAATTAAGTAAATTAAGATAGTACCATCGATCTATGAAACCGGAATTGCTGCCCACATCCCTGAAAATGTAATACAAAAACATTTACCCAAGACCTTGCAAGTGGACATTATAGACACATTTTTTTGTCCTGGGAATTACTTTTTATACTACAGTTGCTATTTTCAAGAGCATTTTTTATTACATACTTGCCTTTGCTCTGGGGTCCTTCACACAGGCCATTTTGTGTCCAGTCTAAGAAGTTTTCAAAATATGAAGCATTGGGATGAACATTGTATTACATTTGCATATTTACATGCTTGTTGATTACCTACAGTAAATCTTTTAAGTAGGTTTTTAAAAAATTCATATTAAATGTGATATTTTATTCTATAATATTGTGTTTATGTGTCCGGATCTGCATATACAGTATACCTCTATATGAATTATTTTCAAGTGGGTGCCCCCCTCCTGTCACACTGCCTAGATATCCCTCTCCTGTCACATTGCCCTTCTGTCACTATAGTGGGTGTGGCGGGAGGATGGTGTGGGGAGGAGGTGCCAGGTGGACAGAGTGAGGGTGTGAAAGTTCCAAAATGAACTTTCGCCTAAGTCCCCGCACCTGTCACACTGCCCCGCACCTGTCACACTGCCCCCCACCTGTCACACTGCCCTCCTCCTGTAACACTGTCCCCGCACCTGTCACACTGCCCCCCACCTGTCACACTGCCCCCCACCTGTCACACTGCCCTCCTCCTGTAACACTGTCCCCCCACCTGTCACACTGCCCCCCACCTGTCACACTGCCCTCCTCCTGTAACACTGTCCCCCCACCTGTCACACTGCCCCGCACCTGTCACACTGCCCTACTCCTGTCACACTGCCCCCACCTGTCACACTGCCTCCCTCCTGTCACACCACCCTCCTCCTGTAACACTGTGTCCCCTCCTGTCACACTGCCCCCCACCTGTCACATTGCTTCCTCCTGTCATACTGCCTAGATACCCCTCTTCTGTCACATTGCCATTCTGTCAGTATAGTGGGTGTGGCAGGAGGATGGTGTGGGGCAGAGGTGCCAGATGGACAGAGGGGGGAGGTTTGGGGGGTGCCAAAATGAACTTTCGCCTAAGTTGACAAAAATCTTGCACCGGCCCTGTTCCCGTCTTGTGTGAATAATGTAGGGCAGTGTGGGGAGGGGGGTGAAAGGGGGGAGTCCTGCAATGTTATGGATAGGACAGTCTGTAATCCCATTTGTTTTTGAAGGTCAAGCCAATATTTTCCAAAATGGGAAATATTTGAATGCGTAGACCAAAGGGATTCATAATGTTTTTGATGTATTGCTGGAAAGAGTGTATGTGCCAGTGAAAAGAGGATTTGTTCTCTAGCAATTTTTTAAAATTAAAGAATATTGATGATAGCTCAGTGTCCTTCTGCTCCTTCTGCGTAAATTCCTTAAAGAACCCTAACATAGTGGAGTCCCAATTGGTACCTACATAATTAGTCATATTGAAAAATATTTTTAATATAATTAAATTTAATTTAATTTCATGGAACAATGGTACAAGAGGGTGAGTAATGGGTATCTACTACCCGGGAAATTAAGTAAATTAAGATAGTACCATCGATCTATGAAACCGGAATTGCTGCCCACATCCCTGAAAATGTAATACAAAAACAAGCAGGTTCCTCTGTGGGACTTTTAAAGGCAGAAATTCCTTGACAAATAAATGTAATGAAGATATATAGATTTTTTATTAGAAAAGTTTAAAAATGAATTGGTGACTTCTGGGAAGTCACAATAGGATGCATATATCTATTATACAAAAATACAACATACAATATCAAGAAACATGTGTGTGTATGTATACAGACAACCACTTGAGACTGGCCAGTGGCGAACTGGGTCAGACGATGTCCAACGCGTTTCGAGGTTTGTAGCGACTAAACCTCTTCTTCAGAGGCTAGTGGTTCATTGGTTGTCTGTAAATTAATAAAAAGCAAAAACAAACATAATAAGCAAATATCATACAAAATATATGAATAAGCATTGCATGTTGAACATATATAATAGAATAACAACATGAGATCTAACCATGTTTCTTGAGATGTCAGGAAAAATGCATCTGGTTAAAAGAAACGGGGAGAAGTATTCTGCTGCCCCAGATCAGCCAAGATGGAAAAGCCAGGGAGGTCAGAAATGATGGGCCCAAGTAGTAGATTACACTATTCCATTTTGAGACCATTTTTGCATTCATAAATGCATATTCTTTCTGATGTTTTTCTTCGATGGTACTATCTTAAATTACTGTGTGTGATTTGAGGCTAGGGCAGAGGTTCACCTTCCAGCAGGATAATGACCCCAAACACACTGCTAAAGCAACACTTGAGTGGTTTAAGGGGAAACATATGAATGTGTTGAAATGGCCCAATCAAAGCCCAGACCTCAATCCAATAGAAAATCTGTGTTCAGACTTAAAGTGGTTGTACACCCTATACAACCACTTTTACCAAAGGTAAGAAGCCTATATAAAGGCTTACCTGTAGGTGCTTGAAATATCTCCTAAACCTCCACAGTTTAGGAGATATTTACTTCAAAGCCAAGCGCAGATGACTACGGCGCATGCGCCCTTTAGAAAGGGCACATCATGCCGTTTCTCATAGGGGTCATGCCGTGACTGGCGGTTCCCGTGCACATGCGTCACAGAGTCACAGAGCCGGAGTTCACGGCCCCAGAAGGAAGAGGGGCGAAGATGGACGCTCCCTACTAGTGGGGACAATGGAGACATCACAGGCTTCGGTTTCAGGTAAGTGACACATAATGGGCGATGCATAGTAGCCCATTATGCTTTACCTTTGCAGGGAAATAAAGAGGAAGTAAAACCCACCAGGGTTTACCTCCTCTTTAAAAAATGCTGTTCACAAGCGCAAACCATCCAACTTGAAGGAGCTGGAGCAGTTTTGCAAGGAGGAATGGGCAAAAATCCCAGTGGTAAGATGTGGCAAGCTCATAGAAACTTATCCAAAGCGACTTGGAGCTGTGATAGCCGCAAAAGGTGGCTCTACAAAGCATTGACCTGGGGGGGGGGGGGGGGGGGGGTGAATAGTTATGCACATTGACTTTTTCTGTTATTTTGTCCTATTTGTTGTTTGATTCACATTTTAAAAAAAAATCTTTAAAGTTGCGGGCATGTTTTGTAAATTAAATGATGCAAATCCTCAAACAATCCATGTTAATTCCAGGTTATGAGGCAACAAAACACTAAAAATGCCAAGGGGGTGAATACTTTTGCAAGGCACTGTAATTAATATTGGACAATAGCATTGTGATGATGGAAAGAAATAGCTAAAACTATCTAGACACAATAATAGAGGGTGTCGTCTTAGGCTGGGTGGCAAACCTGCATTTTAAATGAGCCTACAAATAAAATGTTAATAGACGGGGGCATTTTATATATATAAACAAAACAAAGAAAGAAAAAGTAAATCTGTTTGAGCAACTGCCTTATTTTCTTTGCAATTGCTAATCATCTCATCTTTACAAATACAATGTATGAACTAGTAGTAAATAACAGTAGCAAGTCAGTTGTAAAAGCATACAAAAAACTATTACTTTATCACATACTAGTTGTATAAAAATACATTATTGACTATTTTTTCCAGAGAAGAAAAAAAAATCTTCTAGAAAATGTGTCCATATAATGCATAGAACAAGAAGCAACCATTTTCCCACTATAGAATATTTACTAGGAAAGAAAGTTTGGGATGAGGGACCACTATAGGGAACCCTCTGAATGTTAGGGATGAGAGTTAGGAACTTCAAAATAAAAGTCCTTATAATGAACAGAAGATAGTGATAGCTAAAACATAAGAACTCAGGCCCAAAAATCAGATAATTCGCACAAAAAAAAGTACATATAAAAAATTCTGCAAAAGAAATAAATATCACACAAGACAATACAGATAAATAGAGAACAAATAAAAGCCTAGGGGGCAGATTTTAATCAGAGTTCGGCACTATAGATTACTGAATGTAGGAGTTTACACTGCACACTTCTTTATTTGGATCATCTTGACCTAATGCAGTCACTGAGACAACATTTACACCTTCCCAAATTTTCACACCTATGACCAATACACATTTTTGAGAGGAAAGCTCAGTGTCATAGGAGTCACCCAATTTAACCACTTCGCATCCAGGCCATTTCTGACACTTCGCTCCTACATGTCAAAAATCATCATTTCTTTGCTATAAAATTACATAGAACCCCCAAACATTATATATGTTTTTTTAGCAGAGACCCTAGAGAATACAATGGCAGTCATTGCAACTTTTTATCTTGCACAGTATTTGAGCAAGCAATTTTTCAAACGCGTTTTTAAAAAAAAAAAAAAAAAAACAGTTTCATGCTTTAAAAAAAAACAAAACAGCAAAGTTAGCCAAATTTTTTTGCATTGTGTGAAAGATGAAGTTACGCTGAGTAAATAGATATCTAACATGTCACGCTTCAAAATTGCACATACTCGTGGAATGGCGCCAAACTTTGGTACCTAAAAATCCCCATAGGCAACGCTTTAAAATTTTTTACTGGTTACATGTTTTGAGTTACAGAGGAGGTCTAGGGCCAAAATTATTGCTCTTGCTCTAATGTTCATGGCGATACCTCACATGTGTGGTTTGAACACTGTTTTCATATGTGGGCGGGACTTACGTATGCGTTCGCTTCTGCGTGCGAGCTCACAGGGACAGGGGCGCTTTAAAATTTTTTTTTTTTATTGTTAATTTTACTTAAAAAGCTTTATTTTGACACTTTTAAAAAAAAATTTTTTTTTTTGATCACTTTTATTCCTATTACAAGGAATGTAAACATCCCTTGTAATAGGAATATGACACGATCAGTCCTCTTTACAGTGAGATATGGGGTCAATAAGACCCCACATCTCACCTCTAGGCTGGGAAGCCTAAAATAATAATAAAAAAAAAAGATCACCGCTTCCCAGCCGAAGCGGCGCCGTTTTTTTGAATGCAGAGGCCGGGCGTGACGTCATAACATCGAGCCCGGCCTCCGAACGATCATAGAGACTCCGGCGACCATCTGGTCCTCCGGAAATCTCTATGGTGAACATCCGGCGCCGGCGGATCCGCTATCCGAATCACCGATCGCTGAGGTGAGTCGGTAGAAGCACTCGAGGGCGGCAGGAGGGGGGGGGACGTCCCCTCTCGCCGCCCGTAAGAACGATCAAGCGTCGGAACAGCCGCTATGATCATTCTTATGGTGTAAGGAATCGCCGGCTGAAAATGCCGGTATCTGAATGATGTCTGTAGCCTCAGGCATCATTCAGATATAACCCCCGAAAGTCGAGGCCGTCATGTGACGGCCTCAAGATGTCAAGTGGTACGGTACACAGAAGAGACACAGACATTGGAACAAGGGTTGTCATGGAGAAGAATGGGTCTATATCACTTGCATGGAGGCAGGAAAAAAGATCTGTGTATACCCAGCTTTAGGCTCCTACATCTGTGATATTTATTATAGAAATAGATTCTAAATATCACTTTCAGTATCAGTTAAACAACCCCCCTGACAAAGTATAGGTGTGGAATGCATTTAATTAATATGGGACAATAGCATGGGGATGATGGAAAGAAATAACTAAAACTATCTAGACACAATAATAGAGGGTGTCGTCTTAGGCTGGGTATCAAACCTGCATTTTTAATGAGCCTATAAATAAAATGTTAATGCACGGGGGCATTTTATAAAGCAATGTGAGAAAAAAAAAAACAAAGAAAGAAATAGTAAATCTGTTTGGTCTGTTTGAGCAACTGCCTTATTTTCTTCACAATTGCAAAACATCTCATCTTCACAACACAATGTATGAACTAGTAGTAGATAATAGTAGCAAATCAGTTGTAAAACATACAAAAAATACTATTACTTTATCTATAACATATTAATTGTATAAAAATACATTGTTGATTATTTTTTCCAGAGAAGAAAAAAAATCATCCAGAGAATTCGTCCATATAATGCATAGAACAAGAAGCAGCCATTTTCCCACTATAGAATATAGTGGAAAGAAAGTTTGGGATGAGGGACCACTATAAGGAACCCTCTGAATGTTGGACACTAGTGTCCGGTACCACATCCTATGACAGAAATTGCACAAAAATTCCAAAAAACTAGATAGATGACTTTAACGATACCACTTGAGTAAAATAGAAAAAAAAAATAATTGTACACATTTAAAAACATGTAAACCATGCATGAAGACACATCGTTGGAACGGATTTGGATAATCTAGAATATATATACCTGTATTCTACTTGACACATGAGATGTTTTTGCCTGATGGTAACTATCTTTGAAAATAATTCATCTGTAGGTATGTGGAATAGTAATGATATTGGATATAAAGCGTATGTGTGCACCAGTAATTATTAACAATAGGCTCTCAGAACAAAAACATGTGATACTTGTTAAAGTGGAGGGCCACCCTAAAATAAAAAATGTGCATTAATATTCTTTAAAAAATGTAAAAAAACATTTGAAATTTTTTTTTAAACTTACCTGAAACCCCCGTTGCTAGGCAGTCTTCCTAATCTGCCTCTTCCTATTGCGCGGCGCTTCCTCCTCTTTGGCGAGCAGCCCCGTTGCATTCTGGGACATGTGTGTGTCCCAGAAAACAACAGGGCCATTCACAAAGCGCCGCGCTACTCGCGCATGCGCAGTAGGAAACTGGCAGTGAAGCCGCAAGGCTCCACTGCCTGTTTTCCTTCATTAAGATGGATTCGCCAGAAGCCGATCCGATGGACGGATCGGCCTCTGGGGGCCGCAATCGCGGGCTCACTGGACAGGTAAGTGTCCTTATTAAAAGTCAGCAGCTACAATGTTTGTAGCTGCTGACTTAAAAAAAAAATTGCGGCCGGAACACCACTTTAAGTCAGGTTTAGGTATCCCAGGTCAACCTATTGTAAATCAGTGACTTATCAAGTAGTTAAGCAAGCTTAAAGTGTACCTAAACCCAAAAACAAAAATGTAATACATTGCAGGTTACCAGACCTTAGATGTGCTGACTGCATTTGTTTTAATTTTTAGGCTAAGAACATTTTCAGTAAGTACAGAAAATACCTTATATAAACCGAATTCACCAAAAGAAAATTATAGATGAAATAGTGGCGCTAATCCCCAGGTGGGGAGATGCCAGACACTCTTATCCAGCCAGTGAGCTGAATACAGACGTGACTAGAGAAAAAGTGAAAAAACATATATTGCTAAATATCCCAAAAAGTAAAAATTAATATTAAATAAAATAAAAAATTCAATATGAGCTAATATAAATTATAACACTCAGTGAAAGTGATATACAAATATATAAATCCAAGAAAAAATATATAATGGAAATTGAGCACAGTAAATATCTATAAAGTCCAGAAACCAATCAATCGTGAAAAATAATCGTGATTGGTTTCCTCTCCCCTATCCCAGCTGGGCTTTAAATGAGATGAGTTCTACTTTTTGTATTACCATTACCGATACTCATATTTTATATTCCACTAATTTCTATGTCTCTCAGTGGGCTGTGGGTACCCCTCTGTATGGGCTGTCCTAGACCGCTGCCTTATGTTGTCCTACCACTTGAGACCTCCATCTTTTATAGGGCCTTTGCCATGCCTTGCCACCTGGGGGCGCCTTTTCTCTCCCTCTTCCTACCAAGTTATTACTTTTTCATGTAACACTTTGTCTTTATTATACATTCACTGAGAATAGCCTTTTAAAATATTGTGACTTTGACACATGTTTTTCTTTCTCTGTACATAATTTTAATAGAACCTCTAGCTCCTGAAGAAGCGTTCCTTGTCAACGTGAAACATGTAGAGCAATGAGCAATTGGAGAATACACCATTCTGGGAATACCAGACCTGCAGTGCTCCCCCAATTTCAACCGTGTTAGGGGAAGTTAACCCTTTTTCCTTTATTTGGATTATAATTATATACGATTACCTAGGGATACATACTCAACTGCAGGATAGGCTCCTTAATGGTGTTAGGATATGCTATGTATGTCTAGATCCGATGTGTTTTTAAATAATGCTTTGTCTATTCTTTTTGTGTTTTTTTGTATATGATAAATAAAATTCAACCTTTTTTATATACGTTGTGTAGCTCACTACAGTTGTGCCTTTAAAGTCCCAAAAAGTTTTTTAGTCTCTTGATAGTATCTGTTCTTATCAGTTTTCAGGAGGGACAATATCAGTGCCCTATGGAGAGAAAGGGTTGCTGGCTAGTATCCCTCTTTGATGTAATTGGTAAGGAATGGTGATTTGGTGGGAGGCCTTTTTCCTCCTGGGTTGAATCTGGCCCTGTGCACAGGGCTTGTCCCTAGTTGTAGACAAAGCTCTCCCTAAGCTGTCTAAATTCTGGTGCTTCCTGGTAGGGATGGAGAGGCACTGGTCTGGCGGATGGCTGGGCTGTGAAAGAAGTCCGTAGTGTATGTGCCCCTGGGGTGGCAGTCCAGGGGTTCCGTAGTACTCACTATGTATTGGCTTCACTTTGAGTTTATTGGCACCAAGGTCACTGCACCATCACACTTTTTTTTCACACCTGCCTCTAGGGCTGGGCCCTTTGGCTGGGGCCGGAGGAATTTTTGATTCCTGGCCGAAGGGCCTGCTGTGGTATTGCACCATGGAACTTTAGCACTTATCCCCTTTTCATCCCCCCTTTTTTATGAATGTTTGTCACTTTTGCACGGTATACTTTTTTTCACTGCACGATTAGTAAGGTGTAGGTCCTCGGGCCTGCCCTGAAAGTCTTGGGAAGGGGTGGATATTGCCTTCTGGCCTGGTTTGCCCTCTCCTATGGGGTCGTCCTTCGAGGGAGCCCCACCTCGTACTTGGGTTGGCAGACCTCCCAGAGAATGGGGTCCACCTGGATTCGGCTAGATGGGCCAGTGAAGTACCTGTCAGGAGTCTTGCGCCCCAGGGGATTAGGGAAAGGTTCCTTCCTCTTCGGAGGAGGACCATGTGTACACCCTGTGCACTTTTTTGTCTTCTCACATTTTGTGTGTGCACTTTATTTTTGCAATGGGTGTTAGGTCGAGTGTGTTTCACATGGGCTTAAAAAAAAAACAACTATTTAATTCTACATAGATTTAAGCTTGGTGTACAGTGCACTAGTAGAATTTCCAACGCAAATTCTTCGGAAAATTCGAATGAAAATTTTCAGTGCATTCAATATTAGTCGAAAATATTTCAAGATTTAATTTCTAACATTTGATTTTGAATGAATAAATGAATGGACTTTACCAAATTAAAACAACATACACTGTTATAAAATTGTAGATTTGAGAACAAAATTCTACCAGTGTATACCCAATTTTATATACAGTAGCACAAACTGAGCATTTGTCAGTTTTGTAAAGGAAATTTGTAAGTTCTGTATATTATTGTATTCTATTTTGTATGTATTGCATACTGCACTCACTGTACACACGGCACGAATAATGTTTTCAATAAGTGTTTGCATTCTTTCGAGTCCTGTTTAGAATTAGCCTGCCTATGTTATGCCCCTTGTAACCATAAAAGTACAATTGTAATATTAATGTGATACCTACATAACCATCTATAAAAACCTTCTATTGTTTAAAATAAATATAATATACATTCAGACTCTCTGATTCTTCAAACGGCAGTGTTAGTTAATGAGGGACCCTCTGAAACTTGCCAGTTTATTGCTTACATGTCACCTTTTATTACCTGATTTACATTTTATCTGTATACCATGCCTCTGTTCAGAATGTATATTCAGATCTCTCAGTTCTCAGTGCACAGCTGATTGCCATCTTACACCTATGACTAATGTAAGACTTCCACAGGAGTTTTAGATCCTGCTATCTTATATACATTCATAGGGAAATCTATATTCTATATATTTTATTATTAACCTAGTCAAAAACCAAGAATTAGGTGCCAAAATGTAAATGTGTTTGTTTCATTTCAGGTAAAAAAAGACTATGTCACATCAGTTCAAATCTCCCACTTTGACAATGGGTCCAAAAGTGATGTCCCCATTACTCGCCTCATCTCCAAGACATGTTTTACCAACAGCCTGGTATCCACCATCGCAGCCCTGGTGCATCAAGAATGGAACACCCCCTCAAGGTAGCGGAAACCCTTACTACAATCAATGGCATAGTTCCAATGGGTACTGGGGTTCACCTAGACAATGGTCTCCAAACAGATGGGAGCCATCTCGCACCTATCACCATACTTGGAGATTAAGCCCAAGAACACATCACAATTCTCATTTTAAGCACAGTCCAGAGCATTCCTCAGTATATAGCGAAAGGAAGGATAACAGGACGCAGGTAAGAATAATTTTATTTATGCTGTTTGCAAAGATGCTTCCATAATCAAATTGGCCCAAAAGGAACTATTTAAAGAGAAATGAAGACCGTAATTCTGCTTTAAATTAGCATTGCAGTAAGGAAATTGGCATTTTCAGAAGGACAAATTAACATTAGACCAGTGACAGTGGTGTAGTGGGTAGCACTCTCACCTAGCAGTAAAAAGTTGCTGGTTCGAATCACGACACTACCTACCTGGAGTTTGCATATTCTCCCTGCCTGTGTGGCTTTCCTCTGGGTACTCAGGTTTCCTCTCACACTCCAAAGACATGCTGGTAGGTTAATTGGCTTCTGCCCAAAATTGTCCCTAGTAAATCAATGTGAGTTGGGGACCTTGGATTGTGGGCTCCTTGAGGGTAGGGGCTGATGTGAGTGTGTGATGTATGTGTAGAGTGCTGCATAAATTGAAGGTGCTATATGGGTACCTTAAATAAATAATAATATAATAGCTGAGCATCTTAATGAGACACAATGTACAGGGATAGGGACAATTGTAGTCACGCACCCAGGATGGACTGGTGTCTTTTTTCAAGCTTACTAACTATGTAACATTAGCAATCCCAATATTACTCTCAGGGCAGGTTTCTTTGAGAATGGCTTACAAGTTAACTTTCAAACATTGTTGTAAATTCTCTCTGATTTCTAGGGAAGTCCATGGTTTTGAATGTATGGTCCTGAAATGTTTGTTTTCCAAATTTTAGTGAGCTGCAAAACAACTGTAGAAGGAAGGACAAATATTTGATCAAATAGACATGTTACAGTTTTTATATCAGAGGAACATGTGGGGAACTTAGCTGCCCTAATTTAACTTCTTTTCTTTTTTAACTCCCTTTTATTGGTTAAACTAGATGGGCTTTTCTCAACCAGACTAACTATGTAACTATGTAACAGTAAAGTGTTTCTGGAACTTACCATACATGTTGGCATCTTTTTCCAAAACATTGTTTAAGGCCCTTTCTAATGCTGCAATTCTTTTTTCAGGTTCCTTTCAAACAGAAAAGAGGTTATACTAAAGATATCAGTCAATACTACAGCCCATCTATGGTGGAAGACCCTTGGGCAGAACTGCAAGCCAAGAACACTAAATCAACATCACAAGATTCTGCCGGAGTACATCACAGCTTTATTGTGAGATCACAGGCACCTTCATGAGATATTTAGCTACATACAAAATATTTTGAAAGGAGACTAGATAGATGACATTTGAGGATACAACAAATATAACTCTTAGTAAAAATAATGCAAGCAGGCCTATACCCCATATAAGCCAGCATAGTGTAAACATTTTCTCTACTGCACAACTTAATTATAGAGATGGCAAAACTTGTTCCAGATTCTGGCGGGGTAAATGCCCCCTTGAACAAGTTCAAGTTGCTTATATATTGGCTTACTTTGTGTGTGGCTTTATGACTGATTATGACTAAAGGATAAGGGGACAGGACAGACCTTGAAATCAACTTTGCCTACAGAATAATTGCATAGGCACTGTTTACATTCCATATATACAGTATATGTCTTATTACCCATGTTAATGGCCAACTGATCTGCCCACACATGGATGTATTTACTACGGCCCTGTCACGTACCTGGTGGCGGAGCCCAGAATGCAGAGAGTGGCCTCTCGTGTGCCTCTGGCTCGAGAACCCCTGATAGAGGGAACAGGGACTCAAGAGCACAGGGGGCCACAAGTGCCTGGCAAGTGGCAGATGTCTCTGAAGTTCAACTGGAACACCGGAACAGCAGACTGTAAGAAGAGGCCCCGGATAACTGTCTGGAACACTGGAACCACTGGCTGCAGGAGGTGCACTGTAGCAGGCAGGAACTCTGGAAAAGCAGACGGCAGGGAGGTGTTCTGTAGTTTGGCTGGAGAACTGGAACAGCAGGCTGTAGGAGGGTGCACTGGAACTCTGGCAGGAACACTGGAACCACTGGCTGCAGGAGGTGCACTGTAGCAGGCAGGAACTCTGGAACAGCAGGCAACAGGGAGGTGTACTATAGTCCAACTGGAGCACAAGCAGAATCAGACAGGCCGGGTCAACACTGGCGGGCAAGCAGGTACCAAACGGAGGCAGGAGAATAGTCAAGATACAGTCCGGGTTGGCAACAGGCAGGTAACGGATAACCGAAGGAGGAGGCAGGAGAGTAGTCAAACGAGCCGGGGTCAAGAACTGGCAGCAAACAGGAATAGTCAGGAACAGGCCGGGTAACAGGAAGCAGGTAGGCAGGTATTCAGGTAGCTTAGGGTCACAGGGAACGCTGTAGACCGTACAGCAAGAAAGCGTGCTGACAGTCTTCTTTAAATAGGCCTAATGGCGCCAAACGCTGTCACACTGCACGTCCGCGCGCATCCGCGTGCACTCGTGCACGCCCGTGTACCGACCGTACGTGCCCGTTCGTACCATCGTGCACCCGCGTACCCCCGTTCGTACGAACGCGCACACGCCTGCGTCCATTCGCGCCAACGCACCTCCGAACGCGTCCTCTGGCTCTAACAACAGTGGTTCTGCTAACCGATCTTCCGCCGACGGTTGTGCTAACAGGACGCCTTTCATGACAGGCCCTGTAATCCATATTGGTAATTCACATATCCATACATTGAAGGCCTTTGACATCCATGTATATTTGATTGCATTTCTTTACGAGAGTAGAGGTTCTATATTTTACTTTACCCAAGACCTTGCAAGTGGACATTATAGACACATTTTTTGTCCTGAGAATTACTTTTTATACTACAGTTGCTATTTTCAAGAGCATTTTTTATTACATACTTGCCTTTGCTCTGGGGTCCTGCGCACAGGCCATTTCGTGTCCAGTCTAAGAAGTTTTCAAAATAAGAAGCATTGGGATGAACATTGTATTACATTTGCATATTTACATGCTTGTTGATTACCCACAGTAAATCTTCTATGTAGGTTTTTAAACAATTCATATTAAATGTGATATTTTATTCTATAATATTGTGTTTATGTGTCCAGATCTGCATATATTGTATACCTCTATATGAATTATTTTCAAGTGCGTGCCCCCCTCCTGTCACACTGCCTAGATATCCCTCTCCTGTCACATTGCCCTTCTGTCACTATAGTGGGTGTGGCAGGAGGAGGGTGTGGGGAGGAGGTGCCAGGTGGACAGAGGGGGGTGTGGGGGGCCAAAATTAACTTTCGCCTAAGTCCCCCCACCTGTCACACTGCCCCCCCCCCCTGTCACACTGCCCCCCCACCTGTCACACTGCCCTCCTTCTGTAACACTGTCCCCCCACCTGTCACACTGCCTCCCTCCTGTAACACTGCCCCCCACGTGTCACACTGCCACCCTCCTGTCACACTACCCTCCTCCTGTAACACTGTGCCCCCTCCTGTCACACTGCCTCCCACCTGTCACCTGTCACACTGCCCCTCACCTGTCACATTGCCCCCCTCCTGTCATACTGCCTAGATACCCCTCTCCTGTCACATTGCCCTTCTGTCACTATAGTGGGTGTGGCAGGATGATGGTGTGGGGAGGAGGTGCCAGATGGACAGAGGGGGGAGGTGTGGGGGGTGCCAAAATGAACTTTCGCCTAAGTCGACAAAAATCCTTGCATCGGCCCTGTTCCCGTCTTGTGTGAATAATGTAGGGCAGTGTGGGGAGGGGGGAGAAAGGGGGGAGTCCTGCAATGTTATGGATAGGACAGTCTGTAATCCCATTTGTTTTTTAAGGTCAAGCTAATATTTTCCAAAATGGGAAATATTTGAATGCGTAGACCAAAGGGATTCATATTGTTTTTGATGTATTGCTGGAAAGAGTGTATGTGCCAGTGAAAAGAGGATTTGTTCTCTAGCAATTTTTTAAGATGAAAGAATATTGATGAAAGCTCATGTCCTTCTGCTCCTTCTGCGTAAATTCCTTAAAGAACCCTAACATAGTGGAGTCCCAATTGGTACCTTCATAATCAGTCATATTAAAAAGTGTTTTTAATTAAATTAAATTGAATTTCATGGAACAATGGTACAAGAGAGTGAGGAATGGGTATCTACTACCCGGGAAATTAAGTAAGTTAAGATAGTACCATCGATTTATGAAACCGGAATTGCTGCCCACATCCCTGAAAATTGAATACAAAAAGAAGCAGGTTCCTCTGTGGGACTTTTAAAGGCAGAAATTCCTTGACAAATAAATGTAATGAAAATATATAGATTTTTTATTAGAAAAGTTTAAAAATGAATTGGTGACTTATGGGAAGTCACAATAGGATGCATATATCTATTATACAAAAATACAACATACAATATCAAGAAACATGTGTGTGTATGTATACAGACAACCACTTGAGACTGGCCAGTGGTGAACTGGGTCAGACGATGCCCGATGCGTTTCGAGGTTTGTAGCGACTAAACCTCTTCTTCAGGGGCTAGTGGTTCATTGGTTGTCTGTAAATTAATAAAAAGCAAAAACAAATATAATAAGCAAATATCATACAAAATATATGAATAAGCATTGCATGTTGAACATATATAATAGAATAACAACATGAGATCTAACCATGTTTCTTGAGATGTCAGGAAAAATGCATCCGGTTAAAAGAAACGGGGAGCAGTATTCCGCTGCCCCAGATCAGCCAATATGGAAAAGCCAGGCAGGTCAGAAATGATGGGCCCAAGCCAAAAAAGATCACACACAAAGGGGGTCTAACCTACAACAAAGAAAGGAGGGGGAGGGGAGTATTTTTTGACCGTGCAGTGAGACGGGCAGACCCTCTAACAGTCTACAGTAAAAAACATGAGGGATGAAAGAAAAACATCAGAAGGAATATCCATTTATAAATACAAAAATGGTTTCAAAATGGAATAGTGTAATCTACTATAGAAAAAAGATTGGTCCAATAAAAAACACACCTTGTTGTAGGCTTGAAGTTGACAACGTGCAGATTTTGAAAACAGCATATGTTGAATTGCTTTATTACTGCGGTCATGTGAAAAATCTAACATTAAGACAATTCTCTGACCTAGAGATGAGCCTTCACTGTGTGCAGTAATAAAGCACAGAGCTCCTTAGAAAGTACCGTCCCATGTCACTACACACTGTAACTGATATATGTTGTATTAGGAGGGACGTGCTGAGCCTGTGGCCAGTGCTGGATTTAGACCTTGGGGGGCCCGGGGCACTTCAAGTTTGGGGGTCTCTCAATATAGAAATTAAATTATATGACAAATAAAAAAGTAGCTGAATGAATGATAAACCACATAAAAAAAAATAGTTAGGTTCCAAAGAAGACACTTGCCTGATTTTTTTTTAATAGTCCATTTTATTGCCTGTAAGAAAACACATTACACAATTACGGGGGGTGGGGATCAGGCAGTGAGAGAAATCCAGATTAGTGCAGCGGGTGGGGCAAATAACTGAATCAATCTTTCAGCTGCTGCAGTGAGAGCCCCAAAGATCAGTTTCAGTTATTTCCCCCCACCTGCTGCAGTGATTACCTTCTCTATCCACACATGATCCCCCTGGTGGGAATAACTGCAGGCGCAGGGGTGCCCCCAAGCACCAGTGGGATGGGGTTGTGAGACAGTTGGTGGGGGTGAGTTAGTTTTGGAGGGACTTATTTCAGTGGCAGTGTCTGTGGGGTCACCGGGGAGTGATGTTGGGAGGGTAGAGAATGAAAAGTGACCATGGAATAATGTTACTCAGCTGGGGGTTAGGAAGTAGCTCAAAGTGATGTCTGTCAGCTGGATGTATGAAGTGGCCTGGGGGTGATGCAAGCTGGACAGAGGCAGGGGCTAAGAAGTACTCTAAATAGAGTGTATAGTTTATGTGCTAAGTGTACACTTCATTGCACAGGGTGTGCATAACACAGGGTTAAATGGAAAGGTCATAAATTAACTTCTCATTATCTGGGACATACACAGAGTGATGGGGGATGTTTATGTAGATAGATAGTGATTAGTGCTGTGTGCCTTCTTAGGAGATATCTGTCTGGATGTCTGTCAGGGGGGGCTGCAAACTCTGCCAGCTCAACACACACACACAGTTGCCTGCTATTTCAACCCTCCTTGTCACCTTACTTAACCCTTCACATGTTGCCACAAACATTTCCTCCTGACATGAAACCTTCTATGGTGTGCACTGCAGCAGCTTACCTCCATGAAACTTTCCCCACTCACTCAGCTCAGCTCCCTCTCTGCATACAGCGTGCAGTAGTCGGCAGTAGCTATGCCCCTCCTCTGGGTTCTCCCGTCACACTGCACTGAAGGGGGATCTGACTGAGGGGAACACGGAGCCAGTGTGCAGGAGAACACTGAGGGGTGAGACAGAAAGAAGACTCAGAACTTCTAAATACATAAACCGCCAGGCAGTATATGTATTTGGAAGCAATGACACTGCTACTGACCAACCCCGCGATTGAGCTGTAACGGAACACCTTCTTAACCCCCCTGGCGGTATTCCCGAGTCTGGCTCGGGTTGGATTTTTCATACCAAAAGCGGTATCCCCGAGCCAGACTCGGGCTTGCATCGCAGGATCCAGGAAGAGTTTACTTACCTTGTCCCCTGGATCCTGCGATGTCTCCCCGCTGTGATCGGCGAGCCGCTGTGTCTCGCTCGATTCACAGTGCCGAGCTCCGTTCCCTGCGAGCGTTGCGACGCACGGGGACGGAGTTCGGCGGTAAATTCAAAAGTGAAACACACAGTATAGATACAGCATACTGTAATCTTACAGATTACAGTACTGTATCAAATAACTACACATCCCCTTTGTCCCTAGTGGTCTGCCCAGTGTCCTGCATGCAGTTTTATATATATAAAACTGTTCTTTCTGCCAGGAAACTGGAGATTGTCCATAGCAACCAAAAACTATTTATAGTTATTTATTATATTATAATTTTTTATTTCGTTTTTCAAACTTCATCATACCCGGGATGTCTACTAGACTCTTGTTTGGACAGATTTAGGTGAACTATTCCTAAGAATTACAGGTCTACAATATAAAACGCCAAATTTCTGTGCAAAATAATTGTACCGCTTTCAGCACCTAAAATCAGAAATAATCATACCGCCAGGGAGGTTAAAGAGTGTGACTGTCCCTGCTCATGGGGCCCCCCCACTGGCCATGGGGCCCTCGGTCATTTACACACAGCATGTAGTGATCCCCATTATTTACACATATGCAGCATGTAGTGATCCCCATTATTTACACATAGGCAGCAGTAGTGATCCCCATTATTTACACATAGGCAGTAGTAGTGATCCACATTATTTACACATAGGCAGCATGCAGTGATCCCCATTATTTACACATAGGCAGCAGTCGTGATCCCCATTATTTCTACATAGGCAGCATGTAATGATCCCCATTATTTACACATAGGCAGCAGTAGTGATCCCCATTATTTACACATAGGCAGCAGTAGTGATCCCCATTATTTACACATAGGCAGCAGTAGTGATCCCCATTATTTACACATAGGCAGCATGCAGTGATCCCCATTATTTACACATAGGCAGCAGTAGTGATCCCCATTATTTACACATAGGCAGCAGCAGTGATCCCCATTATTTACACATAGGCAGCAGTAGTGATCCTCATTATTTACACATAGGCAGCAGCAGTGATCCCCATTATTTACACATAGGCAGCATGTAGTCTCTCAGACATGCATTGTCCACAATGACACCAATGAAGCAGCAGCCAGTACAGACACAAAAAGCTCCCATCTGACACCCATCATCCATGGTGCCCCACTGTGGGCTGTAGTTCCCCTTGCCTGGTGGGCCCCCTCTCCCTAATCTGGGTGTAAAGGTCAGTGAACATTGGGTATCCCGGTCACATGGACAGCGGAGCCGCTACTGCCTCCAGCACACACACACACACACACACTGCATGGAGAGGGAAGGTGAGACATTCCGCCCGGATCTTTACTCCGGGTCACCCGCTCCACTCTGCACTCATCCAGCGCTCTGCATTCTCCTCAAGCACTCTGCTGTCTGTACATCGGGCCAGTGAAATGTTGTGTATATAGCGCACTCAGAACTCTGCTGCTCTTGTGTCGCTCTCCACTCCTGCCCAGTGAACCCAGGGCCGGTGCAAATATTTTTGTCCTAACAGATGAGGGTACATTTTACGCCCCCATCCTGAGGCAGCTGGGGGGCGGGGGGCAGGATAAATCAGACTATTGGAGGAGAGCAGGCTTAGTTCCCAGCATAGCTAGAGAACTGACCACAATGTGTTATTCTGCTTAGTGTGGTCAGTTTTTAATAGGAAAGCAGAAGGACTGGCAGAAGGACTGACAGGAACACCAGAAATGTCACACAAAGGAAGCAATACAAAGAGAACAGGATGCTTTTTCATACAAGTACATGGTACAGGAGACACATATCAGAAATATGAAATGTTAGGTTTACATACTCTTTAATTTTTAGTATTACTTTAAATGCATCCTGAATGCATACACAGTAAAATCAATGTTTTCCAACCAAACTAGTTCACACCACTACATTCAGTTTTCATACAGCCAAATGCATTTTTTTTCACCAAAATGCGTGTAAATGCATTGGAATGTAATGGCCATGATTTTGCCTATAAGTGCAGACACCCTTAGCACTCTGAAGACTCTCCACACTAATGAACACACCAAACAATGGAGAAGCCAGAGAAAGGACGTGACCTTAAATTTAATTCTAGTATACTTTTATAAAACAGCGATTTTTTTTTTAGCTAATAAAAAAAAAGGAAAAAAAAAAAAACTGGAACGCATTACAAACACATAAGGGCTTGTTTACACATGTGTTTGTCTGTGAAGAAATATCCACAGTAAATCGCTTTCCACAGAGTTGTGCAGGCGCAGCTGACAGACATTCAGCATTCAGGGGACTATACTGCCGCACACATAGTGTCTTTTTTTTTTGCCAATCAAATAGGAATACCTTTGCTGCAACCGTTTTTGACTAGTGATCGCAGCACGACCCCATTCACTTAAATAGGTTACATTTGGTGGCGGTACTGCCTGCCAAACGAACGGGATTGGGGGGTAAGTATTTCTGCACTGCAATGCAAAGCATCACAGCATATGTACACACCTGTCAAGCTGCCTTTGTTGCTTAAAGAGGAAGTAAACCCTAATGGGTTTTACTTCCTCTGTCGTTCCCTGCAAAGTAAAAGCATTATGGGTTGGTATGCACCGCATACTAGCCCATTATGTGGCACTTACGTGCAATCGAAGCCCACGCTGTCCCCGCTGGTGGAAACATCCATCTTCTGCCCTCTTCCTTCCGGGGCCGTGGACTCCGGCTCTGTGACTTCATAGTGCATGCGCCGATGACATCATCGGCACACTACAAAGTAAATATCTCCTAAACGGCGCACGTTTAGGAGGTATTTCCACTACCTATAGGTAAGCCTTATTCTAGGCTTACCTATAGGTAAAAGTGACACAGGAGGGCTTACAATCTTACAATCACTAATAAGGGGTTTGGTGAAAACGTGCCTCAACTGCCTATTCTTGCCACCCCCCTGCTAGTGTTACAAGGCCGTGCAAATGTGAAAATGAACACTGATCAGGGATCATAGTGCGAACAAGACCATACTTAGAAAATCATCAGTGTAAATGTGGCTGCACTTCCTATTGAGTGACAGTAGAGAGCACAATAAGCCTGCCTGAAAAAAAAAGAAAGAAACAGAATCATAAACAGAAAAAACTCACAGTTTAGTTTATTTGGAACAATGGCAAAAAATAGTAATGTGTTATTACATGGTTAGTGACAATCTGATCATTAACCACTTCAGATTTACCCCCTTCATGACCAGGTAATTTTTTGCGATATGGCACTCGTGTGACGCTGTACCTAAATAAAATTGATGTCCTTTTTTTTCCCACAAATAAAGCTTTCTTTTGGTGGAATTTGATCTCCTCTATGGTTTTTATTTTATGCGCTATAAACAAAAAAAGCCAATTTTGAAAAAAAAAACAATGTTTTCTACTTTCTGCTATGAAACATATCCAATAAAAAAATGTAAAAAAATTTAATTTCTTCATCACTTTAGGCCAAAATGTATTGTGCTACATGTTTTTGGTAAACAAAAATCCCAATAAGCGTATGTTTTGTGCAAAAGTTATAATGTCTAGAAACGTATTAGTCAGGGGTCCTGCAGCTACATAGGACAGTCAGAGGAGAATAAAAACTCCTCCTACAAGCTATAACCAGACACTGATAGCAGTCACAAGACTGATATATACTGTTGATGAGAAAAGGTATTTAGCAGTTTATATTTACTAAAATAATTGCATTTCTATGTTCTGTGTACTGTGGGAGACCAGATCCAGTGAATGCAGGATCCTGAGTTTAGTAACACTTTAACCCCTTCCCGACCGGCGCACGCCGATGTACGTCAGCAGAATGGCACGCTGGGCAAATGAACTTACAGGTACGTCCATTTGAATTTTCCGCCATGCCATTGCGTGCGCGCGCCGGCCGGGAGCTCCGTGAGTCGGGTCGTGGGTCCCGCGGACTCGATCGTTGCGGGGATACCCGTGATCGCCTCACGGAGAGGACAAATGGGGAGATGCTGATGTAAACAGTAGGGGTGCGCATCTTCACTGGCCTCACAATTCGATTCGATTACGATTATCAGGTCCACGATTCACGATGCATCACGATTACTGCGCGCGGTTTTCATCCAAAAAATGTAAGTAGTCAGAAGAACTTCATTTTTTAAATTTTATCTGTTCTTAAAAAAAAGACAACACTCCCTGCATGTAGCAAAGTGTAAACACAGCAGACAACTTAAAGAGGAGCTCCAGACTGCCCCCAAATGACTACAGAAGATGGTCAGAGACTGCAGACATGATACAGGAGATGGTCAGAGACTGCAGACATGATACAGGAGATGGTCAGAGACTGCAGACATGGTACAGGAGATGGTCAGAGACTGCAGACATGATACAGGAGATGGTCAGAGACTGCAGACATGATACAGGAGATGGTCAGAGACTGCAGACATGGTACAGGAGATGGTCAGAGACTGCAGACATGATACAGGAGATGGTCAGAGACTGCAGACATGATACAGGAGATGGCCAGAGACTGCAGACATGGTACAGGAGATGGTCAGAGACTGCAGACATGATACAGGAGATGGTCAGAGACTGCAGACATGATACAGGAGATGGTCAGAGACTGCAGACATGGTACAGGAGATGGTCAGAGACTGCAGACATGGTACAGGAGATGGTCAGAGACTGCAGACATGGTACAGGAGATGACCAGAGACTGCAGACCTGCTGGACGTGGTAAGGGAGGTGCCAGACTGTCCTATCCAAGATGACTAATACCCCGCCGCCCTCACCACTAACCTGTCCCCATATAATACTATTACCATAGCGCTCCCCTGCCCAGTGTCACCACGGACCAATTCCCATCCTTCTCGACCAGCATCCACACAGTCCTCTACTCTTCCCCCACTTCTACACAGTGAACATGCAGATAGGGCAATAAAACAAAAAATTGTGTGCAGTGCTTTGTGGTGATAATAAATGCACAAAAAAGTCTTATTAAGTAGTGAATAAATATAGCCCTGAAATATATAATCTGTGATCTGATTAAAAGAAATCTTTTGTGTATTCAAAGTCATTCCAGTGCTGAGTGTTCTCTGCTGTGTTCAAATCATTCCTGATTTCTGGTGAATGATTTGAACACAGCAGAGAACACTCAGCACTGGAATTACTTTGAATACAAAAAAGATTTCTTTTAATCAGATCACAGATTATATATTTCAGGGCTATATTTATTCACTACTTAATAAGACTTTTTTGTGCATTTATTATCACCACAAAGCACTGCACACAATTTTTTGTTTTATTGCCCTATCTGCATGTTCACTGTAGAGGTGGGGGAAGAGCAGAGGTGTCCTCCATGCGGCCCCCTCACCTGGCTTGATATGCTGCAGCTCCACTCTCTTCCTCATCTCCGTCACACCTGCTTAACATGCCGCGGCTCCACTCTCCTCCTAGGAGCTCCGTGCTCCACAAGCCGGCCGCCGCCACCGCCACTCTTAGCAGCAGCAGCTCCAGCCACCGGCGCTCCATGTCCCCGCAAACATTCACACAGCGTCGCTCCTCGCAGGGCAGCAGGGGGATGACGTCAGTCAGGGACAGCAAGTGGGAAAAGCCGGCGCGGTTTACTCCCGCGGCTCTTCGGCGGCTTTCGCTTCCATTCGGTCGCGGAGGCGGGGCATAACGCGGCCCGAGGATGACGTCATCCTTAATCGATGCCTTAAAGCTATAGCATCGATGCCGCATCGTGGACGGTCAAATGCCGATGCATCGATTCGGCGATTAATTTCAACAGCCCTAGTAAACAGCATCTCCCCGTTCTGCCTAGTGACAAGTGTCACTGACCCTGTCATCGGGAGCAGTGATCAGTGTAGTGACACTGCTAGCCCATCCCCCTACAGTTAGTAATCACTCCCTAGTAGGGATGAGCTTCGTGTTCGAGTCGAACCCATATTCGACTCGAACATCGGCTGTTCGACCGTCCGTCGAATTGCGAACGTTATGGGCCGTTCGCGCCAAATTCGTGTGGCGCGTCACGGCCCATAATTCACTGCGGCATCGCAGTGCATTGCTGGCTGATGATTGGCCAAGCATGCACTATGACCCGCATGCTTGGCCAATCACAGCGCCGTCAGTAGAGAGAGCTGTAATTGGCCAAAGCCAGGGTGGCTTTGGCCAATTATGGCTCAGGGGATTTAGTACACGCCCCACACTATATAAGGCCGCCTGCACGGCGGCCCTGTGTAGTGTGTTCTGGTGTGCTGATAGAGAGAGAGACAGACAGTGTCATTTGATTTGAGTTAGATAGATTAGGCTAGATCTGTTCCTGCTATTTACATTTAGTGCAGTGCGTCCTGCTCACAGTGTTCAGCTAGATCCATTCCTGCTATTTACATTTAGTGCAGTCAGTGCGTCCTGCTCACAGTGTTCAGCTAGATCCGTTCCTGCTATTTACATTTAGTGCAGTGCGTCCTGCTCACAGTGTTCAGCTAGATCTGTTCCTGCTATTTACATTTAGTGCAGTGCGTCCTGCTCACAGTGTTCAGCTAGATCCGTTCCTGCTATTTACATTTAGTGCAGTGCGTCCTGCTCACAGTGTTCAGCTAGATCTGTTCCTGCTATTTACATTTAGTGCAGTGCGTCCTGCTCACAGTGTTCAGCTAGATCTGTTCCTGCTATTTACATTTAGTGCAGTGCGTCCTGCTCACAGTGTTCAGCTAGATCCGTTCCTGCTATTTACATTTAGTGCAGTCAGTGCGTCCTGCTCACAGTGTTCAGCTAGATCCGTTCCTGCTATTTACATTTAGTGCAGTGCGTCCTGCTCACAGTGTTCAGCTAGATCTGTTCCTGCTATTTACATTTAGTGCAGTGCGTCCTGCTCACAGTGTTCAGCTAGATCCGTTCCTGCTATTTACATTTAGTGCAGTGCGTCCTGCTCACAGTGTTCAGCTAGATCTGTTCCTGCTATTTACATTTAGTGCAGTGCGTCCTGCTCACAGTGTTCAGCTAGATCTGTTCCTGCTATTTACATTTAGTGCAGTGCGTCCTGCTCACAGTGTTCAGCTAGATCCGTTCCTGCTATTTACATTTAGTGCAGTAAGTGCGTCCTGCTCACAGTGTTCAGCTAGATCCGTTCCTGCTATTTGCATTTAGTGCAGTGCGTCCTGCTCACAGTGTTCAGCTAGATCTGTTCCTGCTATTTACATTTAGTGCAGTGCGTCCTGCTCACAGTGTTCAGCTAGATCTGTTCCTGCTATTTACATTTAGTGCAGTGCGTCCTGCTCACAGTGTTCAGCTAGATCCGTTCCTGCTATTTACATTTAGTGCAGTGCGTCCTGCTCACAGTGTTCAGCTAGATCTGTTCCTGCTATTTACATTTAGTGCAGTGCGTCCTGCTCACAGTGTTCAGCTAGATCCGTTCCTGCTATTTACATTTAGTGCAGTCAGTGCGTCCTGCTCACAGTGTTCAGCTAGATCCGTTCCTGCTATTTACATTTAGTGCAGTGCGCCCTGCTCACAGTGTTCAGCTAGATCTGTTCCTGCTATTTACATTTAGTGCAGTGCGTCCTGCTCACAGTGTTCAGCTAGATCTGTTCCTGCTATTTACATTTAGTGCAGTGCGTCCTGCTCACAGTGTTCAGCTAGATCCGTTCCTGCTATTTACATTTAGTGCAGTGCGTCCTGCTCACAGTGTTCAGCTAGATCTGTTCCTGCTATTTACATTTAGTGCAGTGCGTCCTGCTCACAGTGTTCAGCTAGATCTGTTCCTGCTATTTACATTTAGTGCAGTGCGTCCTGCTCACAGTGTTCAGCTAGATCCGTTCCTGCTATTTACATTTAGTGCAGTCAGTGCGTCCTGCTCACAGTGTTCAGCTAGATCCGTTCCTGCTATTTACATTTAGTGCAGTCAGTGCGTCCTGCTCACAGTGTTCAGCTAGATCTGTTCCTGCTATTTACATTTAGTGCAGTCAGTGCGTCCTGCTCACAGTGTTTATCTAGATCCGTTCCTGCTATTTACATTTAGTGCAGTGCGTCCTGCTCACAGTGTTCAGCTAGATCCGTTCCTGTTATCTTCCTACTGACAGGCAGGCTTGTCAGGTTACAGTATATAAAGCTACCTGAAGAAAATTACAGGTGTTCTATCCCAGCTTAGTGCAGCTACAGGCCATTAGTATGTCTGGAAGGCCAAGAAGGAGAGGCAGACAGTCACAAGCCAATAAGAGAGGGCAAGCAGGCTCTGTGTCTAGTGCTGGTCGTGGAGACGGTGCATCCTCATCAGCACATGGCCATGGGACACGCTTGGCCTTTTTTTCGGCAGCTGGCCGTGTTGAGCCGCAACATGCGGAAGACTTGGTCGAGTGGATGACCAAGCCGTCCTCATCCTCCTCATCCTCTCTCACCCATGCCCAGGGTGCTTTGTCTGGCAAAGCAGCGGCCTCTTCCCTCAGCTCAATGTCATCAGTGACTCCTTCCCTAGTTCCACCATGTCCTCCTGAGGATTCCCTCGAACTGTTTGACCACAGTGTTGGGTACATGCTCCAGGAGGATGCCCAGCGTTTGGAAGGCTCTGATGATGATACTGAGCTCGATGAAGGCAGTAACATGAGCACGGACAGAGGGGGTGCCCAAGAAGGACAGCAATCTGGCAGTCATGCTCCCCCTGCTGCAGCATACTGCCAGGTTTGCTCCAGTGATGAGGAGGGAGGGGATGATGAGGTCACTGACTCAACGTGGGTGCCTGATAGGAGAGAGGAGGAGGAGGAGGAGGAGGAGGCGGCACATCACCAACGAGGCAGGATGCCCTCCAGGGGCCAGCCTAAGGGCAGCACATTGACTGCATCACACCCCAAAGCTCCACATGTGCAGGGCGCTGCAGTCTCTGCACGTTATTCAAAAAGTTCTTTGGTGTGGGCCTTTTTTGAGACGAGTGCATCAGATCGCACCGCTGCTATTTGCAACATATGTCTCAAGCGTATCTCGCGTGGCCAAAACATCTCCCGCTTGGGTACCACATGCTTGACCAGACATATGTTGACCTGCCATGCAGTTCGTTGGCAAGCATATCTAAAAGACCCACACCAAAGAACAAAGAGGATCTCTCCTTGCTCCTCATCAGCTGAGATTTCCAACCCCACTAGACCTTCAGTCCTCTCTGAGACCTGCAGTGAGAGGAATGAAGGTGTAGAATTAGGTGTGTCACAGCCAAGTACTTGTGGGCAATCTGCTTTTGGTACACCGACGTCAGATTGTACCAGGCAAATTTCCCTGCCCCAGCTGCTGCACCGCCGAAAGAAGTTTGCTCCCAGCCATCCACATGCCCAGCGGTTGAATGCTAGCTTGGCAAAATTGCTAGCACTTCAACTGCTGCCTTTTCAGTTGGTAGACTCTGCCCCCTTCCGTGAGTTTGTGGAATGTGCGGTTCCTCAGTGGCAGGTACCCAAACGCCACTTTTTCTCACAGAAGGCGATTCCGGCTCTCTACCGGCATGTGGAAGGCAATGTCCATGCCTCGCTGGACAGGGCGGTCAGCGGTAAGGTGCATATTACCGCTGACTCATGGTCCAGCAGGCATGGACAGGGACGTTACTAATACTTAAGTTTCACGGCGCATTGGGTGACTCTGCTGGCAGCTGGGAAGGATGCAGGACAAGGTGCAGTAGTGTTGGAGGTTGTTCCGCCACCACGCCTCCAAAATGCTGATTGTGACACACCTCTCTCCTCCACCCCCTCCTCTTCTTCTTCCTCCATGGCCTCTTCCTCGGAACCAGCGGTGCTCCGTAGGCGTTCAAGGGGCTACGCAAGTACGCAGGCCAAAAGATGCCATGCGGTGCTTGAGCTGGTGTGCTTGGGGGACAGGAGCCACACTGGGGCAGAGGTTCTGTCAGCTCTGCAGGGGCAGGTTCAGAGGTGGTTGACGCCACGCCAACTTAAGGCAGGAATGGTGGTTTGCGACAATGGCACCAACCTCCTCTCTGCCCTCCGACAGGGACAACTGACCCATGTGCCCTGTTTGGCTCACGTCCTTAACTTGGTGGTGCAGCGGTTCTTGGGCAGGTACCCGGGCTTACAGGATGTCCTGAGGCAGGCCAGGAAAGTCTGTGTGCATTTCCGCCGGTCATATAATGCCAGTGCTCGGCTGACGGACCTCCAAAAGGAGTTTAACCTGCCCAAGAACCGCCTAATCTGTGACATGCCCACCAGGTGGAACTCAACGTTGGCCATGCTGCAGCGGCTGCACACGCAGCAGAGGGCCATCAATGAGTACCTGTGCGACTATGGCACCAGGACAGGGTCAGGGGACCTTGGGTTTTTTTCCCCACGCCAGTGGGCCATGATCAGGGATGCATGCACTGTCCTGTCACCATTCGAGGAGGCCACGAGGATGGTGAGCACTGACAGTGCATGCATCAGTGACACTGTCCCCCTTGTCCACCTGTTGGAGCACACGCTGCGTGGAATAATGGACAGGGCACTTGAGGCAGAACAGAGGCAGGAAGAGGAGGACTTCCTTAGCTCTCAAGGCCCCCTTTATCCAGACAGTGTTCCTGCGTGCCCGCCGATCACACAGGAAGAGGAGGAGGAGGAGGAGGAAGATTGTGTCAGTATGGAGGTGGAGCCTGGCACTCAGCATCAGCAGTCTTTAAGGGATCAGTCCCAAGGAACACATGGACTTGTACGTGGCTGGGAGGAGGTGGCTGCGGACGTTGTTGTCCTTAGTGACCCAGAGGACTCCGGACCGAATGCCTCAGCAAACCTACGCTGCATGGCCTCCCTGATCCTGCAAAGCCTGCGTAAGGATCCTCGTATTCGTGGTATCAAGGAGAAGGACCAATACTGGCTGGCAACCCTCCTTGATCCACGTTACAAGGGTAAGGTTGCGGACCTTATCTTGCCATCGCAGAGGGAGCAGAGGATGAAACATCTTCGGGAGGCCTTGCAGAAAGGTCTGTGCAACTCGTTCCCAGAGACTGGGAGGTTACAAACTCCTGTTTCTGGACAACGTGTTGCTGAGGCTTCGGTCAGTCAAAGAAGGAGCGGTGGAGAAGGTGGCCGTCTGACCGATGCGCTCAGACAATTTTTTGGTCCGCAGCCCCAAGGTATGATCGGTTCCAGCAACCATCGCCAGCGTCTGTTTTACATGGTGCAGGAATACCTAGGGGCAAGATCAGACTTGGACACCTTTCCCACCGAAAATCCTCTGGGTTACTGGGTCTTGAGGATGGATCACTGGCCAGAGCTTGCACAGTATGCAATTGAGCTACTGGCCTGTCCTGCATCCAGCGTTCTTTCGGAACGCACATTCAGTGCTGCTGGAGGCGTGGTAACCGATCACAGGGTGCGTCTGTCCACTGACTCGGTCGATCGGCTGACCTTCATAAAAATGAATCAGTCTTGGATCACCACCAGCTACCAAGCACCTGATGCTGATGTAACTGAATAATTTTTTTCAGATCCCTTCAAAGACTGCCTATGCTGATGCTGAGTGACTATCCCTGAGTAATTATCCTCTTCCTCCTCAATCATCACGCTGATAGCTTGTAAGAACATTTTTGGTTCTGGGCGCCACCACCAGTGCCTAAGGCACAATTTTTCAGCCCCTGTTTAACAGGGGCGTGTAATTACAATTTTTGATGTAATACTTTGCAGCAGGGCTCGTTCCTGCATTCCAACTAAAGTGTCTGTGAGGGGTTGCAGTGTTGTGGCACCAGCACCAGTGCCTAAGGCCCAATTTTTCTGCCCCTGTCTAACAGGGGCGTGTAATTACAATTTTTGATGCAATACTTTGCAGCAGGGCTTGTTCCTGCATTCCAACTAGAGTGTCTGTGAGGGGTTGCAGTGTTGTGGCACCAGCACCAGTGCCTAAGGCCCAATTTTTCTGCCCCTGTCTAACAGGGGCGTGTAATTACAATTTTTGATGCAATACTTTGCAGCAGGGCTCGTTCCTGCGTTCCAACTAGAGTGTCTGTGAGGGGTTGCAGTGTTGTGGCACCAGCACCAGTGCCTAAGGACCAATTTTTCTGCCCCTGTCTAACAGGGGCGTATAATTACAATTTTTGATGCAATACTTTGCAGCAGGGCTCGTTCCTGCGTTCCAACTAGAGTGTCTGTGAGGGGTTGCAGTGTTGTGGCACCAGCACCAGTGCCTAAGGCCTAATTTTTCAGCTCCTGTTCAACAGGGGCATGTAATTACAATTCTTGATCTAATATTTCACAGCAGGGCCCTGTGAGGGCTTACAGTGTTGTGGCCACAGCAACACCTAAGGCCCAAATTTCTGCTGAGTATATAGGGCAGGACCCTACTTTCAAACATCTAACTTACAAACGACTCCTACTTGCAAACGGAAGGAGACAACAGGAAGTGAGATGAAATCTACCCCTAGGAAGGGAAATTCTCTCCTGTAAGAGTTAATATGGGAAAACAATTTCTCCTTTCCACTGATGCTTTCCAATCCTTGTTCCACAAAAAAACCCAAATTTTCAAAAAACATTTTTCATTGGGACAAAAAAGTGAGGTGAAATCTTCTGAAGAGGAGGAAAGACAGCAAAACATATGTCACAGGGGTGATAACCCTTCCCTATGTTTTCCAAAAAGCTTAAAAAAGATTTTTTGGCTGGAGCTAAACACGTTAAAAATGTACCCGTTCAAAATTACAAAGAGATTCTACTTAACAACAAACCTACAGTCCCTGTCTTGTTTGCACCGCCTGTATACTGCTGTTCAGAGTATATAGGGCCTTTCCTTATTTTAATTTGGGTACGGGGTTCCCCTTAATATCCCCTTAATATCCATACAGGACCCAAAGGGCCTGGTAATGGACTGGGGGGGTACCCATGCCGTTTGTCTCACTGATTTTCATCCATATTGCCATGACCCGACATGACATTAAACCCGCAAGCAGTTTTAAATGAGATTTTTTCCTTTAAAAATGACATTTGGTGCAGGGACTGTTCTAAACATGGGAAATACGCGTCACTTTACAGGCATACTATAGACACCCCCCAGGTACGATATTTAAAGGAATATTTCACTTTTTTTTTTTTACTTTAAGCATCATTAAAATCACTGCTCCCGAAAAAACGGCCATTTTTAAAAGTTTTTTTTGCATTGATACATGTCCCCTGGGGTAGGACCCGGGTCCCCAAACCCTTTTTCGGACAATACCATGCAAATTAGCCTTTAAAATGAGCTTTTGATTTCGAACGTTCGAGTCCCATAGACGTCAATGGGGTTCTAACGTTCGTGCGAACTTTCGGTCCGTTCGCGGGTTCTGGTGCGAACCGAACCGGGGGGGGTGTTCGGCTCATCCCTACTCCCTAGTACTGACTTAACCCCTCCCCGTCCCCGAGTGGTTAACCCCTTCACTGCCAGTGTCATTTACACAGGAATCAGTGCATTTTTATAGCACTGATTGCTGTATAAATGACAATGGTCCCAAAAATGTGTCAAAAATGTCCGACATGTCCGCCATAATGTCGCAGTCACAATAAAAATTGCTGATCGCCGCCATTACTAGTAAAAAAAAAATTATTTATAAAAATGCCATAAAACTATCCCCTATTTTGTAAACGCTATAACTTTTGCGCAAACCAATCAATAAACGCTTATTGCGATTTTTTTTACCAAAAATATGTAGAAGAATACGATCGACCTAAACTGAGGAAAAAAAATGTTTTTTTATATATTTTTGGGGGATATTTATTATAGCAAAATGTAAAAAATAATGCGTTTTTTTTCAAAATTGACGCTCTTATTTTGTTTATAGCGCAAAAAATAAAAATCAAAGAGGCGATCAAATACCACCAAAAGAAAGCTCTATTTGTGGGGAAAAAAGGATGTCAATTTTGTTTGGGAGACACGTCGCACAACCGCGCAATTGTCAGTTAAAACGACGCAGTGCCGAACCGCAAAAAACGCTCTGGTCAGGAAGGGGGTAAAATCTTCCGGGGCTGAAGCGGTTAATCGCGTGAAAATCTATCTCATCTGGATGAAAATCTTTCTTATGTCTAGTAGTAATTCTGCTGCAGATCTGTGCAAAACTGTCTGATTTGGCTGCCCAGGTTTGCAGACGCAAGAGGATGACAAATAACCAAACAAAAAAAAAAACAGTTGCATAGACTTTATTAACTGAATGCAGATTCAGTCAAATGTTGTCATTAATAATTATAATTTGCTTATTAAATTTGCCTAATAAATGTCCACCTGATATGGTAACCCCTGGCAGGTGATGCCTGTGTTCTATCGAAAAATGCATCCCGTTGGATAATGCAACCGACGATCTGCACATGCGCAGTACGCAATGTCACTCCAGCTAATATGTTGATCAGCTGGCGTGATGGCAACACTGCGCATGCACAGATAGTCGAAGGCTTTATAAAGGAAGGATGAAATTGTCAGATTCTGCCTGCCTCGACTCTGCTCATACAGGATAATTGACCGATCATGTGATAGTCGGATTTGCCCGTGTTGCAGGCTGGGTTTTGGTGTGTTGCAGGACGCTGGCATTTGGTGTGTTGCAGGACAGTGGCCTGCCCTGCAACACACCCAAATCTGCCTGTCACATGATTGGTCAATTATTCGCATGAGCAGAGAAGCAGGCAGAATCTGACGATAACATTCTCCCTTTGCACAACCTTGGATAATGCCTCCGACGATTTGCGCATGTGCAGTGTCGCCATTATGCCAGCTGATCACCATATCATATCCCGCATGCCCAGATCGTCAGAGGCATTATACGACGGGGAGGCACTTTTCGATAGAACACCGGCTCACCCAAGGCACAGAGTTTAAGGCTGGGTTCACACTGATACAAATTGAATTTCGGTTTCCGAGCATCCAATTCGCATGACAGGAGAGTGTGACCAGCTCTCAATGGAGCCGGTTCACCCAGCTCCAGGGCAGCCGCGGTCCACATTGGAAAAGGGTCCTGTGCGTTGTTGTGGAATCTCATATTAGCCAATGTATTTCATATTGTATATATTGATTTGCATATATTTTATTGATAATTATTATTATTATTATTATTATTATTACTATTATTTATATTATTATATAGTAGTGGTTTTATCAATATTATTATTCAATAAGTAAAGCAACAATTATTAATCTTTAATAATGTATACTGTGTTTTCCATAGATTTAGAAAGTCTTCATTTATAAGTGTTGAACTTTAAATGACCTCTGCTTTATGACAAGTACTTGTACACAGGTGTTCTCGAAAATGTATTAAGATAGTTTACTGGGTGAAAGTTCATTAGAATAGATTCAAGTAATATAGAATTGCCTCAAGTCTGAAATGCATATAAATCAGACAGATAAAAGATAAGAAAACAGGTGGCTAAAATAATTAGGTGGAATACAGGAAAGTTATGTACAGAACATTAATTAAGTTTGACAGGGTCAAACAAAGGTCTTTGAGCCCTCATTAAAACTGTTAAAATACATTGAATAAGGAAATACATGTGTGTATATATTTGTGTATATATATATATATGTATGTAATAATTAGACAATATTGAATTAGTAATTGGCTATGTGTGTATGTGTGTATATATATATATTTATATATGTATATGTGTATGTATATATATATATATATATATATATATATATATTTGATACAGTACTTTTGCATATAGGATTATATAGTAAAACATATAACACATCTGGTGGGGTTATTGAAAGTTCATTGTCTCATAGTCGTAAATCTGCAACTCCTTGAAGCTAGTATCAAGATTAGAAGAGTTTGATAACACAGCTAGGTGCCAGACTGTCTCTACACAGCTGTTTTTAATTGGACAAAAACAGTTATAAATCACTTTAATGAACATATAGGAATTTTGGGAATAATTAAGTTTATTTGGTTGTAGAACAAGTGTCAGATTTATGGTTAGTTACTTTGACGTAGATCTTAGCGACCAATCACATGTAAGAGAGATAGTTGAGATAAGACTTGTGAAATGGTATATAAATGCAAGCTCTGTAATTGTTAGACAGACAAGTCAGTAAGGAGCTCATAAGGCTGAACTCTATGTATGCTGCCCTATTGCACGGGTCATAGAGGTCAGAACCAATGGGCAAGTATCTGTCCTAACTTGTCTCCTCGTACGAGTCAGAGAAGACTTCTTAACTTGTTCCAGAATGTGGTCTCAGGTGAATTTCCCTCAAGAACTTGGTCGAGCTGGAAGCCAGAACTCTGTGAGGGGACCAGACCACCGGCAGATCGGCTGGTCCCTATCAGGTGAGAGGTTCCCAAGAATTGGCAGAAAAGACCCATTCTGGTTCAAGGTGAGAACAATTCACAATTGTTTAAATTTGGTTAGAGGATAAGAATATTTATATCTAATATGCTTGCATTGTAAGAAACTGTATAAATTAGATCTGTATCTTGTAATACTTTGAACATAAACCTGTATGTTATCAGCTGTTAATAAACCTGCATTGCTGAAGTTCTGCCTGGTTCGATACTTTACTATTCTACTTCAGCGTCTTTGGCTCAGTTTCAGGTGCGAGTTCAGGAAAAAAATTCAGACCTGATTCGCACCTGAAATAGTGAACGGGGACGCACCAGCTGTGAGCCGCGGCCACAGCTAGTGTGAACTCAGCCTAAGTGGTAGCTGGTGTTCACCAGAGCTTATGATGGTGGGGATGACTGGGAAGCCTAGTGGTCTCGGTATTCTTTGATGCAACTGACACCAATTCTTGGCTCTCAGAATCACCACACCAGGGTGGTGGCAGAAATAAAAAAAGCTACAGGCTAGAGACTGCTCACAGGGCTGTAGACAAGAGAGTTATCACCTCTGCAGAAGTCTTGGCAGGCAGCAGTCAAAATAGTAGTCAGTTACAGGCAGAGGTCAAGGCAGGCGGCTGACGAGAGAGTAGTGAGGTCTAGGCAAGAGTTGTGGGCAACCGCAGGCAAAAGAGTAGTCATGTCCCACGGGGGTTGAGAGAGGCAGAAAAGAAGAGAGTAGTCAGATCTAGGCAGGGGTTGAGGGAGGTGGCAGGTGAAAGAGTAATGAAGTCCAGACAGAGCAGGGGTTGAGGAAGGCAACAGGCAAGAGAGTAGTCAGGTCATTCTGGGTTGGCAACAAACATTTTGGATAGAGTAAGGATGGGTTAAAACCCCTGACAATTTTTTTGCCATCTGTGTCCCATTGGGGAGATTTCAGGGCACAAACAACAACAAAAAAAAAGCGCTGACAGCTGTTATAATCCCTCTCCACTCTGTCCAAAACTCAAAAAAATTTTTTGCTTTTAGTGACGCTTTAACCACTTCAATACAGGGCATTTTCACCCCCTTCCTGCCCAGGCCAATTTTCAGCTTTCAGCACCGTCACACTTTGAATGACAATTACGCGGTCATACGACATTGTACCCAAATTAAATTGAAAAAAAAAATCAAGATACTAACCACAACATATAAGGCCATCCACAACATCGCCCCCAGCTACATCACCAACCTCATCTGCAGATACTGCCCAAATCGTCCTCTCTGCTCCTCCCAAGACCTCCTGCTCTCTAGCTCACTTGTTACTGCCTCCCATGCTTGCCTCCAGGACTTCTCCAGAGCCTCTCCCAGTCTCTGGAACTCCCTCTGACCCAGTATGTCCGGTCAGCTCCTACCCTTTCCTTGAAAACTCACTTATTCAGTGAAGCATACCTCACCTCTACCAAGCAACTGTACTTGAGTCACGTCGGCAGGATCCCGCGAGCTGTCGTAGCTATACGTCGGCTCTTTTAAGCGGGATAGCAGGCACACACACGCCGCTGGAGGCACGCACCCGCTGCACTCAGGGTGTGCCGATGCTCGTGACCGTCGGCCACGAGCGGTCGCAGGCACGCAAGGCAGAACAGGGACGTATGTGTGTGTAAACACACAAATCCCTGTTCTGTTCTGTGAGGAGAGACAGATCGTGAGTTCCTAATAGCTAGGAACCACGATCTGTCATTTCCTCTAGGTCAGTCCCCTCCCCCTTCAGTTAGAAACACACACACACAGGGAACACAGTTAACCCCTTGATCGCCCCCTAGTGTTAACCCCTTCCCTGCCAGTGCATTGTTATAGCACTGATCGCTGTATAAATGCCAATGGTCCCAAAAATGGATCAAAAGTGTCCGATGCATCCGCCATAATGTGGCAGTCCTGATAAAAATTACTAGTAAAAAAAAATAATAATAAAAATGCCATAAATCTATCCGCTATTTTGTAGACGCTATAACTTTTGTGCAAACCAATCAATATAAGCTTATTGCAATTTTTTTTTTTACCAAAAATATGTAGAAGAATACTAAACTGAGAAAACATTTGCTTTTTTAAAAATAAAATATGGGGATATTTATTATAGCAAAATATTGTGTTTTTTTCAAAAAATAAAAACCGCAGAGATGATCAAATTCTACCAAAAGAAAGCTCTATTTGTGGGGAAAAAAAGGATGCCAATTTTGTTTGGGTGCAGCGTCGCACGACCGCGTAATTGTCAGTTAAAGCGACGCAGTGCTGAATCGCAAAAAATGGCCTGGTCATTCAGCAGCCATATCTTCTGGGGCTGAAGTGGTTAAATTATCAAGTGATAAAAGAGTGTGACCACATATTACTACAAATTCTGGATGGACCTTCTGCACACTGCTATACACCCTTTGAGTGTGCATTTTAGAATTTGTAGGATTAAAACACCTGTCAGCCATAGTTGCCAATAGTCCCGAATTTCCCGGGACATTCACGAATTTTGGAGCCTCGTCCCGATTTTATTGTTTCCCGCTATTTGTCCCGAATTTTGCCGCTTGTCCCGAGCATCGGAAAAAAAATTTGGGCAATAAAGCGTTAATTATTATATCGCCGCAGCCTCGTATCCTCCCCTACTCCAGAGCGTCCCCCCTTGCCTTATTTTGTCCTCCTTGTCTTCTATTGGACAAGGAGGACACATGCTCTTTCTGCCTGCCTTGATTTGCCAAGTATGGCAAGCGGGGGCGTGTCTACTTAAGTTACCACGCCAGCCCGCCCAGACCCGCGCAGTCGGAGAAAATGGATGGATGGGGGAGGAGGTGCGCCGCTGTGTCACGCTGACTGCTGCTGCTGTGTCAGTGCCAGGATGCCAGAACTCTCACTCAGGGAAGGTTCGCCTCCTCCTGTTTACACAGCACCTCAGGCTCAGCCTGGGAGGGACCCCGAGGAGGAGAACATGAAGCGTCCGGGGGAGCCCGAGGCTGGGACCAGGGAACAGTCGGCGCCACGTAGGGGGAGCGAGTCACTTTACACGGACTCGGTAAGTCAAAGTGCTCCCAGCTTCTGTTTGAGGGGGAAAAAAAATTTCTCCCTCCCTTTTTTTTGGGGGGGGGGGGGGTTGGTACAGCGGGTTAGTGTGCACTCTTAGGGGGAAATTGTGGGGTTTTTTTTTGGGGGGGGCAAAAAGAGTTCAGTTTTTGGTGGTGGGGGGTGTGATAGGAAGCGAAGGTGAGCACAGCCTTGATGGGTGGGAGTTTTTTTGGGGGGGAGGGAAAGGAAGTGGCAGTGGGTGACCCCCGTATGGGGACAAATAGCTGATGGTGGCCCAGTTATATTTTTGTGTGTTTAAAAAATTAACAGGGTCACCCACCACCACTTCCCATCTACCCCCCCCATCAACGCTGTGCTCACTGTCGCTTCCTATCACACCCCCCAAAATGAAAAAAGAAAAGGAGGGGTCCACCTTCAGCCATCCATCCCCATAAAGGCCACCTACTGCCGCTTCCTATTACTGCCCCCCACCCCCTAATTTTTATTTTTATAAATACACAAAAATCTAGGGGGTGGGGGGCGATAATAGGAAGCGGCAGTGGGTGGCCTTTATGGGGTTGGATGGCTGAAGGTGGCCCCCCTGGTTTTTCTTCTTTTTTTCACATTTTGGGTGGGTGTGATAGCATACTTACCAACTGTCACGAATTTCCCGGGACATTCCCGGGATTTAGCCCCCTTTCCCGGATTGAGCCATTCCCGGGAAATGTCCCGGGAAATTCTAATTTTACCGATTTTATTTTTATTTTTTTCACCGCCGCCGCTCGCCGCTAGAGGTCTGTGGCTGGCGGAGACAATGTCTCCACCGGCCGCCATTTTCCCGGAGGCCAAATTACTATTTAGTAATGGCCGGGTGACTGCCAATAGAATTTGAGCTGTGGCACCGCCCACCTCCTGCTCCACTGCGACCTGATGTGGGAAGGGGCGGGGGTGGGCGGCGCCGCAGCTCAATTGCTATTGGCAGCCACCCGGCTATTTTGTCCCATTCTGCACTGCTGGGAATGCCTGACTCCATTGGGGGATGCCTGGTGTAAGGACAGGACTCTGCTGGCAGTGCCTGATGTAAGGGGGGACTCCGCTGCAATGTCTGATGTAAGGGGGGACTCTGCTGCAATGTCTGATGTAAGGGGGAACTCCCCTGCAATGCCTGATGTAAGGGGGAACTCCCCTGCAATGCCTGATGTATGGGGGAACTCCCCTGCAATGCCTGATGTAAGGGGGAACTCCCCTGCAATGTCTGATGTAAGGGGGGACTCCGCTGCAATGTCTGATGTAAGGGGGGACTCCGCTGCAATGTCTGAATGTAAGGGGGGACTCCGCTGCAATGTCTGATGTAAGAGGGGACTCCGCTGCAATGCCTGATGTAAGGGGGACTCTGCTGCAATGCCTGATGTAAGGGGGGACTCCGCTGCAATGCCTGATGTAAGGGGGGACTCCGCTGCAATGCCTGATGTAAGGGGGGACTCCGCTGCAATGTCTGATGTAAGGGGGACTCTGCTGCAATGCCAGATGTAAGGGGGACTCCGCTGCAATGCCAGATGTAAGGGGGACTCCGCTGCAATGTCTGATGTAAGGGGGACTCCGCTGCAATGCCAGATGTAAGGGGGACTCCGCTGCAATGCCTGATGTAAGGGGGGACTCCGCTACAATGTCTGATGTAAGGGGGGACTCCGCTGCAATGTCTGATGTAAGGGGGGACTCCGCTGCAATGTCTGATGTAAGGTGGACTCTGCTGGAAATGCCTGATGTAAGGAAAGAGTCAGCTGGAAATGCCTGATGTAAGGGAGGACTCCGCTGGGGGCACCTGATGGCATCTGGTGGCAGGCGACGTGGCAGGTGACACGCTCAGGGTTCCCACTGATTCTGCATTATGGTGAGTTAAATAATTTCATTCTATATTACAATGTAATTATAGAAATAATGCACTTCAATCATTCTGACACCATAACAACCATGGTGCCGGGATGATTGAAGCGCCAACACCAGGTGTTTGGAGTATCTTTATCTGCTGATTTGTTAAACTTTCTGGAATACACATATTTCTACTGTTGTGTAGGATCTGGGCTGCTGTCACTCCATCCCTCTTTCTTTCTCTCTTTTTCTTTCTCTCCCTCTTTCTTTCTTTCTCCCTCCATCCCTCATTCATCTCATACCACACCCCTTCCGAGCCACGCCCATTTAAGGCACGCCCACTATTCCGCTCAAGCCACGCCCATTTTTCGCTGTGGCGCGCTTCGCGTGCCGCATTTTTTCTGTTACAGTATGCCCCGTCTACAAACGAATGCCACACCCCTTAATTATAGCAGGCTCGGCCTACATGCAAAAAAGTGTCCCGAATTTTATTTTTGCAATGTTGGCAACTATGCTGTCAGCTTTTACTGCTGTCTGTGCCCCCTTTAGGGAGATTCATTCTCTCTAATTGTCCTGTTTACCATGATCATTGAGGCTGGGTTTACACTATTGCAAATTGGATGTGGGTTCTCCGCATCCAATTCGCAATAGCAGAAGATTTTCACCGGCTCTCTATGGAGACGGTTCCCATATCTCCGTTGCGGCTCCAGTGCGAATTTGCACAGGGGTCCTGTGCATCTTTTGGTCCATTTCAGGTCTGAATTTAGCCAAAAATTCGGGCTGAAATTGGACCTGAAATGGTGAACGAGGACGCGAAAGTAAAAGAAAATGTCAATAAAATTTTGATTTGTCCCCAGAAAAGGGGAAATCCCAGCCTCATTGCATGGGAAAAAACAGAAAATTGTTTCATACTTACCGTAACTTTCTTTTCCTGGTGCCTATCCATTAGAGCTGCACGATTCTGGCCAAAATGAGAATCACAATTTTTTTGCTTAGAATAAAGATCATGATTCTCCCACGACGGTGTAAAATCTTTCACATTATACAAGAAAAATTTGGGCTAACTTTACTGGTTAGTTTTTTTTTTTTTTAATTCATTAAAGTAATTTTTTCCAAATAAATTGCATTTGAAAGACTGCTGCGCAAATACAGCGTGACAATAAATATTGCAACCACCACCATTTTATTCTCTAGGGTCTCTACTAAAAAAATATATATATATAATATTTGGGGGTTCTAAATAATGTCTAGCAATTTCTAGCAAAAAAAAAATATTTTAACTTGAAAACAACAACTGTCAGAAAAAGGTTTAGTGTTTAAGTGGTTAAACGTTCCTAATTTACATACAGAAGTCTATTCCTTTGATGTAAAAGACAAATTGATACAATGTTTAGACTTAGCCCCCGTTCACACAGGGGCGACTTGTCAGGCGACTTAGCCGCCTGACAAGTCGCGTCCCGTTCTGTACTACGGAACCATTCTAATAGGAACGACGCAAGTCGCTCCGACTTAGAAAAAGGTTCCTGTAGTATTTTTGCAGTAACTTCAGGCGACTTGCATTGACTTCTATACAGAAGCCTCGGTGAGTCAACCTGCAAGTCGTGCCGCCCCTGTGTGAACCGGCACTTAACATTCCACTGATAGAATGTTTTAAAACTTGGCAGACTGCCCAGACTTTGACTTATGACGGCAAAGAGCAGAGAGGAAATTCTCTGCATACCAAAGATCGAGAAGATCGGGAAACCATTTGTCAAGATCGCAACGGGGAAAAAATTGCGATAACGATTCTTGGCGATTAATCGTGCAGCTCTACTAGCCATGGCAGCATACCTGTGATAAGCTCCGCCTTGGCTCCTCCCTCAGGACCAGTGAATATTATAAAAGAAAAGGATTAGTGCACTCCCAGCATTCTATGTAATATAGTATACCGAGGGTGGGATTGTATGCTGCCATGGATAGGCACCAGGAAAAGAAAATTACGGTAAGTATGAAACAATTTTCTGTTTTCCTGGTGCCTCCATAGCAGCATACATGTGACAAATAACTATCTGAAATGGGTAGGATGATGCATAGTAAAAGATTTATTTGAAAAATAATTTAAAATGCTGGCCTGATAGCCTGTCTGCCAGTTTCTACAGATGAGAAAGTTGTCGGGTCTGCTCTGTAACATCTTGTAAACGCATGTTGAGATGACCATTATACTTCCCTTTAGATTGTTTTGATGGATACGTCTGCTCTGGCCGTCCAAGAAGCAGAAAACAACCGGGTGGCATACAGCCCAACTAATGAGGGGGTTTTGGTCCCCTATCCCTGTACACCTTCTTAACCAACTTGATTATCCATGAAACTATTGTACTAGAGCACGGATCTGCAAACTATGGCTCCCCAGCTGCCGCAGAACCATGTCCCATGAGGTATTGTAAAGCTCTGATATTCACAGACATGACTAGACATGATGGATACTGCAGTTCCGGAATGGTCAGGGGGCCCCAAGATGATGCTTCTTGCCCCTGTGGTTTTTTTTTTTTGGAGTATTACAAATAGGTTAGATGAAAGTCTGAAGTGAGTTGTGGCTTGAAGATAGTGTCTTAGTACCAAAGTAATATCGTCTTCGTGAAGAAGGTCAAAATTGGATCTGAAAAGATTGGCAATGCCCAAGGCTCGGAGATAGTAGAGGAAGAGGAGAACTAATGGGGCGTACACAGAGTCGGACTTTTCGGCTACAAAAGTCCGACGGATGCCGACGGACCAAATCCGGCGGACAATCCGATCGTGTGTGGGCTTCCCCGGACTTTCAGCGGACTTTTCCAGTCGCAAATCTGACGGACTTTAGATTTGGAACATGCTTCAAATCTTTACGTCGTAACTCCGCCAGACCCAGAAATCCGCTTGTCTGTATGCTAGTCCGACGGACAAAAACCCACGCTAGGGCAGCTATTGGCTACTGGCTATCAACTTCCTTATTTTAGTCCGGTGTACGTCATCACGTACAAATCCGTCGGACTTTTGTGTGATCGTATGTAGGCAAGTCCGTTCGTTAGAAAGTCCGCCGCAATTCTGCCGCAAGTCCGTCAAACGTCCGTCAAAAGTTTGTCGGATGGGCTGTCGGACTTTTGTAGCCGAAAAGTCCGACCGTGTGTACGCCCCATTAGGGATGAATCCATGTAGCGTTCTAAGTTCCACCCTATCCGAGTACAAAAATAATCCTATTGTCTTCTGATCCCAGAGCCTGAAGTTCTGATACTCCCCAGCCCAATGCCATTGCCACAAAGAAAAATAGTTTCCAAGTGAGATTCCACAAGGATGCTGAATCAGATGGGGCAAAAGGCTGTTTGGATAAGGGCTCCAGAGTGATTGTACCTTTTGCCATAATAAATATCCAAAAATAAATAAATTAATTAATTTCTTCATCAGTTTAGGCTGATATATATTCTTCTACATATTTTTGGTAAAAAAAAAAAATCGCAATAAGCATATATTGATTGGTTTGCGCAAAAGTTATAGCGTCTACAAAATAGCGGATAGATTTATGGCATTTTTATTATTATTTATTTTTTTACTAGTAATGGCGGCGATCTGTGATTTTTATCAGGACTGCGACATTGCGGCGGACAGATCGGACACATTTGACACTATTTTGGGACCATTGACATTTATACAGCGATCAGAGCTAAAAATAGTCACTGATTACTGCATAAATGTCACTGGAAGGGAAGGGAATAACACTAGGGGGCGATCAAGGAGTTAACTGTGTTCCCTAGGTGTGTTCTAACTGTAGGGGGGATGGGACTGACTAGGGGAGGAGAGAGATCGGTGTTCATACTTAGTATGAACACACAATCTGTCTCCACTCTCCTGTGAGACGCAGGATTTGTGTGTTTACACACACAGATCCTGGTTCTCGCTCTGTCACCAGCGATTGTGGGTGCCAGGTGGTCATCGCGCCCGCCGGGCACGCGCATCGGCTCCAGGGGACAGGCGCGCCTGCTGTGACGTCTTAAAGGAGCGACGTACAGCTACGGTGATTTGCACAGCTGTGCCAACCTGCCGCAGTATCGGTTGGTGCTTCAGCTGGACGGCTAGCAAGTAAATAAAAGTGCAGCGCTAGGGCAAAAAGTGCAATTCATGCGAATCACACAACACATTGATGTGCATACATCCAAAAATGGTATAATAAAGTGCAATTGTGCAATAATTGATACAGTTTGAAATGAAATAAATCATAGCATATGCGCAATGTAATATCACAAGTGCAAACAATGTGCAAACAAAAAGAAAAAGAAATAAAAATGAAAAAGAAAAAAAAAGGTTTTCTTTTTCTTTTTGTTTGCACATTGTTTGCACTTGTGATATTACATTGCGCATATGCTATGATTTATTTCATTTCAAACTGTATCAATTATTGCACAATTACACTTTATTATGCCATTTTTGGATGCATGCATATCAATGTGTTGTGTGATTCGCATTCATTTTGCCCTAGCGCTGCACTTTTATTTAAACATTTTTCTTTGTACCTGATATCTGGGTTATAGTGCTCAGCTGCTGGCTATTTTATGCACTAAGCGCGATTGTCTCTTTACACATTTTTCACTAAAAGAGAATAGAGAATTAGCTTGTTAAAAGGACAGCTTTGTGAAATAAAATCAAATTTTATTTCCCTGTTTACCTTCCTCATTTTCCAAAAAATGTTGGCAAAAAATTACAACTTCAAAAAAACTCAGCACACTTCTTACTAAATACGTTGGTGTGTCTACAATTAAAAAAATGGTCATTTTGGGGGAGTGTTTGTACTGTCCTGGCATTTTAGGGCCTCAAGAAATGAGAGGCAGAACATCAGGGCTGATTTATTTCAGCCATATCCAAGGTGTGTCTAAAAAGTTCAGTGAATTGTTTTAGAAAACAAACAAAACAAAATATACAAACAAATTACCTTATTGGCCCTCAGCCCCCTTTCACACTTGTGTGACTTGTCTTTTGGCTAAGGCCTCTTTCACATGAACGATCCGTTCAGGTCTGCCTGTCAGTTTTTTAGGCGGACCTGAACGGACCCTCCATAGACCTCTATGGAGCGTCGGATGTCATCGGTGACATGTCCGCTGACATCCGACCCGCTCCGATCCGAAAAAGTGTAAAGGAGGAAAAACCTACTTTTCCATCCGTTTTCGGATCGGATCGGGTGACGACGGACTCTAGGGTCCGTCGTCATCCGATCCCCCATAGGGGAGAGCGGCGCTCTGACAGGTCCGTCGCTGCACAGTGTGCAGCGACGGACCTGTCATCTGCCTGCTCAGCGGGGATCCACGGAGCGATCCCCGCTGAGCAAGCGGATGTTCACGGGGCGGATCATCACGGATCCGCCCCATGTGAAAAGAACCTTAGGCCTCAAAAGTCGCATTAGAAGTCATACCCCATGATTTCCAAATAGTACCGTTCATATCTGTGCGACTTCAAGTCTCAGCGACTTCAAAGTAGTCCCTGCACTACTTTGGTCCGACTTTGATGCGACTTGAGGCCCATAGACTATTGAAGATGAATGGACAGGAGACAGAAGCTCCTGTTCATTCATAAGCTGAAGCAAAGCAAACACATGTTACTCTGCTCAGTTATCAGAGGGCACAGGAGGGATCGGTAGCTATCGCTCCTGTTTCCAATTCAGAAAAGAAAGGGACCGCAAATGACAAATTTAACCAGCCCCTTCCTCCGCTCTCCATCCTGACACATTCCCCACAGCCGGCAGGAGAGGGGGGAAGCCGGCTGTGGGAGGACGAGGGGGGGGGGGGCGGAGGAGGAGCACAACAAGGGGACGGATGAGGAGGACACGAACGGGGCCAGAGCCCGGAGGAGGACATGGAGGGGTGCCGGAGCAGAAGGAGGACACAGGGAACAGTCGGGGATGTTTAGTGCGGCGGGAGGGACAGCTGCAAGCACCAATCTTCTTGTATGTTATTTCAGCTGAGAGCCACGGAAGGGAGAGGAGGAGAAGTGGCTGTCAGCTGCTTCACTGAAGGCTATACAAGGAGATCGGTGCTTGCAGCTGTGCCTCCCGCCGCACCGATCGTCTCTGACTGTCAACCGAGGGATCATCCATGTGTGTAGTGTGGGTCACAGTGGCCCCCCCCCCTCTTTTTTGCGGAACATTTTGCGGAATACATATTGGCCTAAATTTTTAAAGAAAGATTACTTATTTGCAAACTTTTAAAGCAGAAACAAAGAAACATTTTTTTTTCAAAATGTTCAGTCTTTTTCTTTATATAGTTTAAAAAAAAAGAAGTTGATATTAACCACTTGCCCACTGGGCATTTAAACCCCCTTAATAACCAGACCAATTTTCAGCTTTTGGTGCTCTGACATTTTGAATGACAATTACACAGTAATGCAACACTGTATCTATATGAATTTTTTGTCCTTTTTTTCACACAAATAGAGCTTTCTTTTGGCAGTATTTAATCACTGCTGGGTTCTTTATTTTTTGCGCTATAAAAGAAAAAAGACCGAAAAATCTGTAAAAAAATGCTTTTTTCTTCGTTTGTTATAAAATTTTGCAAATTAGTAATTTTTCTTCATATATTTTGGCCAAAATTTATACCGCTACATATCTTTGGTAAAAATAACCCAAGTCGGTGGATATTATTTGGTCTTTGTGAAAGATAGAGTCCAAAATCTATGGTGCCAATCTCTGAAAATTGGTCACACTTGAAGTACTGACGGCCTATCTAATTTCTTGAGACCCTAACATGCCAGAAAAGTACAAATACCCCCCAAATGACCCCTTTTTGGAAAGAAAACATTCCAAGGTATTTAGAAAAATGCATGATGAGTTTTTTGAAGTTGTCGTTTTTTCCCAAAATTCTTTGCAAAATCAAGTTTTTTGGGTTTTTTTTCTTTTTTTTTCACAACATTGTCATATTAGCAGGTTATTTCTCACACACAGCATATGCATACCACAAATTACACCCCAAAACACATTCTGCTATTACTCCCGAGTATGGCGATACCACATGTGTGAGACTTTTACACAGTGTGGCCACATACAGAGACCCAACATGCACGGAGCACCTTTAGGTGTTCTGGAGCACCCAGGCCAATTCTGACATTTCTCTCCTACATGTAAAAATCATCATTTATTTGCTAGAAAATTACATAGAACCCCAAAACATTATATATGTTTTTTTAGCAAAGACCCTAGAGAATACAATGGCGGTCATTGCAACTTTTTATCTTGCACGGTATTTGCGCAGCAATTTTTTGAACGCCTTTTTTTTGGAAAAAAAAAACAGTTTTGTGCTTTAAAAAAAACCCAAAACAGTAAAGTTAGCCCAATGTTTTTGCATAACGTGAAAGATGAAGTTATGCCGAGTGTTAGAATATTATTCCAAATTCATAATTAATAATTATGTAGATGTTTGGTTATATGACATTACATGATCAGCCCATTACTTCAAGTATGGAGTGTTACATGTGGGCTTGTCAATCGTATGCCATATATGACTCTGAGTTAGAATCATTTCTTGTATAGCATATTGCTGAAGTTAGCAGAAATGAATGTGTGCCATACAAGGTTCTAAGTTGGTGTGAGGTTATGACGTTCACACGTTCACATGTATCATATAAGACAACGTTTCTATACTGAAGGTCACACAGACAGACACACACATACACCCTCTAGGATAGATGACACTGACATGTTCACAAGACACTTTGACAAGCTGGGACAGCTGAATTCTGCCAGAAGTCTGAGAACGTCATTTCCTGCTTCTTCTTGGACGACACACAAGACAGCATGGAGACAGACAGCAGCCATGAAGCACACATGCTTTCATAAGCTTATTACAGCTTTATAACTTTTTATTCTATTTCATATATTTTTACCCACACTGAAATGAACTATTATATTTTTTACATTGTATTTATGATGCCAATTGTGTGACAATAAACTCACACTTTGTTTTAAGTCAGTTTGACTATCAATGCTATTCATCCGGAAGCGCCTCTGAGATGCAAGAATATTAGATATTAATAATATTCTTCAATGGCGAGCCAGAAACTTCCGTCATTTCTCAATTAGTACGGAAATCTCGATCCTTGCTGAGGGGGGAGAGATTAGCGCAGTTTTGTGAATATTCAAGTCTCGAGAAAAAGATGGTTCAGAACCTATCAACCAAGAGGCGTTTGTGTTGCATCAGATGTGGACAACAGTCCAGCAACAGACGGTTAAAGACGAGAAATTCTTCTAAATACGAAATTGCATCTAAAATCAAATAAATATGGAAGATAACAAGCTCATATGAAGAGCAAAGAGATTATCAGGAAAATTCAAAGTTAAAGAAGGAATCCTCTAGGGAAGAATATTGGACAAAAGATTTATACTTCAGATTTATGACTGTTTTATCTTATTCAACAATGTTTTTCTAACCTAACAGAACTTGAAGAAGAAACTTTAAAGACATTTCATGAAGAAAAAATTAATCAGAAGAAACTTTATCTATCTACTATAGATAAACAATTTGGGGACTCAAACATTTGTCCACATATACATTGTTTGATAATCCAATTATTCTGAAATTAATGTTCATATTAAGTTAGGATTATCATTATTATTTTTATTTATTTTTCCTTATTCATATATTCAATATTTTTAGGTAACAACTGCACACTCATTCTAGTTTTTTAGAACATCTTTTGTTCATAACTTAAGATATATAATAGAACTATGGAAAGTTAGGACAAGTTTTAGAGTGTAAAGTATATTTCCAAAGAGCTAAAATATCATTTGAGCACAAATATGGAAATATATTATTGCATAATTTATTTATTTTAATAATAATAATAATTATTATTATTAATAATAATTATTGATATGAGTCATCATTATGTTATAATTTTTGTTTAAAAATTTATACCATTATTTTAAGATTTTGAATAGATGGATCTAAGAGAAGTTAAAGTAAAGAGAAAAGCGATTAGGAGAGTTATTTCTAGCTGCTTCAGTTCTGAGGAATATTATGTTCGATCATTTGATACAAGGATGTGTAAATGTGACATGAATGATGTTTTGAATGTATTAGATAATTTGATATGATTAATCATAATTCAGGGGGGATTGTTAGAATATTATTCCAAATTCATAATTCGCCACTTATAGGTGTTATATTATATTTATGGCAAGCTTGCAAAACATATTTGGTTTTATGATTAATCATAATAAAGAGTATGTGTGAATGACCTTGATCAATTGATTTGACATGATTCTTCTTCTAAAGCTGAGCATTGCTGGATTTTTCTGGTGTAGCCAACTTGAGTATGACATATAAGGTATCTTGGTGTAGAATGTCATGAGAAGACAAAAATAGACACGTGTCCACGTAGCTAAAGGAATATACATTGTGAATTATATCCTGTTAAGTTAAGTTAGTTTGAAGTTCCAGTCATATTAATAAGTATTAGTATATAGTAACTTAATGTAAAGTTGGTAAGATGTGTTCATATTATGTAGATGTTTGGTTATATGACATTACATGATCAGCCCATTACTTCAAGTATGGAGTGTTACATGTGGGCTTGTCAATCGTATGCCATATATGACTCTGAGTTAGAATCTTTTCTTGTATAGCATATTGCTGAAGTTAGCAGAAATGAATGTGTGCCATACAAGGTACTAATGCCGCGTACACACGAGCGGACTTCACGGCGGACTTTGCCCGGCGGACTGGATTTCGTCGGACAATTCGATGTGTGTGGGCTCCAGCGGACTTTGTTTTCTAAAAAGTTGGACGGAATTAGATTTGAAACTTGTTTAAAATTTATCCGACGGACTCTTCTTTCTAGCGGACAAACCGATCGTCTGTGTGCTAGTCCGACGAACTCAAACTGACGCATGCTCTGAAGCAATTACAAGACGGAAGCGCTCGGTCTGGTAAAACTAGCCTTCGTCTTGAAGCTAGCACATTCCTCTTCTGTCGTCTTTTAATACAGCCTTTTTTTAGGATTGATAATGCGAGAGGAATGAAGTTGTTTTTCTGCTTTATATTCACACAGAGTTCTCACAAACTTCTTTCTTCATGATTTATCCTCCTGCCATGACTAATATAATATTTTGTAACAGCCAGATCTCCATAACTTTTAAATTTTAAAATAGATATTTTATTTATTTTTTTTTATTTCCGCACTTTAGCTATTTTACAATGTGTGTTAAATGCTAACCACATTTTTGGTGTGTATTTTCAAGTTACCACAATTAACATTCATATTTTGTGTTGTTTTAAAGAACCTTAATGAGGTTGTTGTCCCTTGTTCATTAGACATTGGGGGGTGTATTTAACAAAGGCAAAATCATTTTTCACTCCAATTGGTAATTATACATATAATTCCACATAAAGAGCATTTTGAAGTGTGTTCGCTGTGGATCCGAGGGGCACATGCAAGGAAGCCCAAACCAAAACAATTAATTTTTATTTGACATGATTTTCGGAAAAAAATCAGCAGAGCTTCCCCCGAGCTTGTTTTTGACAAAAGGCTTAAATCATTTAAGAATATCAAGTGAAACGTTCACTTGAGAAATTGCACACCAAGTGCACTTGTTGGAAGTGCAGTCGCTGAAAAACTGAGGGGAAGAGCTTAAATTCGGGGAAGCTCTGCTGATTTATTCCTAAAATCATGTAAAATCAAAATAAATTCTTTTTATTTGACCAAAACACACATAGGGGTTGATTTCCTAAAGGTAAAAAGCCTGTGCATTTTGGAAATTGCATTTGCCCTCTGCAAGAGCAGTTGCTCCCAAGCTTTATTAAATGTGAAGCAGCTCTGCTGACTTCCATCATCCAATCATGTGCAAGCAAAAATGTTTTTTTTTCTTTTACTTGCACAGGATTGGGTACTCTTTGCAAAGTCAAGCTTTTAAATAATTTCTGATGCTCTGGAGCAATTGCACTTGCAGAGGGCAACTGCCCTCTGCAAAGTGCACAGACTATTTGCTTTTCTCAAATCAACCCCATAGTCTTTTCGACCTGTACCTGCCGACTCCCAAACAAAATGGCGTATTTTAATCAAAAGACATAGGCAAGAATGTAAGGTAAACCAAAAAGTATTTATTTTATAAACAAAAAAATTAGGAAGGCAACACTGGACACACTTTTAGAATCTGGGAAGCCTTTCGTCCCCCAGGACACACATCAAGTTTGAGGACAAGAAAATAGGTATCTTGCGACTATAGGGAGCACAGGGAGCACAGTCAGAACAGACAGAAACCAGGCAATCACTTTCGACTCTTCCGTGTAGCCTTCCCTCCACGCTTCTCTGCAGCCTTCCCTCCACGCTTCTCTGCAGCCTTCCTCGGAGGTTGTGCCTCTGGTGGTGTACTTGGGGCAGGAGGAGGAGGAGGAGTAGGAGTGCCTTCATCTGCTATATATGTGTTAGCAGTAAGCTCCCCTCTCAAGCCCTTCTGGTAAGCCTGGAAAAATAGACCCTCACAGAGGAGGCGTTGGCCCTTTTCCAACTCCTGTAATCTGCAGGCTATATAGGTGCCATACGCCTCCTCTGCATTGGGAGGTTTACTCAGGATCAGGCTTGCTTCCCGTATGAGCTCTAGGGATTCCTGCTCTGTTGCAGTCATTCTCCTGGGCCTTTTCTGGAGAATGCGGAGGGGAGGCACCTGGCACTCCGTGCGGCTTATACTTGGCCCAGCCACAGCCTCCTCCTCTCTCCCACTGGGCAAGGCCTCCTCCTCTCTCTCACTGGGCAAGGCCTCCTCCTGGCTGAGGTCATCCTGTGTAAAAAAAAGGGACATAGTTGTAATTTTCTGTTATGCAATCACACACAATTTTCAGCTCCTAACTTTCAAATATAATTACACAAAATAGTAAAGGCTATCTATTTGACCACACCATTATTTCAGATGATCAACAAGATCTGAAGTTACGTATATATTTGGCCACTACTGTCTAGTGATATGTCTACATATTACTCTTTGTGCAGAAGTGATTTTTGATGAAGCACTTTCAAAATGAACACCTTAACATCATTAATAACATTTACACAATCCCAAAATCTTCAAAAAAAGTATACCTGGCTGAAGCTGGGCGCATCCACTTCATCTATGGTGAAAAGGCCCAGTTCATCCTGGGACTCCTCAGCTGGGGTGGAGGTGGATGGAAGGCTGGAGGGAAGGCTGGAGGGAAGGCTGGAGGGAAGGGTGGGGGGAAGGGTGGGGGGAAGGGTGGAAAGGGATTGCCTGGCTTCGGTCTGCTCATCCAGGAATCGCAGTTTGTGGTAATACCACAACTTGGGTACATAAACTTGGTCAGCTGCTGCCCCGGATCTCAGCGACTCCTGGATTTTCCTGTGTTCCCGCTTATACATATTACGCAAGATACCTATTTTCTTTTCCACAAACTTGAGGTCTGCCTGGGGGAGTCGAGTCTTCACAAACTCTAAAAGTGTGGCCAGTGTTGCCTTCCTAACATCACGATTATAATATTGGGGGTGTTTGACCTCCCAGAGGTTTTTCTTCTGCTCATATAGATCAATGAAATGGATCAAAAACTCTTCCTCTTTAAAGGGATTCATTATTTCTGCAAGACAAGACACAAGATCAAAACTTAAATGTCAGTCCCAAATCTCAGGATTAGTTTGTGTTGTAATCTAGGGGACACACACGGGGACACACACAAACACACACACACACACACACTCTTTAATCTTACCTTCGTTTGTGCCGCTCGCTACTTCCGCACGGACATACGTAGGCCATCGTACTAGCTTTATATACACTGCGCATGTGTCATGCTCTGCCTGCGTCGCCCGCCCCTGACGTTCGTGAGTACGATTTGGCCCCGCCCCTTCACTCTTCGTTGCGCAGTGGGAGTAGATAGCAAAAGATGGCGGAGCGATTAAGTGGAAGTAGCGCGGAGGAAAGCCCGGAGCCCCAAACATCCACATCCCGGAGGAGATATAAGGCCACCAACATGGCTTTTGAAGAGATGGTGGAGATGGTGTCCATATTAAGAAGGGAGGACTACGATGGCAAAAAAGGACCGTACACACGACCCAATATGAGGAAGGACAAAATAATGTCCTCAGTTGTCACCGCTCTGGAAGATAAATTTGGTACAAAACGTTCGAAAGAACAATTGCGGAAGCGGTGGTCTGACATCAAAAGTCGGGAGCCAGAACAATATTGGCGAATAAAGAAGCTGCTGAAAAAAAGTAAGTACTTGTGTTTTACTATTGAGATACAGAACTTGCATGCTGATCCTTATTTTTGGCGGTTTTTCTGCATCGTTCGTAAATACCGTTCTTTGGAATAGATCGGATACTTTATAAAGTGACGTTATTTTTTCGCCAAATACGATGGGACAGGGTTGGACATACATTTATGGCTTGATAATTTGGCGAATTCCCACAATGAGTTGATGTGGTGTAGATGTGTTTGAAAATATAATGCTTCATCAAAAATGATTCAGTGTAATGTAGGGACAGGACACAGCAGCTGTTTCCACATCTGGACTCACGAGCACTATAGTTAGTGGGAATGATTTAGCAGTCCCACTATTGTTCTTCGATTTTATTTTTTGAAATATTTAATTGGAATTTTATTCCGTACGTTTTTTGGCTCTGCGTAACTTCTGCATACTTTCAGCTATTAAAACCATTCAACTATTAAAATGTTCGTCTCTTTTAGCTGATGTGTGGTCATTTTCAACTTTTTTACTACCATTTATACTTTATTAAATAATCAGTTTTTTTTCACTTTTTTAAACATTGAATTCAATGGGAGCATGCTTGAAATCCTCAAATTCTTCTTCCGCTCCCAAAAGTTTCAGCTCCTTCATACTTTCACCTAGAGACACCAAACAAACTTTACAATGTTCACTAAATATTCATCTATCTGGCTATATCTTTTCAGTTTGATATTTTTATAATTTTTGGAGAAAAAGCTTTTTGTTTAGAGGTCATTTCGTGTAATTTTAGACATTAATCAGAGTGTACTGTGTTTGTTTTGTTGCCATGGTTACCAAAGCTTCTGTTATACACAGGGGGGGAGGTGGCCGGAGCATCTCAGCTCTGATTACAGAGCCCGGGGGAGGGGACAGACACACCATGTACTGATTTATAATAGAGGAATATGATGGGGCAGTTTTGATGGCGGCCATTTTAGCCATTTAGCTATTCAACATTCCCACGCATTTTGCTAGGGAAATGCATTTTCTAGTGTACTATGTGACCATAACTAAATTTTTGAGGGGTAATACACATAGGAGATCATTGAGGTGTCAGCATCTGTGAAACTTGCCCAAAAATATGCATTCTTTCTAATTGTTGTTCAGAGGTAATGTTCATCCTGTCTTCAACATTTATTATGATGCAAAATTGGCAAAAAATCATAACCAACATTTTACTTTCTTTATTAAAACATAAAAGATCAGTGTGTTTTAACTTTACCTTTTTTTCTAATCTCATAGGGGAGAAAAGACTCAGACAACAGTCCAAGGATCTCAGGACCCCCCCAAGTCACCAGCCTGAGGCCCAAGATACCCCAAGCCCCAGCCCAAGACCACGCCCACCCGACGACCTTGAGGAAGGAGAGGTGGAGGAAGTGTGCGAGGTTTCAAGCCCAAGTGAGTGACTGACACCCCAGCTTGAGTTACTGTATTTTGGCGTGCATATTGTAAACCTTGTTTTTATTCACTCGTTTTAGGTGAGTTTCTGGTTGTGGAAGGCCAAGCGGCAGAGCACTTCACCACAGACAGTGCGCAAAGACTAATAGGCCAGATAATGCTGTGGAATGGCCACATAGATCAAATGCGTGAACAAATTCACAGCATGAAACTTCGCCTGGACTCCATGCAACAGGAAATGAAGAACATGATTGATGTTTTGGGCAGAATATAATCACGTTTGGCCTAAAAACATCAATCATGTTCTTCATTTCCTTGGGAAGTTATTTTGTTTTTAAAAAAAATTTTTCAAGTTTTGGGGTATACCCAAATTTACATTGTGTGATGCACACGGTGTGTCATCATGTGCTATCTTCCATCATGGGTTAGCAATGTACTTGTTTTGTGTTTGCAAACCCTTCATCCTGAAAAATCTTGGGTGGTGAGAGCAACCAAAAATGGGATTGCACACACAAAACATGTACATTGCTCTCCCATGATAGGAGATAGCACATGTTGACTTGACCCTTTAGTAAAGCTCAATTTTGAGCATCTTATAAATGAGCAATTTCTGCAAGGGTGACATTACATGCACCGTTCTCGAAATATTGAACTTTGTAAGTTTTAATGTATTGTAAGTTTTGTTTATAAAAACACTGTTGTGTATGTAAATGTTTTGAGATAAAGGTCTATATATTTTAGAAAAAATGGCTTGAATAATTTAGTAAAAGATAATTTTTTTACACAACGTAAAATATTTTTTGACAAAATAAAAAGAACCAAAAATTTACAAAAATATGATACAAAATGCACCTTTCAATGTGCACCAAGTAAAATTTTTTTCCCTATACAATGTGTGTGGCTGTTTCTTGAAGTCAACATTTGGGGTTTGTTTTTGTGGGCCTGATTAACTAAAGCTAAATGCACTTGACACTACTACAAGTGCACTAGGAGACAGACATAACTTAAAGGTAAACAACAATAAAAACAAGATATTTAGATAAACAAATTTTCTTTTTTATTTTTGATAAAAAATTATAGCTGTTGCTGAATAGCAATGGCCCCCCCGACCATTAAAATAATTGACATAACGGTCACGCACTTGACGTGCGGTTCGGGGGGCCAAGCCAATACGGCCAATTTCTAGGCCTGTGAAATTGCTACTAGCCTCTTCCAGTCTGGGCTCAGGCCCAACAGAGGATAGATATGTAGCTGAATGTCTCCTTAAAAAGTTATGCAAGATGCAGCAAGCAAGGATGACGTGGTTGATTTTATAGTCCGCCAAATTAATAGCCGTAAGAAAGATACGGAACCGGCTGGCCAGAATACCAAAGGCATTCTCCACAACCCTTCTTGCTCTGGCCAGCCGATAATTAAATACCCTCCTCTCAGGGGTGAGTGTCCTTTGGGGGAACGGCCTCATCAAGTTCTCACAGAGAGCAAATGCTTCATCAGCAATAAAAACTGAGGGGAGTCCATCCACATTATCGTCATCAGGTGGCAATTCCAGGCCACCGGTCTGGAGACGATAGCACAGCTCGGTCTGTGCAAAGACTCCTCCATCAGACATCCGGCCGTTCTTCCCCACATCCACAAACATAAACTCCAAATGTGCCGAGACCACCGCCATCAAAACTACACTATGGAACCCCTTGTAGTTAAAGAAATATGACCCCGAATGCGGTGGTGGCACAATCCGGACGTGCTTCCCGTCAATCGCCCCTACACAGTTGGGAAAGTCCCAACGGTCAGCGAACTGGGAGGCCACAGTCTGCCATTCCTGTGGACTTGTAGGAAACTGTGGAGTGCAAAAAAAATAAGTTAAGGACTTTAATAAAAAAATTGTATATCAGATTACACCAAAACATTAGTAAACAACAGCAGTCAAATATTATGAATATGTGTGTTTGTAATTGAAATGTTGAAAAACATAAGGCACACTTATAAGATTACTCACCCCCTATGATGGCCCATTGATACATTTGAATGTGGGGGGAGGGGTTCTAATTAGGTTAACAAACACACATGACTGGCTGAAACATTTGTGGGGTGGGGGAGGGGTTCTAATTAGGTTAACAAACACACATGACTGGCTGAAACATTTGTGGGGTGGGGGAGGGGTTCTAATTAGGTTAACAAACACACATGACTGGCTGAAACATTTGTGGGGTGGGGGAGGGGTTCTAATTAGGTTAACAAACACACATGACTGGCTGAAACATTTGTGGGGTGGGGGAGGGGTTCTAATTAGGTTAACAAACACACCTGACTGGCTCAAACATTTGTGGGGTGGGGGAGGGGTTCTAATTAGGTTAACAAACACACCTGACTGGCTCAAACATTTGTGGGGTGGGGGAGGGGTTCTAATTAGGTTAACAAACACACCTGACTGGCTCAAACATTTGTGGGGTGGGGGAGGGGTTCTAATTAGGTTAACAAACACACCTGACTGGCTCAAACATTTGTGGGGTGGGGGAGGGGTTCTAATTAGGTTAACAAACACACCTGACTGGCTCAAACATTTGTGGGGTGGGGGAGGGGTTCTAATTAGGTTAACAAACACACATGACTGGCTCAAACATTTGTGGGGTGGGGGAGGGGTTCTAATTAGGTTAACAAACACACATGACTGGCTGAAACATTTGTGGGGTGGGGGAGGGGTTCTAATTAGGTTAACAAACACATATGACTGGCTGAAACATTTGTGGGGTGGGGGAGGGGTTCTAATTAGGTTAACAAACACACATGACTGGCTCAAACATTTGTGGGGTGGGGGAGGGACAAACAAGACAATGGAGCAGACAATATACATTGTTCAATGGACTATAGGCTAGAGATAAAAATGGACCCAGCATTGCATGGTGGGGAGGTTAATGAAAGAAATTATGCATGTATAGGGCAATAACTGATTAAAATAGGCATGGACAAAGATAAAGGGGACATTCACAGCAGATTGAAAGCATGGCAATTAGGTAAAGAGGACAGTTCTACAATACATCAAAAAACAGTTAATACATATCATGTAATGTTAAAGGATAAAACTTACCTTCATATATTCCTTCTGTAGGACCTGAATAATAGCAGAACAGGTCTCTGGGATAATGATCCCCAGAGCCTGGGGGGAGATGCCTGTCGAGAACTTTAAGTCCTGAAGACTTCTCCCTGTCACCAAGTAACGTAACGTGGCAACTAGCCTCTGCTCCGCACTGATGGCTTGCCTCATGCAGGTATCCTACCTGCTGATATAGGGGGTCAGCATAGCCAAAAGACGCTCAAAGATGGGGTCCGTCATCCTGAGAAAATTCCTGAAATCATCAGGATTATTCTCACGGAGCTCACGGAGCAAAGGCATATGACAGAACTGGTCACGCTGGCGCAACCAATTCTTGGTCCATGAACTCCTCCTCACCCTGTTCATGGACTGGACTCGGGTCAAAGTATTAACCCCAACACCAAGTCCCCACACAGCACGAACTCGAGAACGAGTACGTCCACTCGACATGGCTTCAAAACGGTCGGCTGCTCAAACTAACAAACTTATAACAAACGCACTGAAGAACAGCAAGGCCTATGAAGAACGACCTGAAAATCAGGAACGAGCGGAGCAGAACGGCCTGCAAGGCAGGTTACGAACTGACCAACACGCACTGAAAAGCAGATACAAACCTCACAAGCACAAACTGAACCGCAGAAAACGAACGAAATAAGCTGAAGTGTGAAAAGCGCGAATCGTCTCTAACCAAACTTCTACTAACACGAGATAAACACGAGATTAGCAGAAGGAGCCCAAAGGGTGCCGGAGTGGGGCTTGGACTTCCTTTGTCTAGTCCCATCGTACGTGCTATACGTCACCGCGTTCAAAACCAGCGGACTTTTGCAGTGACCGTGTGTGGCCAAGTCCGCCCATTTTTAAGTCCGGCGCAAGGAGCAAACAAAGTCCGACGAAAAGTCCGCCGGGCAAAGTCCGCCGTAAAGTCCGCTCGTGTGTACGCGGCATAAGTTGGTGTGAGGTTATGACGTTCACACGTTCACATGTAACATATAAGACAACGTTTCTATACTGAAGGTCACACAGACAGACACACACAGACAGACACACACATACACCCTCTAGGATAGATGACACTAACATGTTCACAAGACACTTTGACAAGCTGGGACAGCTGAATTCTGCCAGAAGTCTGAGAACGTCATTTCCTGCTTCTTCTTGGACGACACACAAGACAGCATGGAGACAGACAGCAGCCATGAAGCACACATGCTTTCATAAGCTTATTACAGCTTTATAACTTTTTATTCTATTTCATATATTTTTACCCACACTGAACTGAACTATTATATTTTTTACATTGTATTTATGATGCCAATTGTGTGACAATAAACTCACACTTTGTTTTAAGTCTGTTTGACTATCAATGCTATTCATCCAGAAGCGCCTCTGAGATACAAGAATATTAGATATTTATAATATTCTTCACCGAGTAAATAGATACCCAACATGTCACCTTACAAAATTGCACATGCTTGTGGAATGGCGCTAAACTTTGCTACTTAAAAATCCCCATAGGCGACGCTTTAAAATTTTTTACTGGTTACATGTTTTGAGTTACAGAGGAGGTCTAGGGCCAAAATTATTGCTCTCGCTCTACCGATCGCAGCGATACCTCACATGTGTGGTTTGAACACCGTTTTCATATGTGGGCTGGACTTACGTATGCGTTTGCTTCTGCATGCGAGCACGCGGACAGGGGCGCTTTAAATTTTTTTTTTATTGTTCATTTTACTTTATTTATTTTAGTTTGATGCTTTTTTCCCCCAAAAAATTTTTTTGATCACTTTTATTCCTATTACAAGGAATGTAAACATCCCTTGTAATAGGAATATGGCAAGACAGGTCCTCTTTACAGTGAGATATGTGGTCAATAAGACCCCGCATCTCACCTCTAGGCTGGGAAGCCTGAAATAAAAAAAAATAAAAAACGATCCTGGCTTCGATCATAGTGGTGAGTCGGTAGAAGCACCTGGAGGGCGGCGGGAGGGGGGGACGTCCCCTCTCGCCTCCCGTAAGAACGATCAAGCAGTGGAACAGCCGCTATGATCATTCTTATGGTGTAGGGAATCACAGGCTGAAAAAGCTGATATCTGAATGATGCCTGTAGCTGCAGGCATCATTCAGATATCCCCGCACAAAGTCAAGGACGTCATATGACGGCCGGCGATAAGTGGTTAAAACGCATTTTTTTTTACACAAAGTTGTCCATTTATACAATATTTCTAACACATAGCATGTACATACCAAAAAATAGGATTTTTAAAACAGCTTACCTGTAAAATCCTTTTCTTGGAGTACATCATAGGACGCAGAGCCTCAAGTAATTACTTGGTGGGTTATGGGCCTACCTTCAGGTGTTGACACTGGTATAACCAATACAGGAAGTTGACTCCCCTATATAACCCCTCCTCCTTCCAGGAGTCCTCAGTTTTTGTAGCCTAGCAATATAAGCAATATACTCTCACCTCATAAAACAGGGGCGGGAGCTCTCTGTCCCATGATGTACTCCAAGAAAAGGATTTTACAGGTAAGCTGTTTTAAAAATCCTATTTTCTTTATCGTACATCATAGGACACAGGGCCTCAAGTAATTACTTGGTGGGATGTCCCATAGCAATGCTACTTGAGGGGAGGGAGACACAACCTGGAGGGCACCCCCAGACCTTGAGGAAATACACTGCTGCTTGCAGCACACTGCACCCAAAGGCGATATCCTCATTCTATTTTACATCTACTTGATAAAATTTTGTAAATGTATGCACTGAAGACCAAGTTGCGACCTTGCAGATCTGAGACATGGAGGCCTGGTGACGCACTGCCCAAGAAACACCTACCGCTCTGGTAGAGTGCGCCTTAACTTGAAAAGGGGGAATCTTTCCCTTTGAATAATAAGTTCGAATTATAACTTGCCGAATCCACTTAGCCACAGTGGATTTTGACGCTGCCTGTCCTTTTTTAGGACCCTCTGGCAGAATAAATAAGACGTCAGTCTTACGAATCTGAGCAGTTTTCTTTAGATATAGATCTTCACTGCTCTCACCACGTCAAGACAATGTAGTGACTTTTCTTCCCTGGAACATGGTTTTGGAAAAAACGATGGCAGGACGATATCTTCATTCAGATGAAAGCCTGAAACCACTTTTGGCAAAAAGCCTGGACGAGGGCGTAACACCACTCTGTCCTCATGAATAATCAAATATGGCTCTTTACAGGAAAGAGCAGCCAATTCTGAAACCCTCCTTGCTGAGGATATAGCAACCAAAAATATCAGCTTCCTAGTCAGAAGGACTAAGGGAACATGCTGTAATGGTTCGAATGGCGGTTTTTATAACTCTGACAAAACTAAATTCAAGTCCCAAGGGCTTAAGGGTGATTTAACTGGCAAATTAGTCCGCATCACTCCTTACATGAAACCCCGGACTAAAGAATGCGTAGCAAGTGGTCTTTGAAATAAAATTGATAAGGCTGAGACTTGACCCTTAACCACTTAAGGACCGCCTCACGCCGATGTACGTCGGCAAGGCGGCACGGGCAGGCAAAATCACGTACATACACGTGATTTGCCTCCCGCGGGTGGGGGGTCCGATTGGACCCCCCCCCGGTGCCCGAGGCGGTCCTCTTTTGTCCCCCGGCGATCGGAGGTGAGGGGGAGGCCATCCGTTTGTGGCCCCCCCTCGCGATCGCCGCCGGCCAATGGGAACATTCCTTTGCTGCTGTATGCTAAACAGCAGCAAAGGAAATGATGTCATCTCTCCTCGGCTCGGTATTTTCCGTTCCGGCGCCGAGGAGAGAAGACTGAAATGTGAGTGCACAAACACTACACACACAGTAGAACATGCCAGGCACACGAAACACCCCGATCCCCCCCCCCCCGATCGCCCCCTGATCACCCCCCAATCACCCCCCCCCCCTTTGTCACAAACTGACACCAAGCAGTTTTTTGTTTTTTTTTCTGATTACTGCATGGTGTCAGTTTGTGACAGTTACAGTGTTAGGAAAGTTAGGGTTAGCCCCCTTTAGGTCTAGGGTACCCCCCTAACCTCCCTAATAAAGTTTTAACCCCTTGATCACCACCCGTCACCAGTGTCACTAAGCGATCATTTTTCTGATCGCTGTATTAGTGTCACTGGTGACGCTAGTTAGGGAGGTAAATATTTAGGTTCGCCGTCAGCGTTTTATAGTGACAGGGACCCCCATTTACTACCTAATTAACCCCTTGATTGCCCCCTAGTTAACCCTTTCACCACTGATCACCGTATAAGTGTTACGGGTGACGCTGGTTAGTTTGTTTATTTTTTATAGTGTCAGGGCACCCGCCGTTTATTACCGAATAAAGTATTTAGCCCCCTGATCGCCTGACGGTGATATGCGTCGCCCCAGGCACCGTCAGATTAGCGCCAGTACCGCTAACACCCACGCACGCAGCATACGCCTCCCTTAGTGGTATAGTATCTGAACGGATCAATATCTGATCCAATCAGGTCGATACTAGCGTCCCCAGCAGTTTAGGGTTCCCAAAAACGCAGTGTTAGCGGGATCAGCCAAGATACCTGCTAGCACCTGCGTTTTGCCCCTCCGCCCGGCCCAGCCCAGCCCAGCCCACCCAAGTGCAGTATCGATTGATCACTGTCACTTACAAAACACTAAACGCATAACTGCAGCGTTCGCAGAGTCAGGCCTGATCCCTGCGATCGCTAACAGTTTTTTTGGTAGCATTTTGGTGAACTGGCAAGCACCAGCCCCAGGCAGCGTCAGGTTAGCGCCAGTACCGCTAACACCCACGCACGTATCGTACACCTCCCTTAGTGGTATAGTATCTGAACGGATCAATATCTGATCCGATCAGATCTATACTAGCGTCCCCAGCAGTTTAGGGTTCCCAAAAACGCAGTGTTAGCGGGATCAGCCCAGATACCTGCTAGCACCTGCGTTTTGCCCCTCCGCCCGGCCCAGCCCAGCTCACCCAAGTGCAGTATCGATCGATCACTGACACTTACAAAACACTAAATGCATAACTGCAGCGTTCACAGAGTCAGGCCTGATCCCTGCGATCGATAACAGTTTTTTTGGTAGTATTTTGGTGAACTGGTAAGCACCAGCCCCAAGCAGCGTCAGGTTAGCGCCAGTACCACTAACACCCACGCACGCAGCATACACCTCCCTTAGTGGTATAGTATCTGAACGGATCAATATCTGATCCGATCAGATCTATACTAGCGTCCCCAGCAGTTTAGGGTTCCCAATAACGCAGTGTTAGTGGGATCAGGCCAGATACCTGCTAGCACCTGCGTTTTGCCCCTCCGCCCGGCCCAGCCCAGCCCACCCAAGTGCAGTATCGATCGATCACTGTCACTTACAAAACACTAAACGCATAACTGCAGCGTTCGCAGAGTCAGGCCTGATCCCTAACAGTTTTTTTGGTAGCTTTTTATTGAACTGGCAAGCACCAGCGGCCTAGTACACCCTGGTCGTAGTCAAACCCGCACTGCAGTAACACTTGGTGACGTGGCGAGTCCCATAAGTGCAGTTCAAGCTGGTGAGGTGGCAAGCACAAGTAGTGTCCCGCTGCCACCAAAAAGACAAACACAGGCCCGTCGTGCCCATAATGCCCTTCCTGCTGCATTCGCCAATCCTAATTGGGAACCCACCACTTCTGCAGCGCCCGTACTTCCCCCATTCACATTCCCAACCAAATGCAGTCGGCTGCATGAGAGGCATTTTCTTTATGTCCTCCCGAGTACCCCTACCCAACGAACCCCCCCAAAAAAGATGTTGTGTCTGCAGCAAGCGCGGATATAGGCGTGACACCCGCTATTATTGTCCCTCCTGTCCTGACAATCCTGGTCTTTGCATTGGTGAATGTTTTGAACGCTACCATTCACTAGTTGAGTATTAGCGTAGGGTACAGCACTGCAGACTAGGCACACTTTCACAGGGTCTCCCAAGATGCCATCGCATTTTGAGAGACCCGAACCTGGAACCGGTTACAGCTATAAAAGTTAGTTACAAAAAAAGTGTAAAGAAAAAAAAAAATATATATATAAAATAAAAAAAAAATAGTTGTCGTTTTATTGTTCTCTCTCTCTCTATTCTCTCTCTCTATTGTTCTGCTCTTTTTTACTGTATTCTGTTCTGCAATGTTTTATTGTTATTATGTTTTATCATGTTTGCTTTTCAGGTATGCAATTTTTTATACTTTACCGTTTACTGTGCTTTATTGTTAACCATTTTTTTGTCTTCAGGTACGCCATTCATGACTTTGAGTGGTTATACCAGAATGATGCCTGCAGGTTTAGGTATCATCTTGGTATCATTCTTTTCAGCCAGCGGTCGGCTTTCATGTAAAAGCAATCCTAGCGGCTAATTAGCCTCTAGACTGCTTTTACAAGTCGTGGGAGGGAATGCCCCTCTCCACCATCTTCTGTGTTTTTCTCTGGCTCTCCTGTCTCAACAGGGAACCTGAGAATGCAGCCGGTGATTCAGCCAGCTGACCATAGAGCTGATCAGAGACCAGAGTGGCTCCAAACATCTCTATGGCCTAAGAAACCGGAAGCTACGAGCATTTTATGACTTAGATTTCGCCGGATGTAAATAGCGCCATTGGGAAATTGGGGAAGCATTTTATCACACCGATCTTGGTGTGGTCAGATGCTTTGAGGGCAGAGGAGAGATCTTGGGTCTAATAGACCCCAATTTTTTCAAAAAAGAGTACCTGTCACTACCCATTGCTATCATAGGGGATATTTACATTCCCCGAGATAACAATAAAAATGATTAAAAAAAAAAAAATGAAAGGAAGAAAGGAACAGTTTAAAAATAAGATAAAAAAGCAAAAAAATAATAAAGAAAAAAAAAAAAAAAAAAAGCACCCCTGTCGCCCCCTGCTCTCGCGCTAAGGCGAACGCAAGCGGCGGTCTGTCGTCAAGCGTAAACAGCAATTGCACCATGCATGTGAGGTATCACCGCGAAGGTCAGATCGAGGGCAGTCATTTTTGCAATAGACCTCCTCTGTAAATCTAAAGTGGTAACCTGTAAAGGCTTTTAAAGGCTTTTAAAAATGTATTTATTGTTTATTGTTGCCACTGCACGTTTGTGCGCAATTGTAAAGCATGTCATGTTTGGTATCCATGTACTCGGCCTAAGATCATCTTTTTTATTTCATCAAACATTTGGGCAATATAGTGTGTTTTAGTGCATTAAAATTTAAAAAGTGTGTTTTTTCCCCAAAAAATGCGTTTGAAAAATCGCTGCGCAAATACTGTGTGAAAAAAAATGAAACACCCACCATTTTAATCTGTAGGGCATTTGCTTTAAAAAATATATAATGTTTGGGGGTTCAAAGTAATTTTCTTGCAAAAAAAAAAACTTTTTCATGTAAACAAAAAGTGTCAGAAAGGGCTTTGTCTTCAAGTGGTTAGAAGAGTGGGTGATGTGTGACATAAGCTTCTAGATGTTGTGCATAAAATGCCAGGACAGTTCAAAACCCCCCCAAATGACCCCATTTTGGAAAGTAGACACCCCAAGCTATTTGCTGAGAGGCATGTCGAGTCCATGGAATATTTTATATTGCGACACAAGTTGCGGGAAAGAGACAAATTTTTTTTTTTTTTTTGCACAAAGTTGTCACTAAATGATATATTGCTCAAACATGCCATGGGAATATGTGAAATTACACCCCAAAATACATTCTGCTGCTTCTCCTGAGTACGGGGATACCACATGTGTGAGACTTTTTGGGAGCCTAGCCACGTACGGGACCCTGAAAACCAAGCACCGCCTTCAGGCGATTGCCTGAGGGTAATCCTTCATCCTCTACCCACTGTTCCCTTGATAAAGGATCTCAGGTGGGGGAGGGGGATCTAACACGCTTCTCATCCTTGGATAGCAGATGCGATTAAAAATGCGAATTTTCCTTCTAGGCCCTGCAGGGCGGAGGAAAACCGCATCTTCAATCATGTATACAGGGGCTGAATATTTTCTCCTCTTAGGCTCAGTTTCCACTATTGCAACCCCAATGTTGCGTGATTTTACTGTGATCCTTTGCCGCCGAGAATACGTCGGGGCGCGATTTTGATGCGACAGGAAACAATGCCTGTGTATTCTAGAGGTTTATGGACCTCAAGTCGCATCAAAGTAGTGCAGGGACTACCTTAAAGTCGCACAGATCTGAACAGTATTTCTTGGAAATCATGCCCTAGAGTCTGACGGTGTCCTTCCCCTACGCAGCTGCCCCTGCGTAGGGGAAGGAATCTGTTTAAGTTACTTGTCCAATGTCACAAGGAGCCAACGTGAGGACGAGGTCCCACGTCTTTCAGGAAGCCTCCCATGGCTACGCTGGCCATCAGAGTAGTTAACCTGTGAGGAGTGGCTCCTTCACCAGTGAACGCCGACATGTGGATCTGAACCCATGTCTGTCAGGAAGTCTCCCATGGCTGCACTAGCCGTCAGAGTACTTAACCTGTGAGCTGTTGTGGCTTCACTTTAAATGAAAGGAGATTTATACCTTCTACTGGACAAAAGCGCTTTACTGCTAGAAATCATTTGGATGTATTTCACCAAACCTTCCCCAATGAAAAGGGAAACTAGCCAGACACCCTTTTTTGCAAGATTCTTCGGCTGACCAAACCTTTTAACCACAGGTTCCTAAGCATGTGTTTTAGCACAAGCCCAAGGCAAGACGCCTGGTGGATAGGGTCTTTTATGACATCTATGGCGAAACATAGCGCCATTGGTAGGAGGATTTTAACAAAAAAATTCCAACTCCTTATCTGTTGGATGCTTAAGCAATTATGCATCTTTATTGATGCTGGAAATCGCAGCGTCTACTGCTGGTACTTTCCAACCCTTATGAATTTTTCCTCCATGATAGAGAACTGAGAAAAAATGCTTATCCAGATGATCCCATTCAGCATAAATAAGAGCTGTAAAAGTTTTTTTGTTTTTTTTTTTTAAAAGAAGGGACCTGGACTTTCAGCTTACTCTGTTAGGAGTAATATAAAAAATGGAATGAACCATCTCTGTAAGAGTTTGTACCATCAATCTGTCCGATTGTGAGGTTGCATAAGGTTCATCAACTGTTGTTTCCTCCGCAGAGGAAAATTTGGCTTGTTTTTCCCCCGTGATCACCTGAGGATAACACCTCACCCTGTGCCCACTGTTCCCTTGGAAAAAGGGGTTTGAGGTGGGGGAGGGGGATCTAGCATGCTTCCTATCCTCTTGGATGGAGAATGCAATTAAAGCTGCTAATCTTCCTTCTAAGCCCAACAGGGCAGAGGAGAATGCATCTTCAGTCACATACACAGGGGCTGAAGTGTGAGAAGAAGTTGCACCACCAATTGCTTCCAATGACTCACCCTGGCTTGCCATGTCTGGTATCTCCGGAGAGGATGACAGTGTGGAGGCATGACTGGAGTTCCCAGCGCCTGGGGGTGGAATCCTTGGTACCTTTGTGGTACATTGGAAATCAAATGTGCTAAGCACAACAGCAGAGGCACTTTAACAAATTATGGTATTTGCTGAAAAATAGTTTTAGCAAAAGAAAACAATGTCACCATAAGGATCAGCCTTTGATGCCGAGTACCATAATATTTCCTGTGCTGGAAATGCCTGTTTACACACCTTTACATGCCCAGCGCTCCTGTGTCTCTTAGTGTGACAGACTTCTATCTTCAGCATATGAACTGAGAGCGTCTGTGTTAAGCCTCAGGTGAGAACCTGATTACACATAAGTGTCAGCTGTTACCGCACCTCTCCAGGAGGAGAGGGGAGGGGGAGGGGAATTTTTATCAGCAGTGTTTGTTAATCTCCTAATTTTAAAGGAAGACTTCACTTTATACAAAAAAATGCAAATGGCTGGTTTTGTATGTTCATAAACTACTGCTGTAACCCCTTTAGAACCCTCAGAAGAGGAACACCATCTGTTCAATTAAGAACTCCCCTCTGGCTGCAGGGACCCCACCCGCTGCTATAGCCAGACACAGAGCTGCTGAAAAAGCATTGTACTAGGTAAGTGTAATATACTCCCTCTAGAGGATACATTTTAAGGCATACAGTTATACATTTTATATATGTATTTTTTGGAGAAAAAGGAATAGGTGGACTTTTTACAGTTCCTAGGTTTCTCCCCTTACCTTATCCTCGCTGCAGGATACTGCTGATTTAACCACTTGCCGACCGCCGCACACAGATGTACGTCGACAAAGCGGCACGGGCAGGCAAAAGGGCTTACCTGTACGTCCCTGCCTGCCCACGGGTGGGGGGTCCGATCGGACCCCCCCCCGGTGCCTGCGACGGTCGGCAAATGTCCCCCGGCGATCGGTGGTGAGGGGGAGGCCATCCATTCGTGGCCCCCCCCTCGCGATCGCTCCCAGCCAATGGGATCATTTCCCTGCCTCTGTATTGTACACAGAGGCAGAGGAAATGATGTCATCTCTCCTCGGCTCGGTATTTTCCGTTCCGGGCCGAGGAGAGAAGACTGTAATGTGAGTGCACAACACACACACACACAGTAGAACATGCCAGGCACACATTACACCCCGATCCCCCCCCCGATCGCCCCCCGATCCCCCCCAATCACCCCCCCCCCTGTCACAAACTGACACAAAGCAGGGTTTTTTTTTTTTTTTTTTTTTTTTCTGATTACTGTATTGGTGTCAGTTTGTGACAGTTAGTGTGTTAGGGCAGTGAATGTTAGGCCCCCTTTAGGTCTAGGGTACCCCCCTAACCCCCCCTAATAAAGTTTTAACCCCTTGATCACCCTCCGTCACCAGTGTCACTAAGCGATCATTTTTCTGATCGCTGTATTAGTGTCGCTGGTGACGCTAGTTAGGGACATAAATATTTAGGTTCGCCGTCAGCGTTTTATAGTGACAGGGACCCCCATATACTACCTAATAAATGTTTTAACCCCTTGATTGCCCCCTAGTTAACCCTTTCACCACTGATCACCGTATAACTGTTACGGGTGACGCTGGTTAGTTCGTTTATTTTTTATAGTGTCAGGGCACCCGCCGTTTATTACCGAATAAAGGTTTAGCCCCCCGATCGCCCGGCGGTGATATGCGTCGCCCCAGGCAGCGTCAGATTAGCGCCAGTACCGCTAACACCCACGCACGCAGCATGCGCCTCCCTTAGTGGTATAGTATCTGAACGCATCAATATCTGATCCAATCAGATCTATACTAGCGTCCCCAGCAGTTTAGGGTTCCCGAAAACGCAGTGTTAGCGGGATCAGCCCAGATACCTGCTAGCACCTGCGTTTTGCCCCTCCGCCCGGCCCAGCCCAGCCCACCCAAGTGCAGTATCGATCGATCACTGTCACTTACAAAACACTAAACGCATAACTGCAGCGTACGCAGAGTCAGGCCTGATCCCTGCGATCGCTAACAGTTTTTTTGGTAGCGTTTTGGTGAACTGGCAAGCACCAGCCCCAGGCAGCGTCAGGTTAGCGCCAGTAGCGCTAACACCTACGCACGCACCGTACACCTCCCTTAGTGGTATAGTATCTGAACGGATCAATATCTGATCCGATCAGATCTATACTAGTGTCCCCAGCAGTTTAGGGTTCCCAAACACGCAGTGTTAGCGGGATCAGCCCAGATACCTGCTAGCACCTGCGTTTTTCCCGTCCGCCCGGCCCAGCCCAGCCCACCCAAGTGCAGTATCAATCGATCACTGTCACTTACAAAACACTAAACGCATAACTGCAGCGTTCGCAGAGTCACGCCTGATCCCTGCGATCACTAACAGTTTTTTTGGTAGCGTTTTGGTGAACTGGCAAGCACCAGCCCCAGGCAGCGTCAGATTAGCGCCAGTACCGCTAACACCCACGCACGCAGCATACGCCTCCCTTAGTGGTATAGTATCTGAACGGATCAATATCTGATCCGATCAGATCTATACTAGCGTCCCCAGCAGTTTAGGGTTCCCACAAACGCAGTGTTAGCGGGATCAGCCCAGATACCTGCTAGCACCTGCGTTTTGCCCCTCCGCCCGGCCCAGCCCAGCCCACCCAAGTGCAGTATCGATCGATCACTGTCACTTACAGAACACTAAACGCATAACTGCAGCGTTCGCAGAGTCAGGCCTGATCCCTGCGATCGCTAACAGTTTTTTTGGTAGCGTTTTGGTGAACTGGCAAGCGCCAGCGGCCTAGTACACCCCGGTCGTAGTCAAACCAGCACTGCAGTAACACTTGGTGACGTGGCGAGTCCCATAAGTGCAGTTCAAGCTGGTGAGGTGGCAAGCACAAGTAGTGTCCCGCTGCCACCAAAAAGACAAACACAGGCCCGTCGTGCCCATAGTGCCCTTCCTGCTGCATTCGCCAATCCTAATTGGGAACCCACCGCTTCTGCAGCGCCCGTACTTCCCCCATTCACATCCCCAACCAAATGCAGTCGGCTGCATGAGAGGCATTTTCTTTATGTCCTCCCGAGTACCCCTACCCAGCGAACGCCCCCAAAAAAGATATTGTGTCTGCAGCTAGCGCGGATATAGGCGTGACACCCGCTATTATTGTCCCTCCTGTCCTGACAATCCTGGTCTTTGCATTGGTGAATGTTTTGAACGCTACCATGCACTAGTTGACTATTAGCGTAGGGTACAGCATTCCACAGACTAGGCACACTTTCACAGGGTCTCCCAAGATGCCATCGCATTTTGAGAGACCCGAACCTGGAACCGGGTACAGTTATAAAAGTTAGTTACAAAAAAAAAAAACACATACAAAAATATAAAATAAAAAAAAAATAGTTGTCGTTTTATTGTTCTTTCTCTCTCTATTCTCTCTCTCTATTGTTCTGCTCTTTTTTACTGTATTCTATTCTGCAATGTTTTATTGTTATTATGTTTTATCATGTTTGTTTTTCAGGTATGCAATTTTTTATACTTTACCGTTTACTGTGCTTTATTGTTAACCATTTTTTTGTCTTCAGGTACGCCATTCACGACTTTGAATGGTTATACCAGAATGATGCCTGCAGGTTTAGGTATCATCTTGGTATCATTCTTTTCAGCCAGCGGTCGGCTTTCATGTAAAAGCAATCCTAGCGGCTAATTAGCCTCTAGACTGCTTTTACAAGCAGTGGGAGGGAATGCCCCCCCCCCCCCACCGTCTTCCGTGTTTTTCTCTGGCTCTCCTGTCTCAACAGGGAACCTGAAAATGCAGCCGGTGATTCAGCCAGCTGACCATAGAGCTGATCAGAGACCAGAGTGGCTCCAAACATCTCTATGGCCTAAGAAACCGGAAGCTACGAGCATTTTATGACTTAGATTTCGCCGGATGTAAATAGCGCCATTGGGAAATTGGGAAAGCATTTTATCACACCGATCTTGGTGTGGTCAGATGCTTTGAGGGCAGAGGAGAAATCTAGGGTCTAATAGACCCCAATTTTTGCAAAAAAGAGTACCTGTCACTACCTATTGCTATGATAGGGGATATTTACATTCCCTGAGATAACAATAAAAATGATTTAAAAAAAAAATGAAAGGAACAGTTTAAAAATAAGATAAAAAAATAATAATAATAAAGAAAAAAAAAAAAAAAAAAAAAAAAAAAAAAGCACCCCTGTCCCCCCTGCTCTCGCGCTAAGGCGAACGCAAGCGTCGGTCTGGCGTCAAATGTAAACAGCAATTGCACCATGCATGTGAGGTATCGCCGCGAAGGTCAGATCGAGGGCAGTAAGTTTAGCAGTAGACCTCCTCTGTAAATCTAAAGTGGTAACCTGTAAAGGCTTTTAAAGGCTTTTAAAAATGTATTTAGTTTGTCGCCACTGCACGTTTGTGCGCAATTTTAAAGCATGTCATGTTTGGTATCCATGTACTCGGCCTAAGATCATCTTTTTTATTTCATCAAACATTTGGGCAATATAGTGTGTTTTAGTGCATTAAAATGTAAAAAAGTGTGTTTTTTCCCCAAAAAATGCGTTTGAAAAATTGCGGCGCAAATACTGTGTGAAAAAAAAAAATGAAACACCCACCATTTTAATCTGTAGGGCATTTGCTTTAAAAAAAATATATAATGTTTGGGGGTTCAAAGTAATTTTCTTGCAAAAAAAAATTATTTTTTTATGTAAACAATAAGTGTCAGAAAGGGCTTTGTCTTCAAGTGGTTAGAGTGGGTGATGTGTGACATAAGCTTCTAGATGTTGTGCATAAAATGCCAGGACAGTTCAAAACCCCCCCAAATGACCCCATTTTGGAAAGTAGACACCCCAAGCTATTTGCTGAGAGTCATGTTGAGTCCATGGAATAATTTATATTGTGACACAAGTTGCGGGAAAGAGACAATTTTTTATTTTTTTTATTTTTTTTTGCGCAAAGTTGTCACTAAATGATATATTGCTCAAACATGCCATGGGAATATGTGAAATTACACCCCAAAATACATTCTGTTGCTTCTCCTGAGTACGGGGATACCACATGTGTGAGACTTTTTGGGAGCCTAGCCGCGTACGGGACCCCGAAAACCAAGCACCGCCTTCAGGCTTTCTAAGGCCGTAAATTTTTGATTTCACTCTTCACTGCCTATCACAGTTTCGGAGGCCATGGAATGCCCAGGTGGCAAAAAAACCCCCCAAATGACCCCATTTTGGAAAGTAGACACCCCAAGCTATTTGATGAGAGGTATAGTGAGTATTTTGCAGACCTCACTTTTTGTCACAAAGTTTTGAAAATTGAAAAAAGAAAAAAAAAATTTTTTTTTCTCGTCTTTCTTTATTTTCAAAAACAAATGAGAGCTGCAAAATACTCACCATGCCTCTCAGCAAATAGCTTGGGGTGTCTACTTTCCAAAATGGGGTCATTTGGGGGGGGGTTTGTGCCACCTGGGCATTCCATGGCCTCCGAAACTGTGATAGGCAGTGAGGAGTAAAATCAAAAATGTACGCCCTTAGAATTCCTGAAGGCAGTGATTGGTTTTCGGGGTCCCGTACGCGGCTAGGCTCCCAAAAAGTCCCACACATGTGGTATCCCCATACTCAGGAGAAGCAGCTAAATGTATTTTGGGGTGCAATTCCACATATGCCCATGGCCTGTGTGAGCAATATATCATTTAGTGACAACTTTGTGCAAAAAAAAAAAAAAAAAAAAAAAATTTGTCACTTTCCCGCAACTTGTGTCAAAATATAAAACATTCCATGGACTCAACATGCCTCTCAGCAAATAGCTTGGGGTGTCTACTTTCCAAAATGGGGTAATTTGGGGGGGTTTTATGTCATCTGGGCATTTTATGGCCTTCAAAACTGTGATAGGCAGTGAGGAGTAAAATCAAAAATGTACGCCCTTAGAAATCCTGAAGGCAGTGATTGGTTTTCGGGGCCCCGTACGCGGCTAGGCTCCCAAAAAGTCCCACACATGTGGTATCCCCGTACTCAGGAGAAGCAGCTAAATGTATTTTGGGGTGCAATTCCACATATGCCCATGGCCTGTGTGAGCAATATATCATTTAGTGACAACTTTTTGTAATTTTTTTTTTTTTTTTTTTTTTTTGTCATTATTCAATCACTTGGGACAAAAAAAATGAATATTCAATGGGCTCAACATGCCTCTCAGCAAATTCCTTGGGGTGTCTACTTTCCAAAATGGGGTCATTTGTGGGGGTTTTGTACTGCCCTGCCATTTTAGCACCTCAAGAAACGACATAGGCAGTCATAAATTAAAGGCTGTGTAAATTCCAGAAAATGTACCCTAGTTTGTAGACGCTATAACTTTTGCGCAAACCAATAAATATACGCTTATTGACATTTTTTTTACCAAAGACATGTGGCCGAATACATTTTGGCCTAAATGTATGACTAAAATTGAGTTTATTGGATTTTTTTTAGAACAAAAAGTAGAAAATATCATTTTTTTTCAAAATTTTCGGTCTTTTTCCGTGTATAGCGCAAAAAATAAAAACGGCAGAGGTGATCAAATACCATCAAAAGAAAGCTCTATTTGTGGGAAGAAAAGGACGCAAATTCCGTTTGGGTACACCATTGTATGACCGCGCAATTAGCAGTTAAAGCGACGCAGTGCCGAATTGTAAAAAGTGCTCTGGTCAGGAAGGGGGTAAATCCTTCCGGGGCTGAAGTGGTTAACAGACAGATCCAACTTTCACCCATCACGGCGGGCAGCGTAGTTAAACCTTCAAAGACTGGGGCCCTTTTTAATAGGGGTTCCGCTTCTTTGGACCTGTATAGCACCCCTCAGGAACAACTTTAGGTAATATGAAAAACCAAAAAGAGTCCTGGTTCCTAGGGTCCAGCTCTCAAAGAGAAGCTTACAGGCAAAACCTCGTTCTTCAATGCGAGGCCCAGGTACCATCCTATGGCCTCAGTGGCGAGGATGGATCCGATTGTGGAGGTTTTTTAAATCCAGCATGGATCCCTCCCTGGAGCTCCTCAGAGCACATCTTTACTCGTGACCAACACCTTAGACACTGGCGAAAAAACTGAGGACTCCTGGAAGGAGGTGGGGTTATATAGGGGAGTCAACTTCCTGTATTGGTTATACCAGTGTCAACACCTGAAGGTAGGCCCATAACCTACCAAGTAATTACTTGAGGCACTGTGTCCTATGAGGTACGATAAAGAAAATACACCACAAAATAGATTCTCTTACTCCTTCTGAGTACGGCGATACCACATGTGTGAGACTTCCATAGCCTGGCCACATACAGAGGCCGAGTACGGCAGAGCATGGCTGGGTATGGCAGAGCATGGCATGGTAGGGCCGAGTATGATTGGGTATGGCAGAGTATGGCTGGGTATCACCGAGTATTGCAGAGTATGGCTGGGTATGGCAGAGTATTGCGGGATATGGCAGAGTATTGCAGAGTATTGCGGGGTATTGCAGAGCATGGCTGGGTATGCCAGGGTATGGCTGGGTATCGCCGAGTATTGCAGAGTATGGCTGTGTATGGCAGAGTATGGCAGAGTATTGCAGGGTATTGCAGAGTATTGCAGAGTATTGCAGGGTATTGCAGGGTATTGCAGAGTATTGCAGGGTATTGCAGAGTATTGCACATTATTGTGGGGTATTGCAGAGCATTGCCGGGTATTGCAGAGTATTTCGGGGTATTGCAGAGTATTGCGGGGTATTGCACAGTATTTCAGGGTATTGCAGAGTATTGTGGGGTATTGCGGGGTATTGCAGAGTATTGTGGGGTATTGCAGAGCATTGCACCGTATTGTGGGGTATTGCAGAGTATTGTGGGGTATTGCAGCGTATTGTGGGGTATTGCAGCGTATTGCACAGTATTGTGGGGTATTGCACAGTATTGCAGGGCATTGCAGAGTAGTGCAGGGTATTGCAGAGCATTGAGGGATGGCTGAGCATGGATGGATGGATGGCATTTGTCACTGAGCAGCGAACAGATGCAGCCCACAGCGCTGCTGCCATCCGATCCCTCCCCCTCTCCGCTCACAGTGTACCGATCGGTACAGAGAGGGGAGGAGAGGAACCAGTGTCATGACATGACGCCGGTTTGTTTACATGTGATTGCTCCGTCATTTGAAGGAGCGATCACATGGTAAACGGCCGCGATCAGCGGCCATTTACCGGGATCCGTGAAGCGCCGGGTCCAGAGCACGGATGTTCTCGGGTGCGCGCCCCAGAGGGACGCGAGAGCGGAATTCTGGGAGGACGTCACTGTACGCCCTCCCAGAGTTAAAAAACCGCCCTGTAGCCGTCATTTGGCTATGGGCCGGTTATTAAGTGGTTAACCACTTGCTTACTGGGCGCTTAAACCCCCTCCTATCCAGACCAATTTTCAGCTTTCAGCGCTGATGCACTTTGAATGACAATTGCGCGGTCATACTACACTGTACACAAATGAAATTTTTATCATTTTTTCACCACAAATAGAGCTTTCTTTTGGCGGTAATTGATCACCTCTGCAGTTATTATTTTTTGTTAAAAAAATGTAAAAAGACTGAATTAAAAAAAAATAAAAAAATAATTTTTTTATATTTTGTTATAAAAAAATTAAAACAGGTAATTTTTCTCCTTCGTTGATGTACGCTGATGAGGCGGCAGTGATGAGCACTGATAGGCGGCAGTGATGGGCACTGATGAGTGTCAGTGATGGGCACTGATGGGTGGCAGTGATGGGCACTGATCAGTTACACTGATAGGCAGCACTGCTAGGTGGCACTGATTGGCACTACTGGTGGGCATTGATAGCTGGCACTTGTGGGCATTGATAGGTGGCACTTGTGGGCATTGATAGGTGGCACTTGTGGGCATTGATAGGTGGCACTGTTAGGTGGCACAGATGAATCAGATGTGTCTCTTCTACTTCGGGACCTTTGTCCCTCGCATCTGAGCCGGTTATTGGCTTAAAAAAAAAGGATTACCGATCTTTTGTTTACATCATGCGATCAGCTGTCATTGGCTGACAGCTGATCACATGGTAAGGGGCCGGTCCCGATCGGTGATCACCTGAGTCTCAGTGACTCGGTGAACACAGCGCGCACAGCGCGTGCCCTGCAGGGCACCTGCACAGGGGAGGCCGTCATATGACGGCCTCCCGGGAATTCAGGTCTGCGCTTTGGCCATCATTCGGCCATAGCGCGGATGTCAAGTGGTTAAATGCAACCAAAAGAAAGCTTTATCTGTCTCAAAAAATTATATAAAATTAATTTGGGTACAGCGTTCTATGACAGAGTAATTGTCGGTCAAAGTATCACAGTGCTGAAAACTAAAAAAGAGCCTCAAGAGAAAGGGGGTTTAACATGCTGGTTTTCAAGTGGTTAACCGCTTCAGCCCCGGAATATTTTACCCCCTTCATGACCAGAGCACTTTTTGCGATTCGGCACTGCGTCGCTTTAAGTGACAATTGTGCGGTCGTGCGACGTTGTACCCAAACAAAATTGACATCCTTTTTTTCCCACAAATAGAGATTTCTTTTGGTGGTACCTGATCACCTCTGCGGTTTTTATTTTTTGCGCTATAAACAAAAAAGGAGCAACAATTTTGAAAAAAACGCATTATTTTTTACTTTTTGCTATAATAAATATCCCCCAAAAAATATATAAAAAAACTATTTTTTTCCTCAGTTTAGGCCGATATGTATTCTTCTACATATTCTTGGTAAAAAAAAAAAAAATCGCAATAAGCGTATATTGATTGGTTTGCGCAAAAGTTATAGCGTCTACAAAATAGGAGATGGTTTTATGGCATTTTTATTATTAATTTTTTTTTTACTAGTAATGGCGGCGATCTGCGATTTTTATCGGGACTGCAACATTATGGCGGACACGTCGGACAATTTTGACACATTTTTGGGACCATTGGCATTTATACAGCGATCAGTGCTATAAAAATGCATTGATTACTGTAAAAATGTCACTGGCAGGGAAGGGGTTAACACTAGGGTGCGATCAAGGGGTTAATGTATTCCCTAGTGTGTGTTCTAACTGAAGAGGGGAGGGGACTGTGTAGGGGAAGAGATAGATTGCTGTTCATACTCTGTATGAACAGACGATCTGTCACTTCCTCCCTCAGAGAACCGGAAACTGTGTGTTTACACACACAGATCCCGGTTCTCCGTGTGCCCCGAGTGATCGTGGGAGCCCGGCGGTGATCGCGACCGCCGGGCACCCGCATCGGCTCTGTGGGGGAGCAGGGGGCACGCCCCTAGTGGACAAAAAAGGAGCCGACGTAACATGACAGCGGTTCGCGCAGCCGAGCCATGTTGCCGCAGTATAACTGCGGCGACTGGTCGGGAAGCGGTTAAACAAAAGATTGCTTTGAAATCGGATAGAAAAAAGTAACAAGACTCATCTCAACTCATAGACTTAAGAGGGTTCAGCGCTATGTTTGGGGGTTCACAGACATCCTTCTGTGTTTGTTGAATGTCCATTAAATTGGACTTTGCCCGGTCCTCTCATCCCTTTTGACAGCACAGTGCTGGCATAGAACATGGTGTTCTCTTTGCCTTTATTACAGTTTCCCCATTACAACACTTTGGCGAGAGTCTGCAGCAGATTTACATTTACCACATATTGTCCTGTGTCATGCTAGGGTTACAAACTGTTTCATATTAGCAGGGGCATCACTTACTTTTACTACAGTCATTCTGTCCCATCCCCCATTTTCTTCAATCTGCAATCCCTGAATAATGAGAAACATCAGCTGTTGATCCTGCGCAAGAATCCTACGCAAGCTGGTCTTTTGTCGTAAATGTATTGGTTTGGCCATTTTTTTCAAAACTTCGTTTGCTAAATCTCATTTAACTTAGTCTGCTGATTTGCCTTAAGGGTGTAATGGAGTAAAGGTCCAGTAATAGTCTCTGGCTTTCAGTCTTCTAAATCTATCAAATTTCATGGAGATAATTATTTGTTCTATCCAACATCACACCCTGACGATCTAAATGATGTGACAGAATCAGCAGACTACGTTAAATGAGATGATAGAATTTAGCAAACTCAGTTAAAAAAAAATAATGGGTGCAATCAAATTGTCATGTTCCACACATGTTCTTTTTCATTATAAAATTTCCATTCATTGTGACACTGCCTGTCTTAAAACACAGGATTATTCATTTTTAATTCTACACTTCCTCAAAAAAACTAATTTTTTTATTAGCCTTTTTGGGTTTGAAGCCAATTTATCTATTATCGTTACCAATAAATGCCTTTGAGCTGTTATGGTCATGTCATATTTGTTAGCCCCGGAAGTTTTTACCCCCTTCCTGACCAGAGCACTTTTTGCAATTCAGCACTGCGTCGCTTTAACTGACAATTGCACGGCCGTGCGACGTTGTACCCAAACAAAATTGAAATCCTTTTTTCCACACAAATAGAGCTTTCTTTTGGTGGTATTTGATCACTTCTGCGGTTTTTATTTTGTTTGCGCTATAAACAAAAAAAAGAGCGTCAATTTTGAAAAAAAACGCAATATTTTTTACTTTTTGCTATAATAAATATACCCAAAAATTATATAAAGTAATTTAGGTACAGCGTTCCATGACAGAGTAATTGTCAGGCAAAGTATCACAGTGCTGAAAACTGAAAAATAGCCTCAAGAGAAAGGGGGTTTAACATGCTGGTTTTCCTGACCAGAGCACTTTTTGCGATTCGGCACTGTGTTGCTTTAACCACTTGAGCCCCGGACCTTTATGCTGCCTAAGGACCAGAGGTCTTTTTCCAATTTGGCACTGCGTCGCTTTAACTGCTAATTGCGCGGTCATGCAATGCTGTACCCAAACGAAATTTGCGTCCTTTTCTTCCCACAAATAGAGCTTTCTTTTGATGGTATTTGATCACCTCTGCGGTTTTTATTTTTTGCGCTATAAACGGAAAAAGACCGAAAATTTTGAAAAAAAATGATATTTTCTACTTTTTGTTCTAAAAAAAATCCAATAAACTAAATTTTAGTCATACATTTAGGCCAAAATGTATTCGGCCACATGTCTTTGGTAAAAAAAATGTCAATAAGCGTATATTTATTGGTTTGCGCAAAAGTTATAGCGTCTACAAACTAGGGTACATTTTCTGGAATTTACACAGCTTTTAGTTTATGACTGCCTATGTCATTTCTTGAGGTGCTAAAATGGCAGGGCAGTACAAAAGCCCCCCAAATGACCCCATTTTGGAAAGTAGACACCCCAAGGAAATTGCTGAGAGGCATGTTGAACCCATTGAATATTTATTTTTTTTGTCCCAAGTGATTGAAAAATGACAAAAAAAAAAAAAAAAAAAAAAATATTTACAAAAAGTGGTCACTAAATGATATATTGCTCACACAGGCCATGGGCCTATGTGGAATTGCACCCCAAAATACATTTAGCTGCTTCTCCTGAGTATGGGGATACCACATGTGTGGGACTTTTTGGGAGCCTAGCCGCGTACGGGGCCCCGAAAACCAATCACCGCCTTCAGGATTTCTAAGGGTGTAAATTTTTGCTTTCACTCTTCACTGCCTATCACAGTTTCGGAGGCCATGGAATGCCAAGATGGCACAAAACCCCCCAAAATGACCCCATTTTGGAAAGTAGACACCCCAAGCTATTTGCTGAGAGGCATATTGAGTCCATGGAATATTTTATATTTTGACACAAGTTGCGGGAAAGTGACACTTTTATTTTTTTTTTTTTTTTTTTTTCATAAAGTTGTCACTAAATGATATATTGCTCACACAGGCCATGGGCATATGTGGAATTGCACCCCAAAATACATTTAGCTGCTTCTCCTGAGTATGGGGATACCACATGTGTGGGACTTTTTGGGAGCCTAGCCGCGTACTGGACCCCGAAAACCAATCACTGCCTTCAGGATTTCTAAGGGTGAAAATTTTTGATTTCACTCTTTACTGCCTATCACAGTTTCGGAGGCCATGGAATGCCCAGGTGGCACAAAACCCCCCCAAATGACCCCATTTTGGAAAGTAGACACCCCAAGCTATTTGCTGAAAGGCATGGTGAGTATTTTGCAGCTCTCATTTGTTTTTGAAAATGAAGAAAGACAAGAAAAAACATTTTTTTTTTTTCCTTTTTCAATTTTCAAAACTTTGTGACAAAAAGTGAGGTCTGCAAAATACTCACTATACCTCTCAGCAAATAGCTTGGGGTGTCTACTTTCCAAAATGGGGTCATTTGGGGGGGTTTTGTGCCACCTGGGCATTCCATGGCCTCCGAAACTGTGATAGGCAGTGAAGAGTGAAATCAAAAATTCACGCCCTTAGAAAGCCTGAAGGCGGTGCTTGGTTTTCGGGGTCCCGTACGCGGCTAGGCTCCCAAAAAGTCTCACGCATGTGGTATGCCCGTACTCAGGAGAAGCAGCAGAATGTATTTTGGGGTGTAATTTCACATATTTCCATGGCATGTTTGAGCAATATATCATTTAGTGACAACTTTGTGCAAAAAAAAAAAAAAAAAAAAAAAAAAAATTTGTCTCTTTCCCGCAACTTGTGTCGCAATATAAAATATTCCATGGACTCGACATGCCTCTCAGCAAATAGCTTGGGGTGTCTACTTTCCAAAATGGGGTCATTTGGGGGGGTTTTGAACTGTCCTGGCATTTTATGCACAACATTTAGAAGCTTATGTCACACATCACCCACTCTTCTAACCACTTGAAGACAAAGCCCTTTCTGACACTTATTGTTTACATGAAAAAGTTTTTTTTTTTTGCAAAAAAATTACTTTGAACCCCCAAACATTATATATTTTTTTAAAGCAAATGCCCTACAGATTAAAATGGTGGGTGTTTCATTTTTTTTTTCACACAGTAATTGCGCAGCGATTTTTCAAACGCATTTTTTGGGGAAAAAACACACTTTTTTTAATTTTAATGCACTAAAACACGCTATATTGCCCAAATGTTTGATGAAATAAAAAAGATGATCTTAGGCCGAGTACATGGATACCAAACATGACATGCTTTAAAATTGCGCACAAACGTGCAGTGGCAACAAAATAAATACATGTTTAAAAGCCTTCAAAAGCCTTTACAGGTTACCACTTTAGATTTACAGAGGAGGTCTACTGGAAAAATTACTGCACTCGATCTGGCCTTCGCGGTGATACCTCACATGCATGGTGCAATTGCTGTTTACGTTTGACGACAGACCGCCGCTTGCGTTCGCCTTAGCGCGAGAGCAGGGGGCGACAGGGGTGTTTTTTTTTTTGTTTTTTTTTCTTTATTATTTTTTTGCTTTTTTAATCTTACTTTTAAACTGTTCCTTTCATATTTTTTTTTTTAATCATTTTTATTGTTATCTCGGGGAATGTAAATATCCCCTATGATAGCAATAGGTAGTGACAGGTACTCTTTTTTGAAAAAATTGTGGTCTATTAGACCCTAGATCTCTCCTCTGCCCTCAAAGCATCTGACCACACCAAGATCGGTGTGATAAAATGCTTCCCCAATTTCCCAATGGCGCTATTTACATCCGGCGAAATCTAAGTCATGAAATACTCGTAGCTTCCGGTTTCTTAGGCCATAGAGATGTTTGGAGCCACTCGGGTCTCTGATCAGCTCTATGGTCAGCTGGCTGAATCACCGGCTGCATTCTCAGGTTCCCTGTTGAGACAGGAGAGCCAGAGAAAAACACGGAAGACGGTGGGGGGGGGGGCATTCCCTCCCACGGCTTGTAAAAGCCGTCTAGAGGCTAATTAGCCGCTAGGATTGCTTTTACATGAAAGCCGACCGCTGGCTGAAAAGAATGATACCAAGATGATACCTAAACCTGCAGGCATCATTCTGGTATAACCACTCAAAGTCGTGAATGGCGTACCTGAAGACAAAAAAATGGTTAACAATGGTTAACAATAAAGCACAGTAAAGTGTAAATAATTACACACCTGAAAAACAAACATGATAAAACATAATAACAATAACAATAACAATAAAACATTGCAGAATAGAATACAGTAAAAAAGAGCAGAACAATAGAGAGAGAGAATAGAGAGAGAGAGAACAATAAAACAACTATTTTTTTTTATTTCATATTTTTTTTTTTTTTACACTTTTTTTGTAACTAACTTTTATAACGGTAACCGGTTCCAGGTTCGGGTCTCTCAAAATGCGATGGCATTTTGGGAGACCCTGTGAAAGTGCGCCTAGTCTGTGCAATGCTGTACCCTACGCTAATACTCAACTAGTGAATGGTAGCGTTCAAAACATTCACCAATGCAAAGACCAGGATTGTCAGGACAGGAGGGACAATAATAGCGGGCGTCACGCCTATATCCGCGCTTGCTGCAGACACAACATCTTTTTTGGGGGGGTTCGTTGGGTAGGGGTACTCGGGAGGACATAAAAATGCCTCTCATGCAGCCGACTGCATTTGGTTGGGGATGTGAATGGGGGAAGTACGGGCGCTGCAGAAGCGGTGGGTTCCCAATTAGGATTGGCGAATGCAGCAGGAAGGGCATTATGGGCACGACGGGCCTGTGTTTGTCTTTCTGGTGGCAGCGGGACACTACTTGTGCTTGCCATCTCGCCAGCTTGAACTGCACTTATGGGACTCGCCACGTCACCACGTGTTACTGCAGTGCTGGTTTGACTACGACCGGGGTGTACTAGGCCGCTGGCGCTTGCCAGTTCACCAAAACGCTACCAAAAAACTGTTAGCGATCGCAGGGATCAGGCCTGACTCTGCGAACGCTGCAGTTATGCTTTTAGTGTTTTGTAAGTGACAGTGATCGATCGATACTGCACTTGGGTGGGCTGGGCCGGGCGGAGGGGCAAAACGCAGGTGCTAGCAGGTATCTGGGCTGATCCCGCTAACACTGCGTTTTTGGGAACCCTAAACTGCTGGTGATGCTAGTATAGATCTGATCGGATCAGATATTGATGCGATCAGATACTATACCACTAAGGGTGGTGTACGGTGCGTGCGTGGGTGTTAGCGGTACTGGCGCTAATCTGACGCTGCCTGGGGCTGGTGCTTGCCAGTTCACCAAAATACTACCAAAAAAACTGTTAGCGATCGCAGGGATCAGGCATGACTCTGTGAACGCTGCAGTTATGCGTTTAGTGTTTTGTAAGTGTCAGTGATCGATCGATACTGCACTTGGGTGGGCTGGGCCGGGCGGAGGCGCAAAACGCAGGTGCTAGCAGGTATCTGGGCTGATCCCGCTAACACTGCGTTTTTGGGAACCCTAAACTGCTGGGGACGCTAGTATAGATCTGATCGGATCAGATATTGATCCGTTCAGATACTATACCACTAAGGGAGGCGTATGCTGCGTGCGTGGGTGTTAGCGGTACTGGCGCTAACCTGACGCCTGGGGCTGGTGCTTGCCAGTTCACCAAAATGCTACCAAAAAAACTGTTAGCGATCGCAGGGATCAGGCCTGACTCTGCGAACGCTGCAGTTATGCGTTTAGTGTTTTGTAAGTGACAGTGATCGATCGATACTGCACTTGGGTGGGCTGGGCGGAGGCGCAAAACGCAGGTGCTAGCAGGTATCTGGGCTGATCCCGCTAACACTGCGTTTTTGGGAACCCTAAACTGCTGGGGACGCTAGTATAGTATCTGATCGGATCAGATATTGATCCGATCAGATACTATACCACTAAGGGAGGCGCATGCTGCGTGCGTGGGTGTTAGCGGTACTGGCGCTAATCTGACGCTGCCTGGGGCGACGCATATCACCGCCGGGCGATCGGGGGGCTAAACCTTTATTCGGTAATAAACGGCGGGTGCCCTGACACTATAAAAAATAAACAAACTAACCAGCGTCAACCGTAACGGTTATACGGTGATCAGTGGTGAAAGGGTTAACTAGGGGGCAATCAAGGGGTTAAAACATTTATCAGATAGTATAGGGGGGTCCCTGACGCTATAAAACGCTGACGGCGAACCTAAATATTTACCTCACTAACTAGCGTCACCAGCGACACTAATACAGCGATCAGAAAAATGATCGCTTAGTGACACTGGTGAGGGGGGGTGATCAAGGGGTTAAAACTTTATTAGGGGGGGTTAGGGGGGTACCCTAGACCTACAGGGGGGTAACAGTATCTGTCCCAACACTGTAACTGTCACAAACTGACACTATGCAGTAATCAGAAAAAAAAAAAAAAAAAAAAAAAAAAAAACTGCTGGTGTCAGTTTGTGACAGGGGGGGGGGGGTGATTGGGGGGGGGATCGGGGGGCGATCGGGGGGGGGATCGGGGTGTTTTGTGTGCCTGGCATGTTCTACTGTGTGTGTGTGTGTTGGTGCACTCACATTGATGTCTTCTCTCCTCGGGCCGGAACGGAAAATACCGACCCGAGGGGAGATGACATCATTTCCTTTGCTGCTGTTTAGCATACAGCAGCAAAGGAAGATTCTCATTGGCCGGCGGCGATCGCGAGGGGGGGGGCCACGAACGGATGGTCTCCCCCTCATCACCGATCGCCGCTGGACAAAAGACGACCGCCTCGGGCACCGGGGGGGGGTCCGATCGGACCCCCCACCCGCGGAAGGCAAATCACGTACACTGTACGTGATTTTGCCTGTCCGTGCCACTTTGCCGACGTACATCGGCGTGAGGCGGTCGTCAAGTGGTTAACTGACAATTACGCGGTTGTGCGACGTTGTACCCAAAGAAAATTGACGCCCTTTTTTTCCCACAAATAGAGCTTTCTTTTGGTGGCATTTGATCACCTCTGCGGTTTTTATTTTTTGCGCTATAAACAAAAAAATAGTAACAATTTTGAAAAAAAAGCATTATTTTTGTACTTTTTGCTGTAATAAATATCCCCAAAAAATATATAAAAAAATATGTTTTTCCTCAGTTTAGGCCAGGGATCTCAAACTGGTGGCCCTCCAGCTGTTCCGGAACTACAAGTCCCATCATGCCTCTGCCTTTGGGAGTCATGCTTGTAACTGTCAGCCTTGCAAGGCCTCATGGGACTTGTAGTTTTGCAACAGCTGGAGGGCCGCCAGTTTGAGACCCCTGGTTTAGGCCGATATGTATTCTTCGACATATTTTTGGTAAAAAAAATTCGCAATAAGCGTATATTGATTGGTTTGCGCAAAAGTTATAGCGTCTACAAAATCGGGGATAGTTTTATGGCATTTTTATTATTTTTTTTTTTTTTAGGCCGATATGTATTCTTCTACATATTCTTGGTAAAAAAATAAATAAATAAATCGCAATAAGCGTATATTGATTGGTTTGCGCAAAACTTACAGCATCTACAAAATAGGGGATAGTTTTATGGTATTTTTATTATGAGTTTTTTTTTTACTAGTAATGGCGGTGATCTGCGATTTTTATCAGGACTTCGACATTATGGCGGACACGTTGGACAATTTTGACACATTTTTGGGACCATTGGCATTTTTACAGCGATCAGTGCTATGAAAATGCATTGATTACTGTAAAAATGTCACTGGCAGTGAAGGGGTTAACCACTAGGGGGTAATTAAGGGGTTAATTGTGTTCCCTATTGTGTGTTCTAACTGAAGGGAGGATGAGACTGTGCAGGGGAGATGACAGATCGCTGTTCATACTCATACTCTGTATGAACAGATGATCTGTCTGTTCTCCCCTCAGAGTACCAGAAACGGTGTGTTTACACACACAGATGCCGGTTCTCCGTGTGCCCCGAGCGATTGCGCGAGCCCGTTGGTTATAACGACCGCTGGGCACTCGCATCGGCTCCATGGGTGAGCAGGGGGCGCAGGGCGAAGCGACGTTACATAACGTTGTTTCGCCCAGCCGTGCCATTCTACCGAATTGCCATTCTGGTTGGCAAGTGGTCGGCAAGTGGTTAAAACCAATTGAATAAATGTACCCACTTTAAAAAAAAATAATAAATGTGCATTTATTACATTGAAGCAGGCAGAGCATTGCAACTGGGATCAGTTGTCACAGGTGCAATGCACAGGATCCTGCTTTGCACTAGCCGACCAGGCCCTTTTCTTTTTGCTATAAATTTACTTAGAACCCCCAAACATATATACTAAATATATATATATATATATATATATATATATATATATATATATATATATATATTTTTTAGCAGAGAACCTAGAGAATAAAATGGCAGTTGTTGCAATTTTTTATGTCACACGGTTTTTGCACAGCGGTTTTTCAAAAAATTTTTAGAAAATAAATTTTAATAAATAATAATAAAAAAAAAACCATAATATATACCCAATTTTTTTGTATAATATGAAAGATGATGTTACGCTGAGTAGATACCTAACATGTCATGCTTTAAAATTGCGCATGCTCATGGATTGGCCCCAAACTACAATACTTAAAAACCTCTATATGTGGCGCTTGAAAATTTTCTACAGGTTACCAGTTTAGAGTTACAGAGGAGGTCTAGCACTTGAATTATTGCTCTTTCTCTGACTTTTGCTGAGATACCTCACATGTTTGGCTTGGCTTGAACACCGTTTACATATGTGGGTACAACCCACGTATGCGTTCACTACTGGGCACAAGCAAGTGGGGACAGGGGCACATAAAAAAATTAATTATTATTTTTTATTTTATTCCACTTTTTTATCTTTACACTTTTCCTTCTGTTTTCTTTTTTTGTGGATCACATTTATTGCTATTGCAAGAAATGCAAAAATCCCTTGCGATAGCAATACAGCATTACAGGTCCTCTTTATGGAGAGATCTGGGGTCAATAAGACCCCAAATCTCTCCTCTACCTAAAGCAAAAGATCCAAAAAAACATTGAGAATCGGAAGTAAGGTCATGATGTCGCTTCAGTCCTCCAAGGGCATAGTGATGATTGGTTGCCATCTTGCCATCACTTATCTCTATGGCAAGCCACTGCTGGCGCCAGTGTTTCTGGGCTTCTCGATCAGTAGCGTAAGCCAGGGAGGCAGGGGAGGGGGGCGTGCAAGGAGGATACCCCTCCCGCCGCTTCTAAAAGTGATCCCACAGCGAATCCGCCATGGGGATCACTTTTATATGAAAGTCTATCTGCAGCCATAAACCCCGGGATATAACTTCAAAGATTTGTATCTTTCCGAAGTTAAGAATTTATTCGAAATAATGAATTTCGATCATAACACATGACCTGAATATAGAAAAACGAATGAAAATTAACAAATTTTTCGGCAGTGCACATGTCTATTGGTCACGCTGTCAGGCCGCCATGGTAACAGCTTCATGCCCCGTACACACGGTCGGATTTTCCGACGGAAAATGTGTGATAGGACCTTGTTGTCGGAAATTCCGACCGTGTGTGGGCTCCATCACACATTTTCCATCGGATTTTCCGACACACAAAGTTTGAGAGCAGGATATAAAATTTTCCGACAACAAAATCCGTTGTCGGAAATTCCGATCGTGTGTACACAAATCCGACGGACAAAGTGCCACGCATGCTCAGAATAAATAAAGAGATGAAAGCTATTGGCCACTGCCCCGTTTATAGTCCCGACGTACATGTTTTACGTCACCGCGTTTAGAACGATCGGATTTTCCGACAACTTTGTGTGACCGTGTGTATGCAAGACAAGTTTGAGCCAACATCCTTTGGAAAAAATCCTAGGATTTTGTTGTCGGAATGTCCGAACAAAGTCCGACCGTGTGTACGGGGCATCAGACCCGTTGCCTACCTGGCTCATGGTGGCACTGTGGGTGTTTGAAGAACAGCAGGACCTCCTCGGCCTGCCTATTCTTTTATGGTAGCTCCTCCCCTGTTGGCCTGTACGCTGAAACTTCCAGTCAGCGCTCCTCCTTTTCTGGTCCCTGCCAAATCCCAATAGCCGCTCGGTCCCAGTGGTGATGTGATGCTCAGACATTTCTGGTCCAACCTCATGATCTTCAGACAACAAAGAGGGTCCCCTATTGGTGGACTTTTCAGGCACATATAAAAACCATAAAAAGGTATAGTTAGTACAAATGTCATTTAATAAATTAACACAATAAAAAATATAACACATTTTATTGTGTTAATTTAATAAATGACATTTGTACTAACTATACCTTTTTATGGTTTTTATATGTGCCTGAAAAGTCCACCAATAGGGGACCCTCTTTGTTGTCTGTTCTAATTTTGGATGTGGCACAAATCTACGATCTGCTGATCTACTGTATACGTTATAACCTCATAATCTTCTTCATCTGCCTGGCAGTCCCCCAGGGAAAGATATGCAGATGCACGGTACACATCTAGAACACGCAGTACCACAATACCTCCATCCTCCCTGGACGCAGATGACGGTCCTGATACTGCTCCTCTGATCCTGCCGCAGGTCCTGGTCTGCCTACAGGTGGATGATAAGTTCCCTGGCTGACCTCAGGTAAGTATACAGGGTGTGGCTCTCACTTCAGGAATGAGAGGCCCAATACAGGCACAGGGCCCGTAGATGTAAGTGATAATACAGCTGTCACCAGTGAAAACTGAGGGGGGTGAATAAAAAATAAAAATAATTAATTAAATGACCGAGCCAGTCCTTCCTTCAGGGAATTAGTCCTTTGAAGTAGTTCATGAAGTAGATTATTCATTCTGGGCTGAGAGCAGGTCAAAAGATCCAGAAGAAAGGCTGAGGAGAATCCAGAGGTGAGTCAAGTGGACAGACCTGAGGTAAATGCTGACTCCGCCCAGACACAGGAGAGGATAGAAGTAAAAGGTTACATTCATTGGCTAGATGTTTCCCGCCAAAGGGTTTGTCACCAATCCAGTGCTCAGCAGCTGAGGTAAATCTTCCTAGCAACAGCAGGCAGCTTGTCAATGGAAATACAAAACAGAAAGAACCAGTAAAATGTATTTAACCACTTCAAGACCAGGCCGTCTATTTCTAACAGAACCCCAAACTAGATAGATAGATAGATAGATAGATAGATAGAGATAGATAGATAGATAGATAGATAGATAGATAGATAGATAGATAGATAGATAGATAGATAGATAGATAGATAGATAGATAGATAGATAGATAGATAGATAGATAGATAGATAGATAGATAGATCTATATAATGTTTGGGGTTCTAAGTCTATCTATAAAGATATAGATATATCTATATCTATAGATATATAAATATATATAGATCTATATCTATAGATCTATATCTATATATATATCTATATAGATATAGATATACTTAGAACCCCAAACATTATATATATATATATATATATATATATATATATATATATATATATATATATATATATATATATATATACAGTGGCTTGCGAAAGTATTCGGCCCCCTTGAACTTTTCAACCTTTTGCCACATTTCAGGCTTCAAACATAAAGATATAAAATTTAAATTTTTTGTGAAGAATCACGAACAAGTGGGACACAATTGTGAAGTGGAACGAAATCTATTGGATATTTTAAACTTTTTTAGCAATTAAAAAACTTAAAAGTGGTGCGTGCAAAATTATTCGGCCCCTTTACTTCCAGTGCAGCAAACTCACTCCAGAAGTTCAGCGAGGATCTCTGAATGATCCAATGTTGTCCTAAATGACTGATGGTGATAAATAGAATCCACCTGTGTGTAATCAAGTCTCTGTATAAATGCACCTGCTCTGTGATAGTCTCAGGGTTCTGTTGAAAGCACAGAGAGCATCATGAAGACCAAGGAACACACCAGGCAGGTCCGTAATACTGTTGTGGAGAAGTTTAAAGCTGGATTTGGATACAAAAAGATTTCCCAAGCTTTAAACATCCCAAGGAGCACTGTGCAAGCAATCATTTTGAAATGGAAGGAGTATCAGACCACTGCAAATCTACCAAGACCTGGCTGTCCCTCTAAACTTTCAGCTCAGACAGACAGAAGACTGATCAGAGATGCAGCCAAGAGGCCCATGATCACTCTGGATGAACTGCAGAGAACTACAGCTGAGGTGGGAGAGTCTGTCCATAGGACAACAATCAGTCGTACACTGCACAAATCTGGCCTTTATGGAAGAGTGGCAAGAAGAAAGCCATTTCTCAAAGATATCCATAAAAAGTCTCGTCTAAAGTTTGCCACAAGCCACCTGGGAGACACACCAAACATGTGGAAGAAGGTGCTCTGGTCCGATGAAACCAAATTCGAACTTTTTGGCCACAATGCAAAACGATATGTTTGGCGTAAAAGCAACACAGCTCATCACACTCAACACATTATCCCCACTGTCAAACATGGTGGTGGCAGCATCATGGTTTGGGCCTGCTTTTCTTCAGCAGGGACAGGGAAGATGGTTAAAATTGAGGGGAAGATGGATGCAGCCAAATACAGGACCATTCTGGATGAAAACCTGTTGGAGTATGCAAAAGACCTGAAACTGGGACGGAGATTTATCTTCAAACAAGACAATGATCACAAACATACAGCAAAATCTACAAAGGAATGGTTCACAAATAAACTTATCCAGGTGTTAGAATGGCCAAGTCAAAGTCCAGACCTGAATCCAATCGAGAATCTGTGGAAAGAGCTGAAAACTGCTGTTCACAAACGCTCTCCATCCAACCTCACTGAGCTCGAGCTGTTTTGCAAGGAAGAATGGGCAAGAATTTCAGTCTCTCGATGTGCAAAACTGATAGAGACATACCCCAAGCGACTTGCAGCTGTAATCGCAGCAAAAGGTGGCTCTACAAAGTATTAACTCAAGGGGGCCGAATAATTTTGCACGCCCCACTTTTAATTTTTTTATTAGTTAAAAAAGTTTCAAAAATCCAAAAGATTTCGTTCCACTTCACAATTGTGTCCCACTTGTTGGTGATTCTTCACAAAAAATTAAAATTTTATATCTTTATGTTTGAAGCCTGAAATGTGGCAAAAGGTTGAAAAGTTCAAGGGGGCTGAATACTTTCGCAAGCCACTGTATATATATATATATATATATGTGTATATATATATATATATATATATATATATATATATATATATATATATGAGAGAGAGAGAGAGAAAGAGATATTTCTCTCTCTCTCTTATATATATATATATATATATATATATATATATATATATATATATATATATATTAGTAGAGACCCTAGAGAATAAAATGGCGGTCGTTGCAATATTTTATGTCACACGATATTTGCGCAGCAGCCTTTCAAACACAATTTCTTTTGAAAAAATACACTTCACTAAATTTGGAAAAAATGAAACATTAAAGTTAGCCCAATTTTTTTTGTATATTGTGAAAGATGATTTTACGCCAAGTAAATTGATACCTAACATGTTACGCTTTAAAATTGCGCGCACTCGTGGAATGGCGACCCCCCTCCACCAACTATGGTCCCCCTTCAGTACAGACCCCCCTCCCTCAGTAAAGACCCCCCCCCCACTAAGTACAGACCGCCCCTCCAGCAGTATAGATCCTCCTCCCTCAGTACAGACCCCCCACTAAGTACAGACCCCCTCCATCAGTTTAGACCCCCTCAGTGTAGACCCCCCTCATCAGTATAGACCCCCTCAGTACAGACCCCTCTCCCTCAAAACAGACACCCCACAGTGCGGTACCCCCCCATCTATCAGTATAGACCCCCTCAGTGCAGACCTCCCTCCATCAGTGCAGACCCCTCCATCAGTGCAGACCCCCCTCAGTGCAGACCCCCCTCAGTGCAGACCCTCCTCTATCAGTGCAGGCCCCCCTCAGTGCAGACCCTCTCTCTATCAGTGCAGACCCCCCTCTATCAGTGCAGACCCCCCTCTATCAGTGCAGGCCCCCCTCAGTGCAGACCCCCCTCAGTGCAGACCCCCCTCTATCAGTGCAGACCCCCCACAGTGCAGACCCCCCCTCTATCAGTGCAGACCCCCTCTATCAGTGCAGACCCCCCCTCTATCAGTGCAGACCCCCTCAGTGCAGACCCCCCCTCTATTAGTGCAGAACCCCCCCAGTGCAGACCCCCCTCAGTGCAGACCCCCCTCTATCAATGCAGAACCCCCTCAGTGCAGACCCCCCCTCTATCAGTGGAGACCCCCCTCTATCAGTGCAGACCCCCCTCAATCCCCTCTATTAGTGCAGAACCCCCTCAGTGAAGCCCCCCTCATTAGTGCAGGCCCCCCTCAGTGCAGACCCCCCCTCTATTAGTGCAGACCCCCCTCAGTTCAGACCCCCCCTCTATCAGTGCAGACCCCCCACAGTGCAGACCCCCCCTCTATCAGTGCAGACCCCCTCTATCAGTGCAGACCCCCCCTCTATCAGTGCAGACCCCCCCTCTATTGGTGCAGAACCCCCCCCAGTGCAGACCCCCCTCAGTGCAGACCCCCCCTCTATCAATGCAGAACCCCCTCAGTGTAGACCCCCCCTCTATCAGTGCAGACCCCCCTCAATTAGTGCAGACCCCCCTCTATCAGTGCAGACCCCCCTCAATCCCCTCTATTAGTGCAGAACCCCCTCAGTGAAGCCCCCCCCTCATTAGTGCAGGCCCCCCTCAGTGCAGACCCCCCTCTATTAGTGCAGACCCCCCTCAGTGCAGACCCCCCCTCTATTAGTGCAGAACCGCCTCAGTGCAGCCCCCCCCTTATTAGTGCAGGCCCCCTCACTGCAGACCACCCCCTCCATCAGTGCCAGCTCACGGATCAAGCCCCCTTCCTCTCTTCACTGAACACAAGAGGGAAGATATAGCTGCGGCGCCGGCGGCCATTTTGCTGGAGCCAGCTGCTCCAAAAATTAAAAAACAAATATTCCAGATTTTCCTGATGAAAATCCCGATTCGGGACAGCCTCCGATCGGGACGAGGGTCCCAAAATCGGGATTGTCCCGGGAAAATCGGGACTGTTGGCAACTATGCCACTGTTATCTCCTCCATCTCTCCTCCTGTTAAGGCACGTTCCCCTCTCCGGAGGGGAGAGTTCTTAAACTGCACCGGCTTCTACATACTGTCTTCCTCTGCTGTTCTTTTCCCATCAGCAAGCCCCTTTGAGCATGTGACCCACAGTTTATATAGGCCTGTAAGCCCCTGCCCATCCAAATTAATGATAGGCTCAGGGTGACCTATACAACTAACTACATCCTGTTCCAAATGAACATGTTCTCCAGCACCTCTCACTGGTAAAACAAGGCGTCACTTTCAACAGAATGCAGGTGGTCACACCCCCAATTCTTTTCTGTCATTTCTTCCCATTAAATTAAACCCAGCCAGGCTTAAACCAAACAGGGTAATGCCTGCAATTTTCACCTTCCTCTAACCCTCTAACTTTTTAGCACACACCTAAGTAGGTCGGCGCTACATATACATGATTTTTTATTAAACGCTATCACTCTGCGCACACTCTGCGCTCTCTTTAACCACTTGCCGCCCGCCATATAGCAAAATGACGGTGGCAAAGTGGTTTTGATATCCCACCGGCCGTCATATGACGTCGCCAGGATATCAAGCCACTGCTCGCCCCCAATCGTGGCGATCGTTGTTGCGGTGTGTCTGTCTGACACACCGCAACTCCGATCTAGGTAAAGAGTCTCTGACAGAGACGCTTTACCACGTGATCAGCTGTGTCCAATCACGGCTGATCACAGTGTAAACAGGAAGAGCCGTTGATCGGCTTTTTCTCACTCGCGTCTGTCAGACGCGAGTAGAGGAGAGCCAATCGGCTGCTCCACTGACAGGGGGTTCTGTGCTTATTGATTATCAGCGCAGCCCCCCCCCCCCCGAGGATGCCCACACTGCACCACCAGGGACGCCACCAGGACCACCAGGGATTTCACCACCAGGTATGCCACCCTAGACCACAAGGGATGCCAATCAGCGCCCACAACGAATGCCAATCAGTGCCCACAATGGGCATCACTGATTGGCAGGCATTATTGTTTGGCACTGATTGGCATCAATCAGAACCATCTATTAGTGTACATCAGTGCCCATCCATGCCACCTATCAGTGCCCTTCCATGCCGCGTATCAGTGCCCATCCCTGCCGCCTTTCAGTGCCCATCAGTGCCACCTATGTGTACCCATCAGTGCTGCATATCAGTGCCATCTATCAGTGCCCATCAGTACCGCCTATCAGTGCCCCATCAGTGCCACATATTAGTGCCCATCATCAGTGCCCATCAGTGCCACCTCATTGGTGCCACCTCATCGGTGCCCATCAGTGCTGCCTTATCAGTGCCTGTCAATGAAGGAGAAAACTTACTTATTTACAAAGTTTTGTAACAGAAACAAAAAAAAACATTTTTTTTGAAAATTTTCGGTCTTTTTTTTATTTGATTAGCAGAAAATAAAAATCCCAAAGGTGATCAAATACCACCAAAATAAAGCTCTATTTGTGGGATCAAAATGCTAAAAATTTAGTTTGGGTACAGTGTTGTATGACGCGCAATTGTCATTCAAAGTGTAAAAGCGCTGAAAGCTGAAAATTGGTCTGGGCAGGAAGGTGTATAAGTGCACAGTATTGAAGTGATTAACCGGTTCCCGACCGGTGCACGCCGATGTACGTTGGCAGAATGGCACGGCTGGGCAAATGGGCGTACCTGTACGTCCATTTGAGTTCCCCGCCGTGCCATTGCGTGCGCTCCGCCGGCGGCGCGCGCGCGCTTAGGCCGGGAGCTCCGTGAGTCGGGTCGCGGGTCCCGCGGACTCGATCGCCGTGGGGATACCCGCGATCGCCTCACGGAGCGGATGAACGGGGAGATGCCGTTGTAAACAGCATCTCCCCGTTCTGCCTAGTGACAAGTGTCACTCGATCTCTGCTCCCTGTCATCGGAGCAGAGATCAGTGACGTCACACATACAGCCCATCCCCCTACAGTTAGTAATCACTCCCTAGGACACACTTAACCCCTCCCCGCCCCTAGTGGTTAACCCCTTCACTGCCGGTGCCATTTACACATTAATCAGTGCATTTTTAATTGATCGCTGTATAAATGACAATGGTCCCGAAAATGTGTCAAAAATGTCCGACATGTCCGCCATAACGTCGCAGTCACAATAAAAATTGCTGATCGCCGCCATTACTAGTAAAAAAAAAAATTATTAATAAAAATGCCATAAAACTATCCCCTATTTAGTAAACGCTATAACGTTTGCGCAAACCAATTATTAAACGCTTATTGCGATTTTTTTTTTACCAAAAATATGTAGAAGAATACGATCGGCCTAAACTGCTCTGCCCGGTGACATGCCTCCCGGAGTTATTTCTGGGTATCGTGGGCTCCGGCGCTGTGATTGTACGTGGGCCGCAATGACTTGCACGCAGGAGCTGCCGGTAACGCAATTGAAGCAATGGCACAAACGAGCCATTGCTTCAGTGTGCATATGCTGATGACGTCAGCACATGCTGATACAGGGGATAATTCCTAAACTGTGCAGGTTTAGGAGATATCCACGGTAGCTACAGGTAAGCCTTATTATAGGCTTCCCTGTAGTGAAAAGTGGTCTGTAAGGGCACTTTCACACTGCTAGCGCCTGGGCGTCAGCGGTAAAGCGACACCGGTTTACCATTGTTTTTTCAGCGCTTTTCGGCTGCTAGCAGGGCTCTTTTAACCTCCGCTACTGATTTCAATGGGCAGGGATGCTTTAGGAGCGGTGTATTCACAGTGCTGCAAAGAAGCTGCTTGCAGGAGTTTTTTGACGTCCTGCCAGCACAGTGCCCCAGTGTGAAAGTTCTCGGGCTTTCACACTGGGATTGCAGCTGAGGCTTTTTTCAGGCGCTTTACAGGCGCATTTTTTTTAGCGCTAAAGCGCCTGAAAAACGCCTTCAGTGTGAAATGGGTCTAATGCCCCGTACACACGGTCGGACATTGATCGGACATTCCGACAACAAAATCCATGGATTTTTTTCCGACGGATGTTGGCTCAAACTTGTCTTGCATACACACGGTCACACAAAGTTGTCGGAAAATCTGATTGTTCTGAACGCGGTGACGTAAAACACGTACGACGGGACTATAAACGGGGCAATAGCCAATAGCTTTCATCTCTTAATTTATTCTGAGCATGCGTGGCACTTTGTGCGTCAGATTTGTGTACACACGATCGGAATTTCCGACAACGGATTTTGTTGTCGGAAAATTTTATAGCAAGCTCTCAAACTTTGTGTGTCGGAAATTCCGATGGAAAATGTGTGATGGAGCCCACACACGGTCGGAATTTCCGACAACAAGGTCCTAGCACACATTTTCCGTCGGAAAATCCGACCGTGTGTACAGGGCATTAAAGTTTACAACCACTTTAAACATATGAAGGCATTGTCAGGGGGACTATTGTGATCTGGGAGCTGTAATAAATATCTGGGAATATTACATCAAGGCTCACTTCATACTGCTGCGACCTTGAAAATCGTGCGACTTTGGCATGACTTAGAAGAAACTTCAGGGAATACCTGTGTAATCTTTCTTTAATGTCGGATCCAAATCACATCAATAAAAGAGGAAGTAAACCCTCGGCCAATTTTTCTTTTTTTTTTCAATTTAAACATTCAGTAGCTCATTACAAGGGATAATCGTCCCTAAATGAGGTCTGTAAATACCTTATTTAGGGTGTTTGACTTCTCTTCATTTCAGGGTATTGGCCACGCCATTCTTAGAGCCGTGTACTGAATCTGTTACATGTCACTTCCGCCCTTACTCTGAAATCTCGCGCATGTGCTGTAGCGCCGGGAGTACCAGGAAGAGAATCAGTGCAGCATCGCGAGACTTCTCCTCTGTGCCTTTCAGAGGGGATGCTAGTTCACAGTAATTTCCCGACATGCAGGGAATACACAAACAGCACACTTTACATGCTGTTAATGAAAGATCATACTGTGCAATTGCACATGACGTCACCAAGATAAAAAGACGATTTTCATTGAAAATACAGCAGCAAGTACACTTTCACAGGCAGCGATTAGCTGCCTGTGTTATCTACTATCTGAACAGATTAGGTTGTCTCTGAGGGTTTACAACCACTTTAAGATGAGGGTCCGACTCAAAGGCGACTTCCATTAAAGTCTATGGGCACAAGATCGGATAGAAGTCGCCTTGAAGTAGTACAGGAACCTATTCTAAACTTGAAGCGACTTCAGTAGCGATCATTAATACAGCTCTCATTGACTAAAATGAGATTTCATATGTCATGCCACTTGAGGTCTCATCTCCCAAATCACGGCAGTGTGAACTGAGCCTTACACATTACTAAGTATTTATGCACTAAGAGCTCCTTCACACTTGAAGTGTCCTCCTAATGCCGTTTACACGCGACCGGACTTTTCGACAGCAAAGGTCCAACGGAACGAATCCGCCGGACAATTCGATCGTGTGTGGGCTTCATCGGACCTTTGCTGTTGAAAAATCAGACGGACTTTAGAAGTAGAACATGTTTCAAATCTTTCCTATGGACTCGAGTCCGGACGAAAAATCTGTTCGTCGGTATGCTTGTCTGACGGACAAACAATGACGCAAGGGCAGCTATTGGCTACTGGCTATGAACTTCCTTATTCTAGTCCGATCGTACGTCATCACGTTCGAATCAGTCGAACTTTGGTGTGATCGTGTGTAGGCAAGTTCGTTGCGTCAGAACTCCGTCAAAAGTCCGTCAAAAAGTCCTTCGGAGTTCAGTCCGTCGAAAGTCCGCTCATGTGTACACAGCATTGGAGTGGTCTGTGAGGTTTTCGACAGGTGGTGAGCATACCTCCCAACATTTTGAGATGGGAATGAGGGACACCTACTAACAAACATATGTAGGCATAGGACACGCCCCATGTCACACCCCCTTAAAGACAAATTAACCCAAAAAAAAAGTTAATCAAATCCACAAGGACTTTTTTTTACCACTACTATTCCTTTATATTGGCTTTTAAAATGTACAAATGCAGCAATTTAGAAATTGGATGAAAGGTTTAGCACTGGGAAACACTTTTTGAAAGATAAAAAGTTAATTTTATATACATCTATATAAATCAGACCAAAATGAGGGACAAATGAGGAGGAAAAAGGGACAGAGGGACATTGTTCCAAATCAGGGACAGGCCCTCGAAATTAGGGATAGTTAAGAGCTATGGTGGTGAGGAGGCTTCATGCCGCTTCATCACGCTATGATTTAACCCCATTAACTACCAAGCCGCAATCACATATATTGCAATCAGCTGTGGGGCGATTGTGGCACAGCCCCATTGACTTGAATTAGCCAGGTTTGGCGGGGTTACCGCCACTGAATGTGACATGCTGTTTAATTTTTTTGCAGCACTCACAGGATGTGTACAGCTCCGAATAGCTGCATGTCCAGGTTCAGGTGGAAGGCTGGGGGAACAATTGAACTTCAGCTCAAATGCCTGGTTTTACCACCCCCTAGCCACACATGTGGATGAAACCTTACTGTGAACCAAATCTATAAGATGGTGGGTCCACTTTAAATAAAATTGTGATCTTCACCAGCCCTGGAACCAATTTCTTGCTTGGGTTGGTCAGTAATAACTTCACAGCTAGATGCAAATCAGTGAAAACTGTCAAATATTTTTAGGGGCAATTCAACATTATTATTATTATTTTCATTTCTTACCTCTATTGGTGTATTTGTGTAATTATGAGGTGGGAGATAGCAGCACGTGAAGGTGAAGACAGGGGTAGTGTGTGGTGGGGGAAAAGTTACAGAGCGCAGTTGGCCTCTGGAAACTATTCAGAAGTCCCGGGAAGGAGAAATTTTCTTTCAAGTATCTCACATATGGCTTCCATTAAAATACCTATATGATTTAAAGACAGGCAAAAGCATGCATTTGGGAGTAATTTGCAGGACCATTTGCTGAAACTTATTTGTGCGCAGTGGAATTATTGTTTTTCCATATTAGGCTCCAAATAATTGTCGCTGCTGTATTTTATAAAAGCTAACTCCATCCAAATTAATGTGTAGTAAATGCATGACAGGTACATATTTAAGTGGTCAGTCCACCCAAAACTGATATTTCAGTAATGGGTGGAATGTGACAGGCTGAACCTGAAGTTCCTTATACAGTATCTCTAAAACTGGCCATAGGTGCATTGATTCCATCATTTGATGAAACATTCATCTCCATATTTTGATAGAATATAACACTTATCAGTAATTTTCTACTGCAGGTTTGATCAGGGCATATTGCAGATAAAAATAATATAGCGAGTATAGCAATATAGCGTATACAATGTAGAGATTCAATTGTAGTGCATGGAGTAGTCAATCAATTGTGAAAGTGTTACTTTCAGTTTTTCTAGTTTTACCATTAAAGTGGTTTTAAAAGCTTCAGGTTTTTTACCTTCATGCATTCTATGCATGAAGGTAAAAAACCTTCTCTGCAGCAGCCCCCCAGGCCCTCCTACTACTTACCTGAGCCTCATCGCGATCCAGTGATGTGCACAAGAGCCACGCCTCTACAGGGACTCTCACTCCTCATCAGCTGAGGCAGCAGCAGGAGCCATTGGCTCCCGCTCCTGTCAATCACAGCCAGTGAGCCAATGAGGAGAGAGGGAGCGGGGCCAAACTACATCCCTGTGTGTGAATGAACATGCAGAGCAGCGACTCAGGAGTGAGCCTGCTTGGGTGCCCCCACAGCAAGCTGTTTTCTCTGGTGGCACTTGGTGGAGGGGAGGAGCCAGGAGCATTGCCCGTGGACCCGAGAATAGGACAATCTGGCCTGCTCTGTGCAAAACCAAGTGAGTATGACATGTTTGTTGTTTAACTACTTGGCATCCGCGCTATAGCCCAATGACGGCTACAGCGCGGACCTACATTCCCGGGAGGCCGTCATATGACGGCCTCCCCTGTGCACGCTCCCTGCGCGCGCCCTGCAGGTCGCGCGCCGGGCGCGTTGTGATCACCGAGTCTCTGAGACTCGGCTGATCACCGATCTGTGTAAGGGGCCGGTCCCGGCCCCTTACCATGTGATCAGCTGTCAGCCAATGACAGCTGATCACATGATGTAAACAAAAGATCGGTAATCGGTTTTTTTTTTTACTCACGCTGACAGCGCGAGTAGAAAAAAAAGCCGATCACCGGATCGGATGTGAGGGACATCGGTCCCCAAGTGGAAGAGGCACATCTGCCTCATCAGTGCCCAATAGAAGTGCCACCTAATAGTGCCCACAGTGCCACCTAACAGTGCCCACAGTGCCACCTAACAGTGCCCACAGTGCCACCTAACAGTGCCCACAAGTGACACCTATCAATGCCCACAAGTACCACCTATCAATGCCCACCTGTAGTGCCAATCAGTGCCACCTGCCAGTGCTGCCCATCACTGCCACCCATCAGTGCCCATCACTGCCACCCATCAGTGTCCATCACTGCCGCCTATCAGTGCCCATCACTGCCGCCTCATCAGCGTACATCAATGAAGGAGAAAAATTACCCGTTTAAAATTTTTTATAACAAAATATAAAAAATTAAACTTTTTAAAAAAAAAAATTCAGTTTTTTACATTTTTTTAATAAAAAGTAAAAACCGCAGAGGTGATCAAATACCACCAAAAGAAAGCTCTATTTGTGGTGAAAAAATGATAAAAATTTCATTTGGGTACAGTGTTGTATGACCGCGCAATTGTCATTCAAAGTGCGTCAGCGCCGAAAGCTGAAAATTGGTCTGGATAGGAGGGGGGTTTAAGTGCCCGGTAAGCAAGTGGTTAACAAAAATACAATCCTTTTAATATCACTTTAAATTTTGACATGGAATGCAATGGGATTGATGCAGGTAAGCTTACTGTTTGTGTTGCACCAAAAAATGGTTTCAGGCATCCAGTGGATAAAGTTCTGTTGGACTGAATAGTTGAATGCATACAAAATTTCATGCATATATGATAAGCATCAGGAACTTTGTAGTCCCATTAGTAATCCTGTGGCACCTGTTGTCACTATGTCTGAGTTCTCATATGAACCCTAAGCCTGGTACACACTAATAGTTTTTTTTCAGTCAACCCGCTGGGGTTAAAAAAAAAAAACGTACAGTCGGAGCCCCTGTGCTAACAATCTGACATTAGTGCAGTGATATAACTGCCACCCCCGGCAGAACCCTCCGGTCAGCATTCTCGTCTGACAGAAGCCAGCCGGCTGACATACACATGGGCCGAATGTCGGCCGGTTTTTATTGAATCAGCCGATGTCTACTGACATTCGGCCCATATGTATGGGGCTTCAATCTGGCTGTACTGTAAACTGTTCAAATTTCAGCCAGTTCCTGAGGAACCATCCATAAGGCGCTCAGTGGGTGGTCCTGTTGGCGACCTCCCGCCCCGCCATCCCTCGAATGAAAAATCAGAAGAGCTGCCTGGAAAGTTGTTGACCTGTTGTCTGATTTGATGCAGCTGCTTTTTGGTCATATCTTGTTTGGATATTCTGAAAGCTGGTGGGGTCGGCTGCAAAAATACAATGGCCTCAGCAGAATATTCGTCTATTTGTGCTGTATATGGAGGAATCTGAACAAAAAAAAAACATCTATATTGATGTATGACCAGCTTAACTCTCACTGCTGTTTTTTTTCCAATTCCAATCATTTTGTATTCATTTAGCAAAAGCTTCTAATTTAATTGACACATTAAATCCCACTTTTTTTCCCACCTCCTTATAGATTGGGGATCTCAGCTTAGTGGTAAAAGCATTTTTTATTGAGACCGAGCCAGTCCGAACCGCTTACCAGCCCACTTTTATTAAACAAAATAAAGGTAAAGCAAAATCATTTACATCAGGATTTCCCACAAAGGGGTTTCAGTTTCACACAGCAAAACACAGCTGGCTCCCTCTTCTGCAGTGCTAGTTCTCCTGGCTCACTCAGCCTGTAGTAAAAGCACCCTGTTGTACGGGCCCACTCCCTGACCTCTCAAAAGGGTGATCTGACACTACAGGTCTTCTCACTCCTCCAAGACTCTCAGATTCCTGTGACTCTCAGTACTGTGGTCTGGAATCTATTCTCCAACATGGATTGCTGTCTCCTGAGTAGAGCACCTCTCCTAATGGGAGTACACCTGTTTCCTGGGGGAACCCCCACCTAGAGTTGCCACCTCATGCCTTTAAACCCAAACACATATGAATTACACAGGTTCTGAGGCTATTTTAATGCAGCTAAGGCACCAAGTAAGTTTAATTACCACCTTAACCACAGAACCTGTGTAATTAATATGTGTTCAGGTTTAAAGGGATGAGGTGGCAACCCTACCCCCACCTTTCTCCTGAAGTGAGCACTGATGCTTTGGCTAGGTCTTGCTTATAAAGAGTGTGCACACTCGCATGCTTACTCAGGCTTTCTCCCATACAAGACTCTTTGAAGCCTTCGGACTCTGGGATCTGGAAGAAAACCGGAGTGTTCTCCACAATAGTGCAAACCCTGTGTTGCTTTTCCCTATATTCACACAGCAACGAGGCCTAGCACTGTCACAAGATATAAAGATCTTAGCTAGGTCACCTGTCCTCTCAGCCCCAGCCTGTGATTGAACAATGAAGCAGCAACAATAGCCTGATAAGGTCCTCTCTATGCTCCCTTCTTGTGACAGCAAGTTCCTTGTCAGCACATGTGAATGCAGGACACCTAATTGCCCATTAGAACTGTCCCTCTCTGCTCCCAGCCTGTGATAAAGTATAATGAAAAAAGAAGCAACAGTCTGAAGTAGTCATATCTATCCTCATGCATCAATGGAAGAGCACTAGACCAAAGCATAAAATAGTCCAAAGGAGGGGGGAAGTGTAAGCAGGTGCTTACACAATTTGGGATCAAGGTGGTTTAAGTTTTGAGGGCTACCAAGCTGGGAAGGGGTTAAGCTAACTCTGTGTTTTCCCAGGATTTTCTGTGCTGTGCCGTCCATTCTGTGCTGTAAATAAATAGAGGGAGGGCTCGGCCTGGAAGAGTGGCCTGTATGGGAAGAAGGGGGAGGTCAAGCCAAAAGATGTAATCGACAGCAACATCTGGAGTACACTGATGGGAACGGCCTAACCAGAACTCTACCACTTATGAACTTCCACCTTGGGGAAGGTGTGCACCAGGTAGGCTGGAGTTAATTTGTTAGTCTAAAGTTATTCAACCCTGTCCACATAGGCGAGGACTGAGATCTCTCCTTTGGATTTCAGTGCAGCAAAACCATTTCTTTCAACTCACAGCAAGCTAAGAGCTGGATTTCTGGTAGGATTACCAAGCATTAAGAGCCCATTGGATTTCCGGCTGGATCAGCAGTTAATTTTCTGTACTTGCAGCGTATTTTACAATAAAACTTAGGGACATGTGAATGTATTGAAGAGGTATACTACAAGTTTTTCCAGACATACATTTTAAGAACTGTACCCTACCACCCAAAAATATAAGAGAAGGATATTGCCCTGAGTCTAAGTCCCATTGTTCGTGTAATTTTCATAGGTGGGATTGTATGAAAGCACAACCAGACAGTAGAAACCCCTGTAGAACCATCTAAACAAGGGTTCATATAGGTCAGGGATATGCAATTAGCGGACCTCCAGCTGTTGCAGAACTACAAGTCCCATGAGGCATTGCAAGACTCTGACAGCCACAAGCATGACACCCAGAGGCATGATGGGACTTGTAGTTTTGCATCAGCTGGAGGTCCGCTAATTGCATATCCCTGATATAGGTTGTCCAAATCACCTCCACTGAGGTGAATAGCAGCATAAACTTCTGATCTTCTCACCCTTTTGATTTCTGAACTTCTCACCCTATCATGGAAAACAAGTTCGGGAACCTCCTGAAGGAACCTCTTTTTTTTTTTTTTTTTGTATAAATAGATTTCTAAATATTTTATCATGAATGGGAAAATGGGTCAGCATGTTTTCCTTATTAATTTCTTGTATTTTGTTGGTGGTAAGAACCAACCTTTCCTTGCTGTCTGAGCAGGTTCCTTTGCCCTTAAATGGATGTAAGCTTAAGGCTTCATGTACACTGGACGTTTGATAACCTCTTCTAAACGATGTAACCGTTATGAAAAATCGTCTGTTTTGCCACTTTTACATGCCCTGTTTAGGGGCGTTAATAAGCGTTGTTGTTTAGAAGCGTTTTGAATGAGGAATAATTTGTGACCATTTGCAATTGGAAAATATTGACTTTCCAGAACCCTGTATTATATATTTTCTCTCTCACCTATGAACGAAAGCGCTTATAAACGTGAGTTATCGTGTTTAGACACGTTTACACACATTTGGAATTTAAAATGCCCCTGAACATCCATCCTGAATGCATTTTTTTGCTTTAAAAAAAAAAGGCTTCTAAACTCAATTGTCTAGAAACTACTACCCTGTTTCCCCGAAAATAAGACCTAGCGTGATTGTCTGTGATGGCTGCAATATAAGCCCTACCTCCCAAATAAGCCCTAGTTAAAGTCCTTGTAGGTCCTATTTTCAGGGTAGGGCTTATTTTCAGGGAAACAGGGTAGGACCTTGTGTACTGATAAGATAACATAGAGGAGAGTTCAGGGGCAGCTGAACAAAACGTCCAACTGCTCCTAAACGTCCGTTTACCAGCCGCAGTGTACATGAGGCCTAACATGTGCTTCTATGAATTTAAATAGTGGATAGATTGATACCAAAATGAAAATATCCAAGACTTTATTATGACTATACTCAAACATTGGCTATTTCGCGTCTATTTCTGCTCAACTTTTGGACATGTGTAGAGAATTAACTCATGTTGTTTGTGTCTGAAAATGTATTTATGCTGGGAAAGAAGACATTACTTTGCATTGTACAAATAAATACGAGAGGTTTGATGTGTACTAGGAGGCTCTTTTTGCTAGTTTGTCAAAAAATAACTTGCATCATACTATCTTGTGTTACATATAAAGGCAAACGCTTTGTAAAATACTGTTGGTTTTGACAGATTGTTTTGAACATCCATCATTTTACATTCTAGAAAAGAGAATAAATTAAACAAAAGCAGCAGCAAGGTCAACTTGGGACAACATTAACCAGATTATTAATAGTTCTGTTTTAGTTTTTAAATGGATGCAAAACTCCATCTAATAAATGAGGCCTGATTCCAGCCAAACCCCCTATCCCCCAGTTTTCCCTTTTCAATGGTACAAACCCTCACCACTTTCTTCTGCATGCATTTTTGAATAATTTGAAATTTTGATAATTGCATAATTACCTTTTTCAGATGTCGTTTGGCTGGTCATTTGAAGCACAGGGCCATCTTTACCTCTTCTCCAGCACTACATGCTGCTCCGTGATGCAGAGAGTGTTGTGGATAGGATTACATCTGTTCTGTTCTCTGCATCACTGTAGAACGAATGCAGGGTGCCATGTTAGTACACCCCCCAGAGGGTGTGTACCTCAAGGCCTGGGTTTATAGGAAGTGAAATCCAAAAGAGGATTGGTGCTGGATCAAAGAGCGGTGAGTCCAGGGCCAATCCTAGGGTCACACGCGCCTGGGTGAAGAAATATTTCTGGCGCCCCCCCACATGAGCGTGGCCCCCTTTACATATGTTTCTATGGCAACGCCTCAAACACAGAAATTCTCCCCTAAAGAGTCTTTGTTACCCTGGGATCTTCCCATGATCTCTTAACGATAAACAAAATACAGGAAGAGAGTACTCTAATAGTACTCTAATTTTCTCTAATGGACACAGAGAGGGCTTCTGTTAGAGAGTCTGTTAAAAAGAGCACCAGACATACTGCAGACAGACTACAGGATATGGTCAGAGACTGCAGACATGATACAAAAGATGGTCAGAGACTGCAGACATGATACAAGAGATGGTCAGAAACTGCAGACATGATACAAGAGATGGTCAGAGACTGCAGATATGATACAAGAGATGGTCCAGAGACTGCAGACATAGTACAGGAGACAGTCAGAGACTGAAGACATGATACAAGAAACTGTCAGAGACTGCAGACTTGATACAGAAGGTGGTCAGACACTGCAGACATATTAACCACTCATGTAGTTAAAGGAAGATGGTTGGACTATATCAGGGGATATCTCAGATAATTTTCCAATCCCTGGTTAATGTATATCATAAAAAGAAAAGGACACTTAAAACCTTAATTCAATTATTGGATGAAAACGAGGGTTATGGAAATTCGGAAAGTTCCACGTCTGAGGTGGAAGAAATAGGTCCAAGTATACCTGTAAGACCTTTGAAATTTAAAAACAAGTCCCAGAAGTTCCTGAACCTCCAAACATGCCCAGCCGTATGGGCCTTCCTAAAACAAACTATGAAACAGATAGAAGCCATACAATTCCCAAAATATAATATAAAGAATCTGTCATCGGTACAACAGTCGGCTCTGGAAAATCTGATGAGGAGGGAGGAACTGGTGATTAAACCATCGGACAAAGGAGGAAATGTGGTGGTGATGAATAAGGATAATTACATCGAAATGTGTTTAGATATACTTAACAACCACGAATGGTATCAGCAGGTCCCACCTCAGAGACTCGCTGAAGCGCGATTACGCTATTTATCCATTATCGATCGGGCACACTCTCAAGGCCTGATCGATGGGGATACCCGTGAGTTTCTTGAGGTGAAGTGGCCGGTAACGCCGACCTTCTACTCACTACCCAAAGTCCACAAGAACATCTCCAAACCTCCGGGACGTCCAATTGTTTTGGGAATAGGTAGCCATACCCAGACTGCCAGTCAGTATGTGGATGGCTACCTACGCCCGCACGTTACAAGTTTGCCATCATATCTGAAGGATACGTTAGAGTTACTCAAAATCCTTGAAGGACTTACTGTGCCTCTGGGAACGATCTTGGCGGCAATCGATATAGAGGCCCTATATTCAAGTATACCACATACGCAAGGTGTGGCAACAATTGCGGAGTTCTTGAGAGAAAGAGATACCGACAGCTGGGAATTAGGTCAATGCATTACAGTCTTATTGGAACATATTCTTACCAATAACATGTTTCTTTTTAATGGCGTTACCTACCTCCAGGTGCAGGGGGTAGCGATGGGGACATCTTGTGCCCCATCGTACGCCAACCAGTACCTGGGGGGATGGGAACGCACTCTTTTTTCTAGTGAGAAGACCGCGATGTACCTCCGCCATATTCTTCTGTGGCGGAGGTACATCGATGATGTCCTCCTCATCTGGACGGGGTCGGCTGAGCTACTCAACAGCTTTATGGTTCTTCTCTCTCACAACAAATTTAATCTCAAGTTTACCATTCAATTCGACACAACGACTATCCCTTTTTTGGATTTACGACTTGTTCTCAGAGAGGATGGCTCCATCTTCAGTACATTGTACAGAAAGGAGACGGCTGGGAATACTATCCTGCACTTTTCCAGTTCCCATCCTCGTACATTGATATACAGCATACCCTACAGTCAGTACCTCCGACTACGATGGAATTGTGCTAGGAATGAGGATTTCGAAAGAGAAGCTAAAGCACTTTATGACAGATTGCTCAGCCGAGGTTACAGCAAAAAAGTTCTAAAGAGGGCCTACCAGAGGGCCAAAAAGAATTTACGTGACACTCTTATTTTCAAACATAAAGCACGTGACCCACATCCTACTACAAAACTAATTACAACATTCACAGCCCATCAACAGGAAATTCAAAATCTGATTAGTAATAATTGGCAGTTTTTATCTGAGGATCCAGTCATCTCAAAATATGTGGCCAATGTGCCACAAATTACTTACAGGAAATCACGGTCCATCAGGGACGCCTTAGTTCATAGTCACCTGCAACCCCTGACACCCCTAGCAGGGGCAGAGGGGGGGAATGGCACCTTCAAATGCAGACATTGTCAATTCTGTCCGTGGATAAAAGAAGGGAGTGGGTGCCCCCTTCCAAGAGGAGGCTTTCACAAGCTTAAAGGTTATGCCGATTGCACCACAACGGGCATTGTGTATTTAGCTATGTGCCGTTGTGGCACATTTTATATAGGCAAAACAAAGCGTCCATTTGCTAGAAGAATTCAGGACCATTTATATTATTTAGACGCAGGGCTACATTACACCCCCATTTGTAAACATATTGGTCTACGACATAGCTTCGACCCCAGCTATCTGTCCTTCTTTGCTTTGGAGGTTGTACCTGACCTAGAGAGGGGTGGGAATGTGGATAAAATAATATTGCAGCGTGAGGCCAGGTGGATATTCAACCAGCATGCGACTTACCCGCCTGGCCTTAACGCTGCACTCTCATTCAAGCCCTTTCTGTGATGGTTTTGCTGTAGTAAATTATTAAGTTATAAACAATTAACTGAAATCACATGTAAAATTTGCTATGTGTCTTTACATCCATATGTTTGCCATCTATGATACATACAGGACACCGTTGGCAGGCCCTCATCCACCTTCAGTTATATAGCCCCACAAATGATATATCTATACCCACTAGATGGTGCTATTCTCCATATGTGATGATAGGAATGTAGGCTGACTGGCCCCGACTCTCCTTGTTTCCCATTGCTCCACCTAAATTATGATTGACTAGATTGGAATATTACTCATGGAACCATGCATATATGATTTCTGCATTGTATCTCTATTGCTGTTTATAAATGTATATGTATTAAGCTCAAGGTACTTGGTCCATGTTGGACCACTATATATGCTCTTTGCCATACTCCTGGACCGCTTCCGCTGCCTGCTGGAAACGGATGCCTTAGGTAGGGGGACTCGGACGTCCCTGCTTAGGGGGCGGAGCTGTCTTTCTTCCGCCCCTATGTGCCCTTCACACCAATGGCGAAGTATGGGCAATGCGCGCGCATCCTGGGAGGTGGAATGCGCATGCGTCCGCCCCCTGGATGCGCGCACATCCTGGCAGGGACGTCCGGACCGGAAGCAATGCCGGAGGTCAACTCTGACCTGATTGCTTCCGGTAGGACCGCACCATTTAAAAGATGGAGGCGCCGGTGCTGTCTGATAGACGCATCCTGCAGCCATCCATCGTGACGGGCGGGCGCACAACCATTTGATTAGGAGCTATTACAGCTCCTCTCCCTCTATCTCCACACTCAGGGGTAAGTTTAGATCTATTTGGACGCGCTTGCTTTGCTCTGTTTTGATATATTTTTCACTGGGGGATTACTGCTATAATTTAAGGGATAACCTAATAACAGGGTCCATGCACCACTATTACTATAGGCTTGGTGCCTCACTTGGATCACTTTAGGCCTGATGCCTCACTTGGATCATTTGTCCTTTTTAAAACTACTATACTGGGACACTATAGATACAGGCATGGTATACCTTATGGCCATTAATTGCAAATTGGGAAGACTGTTCCCTCCCTGCAATAAAAGATAAAGGTGTCCCAAGCAATTTACTGGCGGGCTTTGTCCCACACCCCAAATAATCCCCCCATCCCCCCTCCCCCTCCCTTCTCCCCCTTCCCCCCTTCCCCCCTCTCCCCCCCACCCCTATTCATTATGAATGGGCTGCCCCCCATTTATGTAGTTACCCTGGTGTAGATGTCTTTTAAAATACTATATATACTAAAAATATAAATATACCCTATGTATAATGTACCTACGTGGGCGTCGCATCAAAACTCCGTTAACATACAATATATTAGATATGTTTGGCCGTCAATGGTCGTCGGTAGTACTGTGTATGATTCAGTCTTAATCAGAGGAACTTATGGGTTTCCCGTCTTTGTTTCAGTACGGGTCACCAGTCTATATTGCCCTAATTGTGTGGTCCAGTCCTCCTACTGGTATTGTCCGTCTGGGATCTGGCACCCAGGGACAATCTGTGCCGGTTGGTTCAGCGGTTGATGTCCGGTGAATGGTGGTAATAGCCTTATTCTTTTGAAATTTTAATAGTAGGTGAGCAAAAATTCTACGTAATCAATGTTTTTCTATTGTTATGATTTGATTTCATGTATGACCATTATGTAATTTGAGACTGTTTATTGTTTACACAGTTTAAATGAATCAATGATATCATGTCTAGCCCTGATGAAGCGAAAATCCATTTGCGAAACATGTTGGCTTTAGTCACGTATGAATTTTGAAATTTACCACTGGATGGTCATATGTCTGTATATGTTTTGACAATTCTATTTTTAATCATGTTTCAATAAATATTGTTAATTTTTTATCAAACTTGTTTGATTTTCACCTACTAGACTCAGTATTTTCCTCTAAAGTCCCATTTATTTGAGGAGGGGGTATTCCTTCCCCCCCCCTTCTCCCTTTCTTTTTATGATATATATTAACCACTCAAATGACATCTGGTCGGTGCGGCTCTCGTTCTCGGTGGACGTCATATGATGGCCTCCCAGAACGACTGCTCTCATGCACCCTCCCGTGGCACACAGTGCGGCCATCGCAGCCGCGCCATTTTGCTAGGACACGGCCTGACCCCGATCTGTGTAAAGGCCCGCGGCTCTTTAACCATGTGATCGGCTGTGTCCAATCGCAGCTGGTCACATGTAAACACGGAGATGCCGGTAATCGACGCTCCTTGCCTCACACTGACAGAGTGTGAGGAGAGGAGAGCCAATCAGCGGCATCTCCTCACAGGGGACAGCTAGGTATGTAATCAGTGCCCACCAGTGCCAGCAATGATTGCCCACCACTGCCAGCAATCAGTGCCAACCAGTGCCCGCAATTGCCACCAATCTGTGTCCACAAGTGCCAGCAGTCAGTGGCCACTAGTGCCAGCAAACAGTGGCCATTAGTGATGCCAGTCAGTGCTGGCTATCAGCGCTGCCTATCAATGCCCATCACTGCTGCCCGTCAATGCTCATCACTGCTGCCCATCAGTACCCATCAGTGCCGCCCATCAGTCCTGTCTATCCGTGCTACCTATCTGTGCCCACCAGTGCCGCCTATCTGTGCCCACCAGTGCCGCCTATCTGTGCCCACCAGTGCCGCCTAGCTGTGCCCAGTGCACACCAGTGCCACCCATCAGTGCCACATATCAGTGCCCATAAGTGTGGCATATTTGTGCCTCATCAGTGCCACCTAATCAGTGCCCATAAGTGCCGCCTCATCAGCGCCCATCAGTGAAGAAGAAAAATTACCTATTTACAAAATTTACTGAGAGAAACTAAGAAAACCTTTTTTTTTTTCCAAAATCTTTGGTCTTTTTTTTATTTTTTTAGGAATAAATAAAAAACCCAGGAGTGATTAAATACCACCAAAAGAAAGCTCTATTTGTGTGAAGAAAATGATAAAAATTTCACATGGTTACAGTGTAGCATGACCGCTCAATTGTCATTCAAAGTGTGACAGCGCTGAAAGCTGAGAAATGGCCTGGGTAAGAAGGGATTAAGTGCCCTGTATTGAGGTGGTTAAAGGAGATGGTCAGAGGCTGCAGACATACTACAGGAGATGGTCAGAGACTGCAGACATACTACAGGAGATGGTCAGAGACTGCAGACATACTACAGGAGATGGTCAGAGACTGCAGACATACTACAGGAGATGGTCAGAGACTGCAGACATACTACAAGAGATGGTCGGAGACTGCAGACATAATACAGGATATGGTCAGAGACTGCAGATATACTACAAGAGAGGGTTGGAAACTGCAAACATGATACAAGAGATGGTTACAGTGTAGCATGACCGAGCAATTGTCATTCAAAGTGTGACTGCACTAAAAGCTGAAAAATGGCCTGGGTAAGAAGGGGTGTAAGTGCCCTGTATTGAGGTGGTTAAAGGAAATGGTCAGATACTACAGGAGATGGTCAGAGACTGCAGACATACTACAAGAGATGGCCAGAGACTGCAGACATACTACAAGAGATGGTCAGAGACTGCAGACATAATACAAGAGAGGGTTAGAAACTGCAGACATGATACAAGAGATGGTCAGAGATTGCAGACATGATACAAAAGATGGTCAGAGACTGCAGACATGATACAAGAGACCATCTAGAGACTGTAGACATGATACAAGAGAGGGTCAGAGACTGCAGACATGATACAAGAGATGGTCAGAGATTGCGGAAATGATACAAGAGATCAATGCATCAAATGCAGCCTACCAGTGCCCACAAATCGCAGCTTCATCAGTGCCCACCAAATGCAGCCTACCAGTGCCCACCAAATGCAGCTTATCAGTGCCCACCAAATGCAGCCTACTAGTGCCCACTAAATGCAGACTACCAGTGCCCATCAAATGCAGCCTACCAGTGCCCACTAAATCCAGCCCTATCAGTGCTCATCAAATGCAGCTTATCAGTGCCCAATAAATGCAGCTTATCAGTGCCCATCAAATGCAGCCTCATCAGTGCCCATCAAATACAACCTACCAGTGCCCACAAAATGCAGCCTTATCAGTGCCCATCAAATGCAGCTTATCAGTGCCCACCAAAGGCAGCCTGCCAGTTCCCACCAAATGCAGCCTTCCAATGCTCACCAATTGCTGCCTGCCAGTGCCCACCAATTGCAGCTTACCAGAGCCCACCAAATGCAGCCTGCCAGTGCTCACCAATTGCAGCCTACCAGTGACCACCAATTGCTGCCTTCCAGTGCCCACCGAATGCAGCCTACCAGTGTCCACCAATTGCAGCTTACCAGTGCCCCTGGATCACACAGAGTGGCGATGATCTCCTGCTGTCACGGAGCTTGGATTTGAATCCCCCAGGCAGCCTCTGTAATAAAGTCCCGCCTCCTAGACCAACTCGCAGCTCCTATAATACACGTCACACTGATTCAATTTCACTGCATTGGATCAGTGCTCCGTCTATTACAGGAGCCGGACTAGGAGGGGGGACTTTGATACAGTGCTGCCCAGAGGCGGAATGACAACTCATGGGGCCATTGGGCAATAGGAGATTATGGTCCCCCAAGGTTTAAAGATGGCTGCCATCATACCCTCAATACTCCTCTCCTGTACAGTGGGCATTTCGGATCGCCCGCTCCACCCCCTCTAAAGCCCAGCGTTTCAATTAGTGCGGAGGGAGATGAGCAGAGACCTGTGACTGACAATCTACAGCTCTCTAAGAGGTAAACGAGAAATCCTGGACAGCCGCACTCAAAAGTAATCTTCGATCTTTATTTAAGTATAATCATAAAAATACATGCCACAGCATCACAAAGCAGGAAAGTTTACGCGTTTCACACGGTAGCCAGTGCTTAATGCAGTGGCGTAACTAAAACCTTCAGGGCCCCGATGCAAGAAATCATGAAGGGCCCCCCTGACCCCTGGACAGCGCTTTTCCTAGGGGGATGTCTGATAAGAGAAGGAGCCGCGAGAGCCGCGGAGGGACCCCAGAAGTCGGTGTTCGGGGGCCACTCTGTGCAAAACTAACTGCACAATGAAGGTATGACATGTTTGTTATTTAAAAAAAAAACCTTTACAATCACTTTAAGGGGTTAAAACAGGTGGTCAGGAGGCAACATATTGCCTCTTTACCGGCTGTCAAATGCCTCTGAAAAGTGATCTGAGCATGGATCGCTTTTCCGAGGAACAGCATTTTGTTGCTGGTACTTTGAACGAGCAAGAAAAAAAAAATCAGTCCTGATTGTACACATATAGGCTGTCAGGATTAAACGTGCATACATAAAATACATATATCTAAACAGTGGCGGCTGGTGCTCAAAATTTTTTTGGGGGCGCAAACATTTTTTGAAAAAAAAAATCATCAAATGCAGCCACTGTGCCCATCAATTGCAGCCACTGTGCCATCAATTGCAGCCACTGTGCCACTTAAATGCTGCCAGTGTGCCATCAAACGCAGCCACTGTGCCCATCAAACGCTGCCACTGTGCCCATCAAACGCTGCCACTGTGCCACTTAAATGCTGCCAGTGTGCCATCAAACGCAGCCACTGTGCCATCAATTGCTGCCACTGTGCCCATCAAATGCTGCCACTGTGCCACTTAAATGCTGCCAGTGTGCCATCAAACGCAGCCACTGTGCCATCAATTGCAGCCACTGTGCCAAACGCTGCCACTATGCCCATCAAACGCTGCCAGTGTGCCCATCAAATGCTGCCAGTGTGCCCATCAAATGCTGCCACTGTGCCATCAAACGCTGCCAGTGTGCCCATTAAATGCTGCCAGTGTTCCATCAAACGCAGCCACTGTGCCAAATGCTGCCACTGTGCCCATCAAACGCAGCCAGTGTGTCCATCAAATGCTGCCAGTGTGCCCTTGAATGCCCCCAGTGTGACCCCCGACCGCTCATCGGCACTTACCCTGTCTTGGTGGGGCAGCTGGTGACTGCGACGAGTGGGGTCCTCCATGCGTCTCCTGCTGTCCACATCTCCCGTCCTCTCCTCCTGATAGGCGTCCAATAGCGGCGCCTGTCGTTTTAGCCAATCAGGTGACGGGTAACAGACCCGAGCACCTGATTGGCGGAGAGGCAGTTTAGTGTTAGGAAAGCGAATAGTCATTTGCTTTTCTAACACAGCTGAGTGGCCTGCGAGGTCACCTTTTTTGATGCCTATTAGAGCCTATGGCTCTAATCGGGTGCTTCAAAAACACCCCCCGCCGCTGTAATTCAGGTTCCCTGTGCCCAAAAAGGGGCTGGGCGTCTGAATAGGGGGTAGCAGCGGCGGCCATAGATAGATTCATGCAATGCATGAATCTATCTATTGGTGATAGAGGGGTGGCTGGAGAGAGGGGGCGGCGCCCGTGCGCACTTAATGCATGGGCCACCACTGCATCTAAACACACACACACACACATACACATAGATAAACACACTCATAATATACACACACATATACTGTATATACACACACAAACACATATATAAATACACACATAAACACATGCAAACACATACACATACATGAACACACATATAAACACACATAAGAACACACACATACAGAAAGCCTTTTAAAAAACGGCAGTGCTTTACCTCACCTCTTCCTGTCAGGTACTGCACTGTAGGGGGAGACAAAGAGCACAGCACTGTGCTTTCACTGATCAGTGTGACAAGCTTCCTGCACAGTGCCAATTACAGTTCGGCCGACGATCGGGGAGACCGATCTCAGCCGCTCCTCCTATCAAGATAAATAGGGGGCCCTCAAGGGCCCCCTGCAGCATGGGGCCCAGTCGCCATGGCGACCTCAGCGACCCCTATACTTCCGCCACTGGCTTAATGCAGTGCTATGATTAAGCACTGACTACAGTGTGAAACGCGTCAGTTTCCTGCTTTGTGATGCTGTGGCATGTATTTTTATGATTATCCTTAAAAAAAGATCGAAGATTACTTTTGAGTGCGGCTGTCCAGGATTTCTCGTTTACCTCTCAATTACCAGCATTGCCTGCACCTGTTACTTCCAGCATGGAGAAAATTTCAGAGCGGTGATATTTTTCTCTCTCTGCTACTTCTGGACTTTCCTCTACAGCTCTCTGCTCGGGGAGCTCTGAAAACCGAGCGCTCGATGGTGTTCAATTGCTCAGGTTCTCAGTGCAGAGGCGCCAGGGGACAGATGCTGCATCCACCTAGGTAAGTATAAAAGTGCAAAAAAAAAGTAATCCTTCACTTCTCTTTTAAGTTCACAGTATCTTGACAGAGTGATTGGGGAATGTTTATATAGATAGGGTTGTGTGTTAGTTTGGGAAATGTTTGTCAGCTCTGGGGGGTTTCTGCTAACTCAGATTAGCCTTACCCCCCCCATACACACATACACACAGGCTGTCCAGTTCTCCTTGTCACCTAGGAGTAGGACCCTTCACTGCAATACAAATCCTGATAGCAGAAACTTTGAAGCTTTCCTCCCCAGACTTCCCCCAGAACAGCTCAGCTCACCTTCCTGCAGTGTGCTCTGCCTCCCGATTCTCCCAGCACACGGCACTGCTGATGGGAGGGGGCGGGGGGATGTGAAGCAGAGATCACACAGCCAGTGCAGGTCACCATGGGAGAAGGGGGAGACAGACACCCGGATTGGAGCTTCTAACTACAATACATACACTGCTGGGCAGTATATGTAGTTAGAAGAAATGGCTGCTGCTGTCCCCACTGACCCCTGGCGCCGTCGGAAAACACTGGGCATTTTAGACATACATAAGGAGAGGAGGAGGGAGGGAAGCACTCTGTCATTTCGGCGCCCCCACCTCTGCGCCGCCTGGGCACGGTGCACCCTGCGCACCCGCCCAGGATCGGCCCTGGGTAAGTCTGTGGTGGCAGTGCTTGACAAAAGAACATATTTGGGGGGCACACCCTACAATGAGTTTAAATTCAAGATAGTGCTGCTATAAGACCTATAAACAGTACAAAATATTTTACAGCGCACACATACAAGAATGACATTTCCTGCAAGGCTAGTTAAAAACACCTGAACATATTTAAATAATACGGGGGTTTGGTCACACTATATGGTCATATAGTGCTAAGCCCACTTACTGAGACAAAGTACCCCAAATTAGTGGGTCCCACTCTAGTAATAGAATGGAAGATCCTTTGTCTCAACCATGGGAGCTGAACTCCTCTATTACTAGAGTAGGACCCACTAATTCAGGGTACTTTGTCACAGCAAGTGGGCTTAGCACTATATGACCATATAGTGTGACCAAACCCCCGTATTTTTTGAATATATTCAGGTGTTTTTAACTAGCCTTACAGGAAATGTCATTCTTGTATGTGTGCGCTGTAAAATATTTTGTAGTGCTTGACAGAAGGTCAGTATTGCAGTGAAAGCTGTATATTTTATTTTTACAAATGCTGGACTTGGGTTTTAAAACCCAATTTAGCCTGATTTTTTATTATTGCTGGAAAGGAATTTAACCTCTGTCAAGGTTTTTTGTGCCCTCATATGGGAGATTTATCGTTACTTCATGTGTACTAGAAGTAAAAATAATCTTACCATTTCCTGACTTTTTGAAGGGTGTTAGAAAGAACAGGAAGTGAGGGAAAATCCCTCCAATGATGACACATGCAACAATAAAAATGCCAATATGAGTGAGGAAGCTTTAGAACCTTACCCTATATTTTTTGCTATCCATAGCTGGCCATACATGGCTCAAATTCCTATGAATCACCTGAAATTCAAGTTGTGGGTGGTCCCACCTACACCACCCAGCTCAACAAACTTCAACTGACAATTTGAAGGAGGCAGCCAGAAGAAGCTGGCTAAACAGCCACTGCAACCAATCATTTGCAGTCACAGTTTAGGTATTCTAGCAGCCATAACCGATGGCTTTTGGAATATAATGGTCAGCAGTGGGAGATTTGTCCATCCATGGCTTTTTAGAGAGGATGGGATAATCTACAGCCAATAACAGTGGCTTTTTGTTATATGCCAGTCCCCTCTATATAAAGGGTGGGTTCCCAACAGCCATCAGTCAGTGTGTGTTGGAGTAGTTTAGGGAGAGCTGACAGTTTGCATAGGAAGAATTAGTTGCTATATGGTGCTATACTGTGCTACATTACTGTGGACTGCAATGTGGTGGGCTACATACTCATGTGTGTGTATGTGTGTGTGTGTGTGTGTATATATATATATATATATATATATATATATATATATATATATATATATATACACACACAGTGGATATAAAACGTTTACACACCCCTGTTAATATGTCAGGTTTCTGTGATGTAAAAAAATGAGACAAAGATAAATCATGTAAGAACTTTTTCCACCTTTAATGTGACCTATAAACTGTACAACTCAATGTAAAAACAAACTGAAATCTTTTAGGGGGGAGGAAGTAAAAATAAAAAAATATGGTTGCATAAGTGTGCACACCCTCTTATAACTGGGGATGTAGCTGTGTTCAGAATTAAGCAATCATATTCAAACTCATGTTAAATAGAAGTCAGTAGACATGTGCACAGCCAAAAAAATTCGTTCACTTTAGTTTTCGTTTCATTAGTTTATTATTTTTTTTTCGTTTTTCGGGTCATTCGTTATGATCGCGATTCGTAAATTCATTCATTCGTAAATTCTTAAATGCGTTCATTCGTACATTCGTACATTCGTACATTCGAACATTCGTTCATTCGTACATTCGTTCATTCGTACATTCGTACATTTGTACATTCGTAAATTCGTACATTCGTAAAATCGTACATTTGTAAATTAGAAAATTCGGAAATTTGTAAATTCGAAGTTTGAAAATCCAAAAACCAGAAAATTCAAAAATCTGAAATAGTAACTAACTATTAAATTATAGGTATTGTAATTTCCTTTCAAACTTGACTGTCAGTGAACGTAACAAATACAAATTTAACCGAAGTTACGAATTATCCAAAACGAATGCTGCATCTAAACAAATGGAACGGAACAAATTAATAATCAATAATAATAATAAAACGTTGTTATTATTATTGTTATTTATTATTATTAATTCATTATGCTCCATTCCGTTTTTTCGGATCATTCATAACTTCGGATAAATTTGTATGTGTTACGTTCACTAACAGCCAAATTTAAAAGGAAATTACAATACCTATAAATTAAAAGTTACTAGTAATTACTAATAGTTAAGTTATTATTAGTTAACTATTATTTCAGATTTCCGAATTTTCGAATTTACAAATTTACGAATTCACTAATTTACTAATGCACGAATGCACGAATGTACGAATGTACGAATGCCCGAATTTATGAATGTCCAATTTTATCGAATTTACGAATATTCGAAAAAAATTCGTTAAACGGGTTTGTCGAAATTTGTTAAAAAACGAATTCGGAACGAAACGAATTGCACATGCCTAGAAGTCAGTAGTCAGTACACACCTGCCATCATTTAAATGTGCCTCTGATTAACCCCAAATAAAGTTCAGCTGTTCTAGTAGGTCTTTCCTGGCATTTTCTTAGTCACATTCAACAGCAAAAGCCATGGTCCACAGAGAGCTTACAAAGCATCAGAAGGATCTAATTTTTAAAAGGTATCAGTCAGAAGAAGGGTAGAAAAGAATTTCCAAGGTATTAGGCCATGGAACACAGTGAAGACAGTCATCATCAAGTGGAGAAAATATGGCACAACAGTGACATTACCAAGAACTGGACATCCCTCCAAAATTGATGAAAAGACGAGAAGAAAAGTGGTAAGGGAGGCTGCCAAGAGGCCTACAGCAACATTAAAGGAGCTGCAGGAATATCTGGCAAGTACTGGCTGTGTGGTACATGTGACAACAATCTCCCGTATTCTTCATACGTCTGGGCTATGGGGTAGAGTGGCAAGACGGAAGCCTTTTCTTACAAAGAAAAACATCCAAGCCCGGCTAAATTTTGCAAAAATACATCTGAACAACGTCTGCCAAAAGCATGTGGGGAAATGTGTTATGGTCTGATGAAACCAAGGTTGAACTTTTTGGCCATAATTCCAAAAGATATGTTTGGTGCAAAAACATCACCAAAAGAACATCATACCCACCGTGAAGCATGGTTGTGGCAGAATCATGCTTTGGGGCTCTTTTTCTTCAGCTGAGACAGGGGCCTTAGTCAAGGTGGAGGGAATTATGAACAGTTCCAAATACAAGTCAATATTGGCACAAAACCTTCAGGCTTCTGCTAGAAAGCTGAACATGAAGAGGAACTTCATCTTTCAGCATGACAACGACCCAAAGTATACATCCAAGTCAACAAAGGAATGGCATCACCGGAAGAAGATTAAAGATTTGGAATGGCACAGCCAGAGCCCGGACCTGAATCCGATTGAAAATCGGTTGGGTGATCTGAATGGGGCTGTGCACAGGAGACATCCTCGCAATCTGACAGATTTGGAGTTGTTTTTTATTTTATTTTTTTAAATTAAAGTTTTCACACAAAAATTGTACAGAATACAGGTAGTACAAAAATTATAAAGGTATAGATTCAAAAAGTATATCTTAATAAAGTTATCCTCATAGGGCACAAATAGTAAACATTCAACAGTTCACAGTTTACCTACATCTAGCACTGGATTTTTGTAGAGGATGTATCAAACTGAGAGAGGGAGACCAGTGATAAGAGAGAGGATCTATGGTTGAGAGTACTAATCACAGATTAGCCAGGACAAAAAAATAGCGAAAGAAAATCAAATCAAAAAGGAGCATAAATTCGGATTTAAACAAAATTAACAGTAAAATAAACTTTGGTCTGACTTCTACTTGAGCAGAGAAGAATAGATGATGGTGAGAATTATTCATACCAGAGGAGGAGCTATCCATTCGGTTTAAACCATTCTATCCACATTTTCCATTGCATATCAAACTTTTTACTGTTACCACATATGCTAGCTAGTAAGTTTCGAAGACTTCGGAAGCATTGGGTGCTTTGTCAGATTTCCAGTGTTTTGCTATCAATGTTCTAGCAACCAAGAGAATATGTGTAACCACAACTCGAAAGTTAGGAAGGAAATTTTTGATGCCTATATTTAATATTGCTAAACTTGGATTGGGGGATGTCAGGATTACTGTGATATTTGAGATGGATCTGAATATGCTGTGCCAAAAGCTGGTCAAGTGTTTACAGGTCCAGAACATATGAAAAAGGTTGCCTACTGCACCACATTACCTCCAACACAGTGGGGAGTTGGATTGGCAGAATCCGGACAGCCTGTATGTTGTAAGGTACAACCTTTAGGGCTATTTTTTGTGAAAGTTCCCAATGATTTATGTATTTAGAGGCCTTATAGAGTGTTTTGAATGCACATTGCCATTGCGAAGTAGTGATAGGTTTACCTAAATATGATTCCCATTTTTGGTGCGGTTGGGATTAATGAAGGAGAGTTTTTGCTGAAAGAAATTGTAGAAGAGGGACATTCCTTTAGTTGGCATAGGAGTTTTAGTATAGAATCCCCATATTGTATCTGGGAGATATACATGGTGAGTTTTAATGGATTACAGAAGGTGGGATACTTGGTTGTATTTATAGCAGTCTATGGGAGATTTGGAGTGTTTTTGAAAGAAGAGTGGGTAAATATTGCCAAGTCAAGATGTGCCATGCTAATAGACTCATACCCAAAAAGACTGAGTGCTGTAATAAAATCAAAAGTTGCTTCAACAAAGTATTAGTATAAGGGTGTGCACACCTTTTCAACCATATTATTTTTTTTTCTTATTCTTACTTGACTCCCCCTAAAAGATTTCAGTTTGTTGTACAACTGATTTGTACAGTTTATAGGTCACATTAAAGGTGGTAAAAAGTTCTGAAATGATTTATCTTTGTCTCATTTTTTACCATCACAGACATTTTAACAGGGGTATGTAGACTTTTTAAATCCACTGTATATATATATATATATATATATATATATATATATATATATATATATATATATATATATATATATAGTTAGGTCCATATATATTTGGACACAGGCACAATTTTCATAATTTTGGCTCTGTATGCCACCAGAATAAAATGAAAATGAAAATGAATCAATCCAAATAAATTTGAAGTACAGACATTCAGCTTTGATTCAAGGGGTTGAACATAAATATCAAGTACAAATTTTCCAATTACATTTGAGCCCCATTTTCAGCGGCTCAAATGTAATTGGACAATTTAATATAATCCTACATAAAATGTTAATTTTTTTATATTGTGTTGAAAATCCTTTACTGACAATGACTGCCTGAAGTCTGGAACCCATGGACATTACCAAAGACTGGGTTTTCTCCTTTCTGATGCTCTGCCAAGCTCTAACTGCAGCTGTCTTCAGATGTTCTTTGTTTGTGGGTCTTTCTGTTTTTGGTTTTGCCTTCAGCAAGTGAAATGCATGCTCAATTGGGTTGAGATCAAGTGATTGGCTTCTTTTCCTTCAAAAGCTCCTGGGTTGCTTTTGCAGTGTGTTTTGGATCATTGTCCATCTGTCCTGTGAAGCGCCGTTTAATCAACTTTGCTGCATTTGGCTGAATCTGGGCTGACAGTACATCTCTAAACACTGCAGAATTCATCCGGCTGCTCCTGTCTTCTGTCACATTATCAATAAACACCAATGACCCGGTGCCACTCGAAGCCATGCATGCCCATGCAATCACACTGCCTCCACCATGTTTTACAGATTTAGTTGTGTGCTTGGATCATGGGCTGTTCCAAGCCTTCTCCACACTTTTTTCTTCCTGTCATTCTGATACAGATTATTCTTAGTTTCAGTTGTCCAAAAAATTTGCTCTTGTGAAGTCTTCTCTTGATTGTAGACTTTGACAATGATAGGTGTGGGAGAATTAGCTTGTGGGGATCACCTTTTTCTGGAGGACAGTCAGCAAACGGGCACGTTCTTAAAAATCTGGCGGATGCCAAGTTTATTTGCAGGAGGTTTGCAAAATAAAAACAAACAGGAAATTAAATTCTTGCCGTCTGGCGCTAACTAAACAAATAGTCTCCTCTCTATACAGTACGGGGCTGGTCCCCGTCACCCACAAAAACATGCAGAAAAGCAAACCTTATAGTCCAACACCCAGAGCTCCTCTCACTCAGGTTCCTTCCTGAGTCTCAAAACCAGAGCGACCTGCTGTGTTCTCTTCCTGGATATTTAAAGTCCAGCTGACTGTGGACTCCAGTGGACCCGAACATCTGGACCGGAACCCAGCCTGCCACAGAGGCTGGAAAAAACGGGCCGGATTCTGGTTCAGTCTCTTACAATAGAACGAATGCGAGGTGAAATGTACCTATTATCGTGTATCTCACCTCACATACCGTCACATAGGCCACCTCCTGGAGAGTGTCCTTCACTTGTCTGGATGTTGTGAATGGGTTTTTCTTTACTATAGAGAGGATCCTGCGATCATCCACCACTTGTCTTCCGTGGACGTCCAGGTCTTTTTATGTTGCTGAGCTCACCAGTGCATTCTTTTTTCCTCAGAATGCACCAAACTGTTGATTTGGCCACTCCCAATGTTGCTGCTATCTCTCTGATGGATTTATTTCATTTTTGAAGCCTTACAATGGCCTATTTTACTTGCATTGACAGCTCCTTTGAACACATGATATAGGTTAACAGCAATAGATGTAGGTTAACAGCAATAGATTCCAAATGCAAATACCACACTTAGAATCAACTCCAGACCTTTTACCTGCTTAACTGATGAAGAAATAACGAAGGTGTAGCCCCCAGGTCACATTAAAGGTGGAAAAGGTTCTGAAATGATTTATCTTTGTCACATTTTTTACTATCACAGACATTTTAACAGGAGTATGTAGACTTTTTATATCCACTGTATATATAAATACAGTTAGGTCCATATATATTTGGACACAGGCACAATTTTCATAATTTTGGCTCTGTATGCCACCAGAATAAAATGAAAATGAAAATGAAACCATCCAAATAAATTTGAAGTACAGACTTTCAGCTTTAATTTAAGGGGTTGAACATAAATATCAAGTACAAATTTTAGGAACTGTGACCATTTTTATACACAGCCCCCCCCCCCCCCCCATTTTCAGGGGCTCAAATATAATTGGTAATATAATCCTAAATAAAATGTTAATTTTTTATATTGTTTTGAAAATCCTTTACTGGCAATGACTGCCTGAAGTCTGGAACCCATGGACATTACCAAAGACTGGGTTTCCTCCTTTCTGATGCTCTGCCAAGCTCTAACTGCAGCTGTCTTCAAATGTTCTTTGTTTGTGGGTCTGTCTGTTTTTGTTTTGCCTTCAGCAAGTGAAATGCATGCTCAATTGGGTTGAGATCAGGTGATTGGCTACTTTTCCTTCAAAAGATCCTGGGTTGCTTTTGCAGTGTGTTTTGGATCATTGTCCATCTGTGCTGTAAAGCGCCGTTTAATCAACTTTGCTGCATTTGGCTGAATCTGGGCTGACAGTATATCTCTAAACACTGCAGAATTCATCCAGATGCTCCTGTCTTCTGTTACATTATCAATAAACACCAATGACCCAGTGCCACTGGAAGCCATACATGCCCATGCCATCACACTGCCTCCACCATGTTTTACAGATGAAGTTGTGTGCTTTGGATCATGGGCTGTTCCAAGCCTTCTCCAGACTTTTTTCTTCCTGTCATTCTGATACAGATTATTCTTAGTTTCAGTCGTCCAAAAAATGCTTTTCCAGAACTGATCTGGCTTTTTTAGATTTTTTTGGGCAAAGTTTAATCTGGCTTTTCTATTCTTTGGGCTTATGAATGGTTAGCACCTTGTGCTGAACCCTCTGTATTTGCTCTTGTGAAGTCTTCTCTTGATTGTAGACTTTGACAATGATAGGCCACCTCCTGGAGAGTGTCCTTCACTTGTCTGGATGTTGTGAATGGGTTTTTCTTTACCATAGAGAGGATCCTGCGATCATCCTACCACTTGTCTTCCGTGGACGTCCTGGCCTTTTTATGTTGCTGAGCTCACCAGTGCGTTTTTTTTTCCTCAGAATGTACCAAACTGTTGATTTGGCCACTCCCAATGTTGCTGCTATCTCTGGTGGATTTATTTTGTTTTTGAAGCCTTACAATGGCCTGTTTTACTTGCATTGACAGCTCCTTTGAACACATGATGTAGGTTAACAGCAATAGATGTAGGTTAACAGCAATAGATTCCAAATGCAAATACCACACTTAGAATCAACTCCAGACCTTTTACCTGCTTAATTGATGAAGAAATAACAAAGGTGTAGCCCACACCTGGCCATGAAACAGCTTTTAATTCAATTGTCCAATTACTTTTGGCTCCTTGAAAAAGGGGGGTGGCTATTCTTACCCACCAATTAAACCCGAGAGTATATATATCATCTACTACCCCAGCTATGTTCACAGTCCAATCACACAGCAGTCCCTTTCAGACTACCTTTTATGTGTGTGTCAGCAATAACTGTAGTTACTTTTTAGCTGCTGTGCCCCAAACCCCCTTCATTCTGTTTTTATTGTTGTTGGTATGTTATTTTTTTTTGTTTTTTTTAACTCATGTTTATTCTTATCGCTTTCATTTCAGCTAGGTTCAAAAAATATATTGAGGTTTCTTGTTTCAGGCTATATTTTTTGGGGGAAATATATTATAATATGTGCCTTGCCAGGTGGTAACAGTGCAATTACCCCCTCCACCTCATGTAACACCAATTTCCTCAGAAAAGTGGGACTTTAAATGGATAACAAACAGAGAGAGTGTAGAAAAATAATTGGATTTTTATTACATGAATAGACAACTCATGGTGAGAAACACAATACAAAGTACAAAGCATTGGATGAAAGCAGGACACATACATGAAAAACACAAAATTAAAAGACCAACTATGAACCAAAGCCCAGAAGCTGTCAGGACGACAGAACATCCAACGCGTTTCGAAAACACAAATGGTTTTTATCTTCTTCAGGGACTAAACCGAGCTAATTATTTTCAAAGTTGTAAGTTGGATCGCTGCTAGGAGCGTTTCACCAACACAAATGCGATAATTCAGTTAGGAAAAAAAGGGGATCAGGGGAGGATATCCAACCATCCCAAGCACCCATAGATCAGACTGCCACGCACCCAACAGGGGGGAATGTTTGCCCAAAGGATATGCTGCAGTGAGTGGGGAAAAATTTAAATCGCCAGGACTGTCTGAAAATTAATTCAGAAGTTTGACCACTTGTGTGCCCAAACAGATCCAAGAGAAATCAGCCGGATAAGGCATGATCTGACTGTCCATGTCCTAATTGTGTCTAATAGTTGGACGGGACACAGTGGAGGAAATGGTATCACCTACACTGAAGGACCTGTAATGATCTTATGATCTGAGATTTATTTGGCATGGCTCTTATTGTCAGTCAGACGACCTTATGGGCCTCAATCCAGCCAGCAGTCCCCCCCCCCCAGGGCTCCCCAGAACACATGCAACATCCTAAGCTAAATGCTGCCATGCTGTGTTGCAGCTTGTGTGCCTGGGGGACAGGAGTCACACTGGGTCAGAGCTCAGGGTTCTCTGCTGCAGGCAATTTGTGGCACAAGCCATGCCCAAAACCCCTAGGACCCAGACCACCAGATCCCTGATACAAGAGTAAAACAACTGATCAACTGCCACTTGAAAGGGGTCTAAAATCCTGCACTTTGAGGAGATGCTGCATAAGAGCTTTTTTGCCAAATTTCCTTATGGTGGCAGGATCCCCTCTGATCACCAGTGTGCCTCAGGTCCTTTGATCAGTGAAATGGGGAGCAGCAGTCGTGGTGGCTGCTCCAGTGCCGCTTTTTTTAAACCACAGCAGCCAGGCAAGGCTTCAGGTGGCACTCACAGGCACCTCCTGACCACATCAGGTCAAGGGCTGATGTGGACACTCTCAAATGTTACAACCTCATGGATTATTGGTTGTCTAGGTCGGACCAGTAGTCATAGCTTGTATAGTGTGTACTGGAGATTCTGGCTAGCCCTGCAGCCAGTGTGCAGTCTAAAAAGGCCTTCAGTGCAGCAGGAATATTTGTTACAGAAAGTCAAATTCACAAACGAGTGGCCACTGCCCCCACCTTTACCTGGTCTTTGCAGCAAGGAGCCCTGGAAGGGTGACGTATGCCAAACAAAACCAAATAAATTTCCAATCTCAACTTACCAACCATCCTGCAACCAACCAAATTATCCTGTCTAACAGTATGCATTAAAAACAGGGGTTTAGTCAGCACACATTTGCAAATTCACCTGCCAGTGAAGTACAGTTCACTAGTTGCAGCCTGCATGTTGTGGCCAATGGTGGGGCTGTGATGCAGTTCTTGCAGCTGGCATATGACTTTTTATCAACACGTGTATGTGATACTAGCCTGTCCTGCTTCAGGTGTTCTGTGCTACAGGAGGCATGGTGGTGGTGGGAATTATTGTTCTTTTTCAACATTTGTTCACTTTGCAAGGGAAGTTGCACTTCAGAAGGGAATTCTCGAGAGCTCAGTGAAGGTTGTGAAATTTCATTCCTTCCAAAGTATACCTAATCGCATGCAAGGAAATAGATGATAGGGAAAATTCTCTTGCAAGTGAACAATCTTTTCCCCCTTAGTAAATCAATCCCCGTGTTTTTGGAATCCTATATTTATACTGAATCTATTAAAGAGGTGTTCCAGCCTGGGGAAAAAAATTAAAAGTCAGCAACTACAAATACTGTAGCTGCTGACTTTTAATATATGGACACTTACCTGTCCAGGGAGGCCGCGATGTCGGCACCCCAACCGATCTCTGGATCGTCTGTCGGGTGCTGCCACCACCATCTCCACTAAGGGAAACCGTCAGTGAAGCCTTTCGGCTGCACAGACGGTCCCCTACAGCGCATGCGCGAAGCGCGCTGTGCTTTCTAGTCGGCCTGGCGGTGGGAGAAGGAGGGGGGGGGCTGAACTTCTGAGGGATGGTGCTGTGGCCCCGTCTTTGGAAGTGGGGAATGGGGACCTGTCAAAAGCAGGTCCTTGTTACCCCCCCGGTGCAAAATGTGGCACGGGGAGGAAGCAAATAAGTTCCACTTTTGGGTGGAACTCTGCTTTAATTGTAGATATCAATTTTTAATTGTCTCTACCTACAAAATGCAGACTACATAGGCACTTTCATGAGTATAGTATATTACATATTCTATTCTACAATCTAAATAATCAGTAATTGTCTGAATTCCAGCACTAGAGGTCACTTTTGATGTACCAGACTTTATACTTTGGGAAAATAAACATTTGGTTTGCATATATCTACTGCTACCTTTAATTCATTTTGACAATTCAGACTCTCTATCCTTACCAACTTTTTTCTTTGCAATATAATTGCTGCAGCCCATCTAAACAAAAGGTAGAGTGTGCTTGGAATATTATTTTTAAGAAAAGGGTCTTAAAGTAACAAATTTAAATACTTTCTAAATATCTAATAATATGCTGTGCGTTATTGTGAGTTATATGTGGTAATAAATATATGTAGCAATAACTCACGGTAGAGCTGCTGGTTTAAAGCGGGCTGTTACCGTCACCTGTGTAACCTCAATTTCACTGGAACTGGGTCTAGGGTCCTGTTGAGCTTAATACCAAACAGTGTAAGCACCAGACACTTGAGTATCATTTCCAATGCTTTAATAAAGAGTAATGCCGCGTACACACGGTCGGACTTTTCGTCTACAAAAGTCCGACGGACGCCGACGGACTAAAGCCGGCTGACAATCCGTTTGTGTGTGGGCTTCCCCGGACTTTCAGCGGACTTTTCCAGCCGCAAATCTGACGGACTTTAGATTTGAAACATGCTTCAAATCTTTACGTCGTAACTACGCCGGACCCAGAAATCTGCTCGTCTGTATGCTAGTCCGACAGACAAAAACCCACGCTAGGGCAGCTATTGGCTACTGGCTATCAACTTCCTTATTTTAGTCCGGTGTACATCATCACGTACGAATCCGTCTGACTTTTGTGTGATCGTATGTAGGCAAGTCCGTTCGTTAGAAAGTCTGCCACAAGTCCGCCAAAAGTCCGCCAAAAGTCCACCAAATGTCCGTCGAAAGTCTGTCGAACGGGCTGTCGGACTTCTGTAGCCGAAAAGTCCGACCGTGTGTATGCGGCATAACTGAAGGAAGTAGCAGGAAAGAGGTAGAAGAAGAGTTGCAGGGAAGTTCAAATACCTTTTCTTGATGTAGTATTAAGAATTGGAATCTTGTAGATGAATGTACTTTCCTTTTAGAGTTGAATCTTTGCCCGCCCGGATAGGTTTCTCTCACTAACCTAGCAGCCGGTACGCAGCACGAACAAAAGTCTCTGCCACAGACTTGAATGAAATAGAAACCCGTACGATTCTCTGCCACAGGATGTAATGGTTTACGATGGATAGCAAACACAGCACTAGAACCTTTAAGCCAACCCAGCAGTACTATGTGGTAGGTTAACTTTAGGATGCGTCCTCCAACTGAGTCGCCAGGCCCCTCTCCAGACCAGCACTCTGCATGATCCTTCCATGACGGGTCCTCCCCTGGGATCTTCTCAGTTGTCCAGCTTCTTCCCGTAGGACAGACAGCACAGGACCATTCCCTTGCCGCTGTGGTAGGCCCCAGACAGGCTTCTGGGCCCACCCACACGCTGCAGCAACGTAGTCCTCCCGCTCGGAGGACCACGCGGTAGTACTCCTAACACATACCTGACGGCCAGGAGGGCCAGCAGGTGGAACGAAAGACCTCTAAAACATGGCGTCTGTCCTATAAATACCCTCTCCCAGAATGCAACTCGGAGGACCACCTCCACCAAGTTATCTCCGGGACAGAGGAGCACGCATATGCTTTAACATGTTGCCTTTCCAACACCGACCCATGGCGAGAACGACACCCACAGGCACAATGTGAAACTTCATGCAACACAGCCAAACTGGAACATAGGCTAAATCTGACTATGTATGAAACAGCCCACTAAATTTACCTATAAACGGTAGATTGAAAATCTACCAGCGCTACATATATATTTTTAGCCCATTTTTAGCTTTATTTTCAACTTTACGCTGGTTCCGGCCGACTTCCTGGTGGCCACAGGGCTGCATAACTTGCCATTCCACTGATGCCTGGATAATGGTCCTGGAGAGCTACCACTTCCATCACAAAGATGAGCTTGACATTCATTTACTACTTCAAGTTCTGAGTGTTACATTTACTTTGCGATTAAAACTTTGCTTAACCACTTCCCGCCCAGCCCATAGCAGATGGCAGCCGGGCGGTGGTTCAGTTATCCTGACTGGGCATCATATGATGTCAGTCTGACACACTGCTCCACCGATCTTGGTAAAGAGCCTCCGGCGGAGGCTCTTTACCACGTGATCAGCTGTGTCCAATCACGGCTGATCACGATGTCAATAGGAAGAGCCGTTGATCGGCTTTTCCTCACCCGCGTCTGACAGACGCGAGTAGAGGAGAGCTGATCGGTGGCTCTCCTGACAGGGGGGGTCTGCGCTAATTGTTTATCAGCGCAGCCCCCCTCAGATGACCACACTGGACCACCAGGGATCGCCACTAGGACCACCAGGGAAGGGGGCAACATGTGGATGGCCAGGTATGTACCCCATGGCCTTCCACATGTGCCCAATGTGCCCAGTCAGTGCCCAATCTGTGCCAATCAGTACCCACAAATGGGCACTGATTGGTACCATTATATTGCAGTGATGCCCAGCAATGCCACCCTTAGGGGCATCAGTGCCACCCATCAGTGTCCATCGGTGCCACCTGTCAGTGCCCATTCATGCCAATCAGTGCCCACCTATCAGTGCCTATCAGTGTCCATCCGTGCCACCTATCAGTGCCACCCATAAGTACCCATCAGTGCCACCCATAAGTATCCATCAATGCCACCTATGAGTGCCCATCAATGCTGCATATGAGTGCCCATCGGTGCCACCTATGAGTGCCCATCAGTGCCGCATACCAGTGCCACATTTCAGTGCCCATCAGTGCCACCTATCAGTGCCCATCAGTGCCGCCTACCTGTGCCCATCATCGGTGCCCGTCAGTGCCACCTCATCAGTGTCACCTCATTGGTGCCACCTCATCGGTGCCCATTAGTGCCGCCGTATCAGTGCCCATCAGTGCAGCCATATCAGTGCCCGTCATTGAAGAAGAAAACTTACTTATTTACAAAAAATTTTAACAGAAACAAAGAAAAACTTGTTTTTTTTTCAAAATTTTCGGTCTTTTTTTATTTGTTGCGCAAAAAATAAAAACCGCAGAGGTGATCAAATACCACCAAAAGCAAGTTCGATTTGTGGGAACAAGATGATAAAAACAGTGTTTGAGTACAGTGTAGCATGACTGCGCAATTGTCATTCAAAATGCGACAGCGCTGAAAGCTGAAAATTGGCCTGGGCGGGAAGGTGTCTAAGTGCCGGGTATTGAAGTGGTTAAATACTACACTGAGGTGGCGCTTCCTGTGTTTTCTCTTCCTCCTTGTTTGTTCACAGAGCTGGCTTTCTCTGAGCTGCCGCCATTCATTTTAAAGAACTGATCCTTTAAAGGACTAATGGACTTTTATTGCTATTTTACTATTGGTTCATTGCTATATGCTTAAAGTTACTCCATTTCTGCGCTTACAGTTTCTTTTCTTAGGTTTAGATATGAATGGCTGTGTGTTGAGTTATGTTGAGGGGGACAGCAAATTTACACTGTTATACAAGCTGTACACTCACTACTTTACATTGTAGCATAGTGTCATTTCTTCAGTGTTGTCACATGAAAAGATGTAATAAAATATTTACAAAAATGTCAGGGGTGTACTCACTTTTGTAAGATGCTGTATGTTGAGCTAGGAATGTACTGTAGATGTGAAGACTTGAAACATTACTGAAAAATTGATTTTAATCAACATGTATTTTATTTTTCAAACGAATCCACCCTGTAGGATTACAAGGTAAGAAAATAGATTTAAAGATTTTCGGTTAATGTGTAGAGCTCCTTTTTTACATTTGCCTGGAGCTTTTTAAGACCAATTGGTTATGTCAATTAAAGTTTATTGTACCGTGTCAGAAACAACTAGGATAGAAATACAGATACATTTGCTTCTACTGAGCCCATAACTTCGTTATGAGGTGGAAACTCATTTCATTAGTGATGTGCTGAGATAGATCCCAGACAGGGGAATTAGTTTATAGATCCTGGTGCCCCACACATGTTCAGCCTCCCAGGCCAGTACCACAGTTTTATAAGGTGCATCATGAAGAATTATTGACTTTATGATGTATTTAGCACCCTGGAAAGTTGAAAAGGCCCTTTTCTGCATTAAATCACCTTTGTCACAAAAACTTTCATCCACAGTCTACAATGGGCAATATATATTTTGGAGATAACATCAGAATTTACCTTCTGTATTAAACTACACTTGCCACCTGGAGGCTGCCACTGTTTACCTCCTTCTTCATTTTTTCCTCCCTTACTTTAGATTTTTGCACAATGTATGAACAAAGTTAGACAGTAATGCCCCGTACACACTGATCGGACTGCTGACAACAAAATCCATGGATTTTTTCTGACGGATGTTGGCTCAAACTTGTCTTGCATACACACGGTCACACAAAGTTGTCGGAAAATCCGATCGTTCTGAACGCGGTGACGTAAAACACGTACGTCGGAACTATAAACGGGCAGTAGCCAATAGCTTTCGTCTCTTAATTTATTCTGAGCATGTGTGGCACTTTGTGCGTCGGATTTGTGTACACACGATCGGAATTTCGGACAACGGATTTTGTTGTCGGAAAATTTTATAGCAAGCTCTCAAACTTTGTGTGTCGGAAATTCCTATGGAAATTGTTTGATGGAGCCTACACACGGTCGGAATTTCCGACAACAAGGTCCTATCACACATTTTCCATCGGAAAATCCGACCGTGTGTACAGGGCATAAGGCTGCTTTCACACTGGGGCAGGTGGGCATTGACGGTAAAACGCTGCTAGTATTAGCTGCGCTTTACTGTCATTTTAGTGGCGCTATTCAGGGCGCTTTTAACCCCCACTAGCGGCTGAATAAAGGGTTAAATGCGCCCGTGTAGCGCCAAAGCGCTTTGCAGACGATTCGGCAGCGGTGCCCATTCATTTCAATGGGCAGGAGCGGTGGAGGAGCGATGTACACACCGCTCCTTCACCGCCCCAAAGATGCTGCTTGCAGGACTTTTTTTAATGTCCTCCCAGCGCACTGCTCCAGTGTGAAAGCACTCTGGCTTTCACACTGGGACTGCAGGGGATGCGTTTTTCAGGCGCTTTATAGGAGCTATTTTTAGCCCAAAAGTGCCTAAAAAATGCCTTAGTGTAAAAGGGGTCTAAGTGTAAAACTAGAAGAACCGTAAACATCCTGACCAATACCTTCAAGGGTACATTAATCAGAATAATATACACAGAATGAGCAATAAACGTCAACGTTTTCTTTTCACTTAATGCCTATATGGTATCATTATATGCCACATGTAAATGATAAGAAAAAAAAAATTAAACCCAGGGAGGTTTTAGTTGACAGAACTGTGACCTGGCCCAATCTGGGAGAAAATCTATTTCCAAAGTTATTGTATAATTGAGCGCAAAAGCAAGACAAATATCTTATGTTTTGAGACCCCTGGGTGGAGAGGTTGGAGAAAGTGGTCTAGTCCAGACAGATGGACCTTGTTCCAAACAAGAATTTAATGAGTGTCCCAGAAATATCTAAAGTAAATAAGGAAGGAAAAAGAAGAAAGTGTAACAAAGAAAAAAGGGTTAGGAGGTGGTAGTGAGAATTGTGTAGGTATTCTGCAGGTGGATCTGCAAGTTATCGCTCACATAAGAGCTAATAATCACTTTACAGCATTTCCATAGCTGAAGCTCCAAGTGTTGAAGCTCTGTCCGTTCAGAACGGATTGCCAGCTGTGCATAGGAAAGAAACAGAAACCACCCAGGTAAGTGTAAACTATTTATTTTTCTGGTTGTGTCACTTTATTCCTGCTAGGGTATTATGTTTTACCACTTGCTTACTGGGCACTTAAACCCCCCTCCTGCCCAGACCAATTTTTAGCTTTCAGCGCTGTCACACTTTGAATGACAATTGCGCGGTCATGCTACACTGTACTCAAATTAAATTTTTATCATTTTTTTCACACAAATGGAGCTTTTTTTTTATCACCACTTGGGTTTTTATTTTTTGCTAAACAAACAAAAAAAGACAGAAATTAAAAAAAAATCATGTTTCATAGTTTGCTATAAAATTTTGCAAACGGGTCATTTTTCCTCCTTCATTGATATTCAGTGATGAGGCTGCACTGATGGGCACCAATGGGTGCACTGATCAGAACTGATGGGCTGCACTGGTGGGCACTGATGGGCTGCACTGACAGGCACAGATAAGGTGACACCAATAGGCACAGATAGGGCGACACTGATAGGCACTGATAAGACGGCACTGATGGGCACTGATAAGACGGCACTGATGGGCCCTGATGGGTGGCACTGATGGATGCCACTGATAGGCACTGATAGGTGGCACTGATGGGCACTGTTAGGTGGCACTGATGGACACTGGTAGGTGGTATTGATAGGCAGCACTGGTGATGAGGCACTGATTGGCGACATTTATAGGTGGCACTGTGGGCACTGATAGGTGACACTGTGGGCACTGATAGGTGACACCGTGGGCACTGATGGGTGGTACTGTGGGCACTGGTAAGCGGCACTGTTGTGCAATGGTAGGTGGCACAGGTGGGCACAGAAGCCTCTGCAGAGGCTCTCCACGATCGGGACTGATGTCCCTCACAGCCGCCGGTGATTGGCAAAAGCATGCACCTGACCAATCACAGCGCGCTCTGCAGAGAGTGCCATAATTGGCCAAAGGCAGGGTGCCTTTGGCCAATCATGGCTCAGGGGGACTAAGTACAAGCCCCACATTATATAAGGCAGCTTACATAGCAGCCGTGTATAGTGTGTGACTGTGGACGGAGATACATTGAGATAGATTAGGCAGGAAGATTAGTTAGTTAGTTGCAGTGTATTTGATATATATAAAGTCAGTCTAGTATATATATATATATATATATATATATATATATATATATATATATATATATATATATATATATATATATATATATATATATATATATATATATATATATATACAACTTCGAAGATTTTTTTTATTGTGAAGCAAACAACAAATAGGACAAAATAATAGAAAAAGTCAAAGTGCATAACTATTCACCCCCCTAAAGTCAATACTTTGTAGAGCCACCTTTTGCGGGTATAACAGCTCCAAGTCAAGATGGATGGTTTGCACTTGTCAACAGCAATCTTTAAGTCTGACCACAGATTTGCTATTGGATTGAGGTCTGGGCTTTGACTAGGCCATTCCAGCACATTTACATGTTTCCTCTTAAACCACTCAAGTGTTGCTTTAGCGGTGTGTTTGGGGGCATTGTCCTGCTGGAAGGTGAACCTCCGTCCTAGCCTCAAATGACACACAGAGTGGTACAGGTTTTGCTCAAGAATATCCCTGTATTTAGCACCATCTTTCCCTCAACCCTGTCCAGTTTCCCAGTCCCGACTGCTGAAAAACATCACCACAGCATGATGCTGCCACCACCATGTTTCACGGTGGGGATGGTGTTCTTTGGGTGATGTGATGTGTTGGGTTTGCGCCAGACATAGCGTTTTCTTTGATGGCCAAAAAGTTCACTTTTAGTCTCATCAGACCAGAGCACCTTCCTCCATATATTTTGGGAGTTTCCCACTTGCCTTTTTGCAAACTCAAAACGTGAATTTATTTTTTTTTTGCTTTCTTCTTGCCACTCTGCCATAAAGCCCAACTCTATGGAGCGTACAGCTTATTGTCCTATGTACAGATACTCCAGTCTCTGCTGTGGAAATCTGCAGGTCCTCCAGGGTTACCTTAGGTCTGTGTGCCGCCTCTCTGATTAATGCCCTCCTTGCCCGGTCCATGAGTTTTGGTGTGCGGCCATCTCTTGGCAGGTTTGCTGTTGTGCCATGTTCTTTCCATTTGGTTATGATAGATTTGATGGTGCTCCTAGGGATCATCAAAGATTTAGATATTTTTTTATAACCCTGACTTGTACTTCTCAACAACATTGTCCTTTACTTGTTTGGAGAGTTCCTTGGTCTTCATGGCAGTGTTTGGTTAGTGGTGCCTCTTGCTTAGGTGTTGCAGCCTTTGGGGCCTTTCAAAAAGATGTGTATATGTAATGACAGATTATGTGACACTTAGATTGCACACAGGTGGACATCATTTCACGAACTATGTGACTTCTGAAGGTAATTGGTTGCACCAGAGCTTTTTATAGGCTTTGTCACAGAGGGGGTGAATACATACGCACATGCCAATTATCATTTTTTTATTTTTTAAAAATAGTTTTGAAAAATAGTTTTATGCATATATTTTTCTAATTTTACTTCACCAACTTAGACTATTGTGTTCTGATCCACCACATATAATTCAGATTAAAAAAAACATTGAACTAAAGGCTGTAATGTAACAAAATAGATAAAAAACCAAGGGGGGCGAATAATTTTGCAAGGCACTATATATACAGTATATATTTATATATATATATATATATATATATATATATATATATATATATATATATATATATACACACATATACATACAAATACATACACACATACTGTATACTCTGCATTCAGTGTAGTGTATACATACAGTTCATTAGGTGGTGTACATTATATAATACCCTTTAGATGGTGTATTCATACACATATATATATATATATATATATATATATATATATATACTGTATATACACAGTCAGGTCCATAAATATTGGGACATCGACACAATTCTAATCTTTTTGGCTCTATACACCACCACAATGTATTTGAAATGAAACAAACAAGATGTGCTTTAACTGCTGACTTTCAGCTTTAATTTGAGGGTATTTACATCCAAATCAGGTGAACGGTGTAGGAATTACAACAGTTTGTATATGTGCCTCACACTTTTTAAGGGACCAAAAGTAGTGGGACAATTGGCTGCTCAGCTGTCCCATGGCGAGGTGCGTGTTATTCCCTCATTATCCCATTTACAAGGAGCAAATAAAAGGTCCAGAGTTCAAGTGAGCTATTTGCATTTGGAACAGTTTCTAATACACTTCAGGCGGTGTACATAGTATGTTATACAGTGTGTACAGTTTCTAATACACTTCAGGGGGTGTACACAGTATATAATACAGTGCAGCCAGTGTACCATTTCTAATATAGTGCAGGCAGTGTACACAGTATATAATACAGTGTAGTATGCTGTGAAAAGAAAAAATCCCCATCATGTCCGGAAGGCCACCAAGGAGAGGCAGATGCTCACGGGCCACTAAAAGAGGGCAAGCAGTCTCTGTGTCCACAGTCAACAGTGGTGAACATGGTGCATCCTCTGCAGGTGGCCATGGGGCACTTTTGTCCTTTTTTTCTGCTGCTACCCATGTTATTGAGCCACAACACGCAGAAGAGTTGGTGGAGTGGATAACAAAGCCGTCCTCATCCTCTGTCACACAGGCTCATTAGTAGTTTGCCTTCCAACGCAGCTGCCAAAGCAACCTATTCCACCAGCTCGTTGTCCACAGTTACTCCTTTCGTAGCCCCACCATCATGCACGGTGGAGTCCCCAGAATTATTCGACCACAGTGTCGGTTACATGCTGCTGGAGGATGCACAGCAATTTGAAGGCTCCGATGCTGGTTCCTGGGTGGAGGAAGTAAGTAACGTGAGCCTAGAGAGAGGGGTTGCCACAGAAGGACAAGAAACCGGCATTCATGTTCCCAAAGTTGCAGCATACTGCCAAGTTTACTCCAGTGACGAGGAGGGAGGGGATGATGAGGTCACTGACCATGCTTGGGTGTCTGAGAGAAGAGAGGAGGAAAGTGAGGAGGAGGCACAACTCCAATGAGACAGGATGTCCTCCAGGGGTCAGCTTAAGGGCAGCCACCTTATTGAATCACAACCCAGAGCTCCGCAGGTGCAGGGCGCTGCTGACTCCCCGCTGACTCTTAAAAGTTCCTTGGTGTGGGCCTTTTTTGACACGTGTGTAGCAGATCGCACCATTCTGTTTGCAACCTATGTCTGAAGCGGATCAATCGTGGCCAGAACAGCAGCCGCTTGGGCACCACATGCTTGACCAGACACATGACGACCTGCCATGCAGTCCGTTGGCAGCAGCACCTGAAAGACCCACATCATAGAAAAAAGGCAGACTTCTCCTTGCTCCTCATCTGGGATCTCAAACCCTACTATACCCCCAGTGAGAAGAATGAAGGTATAGCAATAGGTGTCACAAATACTTGCAGCCAATCTGCTAGCAGTACACCACCAGTTGATTTCAGCAGGCAGATTTCCCTATCCCAGATGCTAAACCGTAAAAAGAAATTCGATCCCAGCCATCCACATGCTCGGCGTCTAAATGCTAGCTTGGCCAAATTGCTAGCACTGCAACTGCTGCTTATATACTACAGTTCACAATGGAATTCGCACTTCTCCAATTTACAATAGAGATTGTTATCTCTTAGTTTCTGAAGCACACAACAGACGTCTGTGTGGTGGCTCTCTAGGGACTTGGAGCGCTTGTTAAGAGAGAGTCTGTCTCTGGAGTCAATGAGGATGGCAAACGTGATCAACTTCTCCAGCTCAGTGGGTATATCTCGGGCTGCTATCTCATCCTTGATGGTATCCGAGAGACCATGAGAAAAAGCAGCCACGAGGGCCTCATTGTTCCAAGCAACCTCTGCTGCCAGAGTATGGAATTCAATGGCGTAATCATCAACAGTTCTTGTACTCTGTTTGATGGACGTGAGGCACTTGGCAGCAGAAGCGGAGCGTGCGGGATCCTCAAATACCCTTTTAAAGGAAGCCACAAATTGAGGGTAACTCAAGACAACAGGTTTTTGCGTCTCCCATAGAGGGTTTTCCCAGGCCAAGGCTCTCTCAGAAAACAAAGTTATCACGAAACCTACTTTGCTTCTGTCCGTGGGCAACACCTGGGGCATCAGCCCGAAGTATATTTCAAACTGGTTGAGAAACCCTCTGCATTGGACTGGATCGCCCCAAACCGCTGGGGAAGCAGAGCGGAACCAGACATACCTCTTATAGAGGCAATGCTCGAGGCGGGTGCCTGCACAGAGACTGGTGCAGCAGCAGGGACTGCCTGCAACAGAGGTTGTACCGGAGCAGCCACAGTGGGAGATTCCAGGTGAGCCGTGTAACGACATGGCAAACTGATCAATGCGGTGATCCTGCTCATCCAATCTGGAAAAAATATTACCAACAAGTGGATTGACTGCATCTTCTGAATTCATGGCCTTCGCCTACTGTCAGAAACCATGAATCAGACTGAGACAGAAGTACAGTTAAATCTCACTTGTTTAACCACTTCTCTACCGCACATAGTGATATGACTGCAGCAGGAACTCTTTGTCCCTCCGGGCCGCCGTCATGTGACGTCTTTTACTTTCTGAGCCTCTAGGGGGTGCACACGCCGCCGCGTCACTAGGCACCCAAAGCGCGTGAACACAGCAGGATGGTGGATCTGTGTGTGTAAACACACAGATCCACGTCCTGTCAGAGGAGAGGAGACCGATGGTGTGTTCCCAGTACAGAGGAACACCGATCGGTCTCCTTCCCTTGTGAGTCCCCTCCCCCTACAGTTAGAATCACTCTCTAGGATACACATTTAACCCCTTCCTTGCCCCCTAGTATTAACCCCTTCCCTGCCAGTCACATTTACACAGTAATCAGTGCATTTTTATCGCTCTGATCGCTGTATAAATGTGAATAGTCCCAAAATAGTGTCAAAAGTGTGTCAGAAGTATCTGCGCAATATCGCAGTCATGATAAAAATGGCAGATCACCGCCATTACTGGTAAAAAAAAAAAACAACAATAAAAATGCCATAAATGTATCCCCTATTTTGTGTCAAAAGTGTCTGATGTGTTCGCCATAATGTCGCAGTCACAATAAAAATCGCAGATCGCCGCCATTACTAATAAAAAAAAAAATAATAATAAAAAACTCCATAAATCTATCCCCTATTTTGTAGACGCTATAACTTTTGCGCAAACCAATAAATATACACTTATTGTGATTTTTTTTACCAAAAATATGTCAAAGAATACATATGGGCTTAAAAAATTTGTTTGTTTTTTAATGGGATATTTATTATAGCAAAAAGTAAAAAATATTGTGTTTTTTTCAAAATTGTCGCTCTTTTTTTTGTTTATAGCGCAAAAAATAAAAACCTCAGAGGTGATCAAATGCCAGAAAGCTCTATTTGTGGGGAAAGAAATTATCAAAATTTCATATGGGTACAGTGTTGCATGACCGCGCTATTGTCATTAAAAGTGAAATGCCGCGCACAGACGATCGGAATTTCCGACAACAAATGTTCGATATGAGCTTGTTGTCGGAAATTCCGACCATGGGTAGGCTTCATTGAACATTTTTTGTTAGAAGTTCTGACAAACAAAATTTGAGAGCTGGTTCTCAAATTTTCCGACAACAAAATCCGTTGTCGTAAATTCCGTGTGTACACAATTCCGACACACAAAATTCCATGCATGCTCGGAATCAAGCAGAAGAGCCGCACTGGCTATTGAACTTTTTTTTCTCGGCTCGTCGTATGTGTTGTACGTCACCACGTTCTTGACATTCTGCATTTCTGACAACATTTGTATGACCGTGTGTATGCAAGATAAGTTTGAGCCAACATCCGTCAGAAATAAATCCAGGATTTTGTTGTCGGAATGTCCGATCATCTGTACGTGGCATAACAGCGCTGAAAGCTGAAAATTGGTCTGGGCAGGAAGGGGGTGAAAATGCCCTGTATTGAAGTGGTTAATAATAATAAAAAAAAGGTAAACAGAGTAAAGGTTGTCAAAACATAGCCAGAGTTCAGGAACCAGAACGGATAGTCAAACAAGCCAAAACATCAGGGAGCCAGAGATGAGCGTAGTAGAACAGCAAGCAGGATCTGGAGCCAGAAGGAATGTCAGCCAAGCAAGTCTTTAACAGGAACACAGGAGAGCATCTCTAGACATGTGACCAAGGCGAAGGCAGAGATCATCTGGGCTGGACGGCTTAAGTAGGCAGGACTGACGAGCAGGATATCATCAACAGGTGAGACATAGGAGCTGGCAATTAGCCGACAGCTGAGCGGCCAGCTCAGAGACGGAAGGGCTGAGCCCAGCCCTGACAGTAACGGATCAAAGAGTGTGCCTGTCCACAGACTACATTCATAGTCTCACATTTATAAAAATGAATCAGTCCTGGATCAGCAGCTATCAAGCACCTGATGCTGATGTAACTGATTGAATTTGCTATTGATCTGGAATCCCTTGGAGACTGCCTATGATGTCTATCCTATTCCTCCTCAATCATGATTATGCTAGCTTCCAACAATATTTTTGGTTTAGGGCACCACCACCACCCAAGGCCCAATTTCTCAGCCCCTGCTTAACAGGGGCATGTAATTACAATTACAATTTTTTAAATAATATTTAACAGCAGGGACCGTTCCTGTGCCCAACAAGAGTAACTGTGAGGGGTTACTGTGTTCTGCCACCACCAACACCTAAGGCCCAATTTTTCAGCAGAGTATATATTGCAGTCCTTATTGTATATATATTGCAGTTCAGAGTATATAGTGCAGTCAGTGTAGTATATACAATACAGTGCAGGGTATATAGTACAATGTACAATATATAATATAGTGTATTGAGGTGGTTAAGGGGAGCCCTATAACAGAATTAAGAAAAAAACGGCATGGGTTCCCCCGCCCAGGCTCTTTGGGTCTTGGATTTTGGGGGGGACCCCTATGCCATTTTAAAAAAATGCCATGGAGTTCCCCTTAATATCCATACCAGACCCGAAGGGCCTGGTATGGACTGGGGGGGGACCCATGCTGTTATTTTCAATGATTTTTTATGTATATTGCCGGGATCTGGCAATACATTACAGCCGTGAGAAATTTTACATGACATTTTTTTCCTTTAGAAATGTCATTTTGCTGCGGTACTGTTCTAAACATGGGGAAAATGCGCTACTTTACAGGCTGACTAAGGGGACCCCCCAGTCACGATATGTAAAGAAATATTTAATTTTTGTTGTTTCACTTTAAGCATTCTTAAAATCACTGCTCCTGAAAAAAAACGTCAGTTTTAAAACTTTTTTTTGCATTGATACATGTCCTCTGGGACAGGACCCAGGTCCCCAAACACTTTTTATGGCAATAACTTGCATATGAGCCTTTAAAATGAGCACTTTTGATTTTTCATGTTCGTGTCCCATAGACTTTAATGGTGTTCGCACAAATTTTTTGTATGTTCACAAGTTCTGGTATGAACCGAACCGTGGGGTGTTTGGCTCATCCCTACTGTGTAGCAAATCATCCTTGATTTCACAGTAGAAGTACTAAAGTTGCTCAGTTCTCTCAGCAGCTCAGCTCACCCGATTTGATGATGTTTGAAAAGGGGCGGGCCTGGAAACGGGTATGCCTACCCACTGCTATCCCTTGCAAAAGTCTACACAGGACTGCACAGTGTGTGTGAGGATACATCACAGCCGTGGCTTGAGGATTGGCTTCTCTTGCAGTTTTCACCCCTGACTTTCAGCCTTCTATCCAAAAGGTCATCGAGATCTCGGCCATCCCTGCTGTCCAGCGCTTTTTTGCCCATCATCTGTGGGCTTCTACATCCATCTTTGCCTTGAACCAGGCTCCTCAATGCCGGGCTAATCACATCCCACACTGGCCGTCAGGCGGCTTGCCAGCATGCATCCTGCTTTCGGCTCACCACCAACGAGCCCGCTGTCTCCCCCTGATCTGTGCTGTTACAGTCTGTGGATTCCACCTCACCTCCTCCACTGTCTTCAAAGACATCCATGTAAGTTTTAGCTAACGCTTAATAAACTTTTAGAATTATTGGTCCAGCTCCTTGTTCACTTGTTTGCAGCTCTGCTCACCCTGTTGCACTATCCCAGCATTTCTGCTCTGCATTTCAAATTGGAAGGTTGCAGAGTTACTGCTAGGAAGGGTATGATTATCTGTGGATGTGTTTATTTATAACTGGCAATATATGTAACTACAATTCTTGTGCTAGGTTTTCTCTTGTTTTAAACAACAACAAATAAAAACTAGCAGGTGCACAGATCAACAGGTGTCAAAGTCCTCCAGCTGGTTGTGGATAACAAGTCTTTACAAGAACAAGCCAAAAAGGAAGAAAGCGCAAAGCTGCCCTAGTGTAACTCAGCTTTATTAAAATTACAGGTAGCCTCCCTGGCGGTTTTCCCGAGTGTGGCTCGGGGTTAAAATTCAGGACCATTAGCGGTAACCCCGAGCCACACTCGGGATTACATCGCAGGATCCTGGTGCCTCCTTACTTACCTTGTCCCCAGGATCCTGCGATGTCCCCCGCAGTGTCCGTGGGCTCTGTCCTCCTCCGAAGCCTCTCCTTGCCAGGCTCCGTTCCCTGCGAGCGTCGCAACGCACGGGGGCGGAGCCTGGCGGCAAATTCAAAAAACAGTAAAAATCATAACATACAGTACTGTAATCTTACAGATTACAGTACTGTATGAAATAATTTCACATCCCTTTTGTCCCCAGTGCTTTGGCCAATGCCCTGCATGCAGTTTTATGCAATATATACTGTTCTTTCTGCCTGGAAACTGGAGATTGTCCATAGCAACCAAAAAGTGTTCCTTTACGTCAAAAGTGGCTTTAGACCAGCTAGAAAACAGCGATAGTAAATTAGAACACTTGCAGAATTGAGCGATAGTGAATCGTGGGGAAATTTATTTTATTACTATTTATTTTTTTATTTATTTTTTTTATTGTTTACAAACTTTTATTGAGCGTAAAAACATTGGTACAAAAAAGTTGTTTACATATGTCATGAAAGTATATTAGAGAAAATTACAAATATGTTATATTGTTTTTTTAATTATTTATTTTTATTTATTATATTATAATTTATGATTTTGTGTTTCAAACTTTATCATACCCGGGATATCTACTAGACTCTGGTTTGGACATATTTAAGTGTGTTATTGTTAAGATTTACAGACCTACAATATAAAACGCCAAATTTCCATGCAAAATAATTGTACCGCTTTCAGCACCTAAAATCCGAAATAATCATACCGCCAGGGAGGTTAAAACACTTCAATGGTCAAACTCACATTTGGTTAGAAGAGGGGTTTTGCACATGGATTTCTCACTATAGCCACTCCTGCATCACCTCCTTGAACTCAGACTGGCTGCCCAGATCCTGACAGGACCTCTGAGACTGCTGGTAACCACTCATGGCATGTAGACCCCACTGCATATGCACCCAGTCCAGCCTGCATTGCATCCTCCATGGATACACTATCCCACATGGACAGGAGACAGGAGAGGGGATCTGTCTGATGTCACTGGGTTGCCATGACAATGTGTTTTGAAGGTGTGGCCTCCTTTCTCAAGTCACCCTCTCAAATGTCTTGGTATGCTGACGCCTTAAGAGCTCCCTTTACTGGAACTATGGGGCCAAGCCCAACCCCTGAAGAACAAACCCCACACCATAATCCACCCTCCACCAAATGATTTGGAGGGGTGGCACAATACTTTTGGCAATATAGCATGGGTGAGTGAGTTTGGGGTGGAAGAACTTGACTGGCCTGCACAGAGTCTTGACCTCAACCTGACAGAACACCTTTGGGATGAATTAAAGTGGGGACTGCGAGCCAAGCCTTCTCGTCCACATCAATGCCTGACCTCACGAATGTGCTTCTGGAAGAATGGTCAAACATTCCCATAGACACACTCCTAAATCTTGTGGACAGTCTTCCCAGAAGAGTTGAAGTTCAATATTGAACCCTACGGACAAAGACTGGGAAGCCATTAAAGTTCATGTGCGTGTAAAGGCAGGTGTCCCAATACTTTTGGTAATATAGTGTATATTAATATACTGTACACCAGTGTTAATTTAGTCGACTAAATGAATACTATTTTAGTTGACTAAAATACGACTAAAACAATTGAGATGACTAAAATACGACTAAAACTAAAAGCCATTTTAGTCAAGACCAAAACGAGACTAATGCCCCGTACACACGGGGCAAATTCAATATTGAACCCTACGGACAAAGACTGGGAAGCCATTAAAGTTCATGTGCGTGTAAAGGCAGGTGTCCCAATACTTTTGGTAATATAGTGTATATTAATATACTGTACACCAGTGTTAATTTAGTCGACTAAATGAATACTATTTTAGTTGACTAAAATACGACTAAAACAATTGAGATGACTAAAATACGACTAAAACTAAAAGCCATTTTAGTCAAGACCAAAACGAGACTAATGCCCCGTACACACGGTCGGACTTTGTTCGGACATTCCGACAACAAAATCCTAGGATTTTTTCCGACGGATGTTGGCTCAAACTTGTCTTGCATACACACAGTCACACAAAGTTGTCGGAAAATCCGATCGCTCTGAACGCGGTGACGTAAAACACGTACGTCGGGACTATAAACGGGGCAGTGGCCAATAGCTTTCATCTCTTTATTTATTCTGAGCATGCGTGGCACCTTGTCCATCGTATTTGTGTACACACGATCGGAATTTCCGACAACGGATTTTGTTGTCGGAAAATTTTATCTCCTGCTCTCCAACTTTGTGTGTCGGAAAATCCGATGGAAAATGTCCGATGGAGCCCACACACGGTCGGAATTTCCGACAACACGCTCCGATCGGACATTTTCCATCGGAAAATCCGACCGTGTGTATGGGGCATAAAACTAAAATGCCATTTTAGTCCTAGGGCTAAAATGAGACTAAAACTAAAATGCCATTTTAGTCAAAAGACTATGACTAAAACTAAATTGCAATTACTGAAATGTACTGGAGATTTAGTCGACTAAATACGACTAAAACAATTGCAGAAGACTAAAATGGGACTAAAACTAAAATGCCATTTTAGTCCTAAGACTAAAATTAACACTGCTGTATACATATACTATATAATGTTTGGGGGTTATAAGTAATTTTACAGCAAAAAAATACTGACTTAAACAAAAAGTGCCAATAAAGGCCTGGTCTTCAAGTGGGTATACTTTAAAAAAGGCTGTATCTTTTATCATAAAAAAAGCCTTTGTACTCCAGTCTAGTGACTTTGCCTAGGCTGAGATCATGCCATCAGTCTGTTGCAAGGAGGAAGCATATCCTCAATCTCTTGCCTACCAGTGATCAGAAGAAAACATTGTAAATTTGTTTAAAAAAGTAAGCTGCTCCCATATATTAATAACTAACACAGGAAAGGTGTGCATGGGTAGAGCTGTACACTAAAAAAAAAAAAAAATAATAAAAAAATTCCCTATCACTCAATCAAGCTGGCTTGCAAAAAAAAAAAATTGAAATAAACTGTGAGCTTTTAGGTTAAAACAGTTTTTTGTTAATACTATTTGCAAAATATATGTGATTCTGGAAGGTGGGTGTGCCCCTGAACTCTGAACTGGCACACACAGTATATAAAGCAATGAGTATGCTAAGAACAGGCTTATCTTGGCATAAGTAACCTAAGCTAGTCATAAGGTCACAAACTGCAACGGGGGGGCTTGTTTGGGTCAGACATTTTTGTAAACCACAAGCACAAGTACCGGGACTTACATGAGTGTGTCATCTCTGAGCCAGCATATCAGTCCAAGAAATACATGCTGACCCTGGATAGCAAAGGTAGCAAGGTTTATAGAGAGCAATCCTGGTCAAGGCATTGTCAGAGGGAGCTCTATATTCCTAGGGAGAGTGCAAGGGCTTACCTTTATTGGAGTCCATAGTGCAGAGATGTATGCTGACTCTTGCACGGTAACAAGGTAAGAAGCTACCTGGGCTGTGAATCTGTGCACGGGGGCTTAACAGGAATTTGCCAAAGGATAGTTGAAGTAAAGCACTGTGTGCCCAACCGTGTCAAGTGAGGACACAGGCACAGGAACTTCTAGCTGAAACATGGGCACAGGGACATCAGACCGGGCAGCAGGTACCGGAACATCAGACTGGGTATCAGGCACTAATTCAGGGGTGGCAGGAAGGATCCTAGTAGTACCCACTTGCTGAAACTTTGGCCGAGGTGGACGAGTTGGGCAGAGAGAGATAAGGTGCCCTCTTACTCCACAATAGAAACAGAGTCCACATCCTCTCCTCCGCTCTCTCTCTCTCCCCCTTAGACAGCTTGGACCGGATGGGCCCGATCTCCATGGATTCCACATCATCCAGGGTAGGAGTGGGTAAAACCTCAGGAGCGTCTAGGCTTTGAGGGGTTAGGGCTTCATAACTTGGCACAGACTGGGATGGCTTGGAGTCATAACTGTACTGGGTATTCCTGTCCCTGGGTACCCGTAGGCCACGTGAACTAGGAGCAGACTTGGGGACACTGGTTTTCTTAGAAACTGTAATATAAGAGTCCAGAGAAAACATGAAAGCTTCCCAGCTGTCCAAGACTGGACTCCTCTCCTGTAATAGCTTAAAAGCCCATATCTTGATTAGCCCAGTGAGCAGGTTGATGGATGTGCGAACCTTTATAAAGTCAGAGGCATAGGTCCTAGGCTTAAGAGCAAACAACAGCTCGCAATCCATCCTAAAGTTCAAGAATGATGCACGATTCCCATCAAACTTCTCGGGCATCACAACAAACGGTTCCGGGCATGCAGGTTCCAGGGTTGGGTGTACTGAGCCTTTAAACAAGCGGATTTCTTGCTGCAATTCAGCAAGGGTCTGGCCCAGGTTGGAGACTTGCAGAGCATGGGAGGTGAGCATCCTGTACATCTCTGCGGACTCCATGTTGGTCAGTTCATTATGAAAGGGCTTACCTTGGTTGGAGTCCATAGTGCAGAGGTGTATGCTCAGCATTGCAAATACACACAGCCCACGGTAACAAGGTAAGAAGCTACCTGGGCTGGGAATCTGTGCACAGGGGCTTAACAGGAATTTGCCAAAGGATAGTCGAAGTAAAGCCGTAATCAGGGATTCCAGAAGTCAGGATAAATGATAAACAGAGCCAGGGTCTGAAGCCGGGGTCAGTCTTGGAGCACTACAACTAGAAAACAGGAACACTTGGCAAAACAGGAGACAATGAACTTACAAAGCCCTCAGAGTGAGGCAATGTTTTATACCCAACTGATCAGGTAACCTGTCTCAGCTGGTCCAGGAGTGACAGGTACTGATTGCAAGGAAAGATCCAGAGAAAAGCCCTCAGAACTTCCTAGAACTAGGCTTGGCTGGAAAACAGGCAGAATTAAGAACTGAGGAGTGGCTCAGAGGCAAAGCAACAGGACCACTAAACAGGTAGTCATGAGTTCAATACCTCCTTGAGCCACTGGGGGCGTGACAGCGCCTGGCCGTCTGCAGGGCATGGTAGGGACTGTGACAGAGAGGTTCTAAATACCTGCAATTGTTACACTAACAAAACTTAAAGTGATGCTAAACACACACTGTTTAATTTATATTGTCCCTTCTAATTCTGTTTGTGGATGATGGCACTGTAATTATTTTAATTAAAAAAGAAACAGGTCTCACTTTTCTATACCCACCCAGTGTGTGTCCTTAGGAAGCAATCCAGCGAAACGCGTTAACACCCATCGCATGCTGATGCCATACTGTTGAAACATCATCTCGTTCTTTGGGTATATGTAACGTTCATCTTTTCTGGCCATTGCGTGGCTGTCAATGGACGATACCGTTTTATAATTTTATATTGCTTATGTCTATGTATATATGTTCAATAAACTTTAATTTTTTAAGACAATATATTGCTCTAATCTGCTTCCAAAGTCTGACCTAGAGGGTTTCTATTTCGTTTCAATGAATTTTATGGATGTGGCATATGGGTGATTTACTTAAACTATTGACTGCATATCTACAATTACACCCCAAAACAAATTCTGCTATGCCTCCCAAGTATGGTAATACACCCATATGTGAGACTTTTTCACAGCCTAAATGCACAGAGGGGCCCAAAATCCAGGGAGCACCTTCAAGGGTTCCAGACGTAAAATGCTTGAAGAATACCATCTCCAAGGTATTTTATGAAAGGTATAGTGAAGATTAAAATGTAATTTTTGTGCCACAAGTTTTTGGAAAACGCAGGAAAGAAAATGGAAATTTATTTTTTTACACAAAGTTGTCAGTTTATAAGATATCTCTAACACACTGTACAGGCATACTTAGAATTACACCGCAAAACACATTCTGATACTCCCTCGGAGTATAGCAATACCACATACTTGAGACTTTTTCATAGCCTAGCCACATAGAGGGGCCCAGAACCCAAGGAGCAACTTCAAGCGTTCCAGGGGTATAAATTGCACATCTAATTTCCTGAATATTTTTCAAATTTTGGAGGCCCGTGAGCATCAGGACAAAGGAAACACCCACAAAATGACCACATTTTGGAAAGCAAACACCACAAGGTATTTTCTAAGATGCATGGTGAGTCTTTTGAAGACTTAATTTTTTGCCACAAGTTTTTGAAAAATACGGAAATAATTTTTTTTTACACAAAGTTGTCAGTTTAATAAGATATTTTTCACACATAGCATGGGCATACTTAGATTTGCAACCCAAAACATATTCTGCTACTTCTTTCCAAGTATGGCAATACCACATGTTTGAGACATTTCTAGTGTCTGGACTATTTATGTACCCGACATTGTATCTTGTGTATGACACAAATCAACCAATTGCGTCAAAATCAATGTATTGTAATGGTTGTCTCTGTATGAGTGATCAAGGGAGATATCCTAATGTAGCATCACCTATAGCAGCCCCAGTTCCTACAAGTCAAGCAAACGTACCCTACTGGTATGTGACTGACCCCAGGAATGCCTTGTTCACTGGGAAGGAAGTACAGGAGGCTGAAGAAAGGTGTCAGGAAAGAAGCAAGTACCAGTCTCACCAATATCACTGCCTTCCTTCGCACATGCGCGGTAGAGCTGCGCTAGAGCAGCTAAACGGCTAATGTGTGTGTGCAATTCAGCGAAACGGCTAATGCGCATGTGCGATTCAGCGGTACGGCGTACGCGCATACGCAATAGCGCATGCACAACATGAGCCTCCCACTGGCCTATAAAGCCACTCTGTGCCATGACCATATTGCTGGTTTGTCTTTCATCTCCCCGTGTGTTTCCTGCTTGTATCCTGATTCTTGATTACCTGTTGTGACCCGGATTGACCTTGACCTGCTCTGATCTCTTCCTGCATCTGACCCTCGGCTTGCCTCTCGGACTTCTCCACTTGCTTCCTGTGTTTGACCCTCGGCCTGTCTACGGATATTGCTTCCTGTCTCCAGTGATTGACCCTCAGCCTGCTCCTGGACTTTGCTATTTTCTTCAGTGCTCGACCCCTGGCTTGCTCACAGACTTTGCTCCAGTTACCTGTGTTTGACCCTCGGCCTGTTTATCAATCTTTAGTACTAAGTCATCAGCCTGCTGACAGACCTGCTAACAGCCCTTTGCACCAGACTGTTTTTGCCTATCTAAGAGACTCTTACTAGTCATCAGTGTTTGACCCCCGGCCTGTTGTTGGATTAGCTGTTCATCTTCTGTCTTGAGCTTCAGCATCTTCCAGTCCTGCACAGCTGTCTCCCTGCTGGTGACCTTCACACAAGACCTGCCCAGCCTGCTGGTGACTCGTGCCTCTTTGTGCCCTTCACCCCCTGTACCATCTTCAGGAGTGGAGTGCGCTTAGTCGCAACAGGTTACCGTTCTCAGCATCTCGGCCTCGGTGAGTACCCTTATCTGACAAAAGGAAGAACAAAACAGCTCCTGTGGTTCCAGGAGTGCAGTAGTTGGAGGATGGCTGGGACTGGTATCTTACAGGAACGTAGTCACCAGGATGTGCAGATGGGTAAATTCAGGCCACAAGCAGAGACATGGTCAGCAAACAGGCAAAGGATCAGTCCAGGCAGGAGGCAGGAAAATGGTCAATAAATAGAACAGGGTTAGTACAGGCAGCAGGCAAAGGCAACACTGAACTGGTGTGGCAGTGATCAGGAACATTTTGCTGGCTGCTCTGGTCTGGTGGCAGTTGAACTTGTGTAGTGGTGATCAGGAACACTCTTGCTGGCTTACACATGTCTAGTGACACTGACAGGATGCTGTAGCTGGCATGGCAGTGATTAGGGACAGTATGACTGGTGTGACACTGGTGTGTTCAGGCATACTGGGACTGGTGTAGCAGTAATCAGGGCTGCTGGAACTGGTGCGAAGGTGATCAGGGATACTGTAACTGATCTGGTAGTGATTATGGAAAATGTGATTGGTGTGTCGATGATCAGAGACACTATTACTGTTGCGGCGGTAGTAAGGGACACTGTGAGTGGGCAGCAATGATTAGGGATATTGGCTGATGTGTCGGTGATTAGGGATAAAGACTGGCAGCACTGGTCTGGTAACATTGTACTACTATGGTGGTGATCAGAGACGATGGCTGCGGGCACTGGCATACAATGATTTCAGAGCAGCCAGCCATTTTACATGCTCACCGCCACAGCAGTACGTTGTGGCCATAGTGACACTGCACTGTTCTGGTGACAGTATATAGAAAAAAAACTGGCACCCTGATGACATCATGGTCACAAAACATGTGGGGCGGAGCCAGGGGCGGACTGATAACTCATGGGGCCCCCGGGCAATAGGAGTTTATGGGGCCCCCAGGCAATCAGAGATTATGGGGCCACACAGTATACACACACACAGTATACAATCACACAGTATACACAGACATGTACACACAGTATACACAGACAGATGTAAAAAAAAACACAGATTTATACATACTGTCCCTGGTTTTACTGAGGCTGGCAACCCTGATGGGGCCCCCTAGTGGCCCAGGGCCCCTTTGGGCAGTGCCCTAGTGGCTCAATGGTCAGTCCGCCCCTGGGCGGAGCTTAACTGATCTGAGAGTGAGAGTGAAATACAAAGCAGGCTGACAGCTCCTACTGATCTCTGAACAGCGTGGTTGTTTGTATGCTTGACTGAGATGTGAGAGGGAGGTGGCGACTCAGTACTTTCATTTACCTGATACTACTGGTTACAAATGTGAGTGCATATGTATTTTTTAGCAATAAAGATATTTTATACAGTGTATACTGTGACGTGTTTTTCTTTTTGAGAAGGGCTTGTGTCTGAGGCTGGGTCTGTTATCCACCTGCAATGGCCATTTGAAATCCTTGACTTACCGTTTGAAGGCTCCATTGACCCCTGTAATAAGGGCCCATCTGTAAGGTGAGCGTACGCCTTTCGGGTTTCCATTGGTGGTCTTCATATCAATCTTTGATCTATTTTTGATTGGCTCTCACTTTGCACGCAGATTTTTTTTAACATTTTTGAAACGTTGATGTGGTTTGATTCACAGATATTTGCGCACAGATCGTACTAGACTTTAGTAACCACAGGACTCCCAATTTGTGTGTTTAAATATTTTTATACATTTTTTTTTCCATTTTAAACAGTGATATCAATTTTCAGCATATTTAGAAAGCGTTGCATTTTGTGATTTACTGTATATTGGTAGCGCAGAACTGAATACATTTATTTTGTACCAAATGTACCATAAAACTCTCTGTCTCATTGTAAGCTCTTTAGTCCTCATTTCTTTAGGTTATTTATTATAAAATGGCAATATGTGTTTTATTCACAGTGAAAGCAATATATTTAAAGCACGATGATGACATACAGGAAAACTTTGATCTGGTGCTAGGATATAAATGCGTGCTTACTAGTTCATGTTGGTAAATTTGTTGACAAGAACGCATCTGAATTTTTCTTCCAGCTTATCTCATCCTGTCATTGAGGATTTTCAGTTAGTCAGGATTTTGGAGATTGAAAACACCCTAAATGTTAACTCACAGAATAGACAGTGTATTGTGAAGCGGACTTAAACTTGAGTTTGGTTAAATTTTATTTTAAAAGCAGTGCATAGGATGGTACTTACATGCTACTTTTATTTAAAATAAAACTACAGGCACAACTTTTTTGGATCATTTTGGATAGAGTAAGGGAGTATTATAACCCCTGTCACATTTTTTTTCGTCATTTGTCCCATTGCGGAGATTTCTCTTCACTTCCTGTCCCATAGCCAAACAGGAAGTCAGAGGAAATCATTACAAATTAAGGGAATTCCTTGGGGACCCCCAGGTCACAAGAACCGGTGTCCCCATTGGAAGACTTACTCTCTATTACTTTTCTGGGGACAACCCAAAATTTGGGATTTTCTTTTATGTTCACGTTACTGATACTGGTAAACAGGAAAACTAGAGAGAGGGTGAATCTCCCTAACAGGGGTGCACAGACAGCAATAAAAATAGACATGTGTTCTAACCCACCATTACTCTATCCAAAACTAAAAAAAAGGTTTTGCATTTAGTTATCCTTTAATGACAAGTTTCTGTTGTGCTGGTGCCAACTGTTCCAGTTGAAATCTTTTGTCCTGTTCCCTCCCATACATCCCTGCAGTGCTAATCTTCTGGTGCTGTGAGGGGGTAATAGAGCCACTGGACCTCTCATAGGCACTTTTTAAGACTGCTGACCATGCCAGACCTTTCCACCTTCTTCCCCCATTCAGAGAAGCTGTACTATAGCTTCCATCAATGAAAAGTGTCTTTCATCCATCTGTCTGTTCTCCATTCATAGAGCACTTTTCGATAATGGAAGCTAAACCAAGGCTTCTATGAATAGAGGAGGGGAATTAAAAGTATGGGCATAGTTGGCATTCTTTATGAGTGCCGATGACAGAGCCAATGGCTGTATTAACCCCCCCCCCCCCCCGCAGCACCAGAAAATTACTTATGCATGGGTGCAGGGGAGCAGAGGAATAAATATTTCAACTAGCACAGCCTGCGCGCCAGTCCAAGAACCGTTTCTAATTAAATTAAAGTACTGTCCCTTGTGCGGTACTTAGAATTTAAAAGGGTCAGGCCTGTAAATTCTATTAAAACCAGGTTAATATCTAATTTTAGGATAGTTGGTCGGGCCATGCAAATTATTCCATATGCCTTTGGGCCAATTGTACATACCGCTAGTTTAAAACTGAGATAAAGCCCAATGATGTAATGCTATTTATTCAAAACAGAATACAGATGTTGCAGGCCTTCATCTACAGAGGTCAATGAGGGCATGTTTTTTTCTTGTTCAATATGTTTATTGAATTTACAATAAAAGTGAGAAAAAAAATGTAGAGTAAGTATCATTCACCTCTAATTTAATGTCAGTAAGTCAACATGGAAAAAAAGAAAGAAAGAAAGAAAGAAAGAAAGAAAGAAAGAAAGAAAGAAAGAAAGAAAGAAAGTCTCTCGTGGTGGTGGTGCGGCCCTCACCTGGGCAGTGCATATGTCTAATGACATGGAGTGGAAGGAAGAAGAGTAACCTTAGCAAGGTAATAGTAAGGATTGGTCAAAGTCAGTTGGTAAGTAATATTTGACCCAAGGTTGCCAAATCTTGCAAAATGTATTTATATTATTATTTTCTATAGCCGTCATTTTGGCAAAGATAAGGGCTCTGTTCATCCTATGTTTAGCCTCAGCCACTACCAAAGTTTGGGATCTTCATGCTTTGGCTATAGTTTGTTTAGCTGCAGTGGCAAGGTGAATGAATAATTTAAATTGAGTTTGAATTGAGTTTGCGTTAGGTCCGATGGTTTGAGATTCAAAAGAGCCATTGCCGGGTCTGGAAGAATAGAGGTGCCATGAGCTTTGGAGGCCATCTCAAATATTTTCTTCCAAAATTCTTGGGCTATCGGGCATAGCCACCAGATATGAAAGTGTGTACCAGGCGTTGGAGAGGGCATGTTTTTTAAGCTCTTTTACTGATTGTTAGGAATATGTAAAAACTTAAATGTTCACTGCCTGCCCACAAGTTTACATTAAAGCCAAGTTCACACGGGTCGAATATGGGGCGACATCGCCCGGTTCAATAAAAAACAGCCGACATTCGGCCCGTGCGTATGGCATCCGGTCCATCAGAAGCCGGCTGTTCAACCGGCTTCTGTTGAAGAGTCATGACTGAAAAAGGTCTGTCGTCCAGCTCCCGATATTAATGGAGAGTTTTGGTGGATGGCCTGTCTCCCTGTCAGAACACAATAGCACAGCAGGGGAGATCGCTGTACTAACATCAGATTGTCCAACATGAGCTGTGGGAGCGTGTACTAGGCTTAAGGGCTAGTATAAAAACAAGGAGACAGGAAGGTGCAAGCACCTAGTGCATAACCTCAAACAGTTTATTTGAGCAAATGAAATGTATAAAAACTGGATACTTACAAAAGTGCAGCTGGTAAAAACGCATAGACCACACAATGCCATATAGTGTAAGATATGTACAGTATCTCACAAAAGTGAGTACACCCCTCACATTTTTGTAAATATTTTATCATATCTTTTCATGTGACAACACTGAAGAAATGACACTTTGCTACAATGTAAAGTAGCGAGTGTACAGCTTGTATAACAGTGTAAATTTCAACACATCTCAACTGCTTTTTTTTTTTTCTTTACAACCATCAACTGCAAGTGTAACTATAGGAAACCTATACTGAGAAAAATATGGCGGATGCTCTTACTGACCCCCTAAAAATAACAGTTGCTTGACATTCTCTGAAATGAATACCATCTGAATCAGTGCCCTGGAACAAACGTCCCTTTTTTTATAACCTCTTCCATTATGTCCCTATGAAAGTGTGTGTCCAACCAAAACTTTTTTTTTAATTTTGTAACCTTTTTTTTCCAAGGTTACTTGACATATTCCAACTATTGCTGGTTCATATACTTGGCATTGTTATACCCAGCTCAGCCCAATTTTGTGACAAGTCATCAATGTCCACCTTCAGCACTTTACACTATAGACCAGTGTTTCTCAACTCCAGTCCTCAAGGCGCACCAGCAGGTCATGTTTTCAGGATTTCCCTCAGATTAAACGGCTTTAGTAATTACTAAAGCAGTGAAACTGATCAAATCACCTGTGCAAAATAGTGGAAATCCTGAAAACATGACCTGTTGGTGTGCCTTGAGGATTGGAGTTGAGAAACACTGCTATAGACATTTCTCGTGCACTGGAGTAAAGTGGCAAGAAGCCAAAGATAAATTCTATCAACTTGTGGCTGTTTTAGAGTCAGTTACTGCTCTGTAAACCGAATGAGAGATCTTTTATGAATGAATTCCACCGCAAAATTAGCTTCTATTCCTTTGGCATTCAATTCATGGGAATTTCCCCCTAACATAAGAAAAATATCTGCCTGGCAAATTTTACAAGAGCCACACCATCTGACTATGTGTATTGTATCAGAAATGTGTACATTGAAAGTAGCCAGGTATATGGAACGTGGCTAAGCATTGATTTCTGTTCTTCCTTTTAGTTTCTATTTTGTCCTGACCTTTCTTTTTCTTTTCTTTTTTTTTTTATCTTTACTTTTATAATTTTCTCCTTTTATTTTTTTAAAAAAACTTTTTTTTCCCCAATTTTCTGCTTTCCCTCCTTATTTTTGTATCTATTTTTGCTCATATCCCACATTTATGGCAGACAATTAAATGTGTGTCATGCTTTCAGTAGATGTTCAGGATAAAAATTTCTTGCCTTGGCTGCTGTATTCTCTGAATTGAATGAAAGCAGCTGAGATCCGTTATCACAGTTTCCATGCAGTTATTAAAATCCATATTTGAATGCCTTGGAGCATCAGGCAAGGTCTTTCTGTACTTAACAGAAATGGAGCTGTTGCTTGAGCCACCACACATGATGCTTCTTATGAAATCAATTTGGACCACACATTCCTCTAGAAGTAGGAAGGGCCTCAGATGCTTCTTAAAGGGCCTATGCAGTGTTTTGTACATATTTCCTTTATTTTATGATATTTAGATCCACATATTGCTGTTTTTTTAAGTTGGTTGTCAAATAAAAATTGTGTATATGAATATTTCATATACTAGTAAGCAGGTGGAATTGTAAGCTCTTTTTCAAATGTTTACCAGGTTAATCCTAAAGATGAATTCCAGGTAAACAGTTGAATACACAGGTAGAATACATACATGTGAACTGTTTTACCTGCCAGAGGATTTATATCTATTCCATTCTGATGTCTACACAGCCATGCCACACTGTTCAACTATGTCTGGCAGGAAATAAGATCTGATTTCTTCTCTGCTGCAGTTAGCTGAGACTTATGCTGGCCATACACTATACGAAAAATCGGCCGAAAAATCGTTCGTATAGACACTTCGTTCGTTTTCCGGCAAGTTAATGGGCACAAATCGATAATCGTTTGTGACGTTTTTGTGGAAAAAAAACGAACGGGAAGTTTGGAAAATTTCTGCCGAACGTACGATAAATCGCAAGGTTAATGTGTTTCCCGTCCGAACTGTCTGCACTAGGTATATGTAAAAAAACGAACAAAAAATAATTTATTCATGTCCACTGAACAATTTATCGGTCATTACATGATGGCACGATCGTTTGCGGTCACGGTCGAACGTTCGTTTTTCGAAAATGTGTTCGGCCGATTTTTCGTATAGTGTATGGCCAGCATTAGACCCCATACACACTATTAGATTTTCTGCAGATTTTTGTCTTCAGATTTACCAAAACCATGTAATATGAGGTCAAACCTTAAGAGTTTCAATTTGTATGCAAGGCCCTTGCACTACACGGTTTTGGTAAATCTGAAGACAAAAATCTGCAGAAAATCTAATAGTGTGTATGGGGTATTAGAGGTCTTCTTACTCCCCCAGCCTGTAACTTGCAGTGAATGGAGAACATCATACATTCACACCAATACTGTGTCCTGTAAGGTCAGCAAGAGGACCCACTGTCAGGTGAAGGGAAGGGAGCATCCCTAGGTCTATCCAAATGCTGGCTTGTAGAAAGTCAACACTTGTATACAAAGTACAGCTTAAGTTAAGGTTAAGTGTTGAGTCAAATGTTTTCTTAAAAACTTGCAAGATTAAAGTGGATGTAAACCCGAAATTATTATTTTTTTTTTATGTCATAATGTAGAGTATAAGATTTCCTATCGTTTGAGCCCAGTCTTGCCACAAAGAGTTAATCCATCTCTGAGCAATCCTCTTTTATTGTTCAGTGAGATAAAACTTGACAAACAGAGAAAAACTTTGTCAAATCCTCCCCCTTGCTGTGAGTGACAGGTGATTTACATATCTGGTGCACTAGCCTAAGACATGCATTATTTTTTAATTCCCACCCCACTCCTTTCTTCAGCAGCTCTGCAAGGATTGGCTGTTCCACACCTCAGCATGATTTGCTGAAGTCATGTGGTTACTTTCCTGTCTTTTCACTGGATGTTAGAGATCATAGCAGAAAATGCATATTGACAAGGGGAGTGTAGAGGTGGGCGGAGAGTCTACTGACATCACGACTCTACCCACCGAGCTCCAAATAACAGACCCACCCACAGAATCTGCAGTTTTTCCGGTCTTATAGCAGACAGAGGGGAGACATTTGACAGGTAAAGATACATGCAGGAGGCATGTATATCCTTATAGATAACCCCTATGGCAGTAGTTTAGAAAGGATGACATTGGGTTTACATCCACTTTAATCACTTTAAGCGGGCATTTAGTAAGCTTGCCTGCACATTCATTCCACTTATGCTCTTATCTGCTGCAATTAAAGTTGTTTAAAAAGAAACTATAATGGTTTGCAACCAATTCTAGTTTGAATTTTTATATGTAGGGATATAAAAATATGTGGTTATGCATCAGATCAACCCCTACCCAATTATCCTGCAGGACAAATTATGTACCATTATACCCAACATATCCCAAATAACCAGTACTCATAACCCAGACTTACACCCTCAATAACACCACCATACCTGTATGATGGTGCATTATGTGTCCTGCAGGATAGTTGGGTGGGGATCAGTCAGATGCATATCCACATATTTGGATATGCATCCATATATTTGTTTGCTTGTTATGTTTGTTATGTTGCATATCTGGGCTGTTGCCCAGCTGCAGGCAGTGTAGGGTTGAGCTATCTCTGGTTACTTTTTCAGATGTTGCGTTGGGTCAGACTGGGGCCACCATTGTTTCCCTCTGGTTGGTCCAATGCCATTTGACCACCCCCTGTGCATTATCCAGGGGCCAGGTGGCCTGTGAATGTGGCTTTTTCTTTTTGTTGGAACTGCGGCAAACAAAAACATACATAATTGTGTATACTGTAGGTGAGTATCTTTGTCTTCAATGTACCATAAGATCAAATATGTAACCTTATACTATGAATAAATTGAATAATACATTGTTGGAATGATGATTTTCCAGATATATACAGAAGTTTCCTGAGGAAGCAGACATACTCTGTGAAACACGTTGGAACAGGATATCTGGAATTCTGTATATCAACATTGTTAAGCTGCTCAAAATGATAGATGTTTTACCGTTGTTGGAATGTTCTTAAACAAGTATTTGCATGGTCATTTTGACCAAATAACTGTTTTTATCATTTGTATAATAAAGCTATATATTTTTTTATATCATAGTGGATTTATGTGTTACCTCACTGACAACGGCCATTAAAGTCCCACATACTATAGTAGGGGGTTCTTTCCCTCTCAAGTTTCTCTTTTTCCTATCGTAATTGGGGATGTGGATAGTTGTCCCATGAGTTGGTATATATATATATATATATATATATATATATATATATATATATATATATATATATATATATACCAGGGCTCAAAATTTCAAGTCCTGAGCTACTAGCCAGGCCTCAAGAGTTACTCGCCACCAGTTGCCCTGCCCAACCCCTACCCTGCCCCGCCCCTAATTCCACCCCCTAAACACGCCCTCATAAATTATCTCATGAAATTACACTTAAATGTTTTATGCAGAATTAAGTTATAAAAATAAATATTAACAACAACTTTATCCGTGCCCAAAAATGCAGCCTGCCTGTGTCCACCAATGCAGCCTGCCGTGTCCACCAATGCAGCCTGTGCCCGCCAATGCAGCCTGTGCCCACCAATTCAGCCTGTGTTCCCAATGCAGCCTGTGTCCACCAGTGCAGCCTGTTTCCTCAATGCAACCTGTGTCCCCAATGCAGCGTGTGTTTTCCCTGATGCAGCCTATGTCTGCCAGTGCAGCCTGTCTCTCCAATGCAGTCTGTGTCCCGAATGCAGCCTGTGTCTGCCAGTGAAGCCTGTGTCCCCAATGCAGCCTGTGTCACCAATGCAGCCTGTGTCACTAGTGCAGCCTGTGTCACCAATGCAGCCTGTGTCCCCAGTGCAGCCGTTGTCACCAGCGCAGCCTGTGTCACCAGTGCAGCCTGTGTCATCAATGGAGCCTGTGTCCCCAGTGCAGCCTGTGTCACCAGTGCAGCCTGTGTCACCAATGCAACCTGTGTCCCCAATGCAGCCTGTGTCCCCAGTGCAGCCTGTGTCCCCAATGCAGCCTGTGTCCCCAGTGCAGCCTGCATCCCCAGTGCAGCCTGTGTCCCCAGTGCAACCTGTGTCCCCAATACAGCCTGTGTCCCCAGTGCAGCCTGTGTCCCCAGTGCAGCCTGCATCCCCAGTGCAGCCTGTGTCCTCAGTGCAGCCTGTGTCCTCAGTGCAGCCTGTGTCCCCAATGCAGCCTGTGTCACTAATGCAGCCTACCTGTGCAGGGGAAGAGAGAGGAGAGCCGCTGCTGCCTGGTTTATCAGAGCTCCGGGGTACATAACAGCTTTCATTTTAATAGCTGTGTATACAGCCCCTCCCCTTGTCTGGGTAAACTTTGATAGACAGATCACCCATCCCAGGATTGGACGGGTGATCTGTCTATCAAAGTGCCCGGACAAAGAGGAGGGGCTGTATACACAGCTATTGAAATGAAAGCTGTTATGTTCCCCAGCGATCAGATAAAGCAGGTGGCGGCTCTCCTCTCTCTTCCCCTATGATCGCTGGGAGAACCGCTCCCATACAACCCAGGCTGCCGGGTGGTGCTCGCCCAGCCCCCCACCCCGCTCCCAGGCAGCCCACACTCGCCAGCCCTCAAAATCAACTTGCGAGTAGGCTGAGGGGCTGCATATACTGTGTGTGTGTGTATATATATATATATATATATATATATTTTTTTTTTTTTTTCAAATAACATCTGGCACAGGGTGCATACACGACAAAGGATTCCAAGAGCTGTGTGGGTTTTCTGAAAATAGGAGAGCAAAAACTACTTCCTTTCAGGCATTCTGCCTCTTATTGAAACTTTGTCTAATAAATCTGACCAGCAGGGTCGCAGACAGCAAGAAAAAAAAATCAAAAAACAATTTAGTAAATCTTAAACACTAACCACTAAACTTTAGTATAGACAAATAGCTAAACACACATTTAAAATACATATGTGAGAAGTTACCTGCAAAAAAAAACAGGAAACTGGACTAAAAAAGTGTACCCAAGAGCCAAATTTTATTCTACAGTGGCCTACCTGACTGAAATGGCCAAAAACTGAATGCATCTCTAAGTGCTTGTTCCCACATATGTGACTTCACGGAAAAATTAGATGGGGTGCCTGAGGCCATAACCTTCCTGCACAAACTAGCACCTGGTCATAAGGGAGTGCCAGGCTGAATGGAAGAGGCAGGAGCAGAGGCAGCAGACCAAGAGCAGAGGTAGCAGGGTAGGGGGCTACAAAAGCTCAAGTAGGGTGATGATTAACAACTAGTGGCTACCCAAAAGATGCTGAACCCATGGCTGACTGCCCAATGGAAGACCATTTCACAGATGAGTGACTAACCTGTGAGCAACTGCCAAACTTCCAGACAAGCAGGTGATTTGTAAGTTGTTCATGCTTAGGTATTTTAGAATTCTGGTTTCAGCTCTCATACCCAGTATATGATTAGAAGATGGCAGTACTGGAACAAGGTCATCCGGAGCCTAGGGCAAAGATGCCAAACTGCGCCCCCCCCCCCCTTTTCTTAGAGCCCTTGCACACTGGGGTGGTTTGCAGGCGCTATTGCGCTAATAATAGCGCCTGCAAACCACCCCGAAAGTGCCGCTGCTTTCATTCCAGTGTGAAAGCCCCGAGGGCTTGCACACTGGAGCGATGCGCTGGCAGGACGGTAAAAAAAGTCCTGCCAGCAGCATCTTCGGAGCGGTGAAGGAGCGGTGTGTATACCGCTCCTTTACCGCTCCTGCCCATTGAAATCAATGGGACGGCGCGGCTATACCGCCGGCAATGCGCCTCTGCAGAGGCGCTTTGCGGTGGTATTTAACCCCTTCTCGGCCGCTAGCGGGGGGTAAAACCGCCCGCTAGCGGCCGCATACCGGCGGTAAAACGCCGCTAATAATAGCGGCGTTTTACCGCCGACGCCGCCCCCCGCCCCAGTGTGCAAGGGCTCTTAGGGTTAGGATTAGCAGTGATGTAGCTGTCACTACTCTTGTCAGCCTTGTAACAGAAGCAACTGGAACAGGGCGCCCTCATCCCTACAATAAACCATTGCGCCCAAGGCAGTCGTTCCTCCTACCCACCTCTTGTCCTGGCCCTGGATGATGACCTGATTTTTCCACTTTTATTTTGTATTGTGTCTGTTTTGTGAAGTTGCGAAACAAAAAAACTACAATCTGCAGAATTTTCCAAAGAGTACCATATAGCCGTATTAGCCACATATCTAATGCTTCACATTTGTATATGTATTAGAACTAAAGTTTTCTACTTGAAGCTTTTTCACATTTTCTCCTGAATTCTCTGTGGGAAGTTGTTATATTTCAGTCTGACCTTCATTGCATTATATTTAAAAAAAAAAAAATCCTGTTCCCCAAAATTCCATTTCCCTACACATCTGGAAGTCTCTTTTTCTATGTTGCTAAAATATTTTCATAATGGTGAATTGATGGAAGTACAAAGGTGGGCAAAAATATATTTGATCCCTCCCTCTTCAAATATCAACACTGACCTCAGCTTGATAGCAATTTGCAGTGCTAAACATAACATAGAGCTCCCTGTGGAGCCATGGAACTGCAACTCCGAGCAACATGCTATTGAAATAATTAGCCCAGCATGCTATCTAAAGTACATTTTTGGAAATGATGACTTGACAGATGTAAATCTGTGGTTTTACTAGCACACAGTTTCTAAGCTCATCCTTACCACACATAGCGCTCAGGTCCTGTGCTAGTTGTCCTGTGGACAGATTCTCCCACCTGAGCTGTGGATCTCTGCAGCTCCTTCAGAGTTACCATGGACCTCTTGGCTGCTTCTCTGATGAATGCTCTTCCTTCCTGACCTGTCAGTTTAGGTGGACGGCCATGTCTTGGTAGGTTTGCAAATGTGCCATACTCTTTCCATTCTCGGATGATGGATTGAACAGTGCTCCATGAGATGTTCAAAGCTGTGACAAATAATTACAACTTAAAATACTTACCATGCCTCTTTTTAAACACCTTGGACTGTCTACTTTCCATAGAGGGGTCATTTGGGGGCTATTTTTACTGTCCTGGCATTTTGGGGTCAGTACATCAGGATTGATCAATTTTCAAATATATATACCATCGTTTGTAGACTCTAAAACTTTCAGACAGACTAAATAATATACTGTAAGAGCCCTTTCACACTGGGGCGGTTTGCAGGCAATATTGCGCTAATAATAGCGCCTGCAAACCGACCCGAAAGTGCCGCTGCTTTCATTCCAGTGTGAAAGCCCCGAGGGCTTTCACACTGGAGCGATGCGCTGCCAGCAGCATCTTCAGAGCGGTGAAGGAGCAGAGTGTATACCGCTCCTTTACCGCTCCTGCCCATTGCAATCAATGGGACGGCGCGGCTATACCGCCGGAAAAGCGCCTCTGCAGAGGCGCTTTGCGGTGGTATTTAACCCTTTCTCGGCTGCTAGCGGGGGGTAAAACCCCCCCGCTAGCGGCCGCATACCGACGGTAAAACGCCGCTAATAATAGCGGCGTTTTACCGCCGACGCTGCCCCCCGCCCCAGTGTGAAAGGGATCTAAATACGGGTTATTTTTCACCAAAGAAATGCAGCAGAATACATTTTAGCCTTATTTTTTTAATTTTTTTTTTTTTTTTTTACAATCTGTTTATTGTTTCAAGCATACAAGAAAAGGAAACAGAGCCAGAAGGTCTAACTCATGCAGGATTAGACCTTACTGGAAAAAAAATAGAAAAGAAAACAACAAATGTGCTTTCTCAGTACAAAAGTGTGTGTTGGCTCATGCTAGATTAAGACCAGGATAAGTAAAACAGATGACCCAGGTCCCCTTCACCTAGGGATGCATACAAGGGTGTCAATTCAGATCCTCCCTGTCCTCTAATGCAGTCTCACTGAAAAGCAGAAGCTATGCAGTAGCATCATCCTCCAACCATTTGGACTATAGCTTGTCGAATTTTCGAAAGCAACCCCTATTTTCATAGGTAGTTTTATAGAGTGGAAGCGGGGAATTTACTAGTTGTCTCCAGAAGGTAATCATTGGGGACAGCAGCTTTTTCCAGTGAAGCATAAACGATTTTCTGGTGTAAAAAATCAGGAGTCCAATTAGCGTCCTGTTAGCGTTGGCGTTTGTAAGATCCTCAACCAATCCCAGCAGGCACATTTTGGCCTAAATTTTTGAAGAAAAATTATTTATTTGCAAAATTTTATAACAGAAACCAAGAAAAACATGTTTTTTTAATTGTTGGTATTTTTTCATTTGTATAGCAAAAAAACAAACAAAAAAAAAACCCAGTGGTGATTAAATATCCCCAAAAGAAAGCTCTATTTGTCTCAAAAATTGTAAAAAAAAAATATTTGGGTACAGTGTTGCATGACTGAGTAATTGTCATTAAAGCGAGACAGCGCTGAAAACTTAAAAATGGCCTGGGCAGGAAGCTGGGTGAAAGTGTCTGGTATTGAATTGTTTAACTGCTTCAGCCCTGGAAGATTTTAGCCCCTTCCTGACCAGAGCACTTTTTACCATTTGGCACTGCTTTGCTTTAACTGACAATTGTGCGGTCGTGCGACGCTGTACCCAAACTAAAATTTGCGTTTTTTCCGACAAATAGAGCCACAAATAGAGCTTTATTTTGGTGGTTTGATCACCTCTGCGGTTTTTATTTTTTGCGCTATAAACAAAAGAACAGCGACGATTTTGAAAAAAACACAATAGGGGTTTTTATTTACGAAAGGCAAATCCACTTTGCACTGCAAGTGCACTCGGAAGTGCAGTCGCTCTAAATCTAAGGGGTAGAACTGAAATGAGTGGAAGCTCTGCTGATTTTATCATCCAATCATGTGCAAGCTAAAATGCTGTTTTTTATTTTCCTTGCATGTCCCCCTCGGATCTACAGCGACTTTACTTCCATGTGCACTTTCACGTGCACTTGCAGTGCAAAGTGGATTTTCCTTTAGTAAATAACCCCCAGTATCTTTTACTTTTTGCTATAATAAATATCCCACATTTTTTTTTCAATATAAAAATTTTTTTCCCCAGTTAGGGCCCATATGTATTCTACATATTTTTGGTAAAAAAAATCACAATAAGCGTATGTTGATTGGTTTGCGCAAAAGTTATAGCATCTACAAAGTAGATTTATGGCATTTTTATTATTATTTCTTTTTTTACTAGTAATGGCGGCGATCTGTGTTTTTTATCGGGACTGCGATATTGCGGCAGACAAATTGGACACTTTTGACACATTTTTGGGACCATTGACAATTATACAGCGATCAGTGCTAAAAAAAACCACTGATTACTGTAAAAATTTCACTGGCAGGGAAGGGGTTAACACTAGGGAGCGATCAAGGGGTTAACTGTGTTCCCTCTCTGTGTTCTAACTGTAGTGGGGATGGGACTTGCTAGGGGAAGAGAGAGATCGGTGTTCATACTTTGTATGAACACACGATCAGTCTCTTCTCCCCTCAGAGAACTAGGATCTGTTTACACACACAGATCCTGGTTCTCGCTGTGTCATGAGTGATTGCAGACCCCGGCGGTCATTGTGCCCGCCAGGCACTCGCATCGGCTCGGGGGGGGGGGGGGGGGTGAGCGCCCCTAGGGGCCACAGGGCGAAGCGATGTAACATAACATTGTTTCGCCCAGCCGTGCCATTCTGCCACAGTAAAACTGCGGCGGCTGGTCGGCAAGTGGTTAAACCATTACCCAACAGCCAACAGTATTGGATGTATAAAAACCATTAAGTCAAGTAACACTGAATAAATAACTAATATGTAAGTATATGTAATATGTAACTAATATGTAACTCAGAAAAAAATTGAGACTCTGAATAATTAAACATATCATTTTAGACATCAGTTGGGTTAAAAATCAGTAATAATAGTAAAAACTATAATTCTACAGCCTGATTAAAATATGCTAACAGTATTACTGTTTGTTAACCCAATCGATGAACTGAAATAGCATGTTTTATCACTAGGATTACTTTCTTGATAGTTCTTGACAGAGCGTAACGTTAACGTAAGGGTTGAGTTTAACATAAGGGTTGAGTTATTAAAGCAGTAGATACTGTTCACTTCACAAACTCAATTATTACAGAGTTTAGTAAATAAGGTAAAGCTGTGTTCACTTTAACTACTCAATCATGTTCAAGGGGAAAAAAAGAGGAATACATTTGGATAATTGATGACTGAACACTGCATCACCATTATCAATAAGCTAAGTGAACATTCACTTTTGTAAGTTAACAGTCTCTACTGTTCTGGCAAAGACTGAGTTAAGGCATTACCTTGTGTAAATCCCAAATTCGCAAGCTCTCCTCAGTAACCATATAGAGTTACTTCTTAAGACTTTCATGGTGACGGGATAATTGTCTATTTTAAAACCATCCATTCTCACTCTTCTATGGGTTGGTAAGATAAAGTCCTTTCTTACATCCTCTTGTTGTGAAAGAGCTTGGAACATTCTCTGTTGGGGATTGTGGAGCTATGACTACTCCTACTACCTTAAGCCTAAGAAGGGCTGTGATGAATCATGTTGTCTCACTTTTAAAGAGAAAAAAATATGTCTCTTTTACAGTTAAGCAGCAGAAAGCCAGGCCTGGGAGAATTTTAAATCTCCCATGTTTTTCACGTGCCAGTTTTACTGGCTGTCTGACCTGAGCTTCTTTTTTTTTTTTTTTTCAATTGCTTTCAGATCTTTTTTTTCTTCCTCTTAGAGTTTCTTTCATTTCAAGAAAGAGAAAGCATATCTGGTTGTACTCTTGTATTTTAACAGGTAGGTGCCTTGTTCATTATTCTGTATTACTGTATCTAGCAGATACTGGGTTTGGTTAGCCTCTTTTGATCATTTTGACAATTTAAAAAAAATATTTTTGTTTTTAGCTTTTTTTCTTACCTTAGGCAACAGTTGTTTATATCAGGTGAAAAATATGAAACGATTAATGTGAGGAAGATGTATGCAAGTGTGAATTTGTTTCAGCTGCATAAAGCTTTCACTAACAGCATTACTCACAGCTGCCATTTTATGTACGTGCTTAGAGCTATAAATTGTTTTCAATGTATAGCAAATGTCAGATACCTTAACACTAAGCCGTCCAACTTTGTTCTGCCTTTCTTCCTTTAACTGTTCAAAGGAACACATGTGCTTGTTAGTTACTATTCTTTGTTCCTCATATTCGTATACCAAATCTTTCTTTGTTTCTTTCTTTCTTTCTTTCTTTCTTTCTTTCTTTCTTTCTTTCTTTCTTTCTTTCTTTCTTTCTTTCCCTCTATTATGTTATTCGGTGTACATCTGTCTACTATATATTTAAATGTAATACACATTTTTTTTATGTACAGGTTATTATATTTTTTTAATTCGTTTTATCTTTTAATTTCTGCGTAATTTTCAACATCAACAGCGTAAGCACAGTTTTTGGAGCCTGGCAGTTAAATGTTGCTTCATATTTTATATTATTCTATTTTATCTATCTATCTATCTATCTATCTATCTATCTATCTATCTATCTATCTATCTATCTATCTATCTATCTATCTATCTATCTATCTATCTATCTATCTATCTATCTATCTATCTATCTATCTTATGTGTTATTTGGTGTACATTTATGGCTACTATATATTTATATGTAATGCGCATTTTGTGTACACAGATTAATATCTTTTTTTAATTATTTTAACCTTTTAACTTCTGCCTAATTTTGTACATGTACATCAATGGTGCAAGCACAGTTTTTGGAGCCTGACAGTTACATGTTGCTTCATATTTTATATTATTCTATTCTATCTATCTATCTATCTATCTATCTATCTATCTATCTATCTATCTATCTATCTATCTATCTATCTATCTATCTATCTATCTATCTATCTATCTATCTATCTATCTATCTATCTATCATTTCTGTTATTGGGTGCACATATATGCACTACACAAGTGAATATAACATGTACTTTTCATAACTTGATTATTGTGTTTTTTTATATTTTTACTTTTTCATTTCTCCCTTATTTTGTACTTTGTACATTTTTTAATAACTGGATTAATGTATTTTTTTTTACATATATCTATAGATATATCTATCTAGATATAGATATATCTATATCTAGATAGATAGATAGATAGATAGATAGATAGATAGATAGATAGATAGATAGATAGAGATATATCTATCTATCTATCTATATATAGATATAGATCTATAGATCTAGATCTAGATCTATAGATCTAGATCTATATCTATTATCTATACAGATATCTATATATTTATCTATATATATATATATATATATATATATATATATATATATATATAAATAGTCAGAAGGGTGAGGTGCACTACAGTCTCAGATGGCAGATGCAGCAATCCCTTGTTTGGATTTTTATATATATATAGATATATAGATATATAGATATCTATATATCTATAGATATATGTAAAAAAATACATTAATCCAGTTATTAAAAAATGTACATGTTATATTTACTTATGTAGTAAACATACGTGCACCCAATTACATAAATGATAGATAGATAGTACAAAATTAGGCAGAAATGAAAAAGTAAAAATATAAAAAAACACATTAATCCAGTTATGAAAAGTACATGTTATATTCACTTGTGTAGTGCACATATGTGCACCCGATAACAGAAATGACAGATAGATACACGTACATCACTAGTGCATGCACAGTTTTTGGAGCCTTTCTGTTGAAAGTTGCTGTTGCTGCTGCTGCAAAATATATTTTATATACAAAATAATAATATAATATGATATAATAATTTTATCTATAGTTACTTATTAGATTATTTTAAGTTGATGTGCTGTACACAATAAGGCTCCATGCACATTGGCTTAAAAATTGCTGCTACTACAGGAGTTTTGTGTTCTGCCTGTAGAAACAGCTCAATGTTATCTTATGTGTCCATTCACATTAGGATGATTAGAGGCATATTTTAAGCTCAACGTTTAGAGGCAGGAAAAAAAAATCCCTTCTGGTTTGCGTTTCTGATTATAGCTTTCTATCAGAAAAACTCTCCTAAACTTGTCTAAACTCTGCACAAAAAATGCTCTATATGAGCGTTTTTTTCTTCTGCCAAGGGAACTGACATTTTTTTAAGCCTAGTGTGCATGGAGCCTAAAGCAAATGTGTGTATCTATATCTTTTAATATTCTTAGCTTTTTGATATTGTTCATGTTTAAGAATTTGATGAGCCTTTATGAGCATTTAAATTTGCATTTAAATATAAATGATGTGAGAAAATCAATTTAACATAAAATAGACAAAGACATAGGTTTAAAATTCCATTCAGCATTTTCTTTTTATAATTTAGCACATGTCCTTTGTTCAAAATGAAAATTAAAAAAAAATATACATTTTTTTTTACAATTTGTTTGTTACAGTCTTACATTTTCAGTGCTTTGTAGCAAAAAGGCATTCATTTGCTCATTGGTGCATCACTCTTTATGTCCTTTGTTTACATTATTTCACAAAGTTTTTATTGGGGGGATTGAAACTATTAAGTATAAGTTACACCAAACTGCAGGCAAAAATGTAACCGACATACAATCTTAAGTGAATCATGTGAAATTAATACTAGAAGCAAAAAAAGATCTACTATACAGGATATTTCCACTTTTGTAGCTAAATTGGGATAACACCTACTTTATGTTACATGTTCCTATTCACTTACTGTAGCATACATTTGTACACGCTATTACGCTGCTTTCTTAAGCTTAGTTCACACAATGAGATTATTGGACACATTTTTGTCCATATTTTTTTTTTGGTATGCTACTCTCCAGATCATAAATGAAGAGGTTACTAAAGTAGGAAAATGCTCGTATGACACGAATAAAATTTTGAAAGTGATGTAATGTATTGTATTTAATTTGTATTGTATTTTCAGAAGAAAACTGTACTGATTAAATGTATTAATTTATTAAATTAATTTATTAAATCTATTGTTTTGCATAAAAATTTGGCGTTTTATATTGTGGGCCTGTAATTCTTAGGAATAACTCACTTAAATCTGTCCAAACAAGAGTCTAGTAGACATCCCGGGTATGATAAAATTTGAAACATGAAATCATAAATTACAATATAATAAATAACTATAAAAAATAATAATATAATAATAATAAAATGAATTTCCCTACGAATCACTATCGCTCAATTATGCAAGTGTTCTAATTTACTATCGTTGTTTTCTAGCTGGTCTAAAACCGCTTTTAATGTAAAGAGACACTTTTTGGTTGCCATGGACATTCTTAAGTTTCCAGACAGAAAGAACAGTATATATAATATAAAAGTGCAGGCAGGGCACTGGACACAGCGGGGGGACATCGCAGGATCCTGGGGAAAAGGTAAGTTACCTGAACCAGGATTCTGCAATGCAATCCGGAGTGTGGCTCGGGGTTACGGCTAATTGTAATGAAAATGAACCCCCGAGCCACACTCGGGAATACCGCTAGGGAGATTAAAGTTTCAGAAGTTAGGCTTCTCGCATTATATGTTAATGAAAGGAGTCTCAGCCTGTACTAGCAGGCAGAAATAAACTCAGCGCACAAGAAGGGGGGAGGGACCCTGAAAATGCAGTTGCCTGGCCCTAATATGGTGACATAACATGGAATATAGGGCTAAAGTACAGGGCAATAGGGGAGATTATGTGTGTCACAATAATTACATACATATCCTTATACACTGTCTTAGCGGTAGAATATACCGATAATATGTTAACACAATGGGTAATGATTATCAGTGAAAAAGCAGTCTTAAAAAGTCTTAATAATGCCGCACTGGGGGGCAGCCAGTGTAGAGGAGCTAGAAGCAGACTGTAGACAGACAAGAAGAGAAGACACAGCGCCTCTAAGTGCAGAACGTATGGAGCAATTTATTAGTAATACCAGGTCAGCTACTCACAAGAGGGTTAAAAAAAGCACATGGTAAGTCAGGCTAGTCCCGCTCTGTGGAGCCCAAAGTGAGTCCCCTTGTGCTTGCATCCCTGGGAGTCCAGTCAGCGGCTCGTATGGGTGGTATCCAGCACTGGCAGCTTAGTCCGGGCAGAGGAGATGCCCAGAAGTGGCGTCATCCCTGAGCCTCCAGCAATCTTCTCTGCCCGGACTAAGCTGCCAGTGCTGGAGGCTTAGGGATGACGTCACTTCCAGATAAGGAGCGGGCTTTGCGTTTGAAGCATGCATGCCCTGAACGTGAAGCCGCCTCCTCCGCTCCTTACCCGGAAGTGACGTCATCCCAGAGCCTCCAGCGATCTCCTCTGCCCAGACCAAGCTGCCAGTGCTTGATACCACCAGTATGAGCTGCCGGCTGGGCTCCCAGGGACACAGGCACAGGGGGACTCCCCTCGGGCTCCACATAGTGGAACTAGCATGACTTACTATGTGCTGTTTTTTAACCCTCTTGTGAGTAGCTGACTTGGCACTAGTATTAAATTGCTCCAGACATACTGCACTTAAAGACGTTGTGTCTTTTCTCCTTGTCCGCCTGTTCTAGGCCTTTCTGGCCCAGTTCACACTGATGCGAGTTCATAACAAATGCGATGCGTCAATAACACTTTAAATTCGCATGTCATCCCTAAAGAAATTGTTTACACTGATGGTCGTTCACATACATGCATTGCAATTCCTCTACGAATAAAAAAAGGGTCTTGTGCGATTTTACTGCGTTGCGTTGCGAATTTCGTCTTCATAGACATCAATGTAAATTGTTCCTGAATTGCATTGATGGTTCACATATGTGTGAATTCGTCACATCCAGCTCCTCCTCCCAGTACTGCCCCCTCACTTCCTGAATGGGGAGAAAAAGTAAAACTTTTACATGATTGCTCACCTGCCAACTGACATACGAGTGTAGTTGAAAAAATTATGTTGACATAGATCATTGTAGATCATCTTGAACTGTCCTCTCTCCTCCCTATTTGCAATTACAGGGTGTACCCAGTATCTTCTGGTTGACAGCATCATCATCATCATCCTCCTCCTCCTCAGCCTGGCTTTCTTCTTTTTTATAATGACTGCAGCAATAGCAGTAACTACTGCTGCCATAACCAAAGCCAATGAATGGTACATTCTGACACACTATCCCACGCTCCTCTCTACACACTCTCCACACACCCCACAAAAACCAGGAATAGAACAGGAAGTTTATACAGCTATTTTTTTTTTTTTTACGTCAGCATAACACTGGGTTCCATTGGCCAGACATGAAATCGCAGTCACCTCTCAAAATGACAACTAATTCCAGTAGAATCGCAGTAAATTCGCAACAAACACGTAATTAATTCTTACAGTAGGTATATTAAGCACTTTAGCTCCGGAAAATTTTACCCCCCTCACGACAAGGCCATTTTTATGCAGTTCGGCACTGCTCTACTTTGGCAATTGCGCGGTCATGCAATGCTGTAAGCAAACTAAATTTATATAATTTTTTTTCACACAAATAGAACTTTCTTTTTTGGTGGTAATTCTGCTATAAAACATATCCAATAAAAAAAAATTAAAATCTAATTTCTTTGTAAATTTTGGCAGAAATGTATTCTTTGGTTAAAAAAAATCCCAAGAAGTATATATTGATTGGCTTGCGTGAAAGTTATAGCATCTACAAACTATGGTATAGATACTGGAATTTTTATGTCTTTTTTTTTAATATTACTAATGGCGGCATTCAGCGACCACACGATAGCGTGGTAGGCAATCTGACACTAACTGACGCTGGGAGGGAACTGATTAACTGCCACTGACATCTCCAGTGACCCTAATACAGGGATCAGTGCTAAAAATATACACTGTCACTGTACTAATGCCACTGTCTGGGAAGGGGTTAACATCTAGGGTGATCAAGGGGTTAAATGTGTGCCTAACAATGTTTATTGTGTTTACTGTGTGGTGTTTTTCTAAGCAATGTGCCGGTTTTGAGAGAGCCCTGTGTTGTTTATAACTCAAGGTGGCTGTTCCAAAATATCACCTCCCCCCGCCAATTTAGGGTTCCGGCTCAGTATGCAAGACATATGTGAGCAAATTTAACCCTTTCATAACTAAGCCTATTTTTGAAATTTGGTGTTTACAAGTTAAAATTCGTCTTTTTTTGCTAGAAAATTACTTAGAACCCCCAAACATTATATATATATATTTTTTTAGCAGAGAATCTAGAGAATACATCCCTTGTGACAGTAATAGGTGGTGACAGGTACTCTTTATGGAGGGATCGGGGGTCTAAAATACCCCCGATCCCTCCTTTGCACTTCAAAGTGTTCAGATCACCGAAAACGGTGATTCTGAATACTGTGTATTTTTTTAAAACCGGCTCCATTGGCAGCCGAGTAAACGGGAAGTGACGTCACCGCTTCGTTCCAGCCCGCCCCCAGCCGCCAGAGGCAGACGATTGGTCACCGGGCCTCCCGATCGAACGGGAGGCCCGGTAAGAGTGGCGGGAGGCTGCGGGAGGGGGGACGTCCCTTCCCGCTTCTCTGGTATAACAGCCGAGCGGCTTTTAGCCGCAACGGTTGTTATACTCGGATAGCCGATCGCCCGCTCTAAACAATGGTACTGGAATGATGACTGCAGCTGCGGGCATCATCCCGGTATAATCCCCAAAAGCCGAGTACGCACATCTGCGTACGCTCGGCGGGAAGGGGATAATCCGGATGGCCGCACTCTAAGAAAATACCTTTATTGAAGACATAGTCCATTAAATATACAGCAGCTGACGTGTTTCACACCACTCCTACTGGTACTTAATCATAGCATAGGCTTTGATTAAGCACCAGTAGGAGTGGTGTGAAACACGTCAGCTGCTGTATATTTTATTCTGATTGTATGGACTATGTCTTTAATAAATAAGCAGTTAATATGATAATCTATTTTTGTTTTTCTTGTCATTTATGTAATTTTTTTACCCAATCAATTTAGAGCAAGAAAGTATGGGGTTGATTTACTAAAGGCAAATTGACTGTGCACTTTGCAAAGTGCAGTTGCACTCTACAAGAGCAGTTGCTCCAGAGCTTTGTAAATGAGCAGAAGTTCAGCTGACTTCCATCATCCAATCACATGCAAGCAAACATGCTGTTTTTTTATTTTCCTTTGCATATGATTGGGTGTTCTTTGCAAAGTGAAGCTTTACCTCATTTACTAAGCTCTGGAGCAATTGCACCTGCAGAGTGCAACTGCACTTTGCAAAGTACACAGTCTAGCTGCCTTTAGTAAATCATCCCCTATATATATTTAGATATGTGATGCCACTTGCTTTTTTTTAAATTACTTTAGATATATAGTATAGTATAAAGTACAGTATATAATTATAAATACCTTTTTTTTAAAAGTGATCACATAATCTCTGTTGTCAGCCGCATAAGGGGCTTAGAGGCTAGGGGTGGAGAAACAGCAGTACACAGATCTTCCAAGTAAATGGCTGTGTGTGTGTGTGTGTGTGGGGGGGGGGGGGGGGATGTCACCACAAGTCTGATCATTGGAAGAGATGCAGGCTCTTCTCTCAGCACAGCCGCAAAACTGACCACACTGGGATGGATGTGCTCTCATGCCTAGTGTGGTCAGTTTGAAGCATGAAAGCAGGGATATGATAGGAACACCAGGGATTTCACACAAAGAAAGCAAAACAAAGAGAACAGGAGGATACTTTTTTAACAAAAGTGATGTCTATAGTAGATACTGGGAATACAGCGACTGCATGTGCCACGTAAGCATAGGGTGACGATGGGACAGCAGACCAATTAAAAACAATTGGTTATTTTTTTTTTTTTTTCATCTCAATCATTTTTATTGCACATATACCGATAATTTACAACAATGTGAGGTAAAAGCCAGGTCGACCCACACAGGGGCTTTGTCTGGCATAAAAGAAAAAGCATAGTTTCAATCGTTCACATTATATTGTAGAGCAAGACATGGTACAGAGTGTGTAGTTTATGTAGTCCTATTCTCGTGTTCCCGCCCTTCCTCCATACACAATCATATCTCTATTGCTAATTCTTTCCTCCATTTCCCTTATTCTATTCCAACCCTCCCCTCCACCCCTCCCCGCCCAGAATTGAGGTGTCTGGAGCAGCAATAATTAACCGTTAAGGTAAATATGGTTGATATGTAGCCATTTATCAACTCTGTCAGCAATTTTGTGAGAAAATAAAAATAACTGTTAAATGAGAACCAGACAACTAAACAGAGTTTAGTTCCCGTTACGCTTGAACCACTGACTGGTTGCAGAATGTGCAGACAGCCTACTTGCCAGTCTTTTTAAAGCAGAATTGTACACATAACAACTTGATAAAAAATAATGTTCTTTAGTAAGAAACATACATTCCACATTAATAATTATGCTACCAAAAAAAGTGTGCTGTAAATTGCCTCCATCACTGCTCTTGTTTCTTCTTGCGGAAGGCTGCCACTTTGCTGAAGCCCAGAGCCCCTAAGCAGCAGTAAATCATAAAACAGGAACACCAGGAATTTCACACAAAGAAAGCAATACAAAGAGAACAGGAGGATACATCTTTAACACAAGTACATGGTACAACATACACATATCAGGAATATGAAATGTTGGGGTAACATATTCTTTAACAACAAGCGTTATGATGTCTATAGTAGATACTGGGAATACAGTGACTGCATGTGCCATGTAAGCATAGGGTGACGATGGGACAGCGGACACTTAAAAACCATTGGTTATTTTTTTAAGTTGAAAGTGAACAATGATCCTAAAACTAAACCCATAGATTTAACGGTTTCAAAAGACAGTTAGGGTACTTTTACACTGTTGCTAGTTCTAGCTGAGCTTTACAGATGTTATAGCGGGGCATTTTGGCCGCTAGAGGGGTGCTTTTAACCCCCGCTAGCGACCAAAGAAAGCGTTAAAAGCGGCCATGTTGCGGCGCTTCCGAATCGCTTTGCAGGCACATCAGCAGTGCTGCCCATTCATTTCAATGGGCAGGGCATTTGGGAGCGGTGAAAGCTGTGGCTAGATAGGGCTTATCTCACTTGCATATATACACTCTAGGGCCAATTTTTGACAGGTGCCAAGTAACCTATTATGTCTTTGGAGTGTGGGAAGAAACGCACTTAAAATGGAAGTACACCCATCAATTTAACAGTTTAAAAAACAGTGCCGGGAATGTAACTGTCACATTAGTTGTGCTCTCAACCAAACTGTCAAACCATCCAATAGCTGGTGTCATAACTGATCACATGTGCAGCATCAAGGCAGTTGAAGATTAAAAGAGGCCAAGATGGCAGCTTCCTTGGCTGAAAACGATAGCAGGGTTTACTTCTGCTTTAAAGTTCCACCCGAAAGTGGAAACTCCACTTATCTGCCTCCTCCTCCTCTCCGGTGCCACATTTGGCACCTTTCGGGGGGAGAGTGGAGTGGGTACCTGTTTTTGCCAGGTACCCATCCCCGATTCCGAGAGATCTTGCTATCTCAATAAGCGCGACTTACAGGCAATGGTGGCGGCAGCACCCGAGAGCCGATGGAGGTGCCAAAATTGCTGGATTCCAGAACAGGTAAGAGTCCTAATATTAAAAATCAGCAGCTACAGTTTATGTAGCTGCTGACTTTTACATTTTTACTTAGGGGGGGGCGGAAGCCCGCTTTAAGAGCAGGGAGAACATACATACTGCAGGTAGTGTCATGACCATGATTTGAACAGGGAAGAAGGGCTATAAAATGCTAACCCAAACCAATGTGTTGCCCATATAGAGTCATTGTTTAGGTTCTTCTTACCTCTTGTTGACCATGTAATGCATATGTGCGGCTGATAGGAGGATGGGCCCCTAATTCTCACATGCCACACATAAGCCTTTATGGCAGCCGAGGTTTCACTGTATGCTCCCAGCCCAGTGACCGAGCTGTCATAGACAGTTTCCGATCTCTGTTTGCGATCGGGAGCCAGCGGGACGGGCTGCACATGATAAAGCCAATCACAGGTGATTATATAATTGGGAGGTCTACCTGGCCTTCTGGTGGCAGTTAAGAAGGCGGGAAGGGGTTCACTATAGGGCTCTGTTATCTGACACTCCTATACGCTTCCAAGAGTTGAGTTATGGGGCATACACACGGTCGGACTTTTCAGCTACAAAAGTCCAACGGACGCTGACGGACTAAAGCTGGCTGGTAATCCGATCGTGTGTGGGCTTCTCCGGACTTTCAACGGACTTTTTCAGCCTCAAATCCGACGGACTTTAGATTTGAAACATGCTTCAAATCTTTCCGACGGACTCGAGTCCGGTCGAAAAATCCGCTCGTCTGTATGCTAGTCCGACGGACAAAAACCCACGCTAGGGCAGCTATTGGCTACTGGCTATGAACTTCCTTATTTTAGTCCGGTGTACGTCATCACGTAAGAATTCGACGGACTTTTGTGTGATCGTGTGTAGGCAAGTCTGTTCGTTAGAAAGTCCGCCGCAAGTCCGTCGAAAGTCCGCCAAAAGTCAGTCGAAAGTCAGTCGGACAGGCTGTCGGACTTTTGTAGCTGAAAAGTCCGACCGTGTGTACGCCCCATTACAGTATCTTATCTCAGGCAGTTGACAGGGTAGCAACCCCCTGAGATTTAAGTTACAATCCAGGACCACACCATTGGTTAAAATTAATATATACTTATTTCCTCATCAAATGTAAGCCAACTAGCCATTCTTTTTTGGTTTATTTTATTTACTGTGTTATTTTTCAATATTCTAAACCATTTGAGTCCAACATCCTGCCCAGATCATTACAGCTGAACCCCAAGCCAGCAGTTAAAGAGGAACTGCAGTCGGCTCACATCACTTGTAATAAAAACATCTTTGCCATCCTGAAGCTTCCCTCCAACCACTTTTCATATTATTTTATATATACTGTGATTCGGTACTTGCCAAATATGCTGCAGAAATCTCCCTCCACTGAGTCTGGCTGCATCCATTTTAACTGTGGGCAGCTAAAGCTGCTGCCTGTTCACTTCCTGGATTTACACAGACACACAGAGGCACATCTCCAGCACGAGAGTGAGAGAGAGAGAGAGCTGTGCATGATGTCATAAGCCTAGGTTTTTTTACCAGACAAGAAACAGGAAGTGGACTGTATAAGGTATTTACTGGCAGAAAAAAAATGTTTTACTATCCAAAGGTAAAACAAGAGGAGGAGATTTAATAGACGGAAAGATGAAAAAATTACTGAAGTTCCGCTTTAACGATATATTTTAAACTACAAATGTGGGAACTGTTTTACTTGCCAAAATTTTTGAATTCTTATTCTGCCAGTCTTGTGATGCAGGCAACCCATGCCAACAACATTGACCAGATGCTAGACCTCCACATCAATTGGTAACACAGACTAGTCCAGAAAAAACATCCCCAGCCTGCTGATTGAAGAATAAAACAGTAGAACTTCTTTCCTCCAATCACCATGTCCCTTGTCAAAACATCACATCAGCAACACAGCAGAGTTTTATTGGTTCTTTCTGCTGGTTCTTTACAGTTCAGCTGTGCAGGGGATTACAGTGTGCTGATTCAAAATAAATTCAGGTAATTACACTAGCAACACAGAAAAGATGTATGATCAGACTATTCAATGCTCTAGAGCTGCACAATTCAGGCTAAATGAGAATCACAATTTTTTTGCTTAGAATAAAGATGACAAATCCGTCTCTGCTCACTGTGCAGAAACGGACCTGTCAGATCTCCGCGCTCTCCTCTATGGGGGGATCGGATGAAAACGGACCGCCTGTCCGTTTTCATCCGATCTGATCCGCCAGAAGGATGGAAAATAGGGTTTCCATCCGTCTGGATTTAGCGGAGCGGATCGGGGCGGATCAGATGTCAGCGGACATGTCACCGCTGACATCCATCGCTTCATAGAGATGTATGGAGCGTCCGTTCAGGTCCGCCTAAAAAAACTGACAGGCGGATCTGAATGGTCCCTGAAGGGCCCTTACTGTTTTGTTTTTTTTTTAATTCATTAAAGTGTATTTTTAAAAAAAAAATGTGTTTTAAAAACCGCTGCGCAAATACGATGTAACATAAAATATTGCAACAACCACCATTTTATTCTCTAGGGTCTCTGCTTAAAAAAAAAAAAAATATCATGTTTAGGTGTTCCAAGTAATTTTCTAGCAGAAATTAATGATTTTTACTTGTAAGCAAAAAAAGTCAGAAAAGCTTTGGTCTTTAAATGGTTAAACGTCCTTCATTTACACGCTGGAGTTTTTTCCTTTGATAAAAGAAGGAAAAGATACTTTGTTTCTACTTATTTGTGTGTTGTGATAAAAATTGGCAGGCTGCCTGGATTTTTTTTCAGCTGTGAGAACTATCTGCACTTGTTAGAAAAAATCGTGACATGCTGTTTTGAAGATTAAGAGGAGTTCCACCCAGGGGGGCCGTCCAAAAAAAAAAAAACATTAAAAGTCAGCAGCTACAAATACTGCAGCTGCTGACTTTTAATTGGACACTCACCTGTCCCTGGGTCCAGCGATGCGGGGGATCGAAGCCCCGCTCGTCTCCCCCCTCCGCTCGTCGGCGCCGGCATTTCAACTGTGGGCGCCGGGCTGTGGCTTCACAGCCTGGCACCCACTGCGCATGCGCGAGCGGCGCCGTGCGCCGTGATTGGCCGCCCAATCACCTGGGACCTGTAATGGGTCCCAGATGATTGACAGGAAGGAGGGAGCAGAGCGGAGCCCTTCCTGTGCCGAGGAGGAAGTGATGTCACCAGCCCAGGCTAAGGAACAGGCAGACTACGAGGGACCACCTACCAACAGGCATTTAGAGGTAAGTGAAAAAAAAAAAATATCCAAATGGTTTTTTTTTTTTTTTTTTAGAATTTTTACAGGTAGTTTTGTTTTTTGGGTGGAACCCCACTTTAGGAAGGGAAAAAGATTGCGATTTCGATTCTTAACGATTAATCGTGCAGTTCTACAATGCACCAATGGGCAAAATGGAGACAGGACATATTACTGCATATTACTGTCTTATGACTGGCCTCTGCAGAGTTTTTACCCCTACCACCTTTTACTTGCTGTTGGATTTTGTTAAGTGTCAAGAGAAAAGCCAAATAAAAAAATAAAAAAGACATGGATTACAACCATCATGATTTTGTAGCTGCCCACTTTTATTCCACTGCCCCAAGTACCGGTAGATCTTGTAAACTCCTTGTTTAGTGAGCCTACCTGTATGTATCACAGTTATAGAATCCCATGTCACTGCCCATATCCAGGCAGCTGAGTCACATCCCTGCTGGCTTATTAGTATTATGCCGCATACAGACGATCGGAATTTCCAACAACCAAACCGTGGATTTTTTTCCGATGGATGTTGGCTGAAACTTGTCTTGCATACACACGGTCACAAAAATGTTGGAGGAAATTCCGAACGTCAAGAACGCGGTGACGTACAACACGTACGACCAGCTGAGAAAAATGAAGTTCGATAGCCAGTGCGGCTCTTCTGCTTGATTCCGAGCATGCGTGAGCTTTGTGCGTCGGAATTGTCTACGGATTTTGTTGTGGGAAAATTTGAGATCAAGCTCTCAAACATCTGTTGTCTGAAATTCCGACTCGAAATGTCCGATGGAGTCTACACGCGGTCGGAATTTCCGACAACAAGCTCACATCGAACGATTGTGGTCGGAAATTCCGATCGTGTGTACGCGGCATTACAGTTCTTATCAGCAGAAACCGGCCACCCTGATGCAAACTGATATTTATAAATGTTACTGAATCTGAATAAGGTGGACTCCTGTCTTGCAGAAAGCCTAACCTTATGCTGCTTGGTATGTATGTGCATCTGACTGGTGAGCTTTACTGACATTTTACATCTAAGCTCTCTGACATCCTTTAGTAAATCTTTTCTACTGACATGTCTACTAAAACTGGTGGAATTCTACTCTGCATTCCATATCCTCTCCAGAGATCGAGGGTCTTAACAGCCTCTTACTATCTCTTTAAAAACAAAACTTCCCATCCTCATGATAATAGTTTTTCCTAGTTTTATAATGTATAATTGAATTAATATAATTTTATAATTATCAAACATAATTTTATAATCACTGTCCCCATCAACATGGGGACAAGGTGCTTTAGGCGGCTACCCCAAAGCACCCTCCACATGCTGAAGGCATGTGGCCTGGTACAGTTCAGGAGGGGGGCGCTCTCCCCCCCCTCTCTTTTCCTGCGGCCTGCCAAGTTGCATGCTCAGATAAGAGTCAGGAATGGATTTTGGGGGGACCCCTACACCATTTTTTAAAAAATTTTGGCGCAGGGTTCTCCTTAAAATCCATACCAGATCTGGTATGGATTGGGGGGGACCCCTACGCCATTTTCTTTAAAAAATGTGGCGCAGGGTTCCCCTTAATTTCCATATCAGACCCGAAGGGCCTAGTATGGATTTTAGGGGGACCCCCACGCAATTTTTTTTAAATTTTGATTCGGGGTTCCCCTTATTATTCATACCAGACTCAAAGGGCCTGGTAATGGACGGGGGGGGGGATCCCATGCTCTTTTTTTCAATTATCTGTATCTATATTACCGAGACCTGACAATTCATTACAGCCGCGAACAGTTTTTATTGACAATTTTTCCTTTAGAAATGTCATTTTGCTGTGGGACTGTTCTAAACACGGGAAAAATGCGCCACTTTACAGGCATACTATAGACACCCCCCAGGCACTATATTTAAAGGAATATTTCATTTTTATTGTTTCACTTTAAGCATTAAAAAAATCACTGCTCCCGAAAAAACGGCCGTTTAAAAAAAAAAAATTTGCATTGATACATGTCCCCTGGGACAAGACCCAGGTCCCCAAACACTTTTTATGACAATAACTTGCATATATGCCTTTAAAATGAGCACTTTTGATTATTCATGTTCGTGTCCTATAGTCCTTTAGACTTAATAAAACTTAAAATGAAGTTAAAGCTCATTCTTGGGAAAGTCAAATTTTTGGGTGTTTTTTTCTCCCTCTGCCCCTTAAGAACTCTCTTTATTATTATTAAAAAATAATTCTCCTGTCTGAAAAAAAATCTTATATAAAGTGCAAGTGACATCATTATTGGGTGTCCTGATTTTCAGCTTCTAGTTGTGTTGGCAAAAGGAGCCTGCAGTGCAAACTACTTCCAACCTAATTAACATAGGAGCTCCTTGTAGAGCTGGGGGGTATTGAGGAAACCAGTCACTCAATCAGTGGCGGCTGGTGAAGTTTTAGGATGGGGGGGCGCCAGACCCCGCCCTTCCTTTTTGACCCCTCCCACTTGGTGAAAGTGGGCACGGTTTCAGAGAAATAGTGGGCGTGACTTAAAGGGGTGTGGCTCTAAGGGGGTGTGGTTAGCATCTGAGATGAACGAGGGATGGAGGGAGAGGGAGGGAGAGAGGAAGAGAGAGATGGAGAGACAGCAGGCCCAGATCCTACACAACAATAGAAATATGTGTATTCCAGAAAGTTTAACAATCAGCAGATAAAGATACCCCAAACACCTGGTGTTAGCGCTTCAATCATCCCGGCACTATGGTTGTTATGGTGTCAGGATGATTGAAGCACATTATTTCTATTATTACATTGTAATATAACGTAAAATCATTCAACTCACCATAATGGAGAATCAGTGGGTGCCCTGAGCGTGTCACCTGCCACCAGATGCCATCAGGTGCCCCCAACATAGTCCGTCCTTACATCAGGAGCCCCCAGTGGAATCCGTCCTTACTCCTTACATAAGGTTCCCCCAGCAGAGTCCATCCTTACATCAGGTGCCCCCAGCAGAGTCCGTCCTTACATCAGGTGCCCCCAGCAGAGTCCCTCCTTACATCAGGTGCCCCCAGCAGCGGAGTCCTCCTCACATCTCTGTCCCCAGCAGCGGAGTCCTCCTCACATCGGTGTCCCCAGCGGAGTCCCTCCTTACATAAGGTGCCCCCAGCAGCGGAGCCCTCCTCACATCTGTGTCCACAGCAGCAGTGTCCCTCCTTACATCTGTGTCCCCAGCAGCGAAGTCCCTCCTTACATCTGTGTCCCCATCAGCGGAGTCCCTCATTACATCTGTGTCCCCATCAGCAGAGCCCCTCGTTACATCTGTGTCCCCATCAGCGGAGTCCCTCCTTATATCAGTGTCCCCATCAGCAGAGCAGAGTCCTCCTCACATGTGTCCCCATCAGCAGATCAGAGTCCTCCTCACATGTGTCCCCATCAGCAGAGCAGAGTCCTCCTCACATGTGTCCCCAGCAACAGAGCAGAGTCCTCCTCACATGTGTCCCAGGCAGCACAGCCCTCCTTCATGCCGCGTCTGTCTCTGTCCCCTTCAGCGGCAGCTAGTTCCCGGCTCATGTGTTCAGTGGAGAGGGGAGGGGCCTTCCCTCTCCACTGAACACAAGGGGATTAGTCCTCACGGTGGCGGCCATCTTGTAGCCCGCCATAAGTGACCTCTGGTCTCACACTGAGAACAAAGCACCCGGCTGTAGTGATACACTACGGGTGCCGGGCGGAAGCTGTTCGGCACGATGGACTGCGCCACAAAGCAGCTCCAAACCCCGCAAATGAAGCGCCTCATCTGCCATAGATGTGGCGCTTCCCATAGTGCACTGTGTCCGGGGCCCGAACACTTGACACTTAAGGACTTTTTTTCTTTCTTTTTTGAAAGGGCCATGTTTAAAAAAAAATGTTATTCTTTCTTTTTATTTTTTTATTTTTGTGACTGCTTGGTGTGGGGGGGGGGGGGGGGGGTGCCCGGGCCGCCACTGCACTCAATGCACAGCTAACCAGCTTGGGGTGACTTGTCTCCTCAACAGAAAATATGACCACTACAACAGTTAGCAGACAACATTTCTTAATGAATTAAAAGTAAAAAGAGCCCACAGATTTACTGTATAAAAAAATGCTCTAAGCATTTTTTGTCACTGCCTAAATAACAGCTTTAAGAGTATTATGTTTATATTATGCTATTAAAAAAATTCGGGCACATAAACGCATTTTATAGCATCAAATATTTAGTCAGATAACCATGTTTTGCCTGTTTGCTGTAAACTAGATAAAATTGAATGCATAAAAAATGATTTAAGAGAGCATATCCCAACTCATGCGGCTTCAAAAACAACATGTATCATATATAGGAGTATCCTGCAGAGTTTATGGATACAAGTAAAGAAGAGACTGGAACTCATCCAGGGAATCTTCTGTTGGCTTTTACTTCACAGTGTATTAAATGCAACCTGTGGTTTAATGAGAATCCGCTCACTTTGTTGGACAGTTTTAAGTAAACCTGTAATGTTATAAATATGACCGTGTATTCTTACTTGGAACACAGTGAATATGTGCTTTTAAATCATAAATATGTTTTTATCCCATGGTTTCACTCTGAAGCCTTGTACACACGATCGGATTTTCCGCAGACAAAACCTCGGACTTTTGTCCGAAGGGCGTTGGCTCCAAACTTGTCTTGCATACAAATGGCACACAATGGTCGGCCAACAAACACGAACGTAGTGACGTACTGTGTGGTTTTTCGGCTCTTTAGCGCCACCCTTTGGACTCCTTCTGCTAATTTCGTGTTGGTAGAAGTTTGGTAAGTGTTGATTTGTGCTTTTCATTTCATGCTTTTCAGTTTGCGCTTTTCCGTTTGTTTCTGTACGGCCGTTCGTCAACCAGCCATGTTGCGGAATCGGAAGAGATATCGTGTTATTTATTATTGGCCTTGGAGTTATTCCTTTGACCCAAGTCCAGTCCAGGAACACGAGGAGGAAAATTGGTTATTTTATTAATCGTGACCAATTATGTCATATGCCTTTGCTGCGGGAGCTCCAGGAGAATAATCCAGATGATTTTCGGAATTATCTCCGGATGAAGGATCCCTGCTTTCACCAACTCTTGGCATTGTTGACCCCCTATTTTAAGAAACAGGACAGATGCATGAGGCTTTTATTTTATTTTTCGGTTGAATAATGATTTGATTTGGTATATTTTCTATATTTTTGGATGCATAGAATGCACTTTTTGGTTAAGTTCTATTGGCAGCTAGCATGTCTAATTTTATTTGTTTTCTTTTTTTAATGCACAATAAAAAAATTGTGTAGAATAATACTTAAAAACAATTTATTAAACAACAATATCCACTCACATGGAGGCAAAGAGAATTGCTTTCTGGTCTGTTAGCTGGGCTGAAGAGATGTAGTGGGACTACAGGTCACAGCAGATCCTGTAAGGCTGGCTCCACTTCGAATCCAGGCAGGAAAGGGTGGGATGGCTCAGTACAGTGCGGTCTCCTCCAGCAATCCAGTCTGGGTCATATCCTGGTCAGGTGGAGACAGATGATGTCCATCGTACAAGGATAAGGGTTCCAAGGAGGGGGTAAGATGCCAGTGCTGCTGGCTGGCTGCGCTGCGGCTCCACAGTGAGTTGTTACGCCTCGGTGATGTGAAGAAAAGACACGGCCGTGTGTGTAAAGTCAGAACGAGGCTTGGGGAGCAAACACAGCATGGCGCCCGGCAATGATGTCACACGTATGCGACGCATTTCAGAATCAGCTATCCATTGGTGGACGAATGGCCTCATTCCTTTTTCAAGCATCATGCATTACACACACGGCCGTGTCTTTTCTTCACACCACCGAGGCATAACAACTCACTGTGGAGCCACAGCGTGGCCAGCCAGCAGCACTGGCATCTAACCCCCTCCTTGGAACCCTTATCCTTGTGCGATGGACATCATCTGTCTCCACCTGACCAGGATATGACCCAGACTGGATTGCTGAAGGAGACGTCACTGTGCTGAGCCATCCCACCCTTCCCTCCCTGGATTCGATGTGGAGCCAGCCTTACAGGATCTGCTGTGACCTGTAGTCCCACAGCATCTCTTCAGCCCAGCTAACAGACCAAAACGCAACTCTCTTTGCCTCCATGTGAGTGGATATTGTTGTTTAATAAATTGTTTTTATGATACATACTCAGAGGTGCCCCTCTCCTTGTTTTTATTCTAGCTTACTGGAACCCGCTTCTGGCTCTTGTGGTGGCTTCCCTGACTGACCCCTGATATATCTATCCCAGTACGCATGTATGAGTACATACATACATCCTACTATTTCTGCTTTTGGACTATTGGGTTCCAATAGGTATCTGTGCATTGCGCCTTTTTACTTGTTTTATAATAATACTTGGCTATGTGTTTTACTTCAAATGAGAGTTTGGGAGTAGGCAGTTACATTTTAAAAAATACAATGTAAAATTAACAAGGGACACCAACCTAGTTGTATCTTTGATCTTAACCACTTCCCGACCAGCGCACGCCGATGTACGTCGGCAGAATGGCACTGACAGGCAAATGGGCGTACAGGTACGTCCCTTTAAATTTGTCGCCGTGCCATCGCATGCGCACCGTCGGCGGCGCGTGCTGCCCGGACCCCCCGTGAGTTGGATCACGGGTGGCGCGGACTCGATCGCCGCGGGGATACCCGCGATCGTCTCACGGGGAGGAAGAACGGGGAGATGCTAATGTAAACAAGTATCTCCCCGTTCTGCCTAGGGACAGTGTCACTGATCTCTGCTCCCTGTGATCGGAGCAGAGATCAGTGACGTGTCACACACAGCCATGCCCCCCCACAGTTGGAAACACGCCCCCAGGACACACTTAACCCCTACACTGCCACCTAGTGGTTAACCCCTTCACTGCCAGTGTCATTTACACAGGAATCAGTGCATTTGTATAGCACTGATTGCTGTATAAATGACAATCGTCCCAAAAATGTGTCAAAATTGTCCGATGTGTCCGCCATAATGTTGAGACAAGTATAGGTGCAATCAACTCAGGAATCATATAAGTCTCATACAAATCTGCTGATAAGTCAATATACTATGAGGAAACAGAGAAAAAGGATAATAGGCCATAAAGCATACACAGGCTGATGAGTCTATGTGGTCATTCTGGAGAGGGTAAAAAACGTCCAAAGGAAGCAAGCAGGGCTGCCATCATAAAGGAGTAGAAACCATATTCCAGGGGCTTCAACAAAAAACAAGTGGAGAGGCGCCTCTGGGTGCAGTCGTTTTTAAGAAACACAGCTTTAATACACAGTAAGATCAACTCACATTTACATGAAGAAACAAAGGCATGGTATCAGTATGTCAGGATGACGCTCCCAATTCCTGTGCTGAGCGAGTTCCTTGCTGAATGCGATGTGGAATCCCTTCCGACAGATGGAAAGGCCGGCTCCGGAAGGCGGCCTCGGAACGAGGCGTGGAACGCAAGGGACAGCTGGCTGCAGGGGGATGACATCATCAACAGTGGACACGTTTCGTGAGCATGCGCACTTGCATGTACTGCAAGTCGCGCTCCTTCCTCAACAGACATAGCCTGAAACCAGAACGGGCCGCTGATAAAGGAGTGGGGAGGATACATGGGCGGGACCAAATGGAAGGAAAAGGACTGGATAAAAAATGCTGGATAAAAAAAAGGAAAATTTATTATCAAATACTTACCGTAATTTTCCTTTCCTTATGGACTCCATGGCAGCCTACGTGTGGGTTTACCCCGCCTCCTCTCCAATGCTATAGGACCCCATTCCCATAAATGAGTACTCACCACTAGCTACTGCGTTCCGTAACTAGCCTACTCTTTGACCAATGGGTGGGAACTCCGTCTGCCATGGAGTCCATCAGGAAAGGAATATTAAGGTAAGTATTTGATAATAAATTTTCCTTTTTCCTGACAGACTCCATGGCAGCCTACGTGTGGGAAATAACTAGCCAACCACACGGGTGGGTATGCTGAATCAAACAAAAAATTTTAATTTGTCCTATCAACCGATAGGATTCTCAAACCAAAGTCTACAGAGGATAATGAAGCAGGCTCAATACAGTAATGAGACATGAAAGTGTTAATAGAGGCCCACGAGGCTGCTTTGCAAATGGTGTCTGGGGCCACATGTCGAGCTGCCGCCCATGAATCTGCCATTCCTCTGGTGGAGTGAGCTGTCACCGCCTGTGGAGGAGCCAAGCCCTTCGCCCTGTATGCTTGTTGAATAGTTTGAACAATCCAAGTAGCGAGTGTCCTAACCGAGGCTTTCTTTCCTTTGTTACTTCCCGAATGTAGGATGAATAGATGGTCAGAACTAGGGATGAGCCGAACACCCCCCGGTTCGGTTCGCACCAGAACCCGCGAACGGACCGCAAGTTCGCACGAACGTTAGAACCCCATTGACGTCTATGGGACTCGAACGTTCGAAATCAAAAGTGCTCATTTTAAAGGCTAATTTGCATGGTATTGTCCGAAAAAGGGTTTGGGGACCCGGGTCCTACCGCAGGGGACATGTATCAATGCAAAAAAAACTTTTAAAAACGGCCGTTTTTTCGGGAGCAGTGATTTTAATGATGCTTAAAGTAAAAAAAAAAAGTGAAATATTCCTTTAAATATCGTACCTGGGGGGTGTCTATAGTATGCCTGTAAAGTGACGCGTGTTTCCCATGTTTAGAACAGTCCCTGCACCAAATGTCATTTTTAAAGGAAAAAATCTCATTTAAAACTGCTTGCGGGTTTAATGTCATGTTGGGTCATGGCAATATGGATGAAAATCAGTGAGACAAACGGCATGGGTACCCCCCAGTCCATTACCAGGCCCTTTGGGTCTTGTATGGATATTAAGGGGAACCCCACACCCAAATTAAAATAAGGAAAGGTGTGGGGCCACCAGGCCCTATATACTCTGAACAGCAGTATACAGGCGGTGCAAACAAGACAGGGACTGTAGGTTTGTTGTTAAGTAGAATCTGTTTGTAATTTTGAACATTTTTAATGTGTTTAGCTCCAGCCAAAAAATCTTTTCTAAGCTTTTTGGAAAACATAGGGAAGGGTTATCACCCCTGTGACATTTGTTTTGCGTCTTTCCTCCTCTTCAGAAGATTTCACCTCACTTTTTTGTCCCAATGAAAAATGTTTTTTGAAAATTTGGGTTTTTTTGTGGAACAAGGATTGGAAAGCATCAGTGGAAAGGAGAAATTGTTTTCCCATATTAACTCTTACATGAGAGAATTTCCCTTCCTATGGGTAGATTTCATCTCACTTCCTGTTGTCTCCTTCCGTTTGCAAGTAGGAGTCGTTTGTAAGTTAGATGTTTGAAAGTAGGGTCCTGCCCTATATACTCAGCAGAAATTTGGGCCTTAGGTGTTGCTGTGGCCAAAACACTGTAAGCCCTCACAGGGCCCTGCTGTGAAATATTAGATCAAGAATTGTAATTACATGCCCCTGTTGAACAGGAGCTGAAAAATTAGGCCTTAGGCACTGGTGCTGGTGCCACAACACTGCAACCCCTCACAGACACTCTAGTTGGAACGCAGGAACGAGCCCCTGCTGCAAAGTATTGCATCAAAAATTGTAATTACACGCCCCTGTTAGACAGGGGCAGAAAAATTGGGCCTTAGGCACTGGTGCTGGTGCCACAACACTGCAACCCCTCACAGACACTCTAGTTGGAACGCAGGAACGAGCACTGCTGCAAAGTATTGCATCAAAAATTGTAATTACACGCCCCCTGTTAGACAGGGGCAGAAAAATTGGGCCTTAGGCACTGGTGCTGGTGCCACAACACTGCAACCCCTCACAGACACTCTAGTTGGAACGCAGGAACGAGCCCTGCTGCAAAGTATTGCATCAAAAATTGTAATTTCACGCCCCTGTTAGACAGGGGCAGAAAAATTGGGCCTTAGGCACTGGTGCTGGTGCCACAACACTGCAACCCCTCACAGACACTCTAGTTGGAACGCAGGAACGAGCCCTGCTGCAAAGTATTGCATCAAAAATTGTAATTTCACGCCCCTGTTAGACAGGGGCAGAAAAATTGGGCCTTAGGCACTGGTGCTGGTGCCACAACACTGCAACCCCTCACAGACACTCTAGTTGGAATGCAGGAACGAGCCGTGCTGCAAAGTATTACATCAAAAATTGTAATTACACGCCCCTGTTATACAGGGGCTGAAAAATTGTGCCTTAGGCACTGGTGGTGGCGCCCAGAACCAAAAATGTTCTTACAAGCTATCAGCGTGATGATTGAGGAGGAAGAGGATAATTACTCAGGGATAATCACTCAGCATCAGCATAGGCAGTCTTTGAAGGGATCTGAAAAAAATTATTCAGTTACATCAGCATCAGGTGCTTGGTAGCTGGTGGTGATCCAAGACTGATTCATTTTTATGAAGGTCAGCCGATCGACCGAGTCAGTGGACAGACGCACCCTGTGATCGGTTACCACGCCTCCAGCAGCACTGAATGTACGTTCCGAAAGAACGCTGGATGCAGGACAGGCCAGTAGCTCAATTGCATACTGTGCAAGCTCTGGCCAGTGATCCATCCTCAAGACCCAGTAACCCAGAGGATTTTTGGTGGGAAAGGTGTCCAAGTCTGATCTTGCCCCTAGGTATTCCTGCACCATGTAAAACAGACGCTGGCGATGGTTGCTGGAACCGATCATACCTTGGGGCTGCGGACCAAAAAATTGTCTGAACGCATCGGTCAGACGGCCACCTTCTCCACCGCTCCTTCTTTGACTGACCGAAGCCTCAGCAACACGTTGTCCAGAAACAGGAGTTTGTAACCTCCCAGTCTCTGGGAACGCGTTGCACAGACCTTTCTGCAAGGCCTCCCGAAGATGTTTCATCCTCTGCTCCCTCTGCGATGGCAAGATAAGGTCCGCAACCTTACCCTTGTAACGTGGATCAAGGAGGGTTGCCAGCCAGTATTGGTCCTTCTCCTTGATACCACGAATACGAGGATCCTTACGCAGGCTTTGCAGGATCAGGGAGGCCATGCAGCGTAGGTTTGCTGAGGCATTCGGTCCGGAGTCCTCTGGGTCACTAAGGACAACAACGTCCGCAGCCACCTCCTCCCAGCCACGTACAAGTCCATGTGTTCCTTGGGACTGATCCCTTAAAGACTGCTGATGCTGAGTGCCAGGCTCCACCTCCATACTGACACAATCTTCCTCCTCCTCCTCCTCCTCCTCGTCCTCTTCCTGTGTGATCGGCGGGCACGCAGGAACACTGTCTGGATAAAGGGGGCCTTGAGAGCTAAGGAAGTCCTCCTCTTCCTGCCTCTGTTCTGCCTCAAGTGCCCTGTCCATTATTCCACGCAGCGTGTGCTCCAACAGGTGGACAAGGGGGACAGTGTCACTGATGCATGCACTGTCAGTGCTCACCATCCTCTGGCCTCCTCGAATGGTGACAGGACAGTGCATGCATCCCTGATCATGGCCCACTGGCGTGGGGAAAAAAAACCAAGGTCCCCTGACCCTGTCCTGGTGCCATAGTCGCACAGGTACTCATTGATGGCCCTCTGCTGCGTGTGCAGCCGCTGCAGCATGGCCAACGTCGAGTTCCACCTGGTGGGCATGTCACAGATTAGGCGGTTCTTGGGCAGGTTAAACTCCTTTTGGAGGTCCGTCAGCCGAGCACTGGCATTATATGACCGGCGGAAATGCACAGAGACTTTCCTGGCCTGCCTCAGGACATCCTGTAAGCCCGGGTACCTGCCCAAGAACCGCTGCACCACCAAGTTAAGGACGTGAGCCAAACAGGGCACATGGGTCAGTTGTCCCTGTCGGAGGGCAGAGAGGAGGTTGGTGCCATTGTCGCAAACCACCATTCCTGCCTTAAGTTGGCGTGGCGTCAACCACCTCTGAACCTGCCCCTGCAGAGCTGACAGAACCTCTGCCCCAGTGTGGCTCCTGTCCCCCAAGCACACCAGCTCAAGCACCGCATGGCATCTTTTGGCCTGCGTACTTGCGTAGCCCCTTGAACGCCTACGGAGCACCGCTGGTTCCGAGGAAGAGGCCATGGAGGAAGAAGAAGAGGAGGGGGTGGAGGAGAGAGGTGTGTCACAATCAGCATTTTGGAGGCGTGGTGGCGGAACAACCTCCAACACTACTGCACCTTGTCCTGCATCCTTCCCAGCTGCCAGCAGAGTCACCCAATGCGCCGTGAAACTTAAGTAACGTCCCTGTCCATGCCTGCTGGACCATGAGTCAGCGGTAATATGCACCTTACCGCTGACCGCCCTGTCCAGCGAGGCATGGACATTGCCTTCCACATGCCGGTAGAGAGCCGGAATCGCCTTCCGTGAGAAAAAGTGGCGTTTGGGTACCTGCCACTGAGGAACCGCACATTCCACAAACTCACGGAAGGGGGCAGAGTCTACCAACTGAAAAGGCAGCAGTTGAAGTGCTAGCAATTTTGCCAAGCTAGCATTCAACCGCTGGGCATGTGGATGGCTGGGAGCAAACTTCTTTCGGCGGTGCAGCAGCTGGGGCAGGGAAATTTGCCTGGTACAATCTGACGTCGGTGTACCAAAAGCAGATTGCCCACAAGTACTTGGCTGTGACACACCTAATTCTACACCTTCATTCCTCTCACTGCAGGTCTCAGAGAGGACTGAAGGTCTAGTGGGGTTGGAAATCTCAGCTGATGAGGAGCAAGGAGAGATCGTCTTTGTTCTTTGGTGTGGGTCTTTCAGATACGCTTGCCAACGAACTGCATGGCAGGTCAACATATGTCTGGTCAAGCATGTGGTACCCAAGCGGGAGATGTTTTGGCCACGCGAGATACGCTTGAGACATATGTTGCAAATAGCAGCGGTGCGATCTGATGCACTCGTCTCAAAAAAGGCCCACACCAAAGAACTTTTTGAATAACGCGCAGAGACTGCAGCGCCCTGCACATGTGGAGCTTTGGGGTGTGATGCAGTCAATGTGCTGCCCTTAGGCTGGCCCCTGGAGGGCATCCTGCCTAGTTGGTGATGTGCCACCTCCTCCTCCTCCTCCTCCTCCTCCTCTCTCCTATCAGGCACCCACGTTGAGTCAGTGACCTCATCATCCCCTCCCTCCTCATCACTAGAGCAAACCTGGCAGTATGCTGCAGCAGGGGGAGCATGACTGCCAGATTGCTGTCCTTCTTGGGCACCCCCTCTGTCCGTGCTCATGTTACTGCCTTCATTGAGCTCAGTATCATCATCAGAGCCTTCCAAACGCTGGGCATCCTCCTGGAGCATGTACCCAACACTGTGGTCAAACAGTTCGAGGGAATCCTCATGAGGACATGGTGGAGCTAGGGAAGGAGTCACTGATGACATTGAGCTGAGGGAAGAGGCCGCTGCTTTGCCAGACAAAGCACCCTGGGCATGGGTGAGAGAGGATGAGGAGGATGAGGACGGCTTGGTCATCCACTCGACCAAGTCTTCCGCATGTTGCGGCTCAACACGGCCAGCTGCCGAAAAAAAGGCCAAGCGTGTCCCATGGCCACGTGCTGATGAGGATGCACCGTCTCCACGACCAGCACTAGACACAGAGCCTGCTTGCCCTCTCTTATTGGCTTGTGACTGTCTGCCTCTCCTTCTTGGCCTTCCAGACATACTAATGGCCTGTAGCTGCACTAAGCTGGGATAGAACACCTGTAATTTTCTTCAGGTAGCTTTATATACTGTAACCAGACAAGCCTGCCTGTCAGTAGGAAGATAACAGGAACGGATCTAGCTGAACACTGTGAGCAGGACACACTGTACTAAATGTAAATAGTCTAGCTGCCTGACCGTGGTACTAATAGGATCAAAAAGAACACCTGTAATTTTCTTCAGGTAGTTTTATATACTGTAACCAGACAAGCCTGCCTGTCAGTAGGAAGATAACAGGAACGGATCTAGCTGAACACTGTGAGCAGGACGCACTGTACTAAATGTAAATAGTCTAGCTGCCTGACCGTGGTACTAATAGGATCAAAAAGAACACCTGTAATTTTCTTAAGGTAGCTTTATATACTGTAACCAGACAAGCCTGCCTGTCAGTAGGAAGATAACAGGAACGGATCTAGCTGAACACTGTGAGCAGGACACACTGTACTAAATGTAAATAGTCTAGCTGCCTGACCGTGGTACTAATAGGATCAAAAAGAACACCTGTAATTTTCTTCAGGTAGCTTTATATACTGTAACCAGACAAGCCTGCCTGTCAGTAGGAAGATAACAGGAACGGATCTAGCTGAACACTGTGAGCAGGACGTACTGCACTAAATGTATATAGCAGGAACGGATCTAGCTGAACACTGTGAGCAGGACGCACTGCACTGAATGTAAATAGCAGGAACGGATCTAGCTGAACACTGTGAGCAGGACGCACTGCACTAAATGTAAATACCAGGAACGGATCTAGCTGAACACTGTGAGCAGGACGCACTGCACTGAATGTAAATAGCAGGAACGGATCTAGCTGAACACTGTGAGCAGGACGCACTGCACTGAATGTAAATAGCAGGAACGGATCTAGCTGAACACTGTGAGCAGGACGCACTGCACTGAATGTAAATAGCAGGAACGGATGTAGCTGAACACTGTGAGCAGGACGCACTGCACTAAATGTAAATACCAGGAACGGATCTAGCTGAACACTGTGAGCAGGACGCACTGCACTGAATGTAAATAGCAGGAACGGATCTAGCTGAACACTGTGAGCAGGACGCACTGCACTGAATGTAAATAGCAGGAACGGATCTAGCTGAACACTGTGAGCAGGACGCACTGCACTGAATGTAAATAGCAGGAACGGATGTAGCTGAACACTGTGAGCAGGACGCACTGCACTAAATGTAAATACCAGGAACGGATCTAGCTGAACACTGTGAGCAGGACGCACTGCACTGAATGTAAATAGCAGGAACGGATCTAGCTGAACACTGTGAGCAGGACGCACTGCACTGAATGTAAATAGCAGGAACGGATCTAGCTGAACACTGTGAGCAGGACGCACTGCACTGAATGTAAATAGCAGGAACGGATGTAGCTGAACACTGTGAGCAGGACGCACTGCACTAAATGTAAATACCAGGAACGGATCTAGCTGAACACTGTGAGCAGGACGCACTGCACTGAATGTAAATAGCAGGAACGGATCTAGCTGAACACTGTGAGCAGGACGCACTGCACTGAATGTAAATAGCAGGAACGGATCTAGCTGAACACTGTGAGCAGGACGCACTGCACTGAATGTAAATAGCAGGAACGGATGTAGCTGAACACTGTGAGCAGGACGCACTGCACTAAATGTAAATACCAGGAACGGATCTAGCTGAACACTGTGAGCAGGACGCACTGCACTGAATGTAAATAGCAGGAACGGATCTAGCTGAACACTGTGAGCAGGACGCACTGCACTAAATGTAAATACCAGGAACGGATCTAGCTGAACACTGTGAGCAGGACGCACTGCACTGAATGTAAATAGCAGGAACGGATCTAGCTGAACACTGTGAGCAGGACACACTGCACTAAATAGTCTAGATAGAAGATAACAGGAACGGATCTAGCTAAACTGAATACAGTGTATATATATATATGCAACACCTGGGATGCATATATATACACAATACACTGTAAGTGCAGCTAACTGACTGACTGTTCTGCCTAATCTATCTAACTCAAATCAAATGACACTGTCTCTCTCTCTCTCTCTATCTCTCAGCACACCGGAACACACACTACACAGGGCCGCCGTGCAGGCGGCCTTATATAGTGTGGGGTGTGTACTAAATCCCCTGAGCCATAATTGGCCAAAGCCACCCTGGCTTTGGCCAATTACAGCTCTCTCTACTGACGGCGCTGTGATTGGCCAAGCATGCGGGTCATAGTGCATGCTTGGCCAATCATCAGCCAGCAATGCACTGCGATGCCGCAGTGAATTATGGGCCGTGACGCGCCACACGAATTTGGCGCGAACGGCCCATATCGTTCGCAATTCGACGGACGGTCGAACAGCCGATGTTCGAGTCGAACATGGGTTCGACTCGAACACGAAGCTCATCCCTAGTCAGAACGTCTGAAGGGAGAAGTCATTCTCAGATATTCTTTAATTGCTTCCCCTACATCCAGAGGATGAATCTCAGAGGACTCCAGAGACCTAAACGTGGGCAAGACTATCTCTTGATTATCATGGAACACCGAGGACACTTTTGGGTTAGAACCCAGCATTGGGATAAGGACCACCCGATCCGGGAAGAATGTTAAGAAGGGTTCTTCACAACCCAGAGAGCCAATCTCAGAAACTCTTTTTGCAGATGTGATGGCTACTAGAAAGACTTTTTAGCTGAGAAGTCCTTGATAGAGAGCGGGGAAGGCCCAGAAGTACTGAGTCCGGAGATTGAGTCTAGGACAAGTGGCAGGTCCCATTTGGGGAACCTGGATTTCCTTTGAGGCTTGAGCCTTGAAGCGCCACGAAAAAATTGTCGAATTAGTGGATTAGATGCCCAGGAGGACCCAGAGAAGGCCGACAGTGCAGAGAACTGAACCCTAAGCGAGCTGATGGATAATGGTAGATCTAAGCCTGTTTGCAGGAAGCTGAGTATATCTTGCACCCCCGGGTGTCTAAAAGACCTGCCGCTAGAGGAGCAAAAATCCACAAATTTAGACCAGATTCTACTGTAAACTCTATTTGTGCTGGATCTTCTTGAACTCATGAGAGTTGATATTACTGTAGGAGCGCAACCAAGCGAGATTAGCCTCTCCCTCTCAAGAACCAGACCATCAGTCTCAGCACTGCTGGACACGGGTGCAGGACTGACCCCTGAGAAAGAAGGTCCGGCCTGAGAGGGAGAGGCACTGGGTCCCTGAAGCTGAGTTGGACAAGGAGAGGGAACCAGGGTCTGTTTGGCCAGTATGGAGCTATCATCAACACTTCGGCCGTTTCTGAACGGAGTCTCTGCAGGAATCTCAGGATGACTGGAAGCGGCGGGAAGGCGTATGCCTTGCTGAACCTCCAAAGGTCCGTCAGTGCATCTGACCCGAGAGCCTGACTGCAATGGCCTCTGGTGTGAAATTTCTCCAGTTTGAAGTTGTGGCGAGAGGCGAACAGATCTACCTCGGGGTTGATCCCTAGTGAGGAGACCCATCTGAACGTCTCCATATGAAGAGACCACTCGTTGTTGTCCAGTTCGGTGCGTGAAAGGAAGTCCGCTTGAGCATTCTGGACTCCTGGGATGAACACTGCCGAGATATTGCAAAGATTCTTCTGCGCCCATGAAAGGATGGGCTCGACTTCTCGAAGGAGAGTGGGACTCCGGGTACCCCCTTGCCTCTTCACGTAGGCGACAGCCGTTGTGTTGTCCATTCTTAATAGTATTGACTTCCCTCTCAGTAGATGAGAGAAGGCCTGTAGAGCACACCAGGCCGCCCTGAGTTCTAGAACGTTCGAACCTGGGACTGTACGGCAGGAATCCCACTTGCCTTGGGCGAGGTTCGAGCCGCAGAGGGCCCCCCACCCCTTTCCGCTGGCATCGGTCGTCACCGTGACCCAGGAGATGGGAACGATGGAATGACATGCCAGGAGATTCTTGCGTTGAAGCCACCAAAAGAGGCTGTTCCTCATTGACGAGGTCACCCGGATGACTTGATTCTTGTCCCCTGTTCTCCACTGCTGCAGAAACCCCGACTGGAAGGGACGTAACCTCCACAAGGCCCACTTGACCATGGGCGTCGTAGAAACCATTGTGCCGATAATTTCCAGACACTGAGAGGCTTTTAGGTGTGAGGCATGTACAGCCCGAGAAATCCTGTCCCGCACCACCGGAATTTTCTGTAGTGGAAGGGAAATGGTGCCTCTTACAGTGTCGAACTGAGCTCCTAGGTATATTAGGCGTTGCGTTGGTTTTAGATGACTTTTTGCCAAGTTCAGGAGCCACCCAAAACTGGAAAGGGTGGAGATCACCTGTTCTCGATGGGCCAGCAGCTGTTCCCTGCTTTGCGACAGCACCAGGAGGTCGTCGAGGTAGTGGTAAAGACGTACCCCCTTCAGTCTTATGTGAGCTACCGTGGCCAAGAGGATTTTTGAGAAGATCCGGGGGGACGTTGTCAATCCGAAGGGGAGGCAGATAAACTGAAGATGATCTTGCCCTACTTGGTTTTTGTTTTTTGTTTTTTTTATTAAAAGCACAAAGTTTAATCAGGCACTCACCTAAAGCAGACCAGGGCTGGAGATGGGGAAGAAAAACCGCTCCACTCCTACTCACTGTGAGGGCATTCCCACTGTGAAGGAGTTCATGAGCCGAATTTAAATCCCCCGCCCATGACGTCACCGCCCGACCTCGCGCCTGCGCCGTTGGACGGTGACCGTACTGCGCATGTGCGGATTGCCGAGCGTTCCGCCGCTCTGCGCACGCGCCAGCCAAGCCTCGGACCCGAGGAGGCTACCGCGCATGCGCGAGCAGTGCGGACGGCCGAACCCGGAAGTGCTGAGGCGAGCTGGAACGCACAAGCGCTCCAGCCGCCATGAGGGGGAAAACGGTCCCAACAGAGACCGCAACGGTCATAGCCAGAGCCAGGAGACCTAGGGGGAAACGGACAGAACACAGAAAAACCTGCCATGGAGAAAACACTTTAAGCTTCCGACCTTGCCAGCCGATGATGTCCCTGGACGTCCGGCATACAGAGGCGACCATCCTTCCACCAAAAGGGTAAACATCAGCCTCTACCTGCTACTCGCCCGCCCGTGGCTGGGCCCTGAGCTGCACCGCAAAAGGTATGCCATGATCCTGGATCCGTCCGACCGGACGCGAACAACTTGTGTAGGTCCATTGGAGGAGGACAAAAAAGGAACGCAGTAGCTAGTGGTGAGTACTCATTTATGGGAATGGGGTCCTATAGCATTGGAGAGGAGGCGGGGTAAACCCACACGTAGGCTGCCATGGAGTCTGTCAGGAAATATATATATACTGCTCGGGGCATAAACAAATACAATACTCTGGACATGTAGGGGACTAATAAAAACAGGGTCAAAAACTAATGAGTGTATTAGTAGGGTGGGATGAAAAGGTAAAAGGAAAAAATAAATGTATTTATGAGAATAAAAATAAAAATAGAAATAGAAATAAAAGAATACAAAAATAAGTTAATAAAAAATAAATAATAAATAAAAATTGGCAAAAAGGTATGATATGAGAGGGAGAGAGGCTGCATAATATGGGATAAAAATGCAACATATGACATATGGTGCATTGTAAGACACACATAGCATATGGGTATAAAAAAAAAAAAAAAAAAGAAGTGGTATAATATTCTAATGATCATATATGGGGCAATATATATATAAATGTAAATACGTTAATGCACCAGATGTACACCAAGATGTGTACCATATACATAAAATAATAAACAATATGTCATGAGTAAAAATAGAAAAGTTGGATGGTGGAATAGGGACTGATAAAAGATAATAGAGATAAATATATATATATAAAAATAGATAAGTGTATACTGTCTGGCAAGGTAATATGGTGGCACCAGGGCTTTTTTTCAGCAGGAACTAGGGGGAACTCAGTTTCACCACCTCTGGCTCAGGTCTTCTGCTCCCTGCTCACCACTATCACTTGGTAACACTGAAGTCTAGCTTCTACATTTACTTATAGCTTATCTCCCAGTAGCTCCCACAGGTCAGATCTCCTGCGCAGATTCCACTGAGTGCTGGACAGGGACAATGGAGATACAGAACAGGTGCCCAGGGTTCAGTGCAGTCATGGGCAGAAGAGGGTGCATGGTAGGCTGCACCCTCTGTGGTCTCCATTTTTTCCCTGGAGACCAGTTCTTGATGCTCCTACTGCATGATCTCCTTTGTAAGTGACTGTAGTATAGTATAGTATGCTGAGAGGTACTACAGCCTGATAGGAGTTTCAGCTTACTATTGCAACAAAGGTAAGACATATGACAGATGGTGGAGCTTTTAAGGAGGGGGGAGAAGATGAGGGCAGTGGAGGGAGGGGGTTGTATGCAGAGGGAAGAGCTACTATTTGAATTCCTTCATTCATTCCACCAGGTGAGAGAACGTCTAAATGGTAAATCCAGAACGTTTCTCTAGCGCAGAGCTTTTTGAAACGGTCCTATAGCATTGGAGAGGAGGCGGGGTAAACCCACACGTAGGCTGCCATGGAGTCTGTCAGGAAATATATATATACTGCTCGGGGCATAAACAAATACAATACTCTGGACATGTAGGGGACTAATAAAAACAGGGTCAAAAACTAATGAGTGTATTAGTAGGGTGGGATGAAAAGGTAAAAGGAAAAAATAAATGTATTTATGAGAATAAAAATAAAAATAGAAATAGAAATAAAAGAATACAAAAATAAGTTAGCGCAGAGCTTTTTGAAACGTTCTGCAGCTGGAAGAGAGTTGGAGATTTGTTCGATCACCCAAACTTGCAGACCAACCGTGGACTGCTGGTGTGCTTGGGCGAAATGTTTGGGGACACTGTGTGCAATCTTAAACTGATCGATACTGGCTTTGATAGATCTCCAATGCTCCCCAAACCTTGTCCTAAGGGCTCGTATCGTGCGGCCTACATATAGTAGGCCGCAAGGGCAGGTGAGCCCATAGACAACAAAGTCTGAGGAGCAATTATAGAAGTCCTTAAATACATGTGTGACCCCCTTGGTGGTAAAGGACTTCTGCCAATGTTGAACAAATGCACACGTTTTGCATAAGCGTTTACGCCATTGGAACATCCCAACTAATTGGGAGCATCACCCTGACATACTGATACCATGCCCTTGTTTCTTTATGTAAAAGTAAATTGATCTTACTGTGTATTAAAGCTGTGTTTCTTAAAAAACAACTGCACCCAGAGACGCCTCTCCACTTGTTTTTTTTTTTCCGCCAAAATTTCGCAGTCACAATAAAAATCGCTGATCGCCGCCATTACTAGTAAAAAAAAAAAATTATCACTAAAAATGCCATAAAACTATCCCCTATTTTGTAAACGCTATAACTTTTGCGCAAACCAATCAATAATCGCCTATTGCAATTTTTTTATTAAAAATATGTAGAAGAATACGTATCGGCCTAAACTGAGGAAAAAAAATGTTTTTATTTATACATTTTTGGGGGATATTTATTATAGCAAAATGTAAAAAATAATGTTTTTTTTTCAAAATTGTCGCTCTATTTTTGTTTATAGCGCAAAAAATAAAAACCGCAGAGGTGATAAAATACCACCAAAAGAAAGCTCTATTTGTGGGGAAAAAAAGTACGCCCATTTTGTTTGGGAGCCACGTCACACGACCGCGCAATTGTCAGTTAAAGCGATGCAGTGCCGAATCGCAAAAAGTGTTCTGGTCTTTGGCCAGCAAAATGGTCCAAGGCTTAAGTGGTTAAAAATTATGGGATAATGGTGTTGTGGTAACTTGCACCAAAAAAAAAAAAAAAAACAAGCATAATAATATTTTTCTTGATATCACTAGAAAAAAAAAGCCATTGAAAATCAGTTTACCATAACTCCATCAGTATCACCAGCAAAGCAGCTTCATTATTATCCCATTAAAGAAGAAGAGAATGTGTGCTGCATTTTGAGATTTCATAATTTGCCACGTGACGAATGTTAATTCTCCATTACGAGCGCTAGTTTACAAGACCGACGGCTTCCAGCTCGTCCTTGCTTCCGAGCAAGCGTGTTTGTACTTTGGACTTTTGTCCGACGGACTTGTGTACACACGCTTGGAAGATCCGACAACAGACATTTGTCCGTGGAAAATTTTAAAGCCTGCTATCCAACATTTGTCCACGGAAAATCTGACAACAATTGTCTGATGGAGCGTACAAACGGTGGGATTTTTCACCAACAGCCTATCATCACACAATTCCCGTTCGTGTGTACGAGGCTTAGCTCAGCGTAGATAGATGCTGATTAGGCACACATGAAAACACTAATGCCGCGTACACACGAGCGGACTTTACGGCAGACTTTGCCCGGCGGACGGGATTTGGTCGGATAATTCGATCGTGTGTGGGCTCCAGCGGACTTTGTTTTCTCAAAAGTTGGACAGACTTAGATTTGAAACATGTTTTAAATCAATCCGTCGAAATCGAGTCCGGTCGAAAAGTCCTCTCGTCTGTATGCTAGTTCGACGAACAAAAAGCCATGCTAGGGCAGCTATTGGCTACTGGCTATGAACTTCCTTGTTTTAGTCCGGTCGTACGTCATCTTGTACGAATTCGACGGACTTTGGTGGATTGTGTGTAGGCAAGTCCGTTCATTCAGGAAGTCCATTGTAAAGTCCGTCGAAAAGTCCGCCGGCCAAAGTCTGGCGTAAAGTCCGCTCGTGTGTACGCGGCATAAGGCGGTGGCTATGTTTAAAGCTAGTCTTAAAATGGAATTTTGGGCTTAATCCTTACTACTCTTCAACTGTCCAACAGTGGCAGCTGGTGCTTCATTTTTTGAGGGTGGGGGGAGTGGCAAACACCCCCCACCAGGTCCATACGTATCCCATCCAGGTTGCAGACAGTTTTGGCGGCTTTCCCGGCTTCTCCTCCCAGCCAATCCAATCTTAAAGTGTTGCTAAACTAAATTTTTTTCAATTAAAATAACAAACATGTTATACTTATCTGCTCTGTGCAGTTGTATTGCTCAGAGCGGCCCCGATCCTCCTCTTCTGGGGTCCCCAGCGGCGATCTTGGCTCCTCCTTTCCTTCTGGGGGACTACCATAGCCAGCCGCTGGCCGTGGGGAGAGGTAGTTCCATGCTCCCGAGCTGTGTGTCTATGGAGCCGCGCTCCATATACTTACACAGCAGGACTTAGGCCGGCCCCCACTTCCTCTGATTGACAGCAGCAAGAGCCAATGGCTCCTGCTGTTGAATGCAGTGTAAAGAAGAAGTAAGGGGAGAAAAGATGCGGCCGTGCACAGCGCTAATCTCTTCTCCCCTCTCTTACTCTTCACACAAGGAAAGGGGGCACAGGTAAACTGAATTTTTTTTTTACCTTAATGCAAGCAATGCATTAAGGTAAAAAAATGTTTTTTAGGTTTAGTAACACTTTAAGACCCACTTTCTGTCCTTATTGGCCAGGAGGAGAAGCAGGGAGACAATATAGAATGTTGATTCGCTAATGTCACATGTGGGTGGGCCCAACCTTTTTGAAGCCAATTAGAGCCTCAGGCTCTAATCATGTGCTTTAAAAATAAAAAAAGTTTGTAGAAATCTTTGCGTCAGGTTCCTGCATGGAGATTAGAGGCCAGTGCATGGAGATTAGGGGGGCCCTTATGGACTGGCCGCCTCTGCTGTCCAATAACCCTGACTAACACCTACTTACCAACCTGTGTAAAAAAGATATGTATACCTAACTATTTCCAACTCGCGCTGGCATCAAATGGGCCATTGTTAGTGTGCTCTCCCATGCAATGCCACTGGCTGACACAGGGGAGATCGCTTGACTGGACTAGAGCAAGCTGAAAATAGGTAAGTATACAGATCTTTCCTACACAGGTTGGTAAGCATAGTGTAACGCTTACCCCTAACGCAGGTGGTCAGAAACTATAGCTGGCTTCTGTGTTCTTCACATATAGCAGCCCCCTCTTCCATAAGGCAAGCAGGCCTACCGGTACTCAGTTGCCCCCAGGACATATACACTATGCTATAGTGCCAGGCTACCATGCCAGGGCAGGTGCGGACTGAGCAAAGCAAACAGGTACTTGCGGTTGGCAGACAGGCAGAGTGGTGCATCTACCAAAAAATAGTTTTTCTGTCCAATTGGTCCAGAAATTTACTAAGCCATGCCAGATAGCAAAGGCTAGATAATGTCCTTTCAGACTTCAGCAGCAGACTGCAGTGAGGATTGCTTCCAGTATATGAGTCCAATAACTGACAAGCTTTAAGAGCTGTGTAAAAAAGTTGGAAACTAATGAGTGAAATATACATTTCAGGCACTCTAGTTACATTTAAAATCCAGGAAGATATAAAAAAAAAAACACTAATGCAGTTAAGGATTTATTTTCCAATGTAGCTAGTGTTAAGTACCTAAATCTGTTCCTGTAATCTAACAACGTAAGGGCCAGCACTTAGAACATTCTGAAAGGCAGGGAGTTACCAGGCTGCATGCCTAAACAGCAGGAGAGAAAAGTCAAGTTCAACAGCTTCTCTCTGCAAGCTGTGTGCTGCCATGCCATGTTTCGCAAGAGTCAAGTCATTAGCTTGGCCCTGATGTCTGGTAGGGCTGTGTGTATTCCAGGGCTGAGTGGACAGAAATAAATATTCTTTTGCAGTGTAAAACAGTTACACTATGGGGGTTATAGGAAAGGCAAATAGACTTTGCACTGCAAGTGCACTTGAAAGTGCACTGAAAGTGCACTTGGAAGTGCAGTCGCTCTAAATCTAAGGGGTAGATCTGAAATGAGGGAAAGCTCTGCTGATTTTATCATCCAATCATGTGCAAGCTAAAATGCTGTTTTTTATTTTCCTTGCGTGTCCCCCTCGGATCTACAGCGACTTTACTTTCAAGTGCACTTGCAGTGCAAAGTGGATTTTCCTTTAGTAAATAATAATAATATTTTTATTTTTTTAAATATTTTTATTTATTTATTTATTTATTTATTTTTATATTTTTACTTATTTATTTATAACCTTTATCAACCGTTTTAACATGAAGGAACCAATAACTTTTTGGTTCCAGGGAACCCTTGCTAAAAATTATTAAATTAACCGCTCACAGTACAATAGTGTGATGGTCATTGGGAAGAAGGCTCTTTTTATTTGTCGTCATTGGGAGGAATCTCTTCTTACAGACAGATATAAACATCATTGGTGTCAGTGGTTACTCATCTGATAGGCAGAAATTGCTTATTGCTCAAGGAAACCCTAGCAACCTCTGGAGGAACCTTAGGTTTCCACGGAACCCTGATTGAGCGACCGTAATTAAGTTATTTGCCAGGAGCCTTAATAATTTGTTTGTATCAATTAAGCTGGCCACAGATGGATTGGTATTTGACTGGTTCAGCAGGGGCTGGACAAATTTTGATTCATCTATGGCCATTCCTGCTCCAGAGAAGTTGATCCAATGATTAGCTTTTCTTGAACGGGACTGTTGGAAAATATTTACTCGATCAGTGCATGTAGCCCATTCAAAGGAGTCCCAATGTCAGAATACAATAGCACAGTGTGGAAGATTCCTCCATCCATCTAATATTTTTGTGTGTATGGGGGAATCCATTTGGTATTTTTTTGCTTTTTTGATCAGCCAGTTAGCTGATCAAAAAAAACACATAGATGGTGCTATAGAAAGTATTACTAATTATATTGTAAGTAACAATGGAGAATCAATGAGCTATTGTTTCTGAACCAAGTCCTTTGCTTAAGACACTTGAGACTATTCCCCTTACTGTCCTGATGCTACAAGATCATATCCTGATCTCAATTACATCTCTGGAAGAATCGAACAGAGGGGAAGATGGATACCATATGCTTCTCCCAGTACGGTTTTGAGTAGGCTTTCATTTCTTCAGTGTTGATCCTTTTTCATTTCTTTTTTTTTACGTTTCCTCTACTCTACTGCTTATAAATCTCGCAGTACACATGGAAGCCCTAAAGAGTCCATAAAAAAAAAAAGATCTTCATACGGAAAAAATCCTGTAAAAGTTGACTGCAAAATCCTTAAAAGCTCAAAATTCAGCAGCGTCTTTGGGAGACTTTGAAGACAATACCACTTGTTAGTAATTTATTGCGAAATGCACTAAATACCCTTAAATCTTTTAAGAACTTTTTTTGCTATTGATGCGGGATTTGTACAAGAAAAGGCATGCCTTTCAAATAATACAATCAGCTATTAAATAATTTGAATGTGTACAACATGTTCCAGGTTAAGCAGATCAATGAACACGCAACTCTGGCTGTAGAAAAGAGCAGATGTATTTCTATTGTTTGTTGGAAGTTATTATTCTGTTGGATAAGAGAGAGTTGACTGCTTGCATGCCATATCTAAGTTTAGAGCTATAGGTTAAGGGAGCTTCAGTCTTATGCCTCGTACACACGATCAGATTGTTGGCCAACAAAACAGTGGAATTTTGTGCGAAGGTTGTTGGCTCAAACTTGTCTTGCCTACACACGGTCACACAATTGTTGGCCAACAATTACAAACGTAGTGACGTACTAGATGTACTACGTGGTTTTTTAGCTCTTTAGCGCCACCCTTTGGGCTCCTTCTGCTAATATTGTGTTTTTGGTTTTTTTTTTTAATCAAAATTTTATTCATTTATATAATACATCATTTATACAACATACTATACCCCTACATTCAACCCAATAATAAGACTACACATTACCCCACATATCCCATTTACCGAGGTTTATAAATTACCACACAAAAAAAATATATATATATAAATAATAAAAAAAAAAAAAAACCTTATCAAAATCTATAGTTCTTCCATCCACCCCTATCCTTGTTATTAATTGCTCCAACTCCTTCCTCCAACTACAAACTGCTAATATTGTGTTAGTAGAAGTTTGGTGAGTGTTGATTCGCGCTTCTCTTTTCACGTTTTTCATTTAGCGCTTTTCAGTTCACGCTTTTCATTTTGTGCTTTTCAGTTCGTTTCTGAGTGGCCGTTCGTCAACCAGACATGTTGTGGAATCGGAGGAGATAACGTGTTATTTATTATTGGCCTTGGAGTTATTGCTTTGACATTATTTTTTTGGTTGAATAATGATTTGATTTGGTATATTTTCTATATTTGTGGATGCATAGAATGCACTTTTTGGTTAAGTACTGGAGCAGCGGGAGGGGACGCCCCCCCTCCTCCTTTGGTTATACTGGAGGAGCGGGAGGGGACGCCCCCCTCCCGCCGCCTCCCGCCGCCTCCCGCTGCTCTTACCGGCCTCCAGTGCGATCGGGAGGCCCGGTGTCCAATCGGCTGCCTTCGGCGGCTGGGGGCGGGCTGAAATGAAGATGTGGGCGGCTTCGTTCCAGCCTTCTCATTGTAAACGCGGAAGCGACGTCATGACGTCACTTCCCGTTTACTCGGCTGCCAATGGCGCCGGTTTTAAAAAAATACACAGTATTCAGAATCGCCATTTTCAGCGATCTGAATACTGTGAAGTGCAAAGGAGGGATCGGGGGTCTTTTAGACCCCCGATCCCTCCATTAAGAGTACCTGTCACCACCTATTACTGTCACAAGGGATGTTTACATTCCTTGTGACAGCAATAAAAGTAAAAAAAAAAAATGTTTAACACAATTTATAAGTATTATAAGTATAAAAAAAAATAAAATAAATAAAAAAAAAAAATTCTTAAAGCGCCCCCGTCCACGCGAGCTCGCGCAGCGAAGAAAACGCATACGGAAGTCGCGCCCGCATATGTAAACGGTGTTCAAATCACACATGTGAGGTATCGCCGCGATCGTCAGAGCGAGAGCAATAATTATAGCACTAAACCTCCTCTGTAACTCAAACCTGGTAACTGTAAAAAAAATTTAAAAGTCGCCTATGGAAATTCATAGGTACCGTAGTTTGTCCACGAGTTCATGCAATTATAAAGCGTGACATGTTTGGTATCTATTTACTCGGCGTAACATCATCTTTCACATTATACAAAAAAATAGGGGTATCTTTACTGTTTGGATTTTTTAAAATTCATGAAAGTGTCCCTTTTCCAAAAATTTGCGTTTAAAAAACCGCTGCACAAATACTGTGTGATATAAAATATTGCAACAATCTCCATTTTATTCTCTAGATTCTCTGCTAAAATTATATATATAATGTTTGGGGGTTCTAAGTAATCTAGCAAAAAATATGGATTTTACCTTGTAAACTCCAAATTTCAAAAATAGGCTTAGTCATGAAAGGGTTAAAGTCCAAGGAGGAGTCCTTTAAGTGCATCTTTTTGCATTCTTTTTCATATAATGTTATTCAGGATGTTGGCAGGCCAGCACACCACCCAATTCTTATAGTTTATATGTTTTATTCTTGATATCACTGGAAAAAAAAAGCCTTTGAAAATGTCTTTGCAATAACTCCATCAGTATCACCAGCAAAGCAGCTTCATTATTATCCCATTAAAGAAGAAGAGAATTGTGCGCTGCATTTGGAGATTTCATAATTTGCCACGTCACGAATGGTAGCCTCCCTGGCGGTTTTCCCGAGTGTGGCTCAGGGTTAAAATTCAGCACCATTAGCGGTAACCCCGAGCCACACTCGGGATTGCATCGCAGGATCCTGGTGCCTCCTTACTTACCTTGTCCCCGGGATCCTGCGATGTCCCCCGCAGTGTCCGCGGGCTGTGTCCTGTTCCGAAGCCTCTCTGTGCCAGGCTCCGTTCCCTGAGAGCGTCGCGACGCATGGGGGCGGAGCCTGGCGGCAAATTCAAAAAAATGTAAAAAGCATAACACATACAGTACTGTAATCTTACAGATTACAGTACTGTATGAAATCATTTCACATCCCATTTGTCCCCAGTGCTCTGGCCCATGCCCTGCATGCAATATTGCATATACTGTTCTTTCTGCCTGGAAACTGGAGATTGTCCATAGCAACCAAAAAGTGTCCCTTTACGTCAAAAATGGCTTTAGACCAGCTAGAAAACAGCGATAGTAAATTAGAACACTTGCAGAATTGAGCGATAGTGAATCGTGTGGAAATTTATTTTATTACTATTTATTTTTATTTTTTTTAATTATTATTTTTTTTTTATATTATATTATAATTTATGTTTTTGTGTTTCAAACTTTATCATACCCGGGATATCTACTAGACTCTTGTTTGGACAGATTTAAGTGTGTTATTGTTAATAATTACAGACCTACAATATAAAACGCCAAATTTCCATGCAAAATAATTGTACCGCTTTCAGCACCTAAAATCAGAAAGAATCATACCGCCAGGGAGGTTAATTCTCCATTACAAACGCTAGTTTACAAGACCGACCGCTTCTGCTTCTGAGCATGCGTGTTTGTACTTTGTACTTTTGTCCTACGGACTTGTGTACACACGATCGGAAAATCCGACAACACACATTTGTTGAGAGTAGATGAGAAAATCCGGACAGCCGCACTCCAGGAAGATATAATTCAAAGACCATTTATTGTAAATGTTAAAAGCATATGGCATACAAAACACTGTGGCAGAGGGTACAGGCAATCAGTTAACGCGTTTCGCACTTATGCTTTGTGCTAGTAGTAAGCACTTAGCATAAGTGCGAAACGCGTTAGCTGATTGCCTGTACCCTCTGCCACAGTGTTTTGTATGCCATATGCTTTTAACATTTACAATAAATGGTCTTTGAATCATATCTTCCTGGAGTGCGGCTGTCCGGATTTTCTCATCTACTGTCAACCTGGGGCTCTTTATTTTCGGAGACATCTAAGTTTACACCTGGTGTGGATCTATACCAGTGCGGTGAGAATCTTTTTGCTTAACACACATTTGTTGGCTGAAAATTTGAAGGCATGCTAGCCAACATTTGTTGGAGAAAAGTCCGACAATTGTCCGATGGAGCATAGACACGGTCGGATTTTCCGCCAACAGCCTGACATCCAACATTTCCAGTCGGAAAGTCAGATCGTATGTACAGGGCTTTAGTAAAAATATGGAGCTCATTGTAAGGAAGTCGCCTTACTCCCTCCAATACCAATCATTTTATTTACTTCTGCTGTCACTGTGACCACAGCCCTATGACTTTATCACACTAGCCTTAGTGGCACCAGGTAATGTAATACATTTTCTGTTTATCATTCACGTTATCAGGGAGAATTGTGAGCTGAGTTTATAGAAGACTCAGCAATCTACTACTTCTTGTGGACTTTGTGTGGTATTGGAGTGCAGTAATTTGTGGTGATTTGTTGTAACGTTATATCTAGTGTGCGGTTCTGGAGGCTGCTCACTGACAACTGTGGTGTCCTAGGGTTTGAAACAGGAAAATCTGGATGCCGCACACCAGATAAAGTTGAAAAAAATCTTCTTTATTGTAAAACTTGGATCATCAAAAAATACAGGACAATCAGGCAGATAGTACAGACACAGCTGACGCGTTTCGCACTCTAATTCGAGCGCTTACTCATAGCTCACTCATTCACTCATTACACTAGTGACTGTAGGTCAAGAATTTTGACACAGAGGTTAGTATGAATGTATGAAATACTTTTTAACATGGTTTTATGGTGTCCATTTTGTTTATTAACATTAGGTTACATAACAAATATAAAATGTTATATAAAATATAAAAAGCTTCACACACAACAAACAATAAGGAGTGATGATTTTCTATTGGACATCCATAGTACAATGTTAATAACATTAGAAAAAACTTTTATTCTGTTTGTTCAACACTTGTAGTTATTATTTTTTTTATTTTTATCATTTATATTTATGTCCACACTTGGATTTATAGATTCATATTTTACTCAATATAAATTCTCATTTCATGAACAAACTACCTAATACACACATATATATATATATATATATATATATATATATATATATATATATATATATATATGTTAAATATTTCCAGCTATGAGTAAGCGCTCGAATTAGAGTGCGAAACGCGCCAGCTGTGTCTGTACTATCTGCCTGATTGTACTGTATTTTTTGATGATCCAAGTTTTACAATACAAGAAGATTTTTTCAACTTTATCCGGTGTGCGGCATCCAGATTTTCCTGTTTCAAACCCTGCTTCAATTTGCATTTAGCCAGCACCTGGGACTCCCCTCCTCTGAAGGACTCACTAATACACACCTGAAAGCAGGTCTTCTGAGCGGTGATTCATTCTCTCTAACTGTGGTGTCCTGCTAGACAACCAGAGGAGATTAATAAAAAAAATTGAAAATATGGGAGTGTTACACTAATTTGTACAGTCCATAAAAGGTTTTACTCTGCAACAAAAGCCAAAGCATTTTGGGGGGCTCAACATACCCTTGTTCAAGTGCCTGCATGATATTCTTTTCAGTTGCCAAAAGTTAAGAAAATACCAGGTATGGAAGATTATGTGACTTACACCATGGAACGACGCTGGGCAAATTACCAAGCATCGTAGTCCCGTCTACGTTACAACCTGACCAAATGGCAGCATACACAAAAAGCTTTTCTTAAAGTGGTGTTCCACCCTAAAAAAAAAAAATTCATGACTGTGCGTAAAAAAAAAAAAAAAAAAACATTTGGAAATTTTTTTTTTTTTTTACTTACCTCTAAATGCCTGTTGCTAGGGGGTCCCTCATAGTCTGCCTCTTCCAGTGCCTGGGCTGGTGACATCACTTCCCCCTCGGCACAGGAAGGGCTCGGCTCTGCTCCCTCCCTCCTGTCAATCATCTGGGACCCATTACAGGTCCCAGGTGACTGAGCGGCCAGTCACGGCGCGCGGCGCCGCTCGCGCATGCGCAGTGGGTGCCAGGCTGTGAAGCCACAGCCCGGCGCCCACAGTTGCAATGCCAGTGCCGCTGAACAGAGGGGGAGACGAGCGAGGCTTCGATCCCCCGCATCGCTGGACCCTGGGACAGGTAAGTGTCCAATTAAAAGTCAGCAGCTGCAATATTTGTAGCTGCTGACTTTTAACTTTTTTTTTTTTTTTTGATGGGCCCTCCTCTTTAATACTAGGGGCTAAAAGGCGAGAGGAGGGAGCAAAGGAAAGGTTTCTATGTGCTGCTGGGAGGACAAGAAGAGAATCTGTTGCTTTGCTCTTTGATTTAATAGAGTTTACACTATATTGCCAAAAGTATTGGGACTGTGTCCGACTGTGGACGGGCCTTTAGACACTTTTAATCACTCAAGAGCAAATGGTGAGGTTTACATAAATGTGCCATCATTTGTTCCTGTTATTCCCCAATCCTTTTAATTTTGGTAGGATCAGGTGATGAACATATAATATCTGTAGGGCAGTGATGGCGAACTTTGGCACCCCAGATGTTGTGAAACTACATTTCCCATGATGTTCATGCACGCTGCAGTGTACTTGAGCATCATAGGAAATGTAGTTCCAAAACATCTGGGGTGCCAAGGTTCACCATCACTGTCTGTAGGTATCCTCAGCATAAAAAGATGACCAGCTATACTAGACTCAATTGACAACGTAGCATGTGTATTTGATCTGTTGTTGTTCCAAGATTCTTTCAGTGGTCTTGAAATTAAACCTGTCATCTTTAAAAAACGAAAAAAGACTTCACAAAACTAGCGAAGCAGAAAGATGTACTGGACACACGTCTTTTTACTCTAGCTGAATGTCAGCAGATGGTGACCTGACTGTCTGAATGGAGAGTCCTGCTGAGTAACAGTTGGTAATCTTATACATTTTTTCTGGTTTCTCAGTCTAACATCACTTTTCTGTGCGGGAAATTAAAGCTCTATTTCCTCTGCAGTGTTGTTTATTCAGATCAGAGAGGAAAGAAACTCCATGAAACAGAAGTAAATCTTTAAGGCTACACTCACACTTTCTCGTATTTTGTTTGAGCAATTTGCAGGTGATTTTGTGTGTTCACTTGAATGGGCTGCTCTATTCCCGTTTATCGCTCGAAAAGAAGCTTCTGCTCCTTTGCAGCTGACAAACTTCACACGGTTTCCTGCGATTGTCAGGTGGCATTGCCTTGCATTCAGGGTGCCATTAAGGGATCATGGCACCCAAATACATGTTGCAGGTTGTTCAGTGATCACCATGCCATTTGGAATCATGGACAAATCTGACTTTTTAAAGGGGATGAATAGTCTTTGCAAATATTTTTACCTCTATGTCTAAAATATCAGCTTGATATTAATATTGTTGTTAACCTCTTGCCATCCGTGTTACACATACACTATATTACCCAAAGTAGTGGAACACCTGCCTTTTCACACACATGAACTTTAATGGCATCCCAGTCTTATGCCCCGTACACACGGTTGGACATTGATCGGACATTCTGACAACAAAATCCTAGGATTTTTTCCGACGGATGTTGGCTCAAACTTGTCTTGCATACACACGGTCACACAAAGTTGTCGGAAAATCCAATCATTCTGAACGCGGTGACGTAAAACACGTACGTCGGGACTATAAACGGGGCAGTAGCCAATAGCTTTCATCTCTTTATTTATTCTGAGCATGCGTGGCACTTTGTGTGTCGGATTTGTGCACACACGATCGGAAATTCCAACAACGGATTTTGTTGTCAGAAAATTTTATATCCTGCTCTCAAACTTTGTGTGTCGGAAAATCCGATGGAAAATGTGTGATGGAGCCTACACACGGTCGGAATTTCCGACAACAAGGTCCTATCACACATTTTCCGTCGAAAAATCTGACCGTGTGTACGGGGCATTAGTCCATAGGCTTCAATATTGAGTTGGCCCACCCTTTGCAGCTATAAAAGCTTCAACTCTTCTGGAAATGATGTCCGCAAGGTTTAGGAGTGTGTCTATGGGAGTGTTTGACCATTCTTCCAAAAGCGCATTTGTGAGGTCAGGCACTGATGTGGATGAGAAGGCCTGGCTCGCAGTCTCCGCTCTAATTCAGGCCAAAGGTGTTCTATCGGGTTGAGGTCAGGCCAGTCAAGTTCCTCCATTGCAAACTCGTTGATCCATGTCTTTACAGTCCTTCTCGGCATGGGCGTCCACAGAACTTTTTTCAGAGGGGGGGGGGGGGGCATAATTTTAAGAAAACCAATGCTCCGCCCCTTTTCGACAATGTCCTGAAGGGTAAGGGGCTTAGTCATTATCACATAAAGCGCAGGCATGTGCCCATTATATGCAGCCTTACTCTGCCCATCAATTGCAGCCTCATTGTGCCATCAAATGTGGCCTGTACAGTACAGAGGGTGTACAGTATGCGTATATATAGAGGGGGTGGATGGTATTAGTATATACAGTTAGGAAGGTGGGTGTATATAGCTGTATACAGGACAGATGATGTATATCTGCAGTCAGTGATGGTGGAGGAAGGTCTCCATATACAGAAAGGAAGGTGGGTATATACAGCTACCTGTATATAGAGACCTTCCTCCATCATCACTGACTGCAGATATACATCATCTGTCCTGTATACAGCTATATATACAGAACAGATGATGTATATCTGCAGTCAGTGATGATGGAGGAATACAGGAAGAAAGATGGGTGTATATAGCTGTATACAGGACAGGACAGATTATATGATCTTTCCTAAATCTGGCACCCCCTTCACTGATCATACCTGTATTCACTCAGCTGCCACCCTCATCTGTATGTATGTCAGGCCCCCACACACACAGCTCTGCCCCCCCTGTACACAAACAACCTCCTCCCTTCACTTGTACTCACAGCCCCCACTTGTAAGGTGGTCTTCCTTCTCCCAAGTCCTTTTTTGCACATGTCCCTGTGAAAATACAACAGGCAGCAAAGCAAACATGAAGGGCACACATACAGGAAGCAGCCAGAGGTGGCAGTAAAGAGCTCTGTAAGCTCAATGACACAGATCTGCAGCAGCTGTAGAACCAACTCGCACATGACGCCCATGCTTCGCGGCCACATCAGTGCCTGACCTCACAAATGCACTTCTGGAAGAATGGTCAAACATTCCCATAGACACACTTCTAAACCTTGTGGATAGCCTTCCTATAAGAGTTGAAGCTGCAAAGTGTGGGGCAACTCATTATTGAACCCTACGGACTAAGCCTGGGTTGCTATTAAAGTTAATGTGCGTGTAAAGGCACCAATACCAATTACCAATACTTTTTTGTAATTTAGCGTATGAGTCTTAAATCAGGAAGGCTGGCAACTCAGATGCTCTTGAATAAAAGTACTTTATTAGTTACATGGGTACAGGGGTAATGGCTATAAGTTGACGCGTTTCGGCTAAGAAGCCTTAATCTTAAATCTCTTAATTTTTAGTGTATAGTGGTTGCAAAAATGGTGGGCTTTACCATCCACATGCCGTACATATGCATCCATCCACAGAGATTTCTTTGCTGACTGCATGCTCCCAGCTTAGAGATTAATACAGAATTCACTCAGTAAGCATATAAAATACTTTTCTTGTAAAAGCATGTAAAAGTTGCAATAAAAATTACTTTACAGTCTAAATTTAGTAATGAGTTAGTAAAAAAAAAAAAATCAGCACAGGAGACATTACATAATGCAAAGTATCCCTTGTGCTGGTGCCTGCTTCTGTGGAAATCTTAAGTCCTTTGCCCCTCTTCCATGCCCAGCAGCTGTAATATTCCGGTGCTGCGGGGAGTAATGCAAGTGCTACACCTGTGACAGCACTTATCAAAAGTGGTGACAATGCCTGCCCTTTCCTCCCCTGTCCTCCATTCATACAAGCTGTACTGTAGTCTCCATGATTGAAAAGCGATCTATGATTGGAGGGTGGGCGGATGAATGAAAGGTCTACCTCCTCCATTCACAAAGCACTGTTCATTGATGGCAAAATTAAAAGTCAGCAGCTACAAATACTTTTAATAAACAGATACAGTATTTTCTAGACCATGGAGTGCAACTCTGTCTTCCCTTCAGCGTTGCAAATCCCCTGCGCCCACGAGGCTGCAAGACCTTTCACACAATGCAGCGTGGCTCACATATGCGCAATGGGAAGGCAGCTTCCCACACTAAACATACTGGCAGCAGGTACTCAAAGCTTGGCAAAGAACCGGCCCGGGTGAGGATAGCACAGGATCCTTGGAAAGGTAAGTGTCTTTTTATTAAAAGTCAGCAGCTGCAGGATTTGTAGATGCTGACTTTTAATCGTTTGCAAAGAGGCGGAAGATCTTCTTTAAAGTGAAAAACCTTTTGTTTTTAGAGCCATTAGTTCCAAAAACAGAGTTAGTTCCGTTTAAACATCCCACCAGGCAGAATTTTTTTTTTCCATTTGCACCATCTGCTGCCATTCTCACTTAGGTCAGAAAGTTGTGTACTTGATCCTGCAGCCTACCTACATCACACCTCCCAGGAGGCTGCAGGATCAGGCATCCAGAGCGGCCAGGAGGAGGTGGGCTGAGGGGTGGGCCCAAGGAGTCATCAGTAGCTGGTTGCCTGCACACAGAAGCAGCAGCCAACTGAAGAGTAGGCATGTGCAATTCGTTTCGTTCCGAATTTGTTTTTTAACGAATTTCGACAAATTCGTTAATTCGGGAATATCCAAATTAACGAAAACCCGTTTAACGAATTTTTTCCGAATATTCATAAATTCGATAAAATTGGACATTCGTAAATTTGGGCATTCGTACATTCGCAATTTACATTCGTACATTCGTACATTCGTGCATTCGTACATTCGTACATTAGTAAATTAGTGAATTCGTAAATTTGTAAATTTGAAAATTCGGAAATCTGAAATAATAGTTAACTAATAATAACTTAACTATTAGTAATTACTAGTAACTTTTAATTTATAGGTATTGTAATTTCCTTTTAAATTTGGCTGTTAGTGAACGTAACACGTACAAATTTATCCGAAGTTATGAATGATCCGAAAAAACGGAATGGAACATAATGAATTAATAATAATAAATAACAATAATAATAATAACAACGTTTTATTATTATTATTGGTTATTAATTTGTTCCGTTCCATTTGTTTAGATGCAGCATTCGTTTTGGATAATTCAAAACTTCGGTTAAATTTGTATTTGTTACGTTCACTGACAGTCAAGTTTGAAAGGAAAATACAATACTTATAATTTAATAGTTAGTTACTATTTCATATTTTTGAATTTTTGGGGTATTTTGGATTTTCAAACTTCGAATTTACAAATTTCCGAATTTTCTAATTTACAAATGTACGATTTTACGAATGTATGAATTTACGAATGTACAAATGTAAAAATGTACGAATGTACGAATGAACGAATGTACGAATGAACGAATGTTCGAATTACGAATGAATGAATGTACGAATGAACGCATTTACGAATTTATGAATGAACGAATTTACGAATCGCGATCATAACGAATGACCCGAAAAACGAAAAAAATAATAAACTAATGAAACGAAAACGAAAATAAACAAATTTTTTTGGTTGTGCACATGTCTACTGAAGAGGACCAAGATGGCAGTTTTGAAGAGAACCCATAAATACAGGTAAGAGACAAAGAAAAATAACTTGGGGGGGTGAGTACTGTTAAAAAACCTTTAGCTGTTGAAGCTAGGCCAGCATTTATGACCCGTTTAAGATCACAATAATACACACATTTGTTTTGGATGAAGCTTTCATGATTCCATCCAAAATATTTTTTCGTTATGGTCGAAGGACATTTCTTTTTTTCTCAAACATCGAAAGACATTTCTAAACATATGGACAGTGTAACCTTGTGCCAGAGAACCTGCCTTTCATTTCTCCCAACAACAATATTCCACCAGTTGTTACTTAGTAAAAGTATTTCTGAAGATATTCTACCGAATACAGCAATTGTGTTCTGTAGTATGACAAGCTTTCTTCAAATCTCATCTTGCCAAGAGCTTTATTGAAAGCCAGCTTCATGATCAGCTTGGGAAATGGACTGCACCAGAAAACTCTTTCAGACTACTTCACTATAATCTGGAATGTCAAAATTTGATAGTCGATATGAACCATTCTCCTTCCTTTGAATGTTCTTAGTACATTCTATAAAAGACAAGATCTCATTTTACCTTTATGTCTTACTTTAATATTTTGCTTGCTGTGAAACAACTGCTACAAGGTGATTTTGGATTGCATTTGGCATATGTGGAGTGCTGGACCTTAATTTTACTATCTTGTTTGACAATTAAAATATGGTGACTTTAATGGGCTTGCTTTGTTGTACTTCAACATACAGGTCCCAAAGGATGATAGTTCATTAGAACCACTATACAAAAAGTTCTGTGAAGGGGTCAGGCAGAAGACTGAAGAGCACCAATCTAGTTACTTAATGCATTAACCGCTTCAGCCCTGGAAGAAGGGCTTCCTGACCAGAGCACTTTTTGCGATTCGGCACTGCGTTGCTTTAACTGACAATTGCGCAGCCTGTGCGACATTACACCAAAACAAAATTGACGTCCTTTTTTTCCCACAAATAGAGCTTTCTTTTGGTGGTATTTGATCACCTCTGTGGTTTTTATTTTTTGCGCTATAAACAAAAAAAGAGCGACAATTTTGAAAAAACAGCAATTTTTACATTTTGCTATAATAAATATCCCCCAAAAATATATAAAAAAAACTTTTTTTTTCCTCAGTTTAGACTGATATGTATTCTTCTACATATTTTTGGTAAAAAAAAAATCGCAATAAGCGTATATTGATTGGTTTGCACAAAAGTTATAGCGTCTACAAAATAGGGGATAGATTTATGGAATTTTTATTATTAATTTTTTTATTAGTAATGGCGGCGATCAGCGGTTTTTATCATGACTGTGACATTATGGCGGACACATCGGACACTTTTGACACTATTTTAGGACCTTTGTCATTTATACAGCGATCAGTGCTATAAAAATGCTCTGATTACTGTGTAAATGACACTGGCAGGGAAGGGGTTAAACACTAGGAGGCAGAGGGAAAACACACTAAAGGAGAGCTGCTCACCCCATTGTAGGCAGAAAAAATGGGAAGGGTCCCCCAGGGGGGTTTTTAGGCAGCTAGATAGATAATGAGAAAATTAAGCACTGAATAACGAATAAAAAACTTTATTGGAGGACAAAGTGGATTATTGAATGAGTGTTAAAATATGAGCTCAGATGGGAATATGCCCATGCCAAATACAGGAAATAGCAAACATAAAGGGTTATACACAGCATATATTAATGACTATTGCATAACAGTTACTGACGCGTTTCGACCCATGATGTGTGGGGTCTCTTTAGAGGATGAGTTTGCTAAGAAAAAGAAAATTTATAATAACATATCAAATTTATTTGAAAACAAGGTATAATGTATGCAAAAATGTATGTAACACATTGCACATAATTACCACTGCATTTGGAAATACATCTCAGTCATAACCTCCCCGCACAGCCATCAGAGCATTCTGCGCGCCTCCACGCCACAATGAAATGCAGAGAAGAGGACAAGGATCCACTCAATGCAGCTTACAAGGAGTCACACGTAACAAGTGTCCCCCACCGAAGCTCCCCAGAGGTGGTGGGGCCAGAGCCTACAGCAATTGTCAGGGTGTTAGCTCATGTACAAACCCATATCAATTTATAGTTTATTCGAGTTATCTATTGAACGGTCAGACAGTGTTATAATGATCTATGGTATACTATGGTAATTAGATATGTAAGGGGGGATAATAATAATAATACGGGAATCATAATAGTATTGAATTGGAGCGTGATATTAAGGATTTAGGTGACTAGTGTAGATAAGTCAGAGGTGGCCTTGTCATTCAATTCTAGCTGTGAAGTGATGGATGATGACACAGGAAGTGGAAAAGTGATAAGGTGTAGAAAAACAAAATACAAACAAAAATGAAAGTGATGTGAAGAAAAATCTAATTTAATGAAATAAAAACTAGTGTGAGGGTAATTGTGTGAAAACCATTGATTGGTGGAAAGTCAATGGGTATGTGTGTGATGTGAAGATGGAGTGAGCATGATTTTGAAAAGTGTGTAGGCCAAAAGAAAATTACATAAAGAATCCAGAGCTGATAAGCCTAGTAGTGAAGTTTTAGTGAATATAAAGTATTAAAATTAAATGGAATCTACCTAGACACTTACAGAGTTGGTAGATGGATGATTGTAGATTACTCTTGTAATTGAGGAAAGAAGTCTGGCCGTCCACGAGGGATGTGAGGGGATCGCAATTTGATCAGCATTCGTCATGGAAATGAAATAGTAGCCTTGATTAAGGGATACTGAGAGAATTGATAGTAGGTGCCGTTTGCTCCGCCCCCCCCCCAAAAACATCTGGCGAGCAGGGGGATACAATGGCCGCCAATGGCGTGCCTCATGTGGCGCCCTCGGTGTCCCTGAAGGCAGAGCCCCGACCTCTGTCGTCACCTCCGCCGTAAACTATGTGATGTCATGACATCACACGCGCACGCGGAGGGGCCCGTCAACATGCACGGCACGCAACGTCCAAAGTGATCCAGAACCCTGGCGGGGTGGTCACTCCCACAGGTGGCCGGAGCAATGATGTCCGGAGGTGATCAGGGACCCCGCCGGCAGGGTGATCACTCTCACAAGTTGCCGAAGCAGAATAACGGCCACCTAGTGGGTCAAAATGGGAACACAGATGGCGAGACTCCCCACCCTGCCGGGAAGATGCATAGGGAAACGAAATCCCCAACCTGGGGCAACATGTGGACATGAATGCGTCACAGGGATCCAATGATCCGAAAAACAAGCGGGGACACACCGAGCGAGAGGCATATAAACGAGCTCACTAGGAGGCGATTAAGGGGTTAAGTGTGTCCTAGGGAGTGATTCTAACTGTGGGGGGGTGAGCTACCACTGATATGAATGACAGCGATCACTGCTCCCGATGACAGGGAGCAATGATCTTTGTCATGTCACATAAGCATCTCCCCGTTCTGCCGCTCCGTGGCACGATTGCGGGACACCGGTGGAATCAAGTCCGTGGGACCTGCGGGCACGGTCACGCTGTAAGCGGCGGGCACACACGCGCCTACTAGTGGTCGGCAAGTGGTTAAGGTAAAAAACCTTGCGGCTTTACTCCACCACTTTAATGTACAGGTCATATGCAAAGGGAGGAGAATGTAAATCACTATATATTCCCTTTAACTAAATGCAAATCATCTGCTTACCAATCAGACGTGTGACTTGTTTCTGAGATTACAATCCCACAATCCACTGGGGGGGACTTAAAGGGTAAGTTCACCTTTATGTAAATATCTGTAAGGTCCCACTGACCTGAAGCCCGGCGATCTCCTGCTAGGGTACATTGTATGTAGCCGTCTCACTGGTCCGGGGCTTAGAAATCCCTTCGGCTTAATCTCCTAAACGTACCTCGTCAGGAGGTATGTTTAGGAGCATTCTAAGTGGTCGGTGCAGTCACATGGGCGGAGCCGACCAATCACAACCCGTGTAGCCCGTCCTGTCACCGCGGGCGAAGAGGAGAGAAAGCTGAGGGGATTTCAAATTCCCTGACTGGTAGAGCGGGACTGGGTGCGATGGGGACAGGGTCCAGTGTAAGTTCACCTTACAGATTTTCTGTAAAGGTGAACTTACACTTTAAGCAAAGTATGGTTTCCCAATTAATAGTAGGATAGTGAGGAAAAAAGGAAGTACGTGCTAGAGTGCACAAGTTAGAGCCAAGTAAGGGCTGCAGACAGTTTGGGTGGAACCAGGGAGGTTTTGATACAAGATGTCAGCTTTGAATAATTAGTATCAGTTTGAGCTATGAAATTCTGTGACAGGTCCACTAAATAGTAGAACTGTGGCCAAACCATGGAGATTTAAATGTGTACATATTCTTTTAAAGTAGTATAACAACCTTCCTGACCTCAATAGCTGTGGGCACTGTAGAGCAATACATGCTCAAATAGAAGCACTGAAGTTAAGTTGTATCTCAGAACTCTGCTCTCCCCATTTTCCGATGCACTCGTTTTGTGTTTATATTATAGATTAAAATGCTGGCAGGCTGCTAAATAACTGCTGGGAGGGGGGAGCAGGGTGAGCTGAGCTGCTGAAAAGAAAAGTGAAAGTTTCTGTTGAATTTTAAGAATTGACTGCTCCAGTATCTACAACTACAGAGATCAGTAAGGGCTTGTTTTAAAATTGTATTCATAAGTATCTGTGGAAGCAACACACAATATGAGATTTCACATGGTGTTCCATTGCTCTGAAGTTTCACTTTTCTTTTTGTCTCTTTTTAGAGGATTTCTTTATTATATATTAGAGAGCTAAATTAAAATTTAAAAAATTAATTTAAATGAAATTAAATTCATTTAAATTAATTTAAAATTAAAATTAAAGTTTGACTTTCCTAATAATAGTCAACATCTAACATTGAACTGCAGTCTAAAAGTTGGTGGCATGGGTGTTGTTATGTGTATTTAAGGTGCATTTGGAGTCTACACTTATTAAAGGGAGGATTTTAAAGTGATTTTAAACCGTAATTTTTTTTTAAAAACTAAAATAACAAACATGTCATTCTTACCTGCTCTGTGCATTGGTTTTGCACAGAGCAGCCTCATCCTACTTTTCTGGGGTCCCCTCCCGGCACTCCAGGCCCCTCCTCTTTGGAGAGCGCAGACCCCCCCCCCCCCCCCGGAATGTCACTTTTCCTGAGGGCACCGGTGCATGCTTGCTACCGAGCCACCCAGACCGGGCAACTCGGCCCTGCCACATCATTTGATTGTCAGCAGCAGGTGACAATGGCTGCCATTGCTATCAATCTGGCCGATGAGGAGGGAAACAACGGGGAGTGCTCTAGCGCACATCGCTGGATCGGATCAGATCAGGGGGGGGGGGGGCAGCTGTAGCACAGAAAGCATACAAGTAAAGAAACCTTGAGGCTTTAGAACAACTTTAAGACAATTTTTTACTGCTTACATAGGAATGAATAAATGATGAACTTTATGGGCTAAATATATATTTTTTTTATTGTGCATTGTACACAGCAATTTTATTTAAGTGCTTCCATTTTTTGGATCAAATATTGTAGTATTTAGATTTATTTTCCCTTAAGCCTATCTTAAACCTTTAAAGTACCCATGCCTGACGCAAGGACAGGCAATATTTTTATCAGGTTCCTCTCTCTTTTTATGTTCTTTTGTTAATCATGTTTTTTTTCTATGCACTGACAAGAAGAAAGTGACTCAAACAGGGGCTCCCTCATCTACGCTGTAATACTTTCAGTTAATCCCAGAAGTTTTCATTTGTATTCATGAACTGGTTAGCCTTAATAATTCCCCCACTTTTTATATTATTATGAAGGAAAGCCAAGACTCATTCTTCTGCCCAAGGTTAAAAGAAAGTATTTATGATCAGCTAGGATGGAGTAAATCTTATATTCCCCCTGCTGAGATTCTACATTAAAACTGTGTTTCAAAGCCCAAGGAAATGGGAAAGGTTTGCAGAAAAAATTAAAATGTAGAATTACCATTGGTGTTTTTTTATCCCCTTTTCATCTTCTTCTTAAAGAGCCAATATACTTAACGTAATAAAAATCATCCTTTGTATTTGTAAGACACTTGCTTTCTTCATCTTTCAAGTATCTGCACACATGAGAATAAGAAAGTTCTTGATGAGTAATAAATAACGGATTAAAAAATACATTTTATTTTATAGATATACATTTCCTTCACTGTAATACCTGTATTAAACACCAAAATATTACAGAAAAAAGGAAAGAAGGGGCAGGCGGGACTTTTAAGGTACCAAGGAAAACACTGGCTTTAGTCTATGCATTATTTTGTATAAAATGTACTCTCAAAAATGTATGATTATCTCTCTCTAAAATATATATAGGTATGTCTTATTGACATGCCATGTGATTTTATTCATGGCAATTTTAAGCATATTCATTTAGAATTGTTGTTTTCTTATAGTATATAAAACTTCATGCGACACTTCTCAAAAAACTTCTGAAGAAGCTCCTCTGAGCGAAACATGTAGAGTAGGAAGTGGTTGTATATGTCCAAAGAAATAATATGTGATTCTTGTAAATGTTTACTGAGATTTTAAAGAATTGTTTAAACAAAATTTCTATTTTCTCAAATTGATTGTTTTCCTTGGTACCTTAAAAGTACCGCCTGCCCCTTCTTTCCTTTTATCTTAGATAAATGGGATGTGGCACCGTGTTTTGATCTCTTGTCACCCAGTTCCCTAATACGTGCCAAAATATTACAGTTATCACAGGAACAGGAGGTAGGGTGACATCTTGCAATGGAGCAACTGTCAGATGACAACTGTATGTTGTCCCATCACTTTGGAGAGATTTTATTTCATTGCTATTCTCAGGGACAGGAAGTGAAAGAAAATCTCCACAAAAGGCAACAGACAGCACCCAAAAAACTTGACAATGTTTTTTTTTATTCCCTACTCTATCCAAAAGTAAAAAACTAAAAAAAAACTTTAAAAAAAAAATGATTATGTATGTGCCATACCTGTGGGATCACCCAGGAAGCTGGAAATCACTGTAATAGGCACCGATACCCCAGTGATCTCACTAACTTCCAGATTCCCTGCTCCGTGGCTACTCTGCTGCATTGTGAACACAGGTGGTTGTTTGCTTTACATGGATGACATTCAGGGAACACTTTGCATTTTCTTAAGGAATGCAATGGGTTTTCTGATTGGATGAGATGGAGAGGTCAAGTGGTGAGGTCACAATCTCCAACTCGTCCAATCAGAGAACATTTTGCATTCGTTGAGAAAATGCAAAGTGTTTTCCTGGTGCCTTCATGGCAGCATACCTGTGACAAGCTCCGCCTTGGCTCCTCCCTCAGGACCAGTGAATATTATAAAAGAAAAGGATTAGTGCACTCCCAGCATTCTCCTTTTTGTATACCTCATACCTCATGGTCAGTGAATGGTGGTCGAATGTCCCTTACCTCTGCAGTCGGCAGCTTCCAGCTGGGTTCAAGCCTCTCGCAGGTGCAGCTCCTATTCTTGGGCAGCTAAATGCGCTGATAAGATAGGGTGTCCCTTTTGTGTGTCTTTTGGGACAGCAATTGTCTCTTAACTAAGAGCTCCTATCTGCATCTATATACTGGCATTTGCTCAATATATCTATATCTATTTTTATATCTATATCTATTTTTCACGTAGCCTTATCCTTCCATTTCTCCCTCCTGTCATCCATTCTCTCTCACTTTCCTTTCCTTGCGTTCCTCTATATTTTTCATTTTCTTCCTCCCCCACCACCTTCCACTCCTTGTGATATTGTACCTTCATTCCAGGTTACTATAGTGGGCGGCACGCACCGACTTTTCTGAGTCCCTCAGTGTCTTCCTGCCCGCTCTGTGCATGTGCGGACGCCAAGAGCCAGCTCGGTGGGCTGGGCTGAGTCGGGCGGGCCGCATAGGTCCTAGTGCCGCCAGCTGCGCACGTGCGGTCTGGCTTGAGGTCGTGGTGGCCATCTTGAATAATTTTACATTTTACATTTTTTGCCTTTGTTTGTTAAAATCATTTTTTAGAGGGATCTTCCACAGATGCCCCCCCTCTATTGTTTATTACTGGGGGCCTTCAGCATGGTAGCCTGTTGTCATCTGAGGAGGTTGCCTATGCAGGTAGCCCCTGGAAGGGACCCTGCATTTTGCCAACGGCAAATGTAATTTCTTTCTTTTTTTTTACTCAGGAATACCGTTTCCTTGCTCCAACTGAAATACCAGTCGCTAACTCCTTTATGTTTCTCTAGCTGCGTTTTCTGTCTGTTGCCTAAAATAAGCAGTACGCCACCCGAACAAGACCCTCTCCAACATTTAAGGTAGGGAATGTCGTCCAGGTGAGTAAAAAAAAAAAAAAAAGAGAGCACTTATGCTGGTATGTTTATGTATTTCAGCCTTGTATGCGAGAAGAAGTCCAAGCGGACATCAAGGCGACATAAACAAACCTATGAAGGCCCCAACCAGATCAGGATGCCATGCAAGCCATGCAAGCGGTGAGCATTCATCCGTGAAAAGACATAGTTCTTCACATTCACCAACTCTCAAATCCCTAAATGCCGAGCATGTGGGGTCATCCCATTACCAGCCAATTGGTCTGTAAAAGCTGTTCTAGGCTACTTTCATACTGGGGCGGGCACCAGCACTAGTCGGCCGCTAGCGGGGCGGTTTTAACCCCCGCTAGTGACCGAAAAAGGGTTAAAACCGCCCGCGAAGCGCTTTTCCATTTAGGGATTGCAGCGCTGCCCCATTGTTTCAATGGGAAGGGGCGCTTTAGGAGCGGTGAATACACTGCTCCTATAGCGCTGCAAAGATGCAGGACTTTTTTGACCATCCTGCAAGTGCACCGCTCCAGTGTGAAAGCCCTCGGGCACAGGAGAGGCGCTTTACAGGCACTATACAGACGCTATTTTTAGCGCTGTAGCGCCTGTAAAGCGCCTCAGTGTGAAAGTAGCCTTAGAGTCTATGCAGCAGACAGAGAGTCAGAGGGTTAATAGGCAAGCTGTCCTACTCAAAAGATGGGCAGGGGATACATAGGGAACGAGCAACAGCAGTTCCATTGCAGCAATTAGCTCAATCTCCTCCAAAGGAGTTAACTCTTCTTGGCCCATCCTCGAGAGAATCCTCTCACCACGCAGCAAGTATCCCTCTTAGGCATCTGGATGATGGTGGGCCATCTAAGGATACCTCAGAAGAGCTCGGCCCTCGGACTTCAACTTTTTCCTAGTTCAGCCCTATGTCCAGGCTGTAAAGCCAGCTATTGGCGAGGAAGCCGACACTACATCTGAGTAGTTAAAAGATGTACTTCCCATTTCTAAAGAAGCAGGTTTCCTTCTTTCGGCTCAGTTTCCACTAGTACAACTTGTCATGCGACTTGGGGCTGCAAAGTCGTATGACAAGTCGTACCCCATGATTTCCAATGAGTACCGTTTATCTGTGCATTTTAAAGTCGCAGCAACTTCAGAGTAGTCCCTGCACTGCTTTGGTCCCACTTTGATGGTCCATAGACCTCAAGAATACACAGGCATTGTTTCAAGTCGCATCAAAATCGTGGCAAAATCGTGCGACTTTCAGGTCGACTTTCAGGTCTCGCAATAGTGGAAACATAGGTTTACTCTGATGGATGATATCAGAGACATTGTTGAAGGGGAAAAAAAAAATAATGTTTTTTTCTCTCAATTGCCTAGGAAAACTTTATCCACGTTCGGAACAAGATTCTGCAATGCCAGACGGTCCGCCGGAGGTAGACGCGGCAGTGGTTCGTATAACAAAGAATTTCATATCACCAATCGATAATTCAGCCTCAATTGAGCATCCTTTAGACAGATGAATAGACCCCCAAATTAAAGGAGCTTACCAAATGGCGGGTAAACGCCTGGAAGTCAGCAATTGCCTTATCTGGACCAAAAATATGGAAACAGTGATTCATCAAAATGTTCCTAGGGAAGATATAGTCAAGTCTTTGGACCCATTATGGCTCTCAGCAGACTTTGCTTGTGAGACGGTGATGCATACAATTCGTTACTTCGCAAGATCACTACTTGTGATAGCAATATGGGTATGTGGTCAGAACTACGGGCAGCCGACACTGTCAAAACAAAATCAGTATAAATACCCTTTTTTTATTTGTAAATCACTCTTTACAGAAAGGTTACAGAAAGCCATTTCCCGCATCACAGGAGGAAAGTCAGACTTGATTCCACGGAACTCCAGAATTAGATGTACCCGGGGATTCAGGGATGCTTACTTGCACGTACCCATACACACCCATACTACAACTGTTACAGAAGCATCTGAGATTTTCAGTCGACCAAGCCCATCTACAATTCCAGAATCTCCCCTTCGGACCCTGCACTTCTCTTAGAGCCCTCGCGAGGGCTCGGATCACTATCCAAGCTTCCTTATGAGAACTGGGTCTCAGTTCTTATCACTAACCAGAGGATATCCTCCTTTTAAACAAAAGATCCAGCCCAGCTAGTGGAACACGGGTGGATGCTGTGGCCTACACTCTCAAGATATGGTTGGATGGTAAATCATCAAACGAGTCATCTTTTCTCCAGTTTAGGCACCTTATTCAACACCGCAAAAGGGACAGTGTCCCTGCCATCTCTAAAAGTGTGGGCGATCATTCAGAAAGTAAAGAGAGTGAGGACATGGTCCCACATAACAGACTCGAGCTAACTCAGCTTAATAGGGATTTTTGTCTTTTTGTATCCTGATGGTCCCATGGACACATGGATACCTCAGGCACCTTTTTGCTAGAATTCCTGAAGCAATGGAGCAAACCATCTATCCCGGTTCATATATCAAACAAGTTTGATGCACAGGGGTCTGCACTAGTGGACAAAGAGGGAGATGCCTGTAAAGCCATGTTCATTAAGGCATGTCTTCTGGACTACAGTTACCACAGACGCCAATGCAATAGGCTATGAGGCACATTGCAACCAGATGTTGCTTCAAGAGAGATGGACGTTCAATGCGGCAGACATCATCGCAAATATCCTGGAAATCCAGACGCCTTATCTCGCATCGACAGATCAAGGACAAATCAGTTCTGATTTGGATAGACAATAGAACTGCAATATCATACATATATCACCAAGGCGGAACTAACAACAGTTCCTTACTAAGAGAAGTGGAACCCATCTTCATTTGGGCAGAGGGGAATCTGAAGGACCTAAGGGTAGTCTATCTTCCAGCCCACTTAAGCACAGACGCCGATTACCTATCCAAAGGATTCCTGGAATCCAGCAAATGGTCCCTACAACCGAAGTTATTCAGTTGGATTGTGGGCCAGTGGACCTTTCCTGAACTGCATCCTTTTGCTACAGCAAGCAATATCAAGCTGCAGAGGTTTATTTCACATCTACCTCACCCTTGCGCCGAAACAATAGATGCCCTGTCAAGTCCTTGGGCATGCAATCTAATTTAGGCCTCCTCTGGCCGCCTACCTCAAATTCTCTCGAGACTTGCAACATCAACAATAAACGGTGATAACAGTCCTGCCATATTTGCAGGGAGACCCATGATTCCCTAGGGCAATATTCCGGTAAATATTCCTCTGATACCCTTTCTTCTGGCTCAAGGCATCACACCCATCAGAATCCTCACAGATTGAACCTTCACATTAGAATGTTAAAACAGAGGCAGTGGCGTAGCGTGGGTTGTCAGCACCCGGGGCAAGGCAAGTAATTTGCGCCCCCCCCTAACCTGCGGACTTTTAGCTATCCCTGAGTCCCTTCAAATACAATAGTACTGACCTACCTGATTCCTATACTGACCACTACACTGAGAACTACACTGTCCACTACACTACATTGTCCACTACACTGACCACTATATTATACTGACCACTATACTATACTGACCACTATACTATACTGACCACTATATTACACTGACCACTACACTGACCATCATACTACACTGTCCACTATACTGACCACTATACTACACTACACTGTCCACTATACTACACTACACTTGACCACCATACTACACTGTCCACTATACTGACCACCATACTACACTGTCCACTATACTGCATTATACTGACCACCATACTACACTAACCACCATACTACACTAACCACCATACTACACTGACCACCATACTACACTGACCACCATACTACACTGTCCACTATACTACACTACACTGTCCACTATACTACATTACACTGTCCACTATACTACACTATACTGACCACCATACTACACTGTCCACTATACTACACTATACTGACCACCATACTACACTGTCCACTATACTACACTATACTGACCACCATCCTACACTGTCCACTATACTACACTATACTGACCACCATACTACACTGTCCACTATACTGACCACCATACTACACTGACCACTATACTACATTATACTGACCACTATACTACACTGACCACTATACTACACTGACCACCATACTACACTGACCACCATACTACACTATACTGACCACCATACTACACTGTCCACCATACTACACTACACTACACTGACCACTACACTACACTGACCACTATACTACACTGACCACTATACTACACTGTCCACTATACTGACCACCATACTACACTGACCACTATACTACACTATACTGACCACCATACTACACTGTCCACTATACTGACCACCATACTACACTGACCACTATACTACACTATACTGACCACCACACTACACTGTCCACTATACTACACTGACCACCATACTACACTGACCACCATACTACACTGACCACCATACTACACTGACCACCATACTACACTGTCCACCATACTACACTGTCCACTATACTACATTGTCCACTACACTAACCACTACACTGACCACTATACTACACTGTCCACTACACTAACCACTACACTGACCACTATACTACACTGTCCACTATACTACACTGACCACCATACTACACTGGCCACCATACTACACTACACTGACCACTATACTACACTGTCCACTATACTGACCACCATACTACACTCTCCACTATACTACACTATACTGACCACCATACTACACTGACCACTACACTAACCACTATACTACACTACACTGTCCACTATACTACACCGACCACCATACTACACTGACCACCATACTACACTTACCACCATAATACACTGTCCACTACACTATACTGACCACCATACTACACTGTCCACTATACTACACTATACTGACCACCATACTACACTGTCCACTACACTACACTGACCTCCATACTAAACTACACTATACTGACCACTATGCTAACCACTATACTATACTAACCACTATACTCAGGCCCAGATTAAGAGCATCATGGGCCTGGTGCTAAGGATGTTGGTGGGCCTTTTTATGAAAATAAATAAAATGAAAACGCAAACAATTTTTTGTGAAATTTAAATGAGTGAGAGAGAGAGAGAGAGAGAGAGAGAGAGAGAGAGAGAGAGAGAGAGGGGGTGAAGGGGGTGAGAGAGAGAACAGGGTGAAAGAGAGGGGATGAGAGAGAGAGGGGGTGGGAGTGAGGGGGTGAGTCTGTGGGGGGCACAGCATAGTACATTACACGGGAGGGGGGGGTATAGCACAGTACATCACATGGTTGGCACAACACATTACATGGTGGATACAGCACATTTAATGGCGGGCACAGCACATTACGCGGTTGGCACTGCCCAATACAGCACATTACAAGGTAGGCACAGTACATTATATGGTGGGCACAGCACATAACATGGTTGGTACTGCACAACACAACACATTTCATGGTGGGCACAGCTCATGCACACAGTGGGCACAGGACCTTATATGGTGGGCACAGCACATGACATGGCAGGCACAGCTGAGCACATTACATGGTGGGCACTGGCCATTACAAGTGGGCACTGCACAGAACATTATATGGTGGGCACAACACATTATATAGTGGGTACTGCACATAGCATGGTGGGCACTGCACAGCACATGACAAGGTGGGCACTGCATGACACAGCACAGCACATTACATTGTGAGCACAGCACATTAAATGGTGGACACCACATATGACATGATGAGCCCTGCATACAACATTCCATTGTGGGTACTGCACGGCACATGCCATGGTGGACAATGTACAGCACATTACATGGTGAGTACAGCATATTACATGGTAGGCACTGCATGGTGCAGCACATGACATGGTGGGCACAACACAGCACATGACATGGTGGGCACTGCACAGCAATTTACATGATGGGCACTGCACATGACATGGTGGGCACTGCATGACACAGCACATTACATGGTGAGTACAGCGCATTACATGGTGGGCACTGCATGGCACAGCACATGACGTGGTGGGCACAGCGCATTACATGGTGGGCACTGAATGGCACATAACATTACATGGTGGGCACAACACATTACATGGTGGGCACTGCATGGCATAGCACGTTTCATGGTGGGAAATGCAACTGCACATTACATGTTAGGAACTGCACATGACATGGTGGGCACTGTTGAACAGCACAGCACATTACACAGTGGGCACAACACACTACATGCTGGGCACAGCACATGGCAGGGTGGGCACAGCATAGCACATGACATGGTGGGAAGTGCACATGACATGGTGGGCGCTGCACATTACACGGTGGGCACTGCACATTACATGGTGGGATCACTGTATGGCACAGCACATGACATGGTGGACACTGCAAATTACATAGCGGGCATTGCAAGGCACAGCCATGACATGGTGGGCAGTGCACATGACATGGTTGGCACATCACATGACATGGTGGGCACTGCACATTACATGGTGGGCAATGCAAGGCACAGCACATGACATGGTGGGCACTGCACATTACATGGTGGGCACTGCAAGGCACAGCATGACATAGTGGGCACTGCACATCACATGAAGGGCAATGCAATGCACAGCACATGACATGGTCAGCACAGCGCATTACATGGTGGGCACTGCAATGTACAGCAAATGAAATACTGGACACAGCACATTACATGGGGGGCACTGCAAGGCACATGACATGACATGGTGGGCACAGCGCATTACATGGTGGGCACTGAATGGCACATAACATTACATGGTGGGCACAACACATTACATGGTGGGCACTGCATGGCATAGCACGTTTCATGGTGGGAAATGCAACTGCACATTACATGTTAGGAACTGCACATGACATGGTGGGCACTGCAAGGCACAGCATGACATAGTGGGCACTGCACATCACATGAAGGGCAATGCAATGCACAGCACATGACATTGTTCAGCACAGCGCATTACATGGTGGGCACTGCAACGTATAGCAAATGACATACTGGACACAGCACATTACATGGGGGGCACTGCAAGGCACATGACATGGTGGGCACAGCACATTACATGGGGGGCACTGCAAGGCACATGACATGACATGGTGGGCACAGCACATTACATGGGGGCACTGCAAGGCACATGACATGACATGGTGGGCACAGCACATTACATGGGGGGCACTGCAAGGCACATGACATGACATGGTGGGCACAGCACATTACATGGGGGCACTGCAAGGCACATGACATGACGGGCACAGCACATTACATGGGGGGCACTGCAAGGCACATGACATGACATGGTGGGCACAGAACATTACATGGGGGGCACTGCAAGGCACATGACATGGTGGGCACAGAACTTTACATAGTGGGCACTGCAATGCACATGACAGGACATGGTGGGCACAGAACATTACATGGGGGCACTGCAAGGCACATGACATGACATGGTGGGCACAGCACATTACATGGGGGCACTGCAAGGCACATGACATGACATGGTGGGCACAGCACATTACATTGGGGGGCACTGCAAGGCACATGACATGACATGGTGGGCACAGAACATTACATGGGGACACTGCAAGGCACATGACATGACATGGTGGGCACAGCACATTACATGGGGGGCACTGCAATGCACATGACATGGTGGGCACAGAACTTTACATAGTGGGCACTGCAATGCACATGACAGGACATGGTGGGCACAGAACATTACATGGGGGGCACTGCAAGGCACATGACATGACATGGTGGGCACAGCACATTACATGGGGGCACTGCAAGGCACATGACATGACATGGTGGGCACAGCACATTACATGGGGGGCACTGCAAGGCACATGACATGACATGGTGGGCACAGCACATTACATGGGGGCACTGCAAGGCACATGACATGGTGGGCACAGCACTTTACATAGTGGGCACTGCAATGCACATGACATGGTGGGCACAGCACATTACATAGGGGCACTGCAATGCACATGACATGGTGGGCACAGCACATTACATAGGGGCACTGCAATGCACATGACAGGACATGGTGGGCACAGCACATTACATGGGGGGCACTGCAAGGCACATGACATGACATGGTGGGCACAGAACATTACATGGGGGGCACTGCAAGGCACATGACATGACATGGTGGGCACAGCACATTACATGGGGGGCACTGCAAGGCACATGACATGGTGGGCACTGGGCACAAGAGAGAACATTACATGGGGGGAAGCAGCAGTCTGTCCCGTAGCACAATAATTACACAACATCCCCCTAACAAATGTACTGACCTTATCATAACAGCATGGGAGATGTCCTTCCTCCCGGGCTCCTGCTGGTTAGGACATCAGCGCCCCTCCCCCAGACACTGAGGATCTGTGTGTGTGTAACAGATCCTGTGATAGGGGTCAGGCATCAGCAGAGACAGGACTTGGCTGCACTGACTTGTCTCCTCCATGTGTGCACAGAGGGCTCCTCTTCCTTCAGGAAGGCACACAGGAATTGACAAGCCACTGGCATGGGCCTATATTGAGGGAGGGGCCTGGAGCTGCAGCTCCACCAGCCCCTATGTTAATCCGGTCCTGACTATACTGTCCACTACACTGCCCCCCATAGTGACACTACACTGACCTCCATAGAGACACTACACTGACCTCCATACTATACTAAACTACATTGTCCTGCCTACAGTCTCTCTCTCTCGCCTCCCTCCCCCTCCCAGTAACAAGACTCTCACTTACCTTCTTCTCCTGGCTGCATCAAACCGGAGGAGGAGGAGAACACAGCGGCGGCTCACTTTCTTCTCTCCCCTGCGCTCTGCTTGCTGCCATGTTCAGTATCCAGCGCCCTGTGATTGGGTGTATGGGGGTCATGTGCGGAGGCGGGGCGCCTCACATGACCCCCATGCACCCAATCACAGGGCGCCGGACACTTAACATGGACACAAAATTAGAAATTAGGAGGAGGCAGCCAGTGACACATACTGGCGCCCCCCTAAATATCGCGCCCGGGGGCCACGGCACCCCCTGCACCCCCCACGCTACGCCACTGAACAGAGGCTTTAATCGTTCCTCCACAGTTGTTTCAACTCTGCTTCAATGAACAATACGTGTGACAAGGTTTGGAATAAGTTTAGATCTTTTGCGAACGACAAAACTTCAATCCTGAAGTACCCTCTTCCTCCCAACTCCTTGACTTCCTGCAAGAAGACCTTGATTTAGGATTAGGCTTAAGCAACTTAAAGGTACAGCTGGTGGCAATCTCTGCTGTGACAACAAGAGATGGGCAAAAGATCCTTTAATAATCAAATTCTTCAAGACAGTCAAGAAGATAAACCACCCATTAAAACAAATCTTTCCCGCTTGGGATCTCTCTATCACTCTGGAGCCCTTATCCAAACAGACTTTTGCGCCATTTGATTCAGCATCCTTGTGGAATCTCACTTGGAAACAATTTTTCTTTGTGGCGATGGCATCGGGCTGGGGAGTATCAGAACTTCAGGCAATAATATTATTTTTTGTACTCGGATAGAGTGGAAATTGGAACGGTACATGGATTCTCCTCTTCCTCTACTATCTCTGAGCCTTGGGCCCTAACAATCTTTTCAGATACAATTTTGACCTTCTTCACGAAGATATTACTTCGGTACTAAGATACTATCTTCAAGCCACAACTCACTTCAGAATTTCATCTAACCTATTTGTAATACTCCAAAAAAAAAAAAAAAAGACAGGGGCAAAGAAGCATCATCTGGGGCCCTCCGGCCATTCCAGAACGGCAGTATCCATCATGCCTAGTCATGTCTGTGAATATCAGAGCTTTACAATACCTCATGGTTCTGCGGAAGCTGGGGAGCCATAGTTTGCAGATCCCTGCTCTAGTACAATAGTTTCATGGTTAATCAAGTGGGTTAAGAAGGTGTACAGAGAGATAGGGGCCTGGAACCACCTCTTCAGTTGGGCTATATGCCACCCGGTTGTTTTCTGCTTCTTGGACGGCCAGAGCAGATGTATCCATCAAAACGATATAGAGGGTAGCATCATGGTCATCCCAACATGCGTTTACGTGACGTTACAGAGTAGACCCAGCAGCTTTCTCATCTGTAGAAACTGCCAGACAGGCTATTAGGCCGGCATTTGCCTATTTTAAATTATTTTTCAAATAAATATTTTACTATGCATCATCCCACCCATTTCAGCTAATTATTTGTCACAGGTATGCTGCCATGGAGGCACCAGGAAAACAGAAAATTGTTTCATACTTACTGTAATTTGCTTCTCCTGGTGCCTATCCATGGCAGCATACAATCCCACCCTCGGTATGCTATATTACGTAGAATGCTGAGAGTGCACTAATCCTTTTCTTTTATAATATTCACTTGTCCTGAGGGAGGAGCCAAGGCGGAGCTTTTCACAGGTATGCTGCCATGGATAGGCACCAGGAAAAGAAAATTACCGTAAGTATGAAACAATTTTCTGTTTTCTGAATGGCACCCATGTCAAGTTGGTGATCTACACAAGACCCAGAAGTCAGCGGCAATCTCTGTTGTAGCAGTGCCTACTCGAGTTATTTCTAGCTTTCACAGGGATCCCACAGGTATGGCACATACATACTTACATTTGTCCAAGCCTTAATAAGTGACATGACCAGACAAAACAAAACAATATGCAGGATGGGCTTAAAAAATAATTTAAAAGATCTTTAAAGAACATGCTCACAAGTGGAAAGATCAGAGTAACAGCTCCTGCTGCTTCTTCGCCATACAAACACAGGCTGGTGGTGACCAGATTGTATAGCTTAAGTGCAATAGAAAAAACACTGGTCGCTAATTTAGTTAATCTCAGGATAAAAATACAAATCTTTTAGTAGGTAAAACAACTTCCTTATATGTATTTCCATGATCCATATACTGTATCTGCCTGGAGTTTAGTTTCAAATTCTATGACATTTATGTTTTCTCAAATCTAATTTCTAGCACCATAGAATCTGTATAACCGAGTAAACCCAATTTCTAAACCCAAGGTCAAAATGTACAGTGCCTTGGAATTTTCCACACTTTGTCATGTTACAACCAAAAACGTAAATGTATTTTATTGAGATTTTATATGAGAGATCAACACAAAGTGGCACATAATTGTGAAGTGAAAGGAAAATGATAAATGGTTATCGTTTTTTTTTTTTTAAATAAATATGTGTAAAATGTGGCATGCATTTACAGTGGGGCAAAAAAGTATTTAGTCAGCCACCAATTGTGCAAGTTCTCCCACTTAAAAAGATGAGAGAGGCCTGTAATTGTCATCATAGGTATAACTCAACTATGAGAGACAAAATATGGAAACAAATCCAGACAATCACATTGTCTGATTTTTGAAAGAATTTATTTGCAAATTATAGTGGAAAATAAGTATTTGGTCACCTACAAACAAGCAAGATTTCTGGCTCTCACAGACCTGTATCTTCTTCTTTAAGAGGCTCCTCTGTCCTCCACTCATTACCTGTATTAATGGCACCTGTTTGAGCTTGTTATCAGTATAAAAGACACCTGTCCACAACCTCAAACAGTCACACTCCAAACTCCACTATGGTGAAGACCAAAGAGCTGTCGAAGGACACCAGAAACAAAATTGTAGACCTGCACCAGGCTGGGAAGACTGAATCTGCAATAGGCAAGCAGCTTGGTGTAAAGAAATCAACTGTGGGAGCAATAATTAGAAAATGGAAGACATACAAGACCACTAATAATCTCCCTCGATCTGGGGCTCCACATAAGATCTCACCCCGTGGGGTCAAAATGATCACAAGAACGGTAAGCAAAAATCCCAGAACCACACGGGGGGACCTAGTGAATGACCTGCAGAGAGCTGGGACCAATGTAACAAAGGCAAACACACTACGCCGCCAGGGACTCAGATCCTGCAGTGCCAGACAGGTCCCACTGCTTAAGCCAGTACATGTCTGAGGTTTGCTAGAGAGCATTTGGATGATCCAGAAGAGGATTGGGAGAATGTCATATGGTCAGATGAAACCAAAGTAGAACTGTTTGGTAGAAAAACAACTTGTCGTGTTTGGAGGAGAGAGAATGCTGAGTTGCAACCAAAGAACCCATACCTACTGTGAAGCATGGAGGTGGTAACATCATGCTTTGGGGCTGTTTCTCTGTAAAGGGAACAGGATGACTGATCCGTTTACATGAAAGAATGAATGGGGCCATGTATCGTAAGATTTTGAGTGCAAACCTCCTCCCATCAGCAAGGGCATTGAAGATGGCTGGGTCTTTCAGCATGACAATGATCCCAAACACACCGCCTGGGCAACGAAGGAGTGGCTTCGTAAGAAGCATTTCAAGGTCCTGAAGTGGCCTAGCCAGTCTCCAGATCTCAACCCCATAGAAAACCTTTGGAGGGAGTTGAAAGTCCGTGTTGCCCAGTGACAGCCCCAAAACATAACTGCTCCAGAAAAGATCTGCATGGAGGAATGGGCCAACATACCAGCAACAGTGTGTGACAATCTTGTGAAGACTTACAGAAAATGTTTGACCTCTGTCATTGCCAACAAAGGATATATAACAAAGTATTGAGATGAACTTTTGATATTGACCAAATACTTATTTTCCACCATAATTTGAAAATAAATTCTTTCAAAAATCCGACAATGTGATTGTCTGGATTTGTTTCCACATTTTGTGTCTCATAGTTACCATATACACATAGTATACCCATGATGACAATTACAGGCCTCTCTTATCTTTTCAAGTGGGAGAACTTGCACAATTGGTGGCTGACTAAATACTTTTTTGCCCCACTGTATATTCACCCCCCTGAGTCAATACTTTGTAGAACCACCTTTCACTGCAATTACAGCTGCAAGTCTTTTTAGGGATGTCTCTACCAGCTTTGCACATCTAGATAGTGAAATTTTTGCCCATTCTTTTCTGCAAAATAGCTCAAGCTCTTTAGATTGGATGGAGAGCGTCTGTGAACAGCAATTTTCAAGTTTTCTTGCAACAGATTCTCAAATGGATTTAGGTCTGGACTTTGACTGGGCCATCCTAACACATGAATATGCTTTGATCTAAACCATTCGATTGTAGCTCTGGCTGTATGTTTAGGGTCGTTGCCCTGCTGGAAGGTGAACCTCCACCCCAAGTCTTTTGCAGACTCCAACAGGTTTTCTTCTAAGATTGCCCTGTATTTGGCTCCATCCATCTTCCCATCAACTCTGACCAGCTTCCCTGTCTCTGCTGAAGACAAGCATCCATATAACAAAAAGGAGTGATAAAGGAGCTAAAAGATCTGCACCTCGGTATTAGGTATAGGGGGAATAATATAATTCCTGTAAAAAATAAACCTTAAATAAACCGTCACTTCTCAAATGAAAAAAATAGGAGAAACGGTACGCCTCTAGACTAGGGCAACATATAATTAAAGAGGACACAAGAGATTCATCAAAAAGGAATAATCCGGTATATCAGAAAAATTGGAAATGCTTTATTGAAAATTTCAAACACTAATATAAAAATATCAACACCTCCACCATTGCAATTATTAAAATATGACAACAATATGCCTATGCTATATATGAGAAATAACTTTAAAATTACAACTTTGTGAAAAAAAAAATTATTTGATTTCTCCATTTTCCAAAAAATCCTGACAAAAAAATGACCATTTTAAAAAAATTCACCATGAACACCATTTTAATATGCGGGCACTACTCAGGTATGCGTTCGCTTCTGCACACGAGCTCGGCGGGACGGGGCGCATTTTAAAAAAGGATATTCCTCTTCAAAGTGCTGACGTATAACGACGGTGGGTGGTCCGTATGTGGTTAAGTTAACAAAATTCAAGATTGTTTAGATTGATGGAAGTAGGATAGAAAGAAAGTGAAAATGAATATATGATTCTACATTTTGACCATAAATATGCTTTAAGAGGGCTTTTTTTTCTGCCATGGACATCAGGGCATTTTTAATCCCCATGGATGACTGACGAAGGGGCAGTTTTGTTTTCCCCACACTGAACACTGACTTTTGGGCATATTTTATTCCCACTGACCACAGAAACAAAAGCCATGTTTCCTCCAACTAACATCAGGGCATTTTCCTTCCACTGACCAATGACGCCAGACATTTTTGTCTCTCATTGGCTACTAACAGTGGGGCAATTTTCCTTTCTCCCACTGATCACCCACGCTGTTGCTGTTTCAGCAGTTGCTGGATACTAATTGTTTAAATAATGTTTTTCTTTAAGGTGGGCTCAGAAAAAAAGCATAAGTAGTGGAAGACGTTTTAGAATTTATATTTTGTCTTGAGGTTTATGTGTGTCTGTATGATTTTTGCATCTTGCACAGTTATTTCAGAACATTTTTTGTGGGTAGAAGGAATGCAGCAAACGTGTGCAGTGTGTGCAGTGTGTGCAGTGTGTAGGCTTCATTTAACCACACCCAATATTCAGCACTATGTGATCATAATTATGCATATACTATACCCAGCCAATGACCCTGGAGGCTGGAAATCACTGAAGTAGACACCGCTACACCCAGTGATCTCCACTTGCTGCCAGGTCCCACGCTGAGTGGCTGCTCTTCTGCATTCTGAACACAGGAGGACGGAAGCTCAAGATAAGTGCCATTCAGAGGAAACTTTGCATTTTTTGAATAAAAGCAAAGTGTTTGATTGGCCAGGGTAGAGATGTCATGCTATCCACCTTGTCCATTCATTCAGAAAATGCAAAGCATTCTCTGAATGGCCCCTGTTTCGAGCAACCATCCTCCTGTTTTCAGAATGCAGAATGGCAGCCATTTGACTTGGGACGAGGAAGCAAGTGAAGACCACTGGAGTAGCGGTGTCTACTTCAGTGATTTCCAACTTAAAGGGGCATCGGCCAAGTATGGTATATACATAGTTACAGTGGTCTAAGCTAGACCAATGTAACTATGTATAAAATAGCCATACCTGGAATTATTCTTAAAGCAGGACCTTTAGTCTTTTTTTCAACTTTCCATCTATTAAATCTTCTGTTTCTTGTCTGGTAAAAAGCCTAGGCTTATGGCATCACGCACAGCCCTCTCTCTAACTCTTGTGAGAGTTTGCCAGGAAAGGAGTTGGGATGAGTCACAGGGGGGCCAATCAGAGCTGCAGAGCTGGAGGTGTGCCTCTGTATTTCTGGGTAAATCCAGGAAGTGAACAGGCAGCAGCTTCAGCTGCCCACAGTTAAAATGGATGCAGTCAGACTTGGTGGAGGGAGATTTCTGCAGCATGTTTAGCAAGTACAGAATCACAGTATATATATAAAATATAAGTGGTTGGAGAGAAGCTTCAGAATGGCAAAGATGTGTTTATTAAAAATTATGTGAGCATACTGCAGTTCCTCTTTAAGTAAAGCATGTACAGTTTTACACTTATACACAGCGCTCTTTTCTCAGAAAATAAATGCAGGCACTCCCCTCTTCCAAGCCACCCCTTGCCTCCAAGCACCGTCCCTTGGTTCCACCTCTTAATTTGTATAGAATTTATTAATGATAACCAGAAAATCAGTAGAATAGATCCCCTGCAGCCAGCAACAATGCCCCCCCCCAGGCAACAGTAGCCCCCACCCCAGCAAGAACAAATTCCCCCCAGCAAGAAAATAACCCCTCATGGATAAAAAGGGAGAAAGCACTACTTTTAATGTAAGGCAAATGTTAGGGCTAAGACAGTCTATATTAAAAGTTCTAAGAATGTTCACAAAGGGAGGGAAGATAATCCACATGGGCTGCCAGTCCAAGAGTAGAAGCAAGCTCTTAGCCTCTGGAAACAAAATAAGAAGGAACAAGCACCCCTAAGTGTAGTATCTCATTATTCATTTATTATACAACCAATACAATATCCACAAAATTGAGAAAGGAGCGATACTGTACCCTTCCGGGTCTACCGCTCATGCTCTGAAACGAGTTTCATCATTTCCCATTGGTGACTCCTTCCAGTCAGCGCTGCATGCTGTGCTCCAACACTTCACACAGCCATTGGCTTCTTCCTACTCTGGCCCCGAGCCTGGCCGTTCCCCAGCCTCACTATATGGTCCGCCGAGTGCACGAGCCCTACACTACACCTCACTAGTAGGGATGAGCCGAACAGCCCCCGGTTCGGTTCGCACCAGAACCTGCGAACGGACCGAAAATTCGCACGAACGTTAGAACCCCATTGACGTCTATAGGACTCGAACGTTCAAAATCAAAAGTGCTCATTTTAAAGGCTAATTTGCATGGTATTGTCCTAAAAATGGTTTGGGGACCCGGGTCCTGCCCCAGGGGACATGTATCAATGCAAAAAAAACTTTTAAAACTTTTCGGGAGCAGTGATTTTAATGATGCTTAAAGTAAAAAAAAAAAAGTGAAATATTCCTTTAAATATCGTACCTGGGGGGTGTCTATATTATGCCTGTAAAGTGGCGTGTGTTTCCCGTGCTTAGAACAGTCCCTGCACAAAATGTCATTTTTAAAGGAAAAAAAGTCATTTAAAACTGCTTGCGGCTTTAATGTAATGTCGGGTCCTGGCAATATGGATGAAAATCAGTGAGACAAACGGCATGGGTACCCCCCAGTCCATTACAAGGCCCTTTGGGTCTTGTATGGATATTAAGGGGAACCCCGCACCCAAATTAAAAAAGGAAACAGCAGTATACAGGCTCTGTACTCTGAACAGCAGTATACAGGCGGTGCAAACAAGACAAGGACTGTAGGTTTGTTGTTAAGTAGAATCTGTTTGTAATTTTGAACTGGTACATTTTGAACGTGTTTAGCTCCAGCCAAAAAATCTATTTTAAGCTTTTTGGAAAACATAGGGAAGGGTTATCACCCCTGTGACATTTGTTTTGCTGCCTGTGCTCCTCTTCAGAAGATTTCACCTCACTTTTTGTCCCAATGACAAATGTTTTTTGAAAATTTGGTTTTTTTTGTGAAACAAGGATAATGCCGCGTACACACGAGCGGACATTACGGCGGACTTTGCCCGGCGGACTTTTCGACGTACTTTCCGACGGACTTTGTGAATGAACGGACTTGCCTACACACAATCCACCAAAGTCCGTCGAATTCGTACGTGATGACGTACGACCGGACTAAAACAAGGAAGTTCATAGCCAGTAGCCAATAGCTGCCCTAGCGTGGCTTTTTGTCCGTCGAACTAGCATACAGACGGCGGACTTTTCGACCGGACTCGATTTCAACGGATAAATTTAAAACAAGTTTCAAATCTAATTCCGTCGAACTTTTGAGAAAACAAAGTCCGCTGGAGCCCACACACATCGAATTGTCCGACGAAATCCAGTCCGCCGGGCAAAGTCCGCCGTAATGTCCGCTCGTGTGTACGCGGCATTAGTCATAAAGCATCAGTGGAAAGGAGAAATGTTTTTCCCATATTAACTCTTACAGGAGAGAATTTCCCTTCCTAGGGGTAGATTTCATCTCACTTCCTGTTGTCTCCTGTTTGCAAGTAGGAGTCGTTTGTAAGTTGGATGTTTGAAAGTGGGGGCCTGCCCTATATACTCAGCAGAAATTTGGGCCTTAGGTGTTGTTGTGGCCACAACACTGTAAGCCCTCACAGGGCCCTGCTGTGAAATATTAGATTAAGAATTGTAATTACATGCCCCTGTTGAACAGGGGCAGAAAAATTGGGCCTTTGGTGGTGGTGCTGGTGCCACAACACTGTAAGTCCTCACTCGCTCTTGGTGGGCGCAGAAACGGGCCCTGCTGTGAAATATTAGATCAAGAATTGTAATTACATGCCCCTGTTGAACAGGGGCTGAAAAATTGGGCCTTAGGCACTGGTGCCACAACACTGCAACCCCTCCCAGGTACTCTAGTTGGAACGCAGGAATGGGCCCTGCTGCAAAGTATTGCATCAAAAATTGTAATTACACGCCCCTGTTGGACAGGGGCTGAAAAATTGGGCCTTAGGCACTGGTGCTGATGCCACAACACTGCAACCCCTCACAGATACTCTAGTTGGAACGCAGGAACGAGCCCTGCTGCAAAGTATTGCATCAAAAATTGTAATTACACGCCCCTGTTAGACAGGGGCTGAAAAATTGGGCCTTAGGCACTGGTGGCGGCGCCCAGAACCAAAAATGTTCTTACAAGCTATCAGCGTGATCATTGAGGAGGAAGAAGATTATTACTCAGGATAGTCACTCAGCATCAGCATAGGCAGTCTTTGAAGGGATCTGAGATTTCAAAAAAAATTATTACATCAGCATCAGGTGCTTGGTAGCTGGTGGTGATCCAAGACTGATTCATTTTTATGAAGGTCAGTCGATCGACCGAGTCGGTGGACAGACGCACCCTGTGATCGGTTACCACGCCTCCAGCAGCACTGAATGTGCGTTCCGAAAGAACGCTGGATGCAGGACAGGCCAGTAGCTCAATTGCATACTGTGCAAGCTCTGGCCAGTGATCCATCCTCAAGACCCAGTAACCCAGAGGATTTTTGGTGGGAAAGGTGTCCAAGTCAGATCTTGCACCTAGGTATTCCTGCACCATGTAAAACAGACGCTGGCGATGGTTGCTAGAACCGATCATACCTTGGGGCTGCGGACTAAAAAATTGTCTGAACGCATCGGTCAGACGGCCACCTTCTCCACCGCTCCTTCTTTGACCGACCGAAGCCTCAGCAACACGTTGTCCAGAAACAGGAGTTTGTAACCTCCCAGTCTCTGGGAACGCGTTGCACAGACCTTTATGCAAGGCCTCCCAAAGATGTTTCATCCTCTGCTCCCTCTGCGATGGCAAGATAAGGTCCGCAACCTTACCCTTGTAATGTGGATCAAGGAGGGTTGCCAGCCAGTATTGGTCCTTCTCCTTGATACCACGAATACAATGATCCTTATGCAGGCTTTGCAGGATCAGGGAGGCCATGCAGCGTAAGTTTGCTGAGGCATTCGGTCCGGAGTACTCTGGGTCACTAAGGACGACATGGTCCGCAGCCACCTCCTCCCAGCCACGTACAAGTCCATGTGTTTCTTGGGACTGATCCCTTAAAGACTGCTGCTGATGCTGAGTACCAGGCTCCACCTCCATACTGACACAATCCTCCTCCTCCTCGTCCTCTTCCTGTGTGATCGGCAGGCATGCAGGAACACTGTCTGGATAAAGGGGGTCTTGAGAGCTAAGGAAGTCCTCCTCTTCCTGCCTCTGTTCTGCCTCAAGTGCCCTGTCCATTATTCCACGCAGCGTGTGCTCCAATAGGTGGACAAGGGGGACAGTGTCACTGATGCATGCATTGTCACTGCTCACCATCCTTGTGGCCTCCTCAAATGGTGACAGGACAGTGCATGCATCCCTGATCATGGCCCACTGGCGTGGGAAAAAAAAACAAGCTCCCCTGACCCTGTCCTGGTGCCATAGTCGCACAGGTACTCATTGATGGCCCTCTGCTGCGTGTGCAGCCGCTGCAGCATGGCCAACGTTGAGTTCCACCTGGTGGGCATGTCACAGATTAGGCGGTTCTTGGGCAGGTTAAACTCCTTTTGGAGGCCTGCCAGCCGAGCACTGGCATTATATGACCGGTGGAAATGCACACAGACTTTCCTGGCCTGCCTCAGGACATCCTGTAAGCCCGGGTACCTGCCCAAGAACCGCTGCACCACCAAGTTAAGGACGTGAGCCAAACAGGGCACATGGGTCATTTGTCCCTATCGGAGGGCAGAGAGGAGGTTGGTGCCATTGTCGCAAACCACCATTCCTGCCTTAAGTTGGCGTGGCGTCAACCACCTCTGAACCTGCCCCTGCAGAGCTGATAGAACCTCTGCCCCAGTGTGGCTCCTGTCCCCCAAGCACACCAGCTCAAGCACCGCATGGCATCTTTTGGCCTGCATACTTGCGTAGCCCCTTGAACGGCTACGGAACACCGCTGGTTCCGAGGACAAAGCACAGGAAGAGGCCATGGAGGAAGAAGAAGAGGAGGGGTGGAGGAGAGAGGTGTGTCACAATCATTAGTAGTGGCATTTTGGAGGCGTGCTGGCAGAACAACCTCCAACACTACTGCACCTTGTCCTGCATCCTTCCCAGCTGCCAGCAGAGTCACCCAATGCGTGGTGAAACTTAGGTAACGTCCCTGTCCATGCCTGCTGGACCATGAGTCAGTGGTAATATGCACCTTACCGCTGACCGCCCTGTCCAGCGAGGCATGGACATTGCCTTCCACATGCCGGTAGAGAGCCGGAATCGCCTTCCATGAGAAAAAGTGGCGTTTGGGTACCTGCCACTGAGGAACCGCACATTCCACAAAGTCACGGAAGGGGGCAGAGTCTACCAACTGAAAAGGCAGCAGTTGAAGTGCTAGCAATTTTGCCAAGCTAGCATTCAACCGCTGGGCATGTGGATGGCTGGGAGCGAACTTCTTTCGGCGGTGCAGCAGCTGGGGCAGGGAAATTTGCCTGGTACAATCTGACGTCAGTGTACTGAAAGCAGATTGCCCACAAGTACTTGGCTGTGACACACCTAATTCTACACCTTCATTCCTCTCAGTGCAGGCCTCAGAGAGGACTGAAGGTATAGTGGGGTTGGAGATCTCAGCTGATGAGGAGCAAGGAGAGGTCCTCTTTGTTCTTTGGTGTGGGTCTTTTAGATACGCTTGCCAACGAACTGCATGGCAGGTCAACATATGTCTGGTCAAGCATGTGGTGCCCAAGCGGAAGATGTTTTGGCCACGCGAGATACGCTTGAGACATATGTTGCAAACAGCAGCGGTGCGATCTGATGCACTCGTCTCAAAAAAGGCCCACACCAAAGAACTTTTGGAATAACGCGCAGAGACAGCAGTGCCTTGCACATGCGGAGCTTTGGGGTGTGCTGCCCTTAGGCTGGCCCCTGGAGGGCATCCTGCCTCGTTGGTGATGTGACTCCTCCTCCTCCTCTCTCCTATCAGGCACCCACGTTGAGTCAGTGACCTCATCATTCCCTCCCTCCTCATCACTGGAGCAAACCTGGCAGTATGCTGCAGCAGGGGGAGCATGACTGCCAGATTGCTGTCCTTCTTGGGCACCCCCTCTGTCCGTGCTCACGCTACTGCCTTCATCTAGCTCAGTATCATCATCAGAGCCTTCAAAACGCTGGGCATCCTCCTGGAGCATGTACCCACCACTGTGGTCAAACAGTTCGAGGGACTCCTCAGGAGGACATGGTGGGGCTAGGGAAGGAGTCACTTATGCCATTAAGCCGAGGGAACAGCCCACGTTGGCAGCTGCTTTGCCAGACAAAGTACCCTGAGCATGGGTGAGAGAGGATGAGGAGGATGAGGACGGCTTGGTCATCCACTCGACCAAGTCTTCCGCATGTTGCGGCTCAACACGGCCAGCTGCCGAAAAAAAGGCCAAGCGTGTCCCACGGCCATGTGCTGATGAGGATGCACCGTCTCCACTACCAGCACTGTTGCCTCTAGACACAGAGCATGCTTGCCCTCTTTCATTGGCTTGTGACTGTCTGCCTCTCCTTGTTGGCCTTCCAGACATACTAATGGATTGTAGCTGCACTAAGCTGGGATATATATATATATATATATATATATATATATATATATATATATATATATATATATATATATATAGATATATATATATATAGATAGATATATATATATATATATATATATATATATATCTATCTATATATATATACACTACCGTTCAAAAGTTTGGGGTCACATTGAAATGTCCTTATTTTTGAAGGAAAAGCACTGTACTTTTAAATGAAGCTAACTTTAAACTAGACCTAACTTTAAACAAATATACTCTATACATTGCTAATGTGGTAAATGACTATTCTAACTGCAAATGTCTAGTTTTTGGTGCAATATCTACATAGGTGTATAGAGGCCCATTTCCAGCAACTATCACTCCAGTGTTCTAATGGTACAATGTGTTTGCTCATTGGCTCAGAAGGCTAATTGATGATTAGCAAACCCTTGTGCAATCATGTTCACACATCTAAAAACAGTCTAGCTCCTTCCAGAAGCTACAAAACTGACCTTCCTGTGAGCAGATTGAGTTTCTGGAGCATCACATTTGTGGGGTCAATTAAACGCTCAAAATGGCCAGGAAAAGAGAACTTTCATCTGAAACTCGACAGTCTATTCTTGTTCTTAGAAATGAAGGCTATTCCATGCGAGAAATTGCAAAGAAATTGAAGATTTCCTACAATGGTGTGTACTACTCCCTTCAGAGGACAGCACAAACAGGCTCTAACCAGAGTAGAAAAAGAAGTGGGAGGCCGCGTTGCACAACTAAGCAAGAAGATAAGCACATTAGAGTCTCTAGTTTGAGAAACAGACGCCTCACAGGTCCCCAACTGGCATCTTCATTAAATAGTACCCGCAAAACACCAGTGTCAACATCTACAGTGAAGAGGCGGCTGCGGGATTTTGGGCTTCAGGGCAGAGTGGCAAAGAAAAAGCCATATCTGAGACTGGCCAATAAAAGAAAAAGATTAAGATGGGCAAAAGAACACAGACATTGGACAGAGGAAGACTGGAAAAAAGTGTTGTGGACGGATGAATCCAAGTTTGAGGTGTTTGGATCACAAAGAAGAACGTTTGTGAGACGCAGAACAAATGAAAAGATGCTGGAAGAATGCCTGACGCCATCTGTTAAGCATGGTGGAGGTAATGTGATGGTCTGGGGTTGCTTTGGTGCTGGTAAGGTGGGAGCTTTGTACAGGGTAAAAGGGATTCTGAATAAGGAAGGCTATCACTCCATTTTGCAACGCCATGCCATACCCAGTGGACAGCGCTTGATTGGAGCCAATTTCATCCTACAACAGGACAATGACCCTAAACACACCTCCAAATTGTGCAAGAACTATTTACAGCAGAAGCAGGCAGCTGGTATTCTATCGGTAATGGAGTGGCCAGCACAGTCACCAGATCTGAACCCCATTGAGCTGTTGTGGGAGCAGCTTGACCGTATGGTACGCCAGAAGTGCCCATCCAACCAATCCAACTTGTGGGAGCTGCTTCTAGAAGCGTGGGGTGCAATTTCTCCAGCTTACCTCAATAAATTAACAGCTAGAATGCCAAAGGTGTGCAATGCTGTAATTGCTGCAAAAGGAGGATTCTTTGATGAAAGCAAAGTTTGATGTAAAAACAATGTTATTTCAAATACAAATCATTATTTCTAACCTTGTCAATGTCTTGACTCTATTTTCTATTCATTTCACAACGTATGGTGGTGAATAAGTGTGACTTTTCATGGAAAACACAAAATTGTTTGGGTGACCCCAAACTTTTGAACGGTAGTGTATATATATATATATATATATATATATCTATCTATATATATATATATATATATATATATATATATATATATATATCTATCTATATATATATATATAGATATATATATATATATATATATAGATATATATATATATATATATATATATATATATAAACTCATACTGCAGCTAGCAAAATCAACTGCCTGCCTGTAGTATGAGAACACCACCAACCTTCTACAGGTAGCTTTAGCTGAACACTGTGCAGAGCTCACAAAAACTAACTTGTAGCTTATTTAGCTTCCTGCAGTAGTGATAGGATCAGGAAAACACCACCAACCTTCTACAGGTAGCTTTAGCTGAACACTGTGCAGAGCTCGCAAAAAAATAACTTGTAGCTTATTTAGCTTGACGAAGGAGCGCCGCCGTCACACCATTCACGGCGTGCCGGCTCAGGAAACGCGTCGCATATCGTGTGACGTCATCATCTCTCGACAGGATCGGCTGTTACCCAAGCCTCGTTCTGGTGCCTGTCTCCGCTGTTCGGCCGAGGACATCCAGCGTTGTGAGACTGCACAGACCCCTTACATCCACCAGCTGAGAGAGATGGCCACACGGACCCCCTGGATTGACCTGGGACATTTCCTTGTTTGATATTCACCACCTAAATGTGAGTGTATTACTAGCTGTTGCTACTTTTTAATAAAATTGTTTTAAAACGTCTGCACCCAGAGGCGCCTCCTCTCTCTTGTCTTCATAGCTTATTTAGCTGCCTGCGGTAGTGATAGGATCAGGAAAACACCACCAACCTTCTACAGGTAGCTTTTGGTGAACACTGTGCAGAGCTTGCAAAAAACTAACTTGTAGCTTATGTAGCTGCCTGCGGTAGTGATAGGATCAGGAAAACACCACCAACCTTCTACAGGTAGCTTTAGCTGAACATTGTGCAGAGCTCACAAAAAACGAACTTGTCGTTTTAGCTGAACACTGTGAGGAGGACGCACTACACTAACTTATAGCTTTAGCTGAACACTGTGAGGAGGACGCACTACACTAACTTGTAGCTTTAGCTGAACACTGCAGAGGTCGCACTACACTAACTTGTAGTTTTAGCTGAACACTGTGAGGAGGACTCACTACACTAACTTGTAGCTTTAGCTGAACACTATGAGGAGGATGCACTACCCTAACTTGTAGCTCTAGCTGAACACTGTGCAGAGGTCACACTAAACTAACTTGTAGCTTTAGCTGAACACTGTGAGGAGGACGCACTACACTAACTTGTAGCTTTAGCTGAACACTGTGTAGAGCTTGCACTACACTAACTTGTAGTTTTAGCTGAACACTGTGAGGAGGACGCACTACACTAACTTGTAGCTTTAGCTGAACACTGTGCAGAGGCCGCACTACACTAACTTGTAGTTTTAGCTGAACACTGTTCAGAGGACGCACTACACTAACTTGTAGCTTTAGCTGAACACTGTGAGGAGGACGCACTACACTAACTTGTAGCTTTAGCTGAACACTGTGCAGAGGTCACACTACACTAACTTGTAGCTTTAGCTGAACACTGTGCAGAGGTCACACTAAACTAACTTGTAGCTTTAGCTGAACACTGTGAGGAGGACGCACTACACTAATTTGTAGTTTTAGCTGAACACTGTGCAGAGGTCACACTAAACTAACTTGTAGCTTTAGCTGAACACTGTGAGGAGGACACACTACACTAACTTGTAGCTTTAGCTGAACACTGTGCAGAGGTCACACTAAACTAACTTGTAGCTTTAACTGAACACTGTGAGGAGGACGCACTACACTAACTGTAAATAGTCTAGCTGCCTGACTGTGGTAGTAATAGGATCAAAAGAACACCAGCAATTTTCTTCAGGTAGCTGTAAAAACTGTAACAAGACAAGCCTGCCTGTCAGTAGGAAGATAACAGGAACGGATCTAGCTAAACTGAATACAGTGTATGTATATATATACAACACCTGGGATGCATAAATTTACACAATACACTGTAAGTGCAGCTAACTCACTGACTGTCCTACCTAATCTATCTAACTCAAATGAAATGACACTGTCTCTCTCTCTCTCTCTAAGCACGCCGGAACACACTACACAGGGCCGCCTTGCAGGTGGACTTATATAGTGTGGGGCATGTTCTAAACCCTCTGAGCCATAATTGGCCAAAGCCACCCTGGCTTTGGCCAATTACAGCTCTCTCTACTGACGGCGCTGTGATTGGCCAAGCATGCGGGTCATAGCGCATGCTTGGCCAATCACCAGCCAGCAATGCACTGCGATGCCGCAGTGAATTATGGGCCGTGACGCGCCACACGATTTTGGCCCATATCGTTTGCAATTCGGCGAACGATCGAACAGACGATGTTTGAGTCGAACATGGGCTCGACTCGAACGCGAAACTCATCCCTACTCACTAGCACTGTGGAAGTCCCCATGCATTCATGATGTGCCTAATACTGCTCTTTCACCATGTGAGTGGATATTGCATTGGTTGTATAATAAATAAACTGTGAGATACTACACAAAGGCTTCATGTACACGGGGCGTTTTACAACCTCTCCTGAATGTTTTAACTTGACAGATAGCAAACGGCGTTTAAAAACGTCCGTTTTGCTGCGTTTACATGCCGCGTTTAGCCACGTCTGTGTCTAGGTGTGTTTAACCACTTCCCGCCCGCCCTATGGCGGATTGACGTCCGGGAAGTGGTTCTGTTATCCTGACTGGGCGTCATATGACGCCCCCGGGGGCGCGCATCGCGGCGATCGGTGGAGCGGTGTGTCAGTCTGACACACCGCGACACCTATCTTGGTAAAGAGCCTCCGGCGGAGGCTCTTTACCACGTGATCAGCCGTGTCCAATCACGGCTGATCACGCTGTCAATAGGAAGAGCCGTTGATCTGCTCTTCCTCACTCGCGTCTGACAGACGCGAGTAGAGGAGAGCCGATCGGCGGCTCTCCTGGCAGGGGGGGTCTGCGCTGATTGTTTATCAGCGCAGCCCCCCCTCAGATCAACCCACTGGACCACCAGGGATCGCCACTAGGACCACCAGGGAAGGGGCAACATGTGGATGGCCAGGTATGTACCCCATGGCCATCCACATGTGCCCAGTGTGCCAAATCTGTGCCAATCAGTGCCCACAAATGGGCACTGATTGACACCATCATGTTGCAGTGATGCCCAGCAATGCCACCCTTAGGGGCATCACTGCAAACAAGCAGTGCCATCAGTGCCACCCATCAGTGTCCATTCATGCCATCTGTCAGTGCCCATCCGTGCCCATCAGTGCCAACTATCAGTGCCACCCATAAGTAACCATCAATGCCACCTACGAGTGCCCATCAATGCCACCTATGAGTGCCCATCAGTGCCGCCTATAAGTGCCCATCTGTGCCACCTATGAGTGCCCATCAGTGGCGCATACCAGTGCCACCTATCAGTGCCCATCAGTGCCACCTATCAGTGCCCATCAGTGCCGCCTATCAGTGCCCACCATCAGTGCCCGTCAGTGCCACCTCATCAGTGCCACCTCATTGGTGCCACCTGATCGATGCCCATCAGTGCCGCCGTATCAGTGCTCGTCAGTGCAGCCATATCAGTGCCCGTCATTGAAGAAGAAAACGTACTTATTTACAAAAGGTTTTAACAGAAACAAAGAAAAACTTGTTTTTTTTCAAAATTTTCAGTCTTTTTTTATTTGTTGCGCAAAAAATAAAAACCGCAGAGGTGATCAAATACCACCAAAAGAAAGCTCTATTTGTGGGAACAAAATGATAAAAATTTAGTTTGGGTACAGCGTAGCATGACCGCGAAATTGTCATTCAAATTGCGACAGCACTGAAAGGTGAAAATTGGGCTGGGCGGGAAGGTGTCTAAGTGCCTGGTATTGAAGTGGTTAAAAAAAAAATATGTTTAAAATAGTCAAAAATTAAAAACGCCTGTAAACGAAACGCGGCTAAACGTGAGTTACAAGCATTTACAAGCTACTACAGGCATTTGGCCTTTTAAATGCCTCTGAACATCCGTTCTGAACGCATTTTTTTGCATTCCAAAAAATGCTTCTGAACTCAACTGCCTAGAAACGACTATAAACGACCCTGTGTACATGTACTGATAAGAAAAAATTGAGCAGAGTTTAGGAGCAGCTGAAAAAAATGCCCAACTGCTCCTAAATGTCCGTTTACCAGCAGCAGTGTACATGAAGTCGAAGGCTCCATGCACACTAATGTTTTTTAAGCTCCTATAAGCTGTTATTAGCATTTTTTTCTGCTCTTAGAAGCTAAATAATGTTATCCTATGTGTCCATGCACACTACTTTAGGTTATTAGCATTTTTTGAGCTTCAGCTTCTAGGAGCAGAAATAAAATTGTTTTTGTAAAGTTTCTTGGAGCGTTTTTCCAGCAGAAAAATATGCTGAATGCTCCTAACTGCTCGATTGGAAGAGAAAAAGGGTAAAGGGCCACAGGGCCCTAATTCGGACTTTACAGGCAAGATGGACAATGATATAGTACAAAAATATATTTTATTAACAATAAGTCATTACAAACAGGTCAAGTAAAAAATAATTAAAAACATGCAATAGGCATATAATAGTAATGAGTGTCTATTGTAAACAAGAGAGTTGACACCAAATAAACGGCAGTGAGCCCCTGTGAGTCAACGCGTTTCGCTGTTTTGCTTCGTCAGGACACATTTGTCCTAACTGCTCCTAACTGCTTCTAACTGCTACTAAAATGCTACAAACAGCTTTTTTTGAGCTTTTTCTTTTTTCTTCATGTACTGTAAAAACGCTGCATAAAATGCTAATGCTACTAGAAGCTGGCACAAAAATGCTATTATCAGCATTGTTCAGCTTATAGTGTGCATGGAGCCTTAGAGGGGCATTCTCTCTTTTTCTTTTGTAACAAAATATCCCCCCCAGAGCAACAACAGATCTACCCCAGGAAAAATAGACCCCCTACCAGCAACAATAGACCTCCCAGCAGCAAGCATTAATAGACCCTCCAGCAGACAGCAACAATAGACCCCTCCCTCAACAGTAGGTTTCTCCCAGCAACAATATACCCCTCCCTCTACAATAGAAACAATAGTATGAACTCCTGCTGAAGTGTGCTGGGATGCGTTCCCCCCCCGCGTTCCAGCTGAATAAAAGCCCCTTTTATACAAGATATTTTTTCTATTCAGCAAAAGAATTCCCTTATAGCTGCATTATAGAACTTGGTCTGCAAAATCAGATTTTAAAGATTAAAGAAGATTTAATCTATTGCTATCATAGAAACACACATACGAGTAATCTATTAAAATGAAAATATATTGGCTGTGAGCTCTTTCCCTCTGTAGAAATTGATTCCAGTTTGCATAAACTGAACCCAATCATATTCTTCACATAAACATCATGATTTTGCCTGGTTGTCAGAAAGACACATTTATTTAATAACGTGTAACTTTCCTATAATTCCCATGGTGTAAAGCCAACATGAGACATCAAGTCCTTGACGAAACTTTTATTTCAAACACAACTGAAATCAAAGCAATTACAGATGTGGCAGCTGTCAGCAAGTGCTTGAAGTGAACATGTCAGAAGAGAAATACAGAGTCAGCCATTGGTAACTGAAAATATTAGGTATTCTGCTCTCTTGTTTCAATGGTTGCAGACCTAGAACAAGTATGCAAACAAGGAAAATCAATTCCGAAGATATTATGAGAAAACTTGTTGCATGTCAGTAACTGGCGGCCCGTGCATTGTGGGCGCACGGGCGCGGCCCCCCCCGACACTTCCGCCACCCTCCCTTTTCATGTGCCCAGCCCCTTTCAGGACGCCGGACACATGAAATACTATGGCGGGGATAGGCGGGGGGTGTGTATTTTGAAGCAAGTGATTAGAGCCAGAGTCTCTAATAGGCTTCAAAATAGGGTGGGCTCGGGGCGCAGAGAACTGCGTCCCGATCCCACCCTGTTGTGTGGCATAACTAACTGACTTTCACTAATTTCACACTAACGTTCCTCCCTGCCAATCAGCAGGCAGATCAGTGAGACCTGTCTCCCGATTGGCCAAAGCATTAGGCGATCCTATTGGATGCCTAACATTTTGGCAGAAGAGGAGACATGGCGGAGGAAGCTTGAGGAGCCGAGTGGACACAGGAGCCGCAGCCGCCGATTCCCGCCACTACAGAAGAGGAGGAGAGCCCCGTCACTTGGTAAGTGCCACCGGACCAGCAGCGGGGGGGGGGGGGGGGTTAGTGAAGTGACAGCCGGGGACACACCTGGCTGCACTTGATGGGCACAAGTGGCTACATATACTGGGCACAAGTGGCTGCATTTGACATGCACAAGTGGCTGCATTTGACGGGCACAAATGGTTGCATATGATGGGCACAAGTGGCTGCATTTGATGGGCACAAGTGGCTGCATATACTGGGCACAAGTGGCTGCATATACTGGGCACAAGTGGCTGCATTTGATGGGCACAAGTGGCTGCATATACTGGGCACAAGTGGCTGCATTTGATGGGCACAAATGGCTGCATATGATGGGCACAAGTGGCTGCATATGATGGGGCACAGTGGCTGCATATGATGGGCACATTAGCTGCATTTGATGGGTACAATTGCTGCATTTGATTTGCACAATGGCTGCATTTGATGGGCACAGTGAGGCTGCAATTGATGGGGGGGTTCAGTATTTTTCATTCTTTTAATTTGAGCACCAGCCGCACTGATTGAAGCCAAAGAGAAAGCATGATAGTCAAGCAGCAAGTGTTTACAGATGGAGAGGTCAGCAATGATAGCCTGCATTCTTCACTCATAACAGATTTTCTTTAAAGCTTTTTTTTCACCTAGTGCTCCTCTATATAACCACTTTTGAAGATATGAAAGACACAAATTAATGCCACACTATATACATTAACAAATCATTAAATTGTTTCTAAAGGCTGAAGTTTTTTTTTTACCTTCACGCATTCTATGCATGAAGGTAAACCCTTCTGTGTGCAGTGACCCCCCTAGCCCCCCCAATCCTTTCCTAAACTTCCCCCAATCCAGCATTGTTTACGATACCCTGAGCTGTCACAGGACTCTCCCCTCCTCATTGGCTGAGACAGCAGTGGTAGCCTATTGGCTCCCACTGCTGTCAATCATAGCCAGCGAACCAATGAGTGGAGAGTGGGGGGGCGGGTCTTGTGGACGCACAGAGCAGCGGCTCGGGAGCGAGCATGCAGCAGTGCCCCCAGGGCAAGCGGCTTTCTCTGGGGGCACTGCTAGAGGGGGAGGAGTGCTGGCGGGGGACCTGAAAAGAATAGGATCAGAGCTGCTCTGTGCAAAACCTGCACAGAGCAGGTATGTATAACATGCTTGTTATTTAAAAAAAACAAAAACAAAGCTTTAAAGGGGTGGTAAACCCTCAAGGTTTTTTACCTTAATGCATTCTATGCATTAAGGTGAAAAACCTTCTGTAGTGCAGCAGTCCCCCAGAGCTGCCCTTTTACTTACCTGAACCCAATCTTTTCAGCGACTCGAATGAGCCCAGCAGCTCCAACCGTTGTCTCGGGTCCTCAATGGATAGACTGATGCCCGTAACGTAATACCGCCGCCCGGCGCCATTTTCGAATTGATCGAGCGCGGCCGCGGCGGCAAGGCAAGCTGACAGCTGAGCTGAGCCAGGGCCAGGCGACTCTGCCACCGGAGCAGCAGGTCTCGGAGGCTGAGCAGCACGCGCCGGCGGAATGGAGGGGAGCCCTGCATCCAGGACCAGGCAATCCAGAGTCTACGGGGACCGGGGGGAGTCTGGGACAGAGTGACAGCCCAGCCGACGGTGACAGAAGGTGATGGTGGCAGAGGGGGATGGACTGGAGCAGGTCGTGTTGGTGGCAGAGGGGGATGGTGGCAGAGGGGGGTGGACTTGAGCAGGTCCTGTTGGTGGCAGAGGGGGATGGTGGCAGAGGGGGGTGGACTGGAGCAGGTGGTGTTGGTGGCAGAGGGGGATGGAGGCAGTCTGGCAGAGGGGGGTGGAGGCAGGGTATGATGGTGGCAGAGGGGGATTGTGGCAGGGGCTGATGGTGGCAGAGGGGGTGAAGGCAGGGTATGATGGTGGCAGGGGGTGATGATGGCAGAGGGGGATGGAGCAGGTGGTGATGGTGGCAGAGGGGGATAGTGGCAGAGGGGGGTGGAGGCAGTCTGGCAGAGGGCGGTGGTGGCAGGGGGTAATGGTGGCAGAGGGGGGTGGAGGCAGGGTATGATGGTGGCAGAGGGGGATTGTGGCAGGGGGTGATGATGGCAGAGGGGGATGGAGCAGGTGGTGATGGTGGCAGAGGGGGATAGTGGCAGAGGGGGATGGAGGCAGTCTGGCAGAGGGGGGATAGTGGTAGGGGGTGATGGTGGCAGAGGGGGATGGAGGCAGGGTGTGATGGTGGCAGAGGGGGGTGGAGACATGGTATGATGGTGGCAGAGGGGTCAGTGGCAGAAGGGGATGGTGGCAGAGGGGGATGGACTGGAGCAGGTGGTGTTGGTGGCAGAGGGGGATGGTGGCAGAGGGGGATGGACTGGAGCAGGTGGTGATGGTGGCAGAGGGGGGTGGAGGCAGTCTGGCAGGGAGTAATGGTGACAGGTGATGGAGGCAGGAGGTGATTGGACTAGATAATTCCTTATTATGTCGAAAATACCAAAAATATGTTTTTTTACCTTAAAATCTACCTTAAATCACATTGCTATTTGCTTAGCATACCTGTTTGTAGCCTAAATACTGAAATTTACACCTAAAAATGTAATTTTGGAACTTTTGTGAAATGCCAGTAAAAACGTGGTGGTGCCAGTAAATTTTGGGTGTTGTGCCAGTAAATTTCAATCTGGTAGGTTGGCGACACTGGTAATAACTTGGATAGGGTTGGGAGGTTGCTGGATGCCCATTTGACTTTAACAACAACTTCAGGGACACTCTTCCTATATACAGTCTCTATATCCAGCTCCTCTTCTTCCTCCAGCACACACTTTCTTGCAGAACCTAGCTGGAATACTGTGACTACAGTCACTCAGTCAGATGAAACCATTACAGGCAGGAACCCGAGGCCCCTTAGTTGTGTAGCAGAATTTCATTATCCAGCTTGCATCACTCCATTGGCTACTGATCTCAGTGCCACCTCTTCAGGCACTGCTAACCTGCCTGGCTACCACTGCCCCTTTCACTAGCCTTCCTGGCTATCTTCTCCCCACAGTCCTAAAGAGTTATGCCCCGTACACACGGTCGGATTTTCCAACGGAAAATGTCTGATAGGACCTTGTTATCGGAAATTCCGACCATGTGTGGGCTCCATCACACATTTTCCATCGGAATTTCCGACACACAAAGTTTGAGAGCTTGCTATAAAATTTTCCGACAACAAAATCCGTTGTTGGAAATTCCGATCGTGTGTACACAAATCCGATGCACAAAGTGCCACGCATGCTCAGAATAAATTAAGAGACGAAAGCTATTGGCTACTGCCCCATTTATAGTCCCGACGTACGTGTTTTACGTCACCGCGTTCAGAACGATCGGATTTTCCGACAACTTTGTGTGACCGTGTGTATGCAAGACAAGTTTGAGCCAACATCCGTCGGAAAAAATCCATTGATTTTGTTGTCGGAATGTCTGATCAATGTCCGACCGTGTGTACGGGGCATAACACTCACCAGCCCACCCGGCTGACTCTCTCAGGAGATCTCCCAGACGTACTGACCTGCTCTCACTGTCCTCTCTCCATGCATCCTTCCAGCACCAAAGCCTCAGACCCAAGGTCACCCCCCAGACTAGGGGGCACCCTCAAGGGCCACCGACAGTGTCCTCAGAACTCCATCTCCATCTTTTACACGGCTGCTCCTCCCTGGCATGACTCATGCCTATTTATGAGTTGGCCTGCCCCCTGCCAGACCTTTACTGGGGATTGGCTGAGGCACTCATACATATTCCAAGCAGCTCCTCCTAATCTCCATCCACTTTGTCTAGAACATTCTAATATATCCCAGATAACAGGGGGAGGCACCAGAGAAGCTGCTAGGATGAGTCACCCAGCCCTGAGTCACTAAACTCTGACCCAGATTCATAGCTCAGGCCTAGCCCTGAGCTAAACTAACTTTTTACCTAGGCTAACAACAAACCTATCTGGTCACACTAGAGGGTGCTACAAGTAATTCATAACATGTTTCTCAGATTTTTTATTTTGCAGCAGATTTACAGGAGGTAATCACTGTGATTGTTACACTATCAGATCCCACCACTGCCACCGAATTTGACAGTTATACACTCAACCTAAAGATGACGCACCTCACTCACCCAGCACTTACTGACACACATTAAGGTATTTCAAAGGATTTATTAGGCCAAGCATAGTCTGGAAGAGAGGATTAGCAGGTGTACTACAATCAATAAGATTGTAATCAATAAGATTGACCTGCAGTATTCTTAATAACAGTTATAAACAGAACTGAACTGCATTTACTAGCATCAGTATATAAAGACATTGCTAACTTTCTTTACCAGTCAAAGTTTTATCCCACTGGCCAGTGACAGATGAAAGAAGAAAAATCCTATAGCAAAGTTGGGGCCCTTGAAGAAAGCACACTAGTTCCCAGCAGACAACATGTCTCTTACCAGACCCAGGGGGCCATCTTCTGGGTTTCAGACATGTGCTCTGATTCAGTAAAAGTCACATTCAAGTCAGACAGGGATAGAAGTTGCTGTGATCTGTTTCTTTTAATCCTGCTGAGACAATTTACCTTTTACAATCTTACAAATGGTGAGAGTGCTCTTTAGTACAGTCTAATCACACCAGACATCCAAATCACACCTGGCACCAAACTTCTCTCAGAACTGTGGTCAGCTATGGCAGAGTTCTGTTCAACCAGCAGCCCAGTCTTTTCCCTATACACCTGCTTGCTTCTTGAGAGTCCTCCCCCTTTCCTCACCAATATGCAGAACCTTCTCCTTGCTTTGTTGCATCAGCAAATCACCTCCAGGATCGAATCAGACTCAGCCAAGATGGCTACCTCCTGCACCGAAGACGCTTCAAAGATCAGGATTTCAAGGTGGTCTCCATAAAGATGGCTGTTGCACTTCTGCATTAATGAATATTCGGTTTACCTTGTCCACACTGCAGAAGGTTAATGCAGCAGCAACAAAGGAAGACGTTCCACAGCAGTTATCAGCTACAGTCCAGGTTACATCTCTATCACTTCCTGCCATGCCTAGACAGGAATATACAATAGTTTACACTGTGGTAGGTTCTTAGAGTGGCAAAGTTTTTTTGTTTACAATTAGAGCATTCATGTATGTGTACTGGGGAGTGCATGGTGCAAAAGTTAATCTAACTTGAAGGACTTTTTAAAATAGTTAATTGCTAAGAGCATCAAATACAGCCATTGTGTTTGGGGCTTCAGGGTTTAAACAGTCAATGCTAATAAAATAATGACATAATGGGACTTGTGTTAAGGCTTGATAAAGACTAATGTCTCCTAATGGCACTAAAAACAGCCAGCTGCAAACAAGTGGTTTCTGTGTCACTGTTAAAGAGGTAGCAACCTAGGACCAGAACAGGGTCCACCTATGCTATATATCACTTTGTGGTAGATTTATTGGAACCAACTTTCACTTCTATTGGTCCAGCACTATGACACACACATCAAGCCATTAGAGCATTCAGAGATTCAGTGTAACAATTTTAATATCATTTTAATGAAAAGAAAGGGAAAATATTTTCAGAAAATGTATTAGAAAATTTACATATGCAAATAAAATAAATGGCATTAAAAGTGAAACATACTTAAAGCGGGATTCTGGCCAGCTAAAAAAAAAATGTAGCTGCTGACTTTAAATAAGTAAACGTTTTGTATAACTTTGGGCAGTTCAGCGAACAACGGGCAGGGGAATCCCACTCGTCTTCTATTATATATCTTTCTCCGGTTTCTCTTTTGTCTTTTATAGGTTTTTTGCGCCCCTATACGAGACCCTCCCCCCTCTAACTTGACCCAGAAAGTGATAAAGATCCAACCGCCACAGGGCTCTAGGGCCTCCGCAGACTGGGCCTAAGTGTTGGGAACAAGGGAGGGCTTGCTGGTAAAGCGGGATACTAATATACCCAGAGAGATGACACAAAAGGAATTAGAAGTAAAGCATGATCCACTATGATGAAAACCAGAGAAGGCGACTAGTCAATGAACATCGAGCTGATTTTGCCCTCTGCTTATTGGTTTCTGAAGTGGAAAAAAAAAATAAATAAATAAATAAATAAGTAGACTTACCTGTCCTGGGTGCCCGTGATGTTGGCCGCCCGAGGCCGAACTGTCCCTCGGCTCTCGGGTCCCGACATCGCCATGCTAGGTAAGGGAAACAGGCAGTGGCGCCTTACGGCTTCACTGCCAGTTTCCTACTGCGCACGCGCGAGTGGCGCAGTGATCTGTGAATGGCCCCGTGGTGTTCTGGGAACACTCACAGTTCCCAGAAGACAACGGGGCCGCTCACCGAGGAGAAGAACACGCCGCGGAATAGGAAGAGGCAGATTAGGAAGACTGCCTAGCAACAAGGGTTTAGGTAAGTATAAAATTTTTTTTTTTTCCCAAATGTTTATTTTTTTATTTTTTTAGGAATTTTGGTGGCAGTTTTTTTTCCAGGGTGGCCCTCTGCATTAAAGCAGTATTAAACCTAAAAGCAAACATTTATTATATAGCAGCTTTCAATTTCTTAGATGTGATGGCTGCATTCATTTTCTTTTTTTAGGCTTTCTTATTTTCATTTGTTTGTCCAGCCATTAAGTCTATTGTTCTTCAAAAGAACAAGCTGCGGATGTATCAGTTATAATAATGAGGCAAACTATTTTTTTTCTTTTTATAATCAAGTTTTATTGATTTTTAAACAGTACAAAAGGAACAAAGCAAGTAGGTACAGTTGTAACAAGTTGTGACATATATATATATATAAAAAAAATTAAGAAAGCGCAGGGAACAAAGTGCTTCTATAGTGACATCTAGGTCCAAGGCACATACTGATATTGTGAAGAGAAAGAAACACAACTGGCATTAATAACTAGTGCATTGGGGTTGATTTACTAAATGCAAATCCACTCTGCACTACAAGTTCACTGCAAGTGCACCTGCAGTACACTTGGAAGTGCAGTTGCTTTAGATCTGAGGGGAAGATCTGAAATGAGGGGAAACTGGGCTGATGATATCATCCAATCATGTGCAAGCTAAAATGCTGTTTTGTAAATTTTCCTTGCATGTCCCTCTTAGATCTACAGCGACCGAACTTCCAAGTGCACTGCAAGTGCACTTGTAATGCAAAGTGGATTTGCCTTTAGTAAATAACCCCCATTGTCATGATAGCTCACTACCTGTAATATACCAGAGAACAGCAGGAAAGAAAAAGAGGAAAAAGGGGGAGAGTAAAAGGGATGGATAAAAAAAAAAGAAAGAAAAAGATATGAGAAAGCCATTACCTATTAACTGTTGCCCAGGTATTGTAAATTTCAATGAGTGGGAATCAGTTAAAATACTAATCTAGTTCGAAACATTAAATAGGTTACCATAAGTTTGAAAAAAAAGGGGATATGTTCAATCATCTGGTATCTCTGTTGAATAGTACATCCACCCCATCCAAACATCTCTAAATTTCTCTTGTTGATTTTTAACTATATGCACCCAGTGTTCTGCCTCCATGATGGCATCTACTTCTCTTTTCCAGTCAGAAAGTGTGGGAGATACAGTTTGCTTACAAAATCTAGGGATTTTGCTGCATTTAGCAAATGGGGGGAGTACACTGCATTTATAAACTTTTATTGAAGATGGGATCCAATGGAAAAGGAATTGAAATGGTGTGGTAGTGATTGGCCTAAGAGATAATTTCTTTATCCAGGGTGTGATAGCTTCCCAGAAAACCTTAATCTTAGGACAGGACAGGAACATCAAATATGGAGAAATGTGCAACGCCGAGCACAGCCCCTCCAGCCCCTCCAGCAAAGATCGCTAACATTAGGGGACATCTAGGTTAAGTGGGATGGGGTCCTATACCACCTGGTAAGGAATTTAAAGGAAGATTCCTGAGTGCGGGAGCTAATGGCAAAAGTATGGGCCAATTTAATGATCTATTGAATCTGAGTCCAGTCCAAGCTCCATCTCCCATTCTCTAAGGGACAGTTGATGAGTAAGCGCTTAACACCATCTTAAACATTTGGGATAACAGATGTTTGGAATCAGGGATTTGTCTACAAGGTCAAAGTCAGAGGGGAGGTCCAATCAGAAAGACCCTGGATTTAGATGGAATCCAGGGTACACCTGCCAGATTCTTACCCACCATCGATTTTCCCAGGGAGACCCACAGTTTGGAAGATGCATTGTGGCACCAGTTTTATATGTGAACAAGAGCCATAGCCTTATAGTAAAGTGCAATGTCCAGGAGGCCAACTCCGCCATCCATTTTACGTCGACACAGGATATCGTATGCCAACCTGAGATGTTTGTCATGCTGTCAGGAACCACGAATCAGATGGAGACAGAAAATGCAGTAAAATCACACCTTTTAATAAAATGGTAAAAATAGTACAAATAGTAAACATAGTCAAATCATAGCCAGGGTTTAGTAGCCAAAGCAGATAGTTAGAACAAGCCAGTAAATCAGGAAGCCAGAGATCAGCGTAGTCGGAGGCAGCAGAAAGGATCAGGAACCAGAAGGGAAGTCGGCCGGGCAAGTCTTTAACAGTAACACAGCGAGGAATCTTCAGATAGGTTTGATCAAGGCGAAGGCACAGAAGAAATTAACCAGGCAGTTTAAATAGCCAGAAGGGGCTGGCTGGCGAGCAGGAAATGATCACCAGGTGAGTCATTATGGCAGTGGCGTCACTAAGGTTGGTGTCACTCGGTACTGCGTCGCCCCTCAGTACAGACCCCCTCCTTCAGTACAGACCCTCTTCCAAGTATAGTCCCCCCCTCCATCAGTACAGCCCCCCCAGCACAAGCTACCCCCTCCATCAGTACAGCCCCCCAGGACAAATAACTACATTTATCAGTACAGCCCCCCAGGACAAATGACCCCCTTTATCAGTACAGCCCCCAGGACAATATACCCCGCTTTATCAGTACAGCCCTCCCAGGACAAACTACACCCCTTTTATCAGTACAGCTCCCCAGGACAAACTACCCCCCTTTATCAGTACAGCCCCCCACCTGTCAAAACACCACGGAGGACCCCCCCACCATCGCAAGCCGACACCCCTCCCCCTGCCTTTACCGCACCAGCTCAAGCGGCTCAGGTACATGGAACACCCGGGTGGCAGCTGGAGAGGAGGACAGTGTGCAGCCGTGCCGCCCGGGTGGAGAATGGATCGTGACAGTCTCAGGTAGCAGCACCGTAGTGAGAGACAGAGAGAAGGAGGAGAACCCCCACAGTGCTGGAGGTGGGTTTCCAGCTGAAAAAAAAACTTCCAAAGTCAGCCAGGGCTTTCCTCACCTTCGGGATGGTGTCACCCCTGTAGCAGGTGGCACACGGGTGCGGACCACACCCCCCGCACCCCCTAGCGATGCCACTGCATTGTGGAATGATGAGTGCTGGCAATTAACCAACAGCTGAGCAACCTGAGTTCTGAGAAGGGAGGGCTGAGCCCAGCCCTGACACATGTCAAAGTCAAAAGTCAAAAAGGTTCTACATAAGCGCATAAAAAAAAGTCTGAGGAAGGGAAATGAGTACAGCATATAAAATATATTTGATCCAGGGTAGGATCGTCATTTTAAGAGTATTCACTCTTCCAAACCAAGTCAAGGGATGGACCCTCCACTGTTGTAGGTCTTTCTGGACCCTAGTCATTAGGGAACCATAGTTGAGGCCATAAATAAGTTTGGGATCAGAAGAGATGTGGGTTTCGAGATATGGTAAAGAACCTTTACACCACACGAAGGGAAACAACTGTTGTAATTATTCATTCTTTGGGAAAGGGACATGGACTGGAAGAAGTTCAGACTTATTTAATTGATTTTTAATTGATTTTGAAATTCGACAATGAGCCAAATTGATGTAGTTCCGACATGAGGACCAGGAGGGAAATATGCGGTGTGGAAAGATAAAAAAAAAGGTCGTCGGAATAGGCAGAAACTTTATGTTAAAGTGGATTAAGCCCTCACATATAGCCACAAGTTCCTCCACCCCAAACTCGCTCATCCATGTCTTTATGGACCTTGCTTGTGCACTGGTCCAAATCATTTGGTGGAGGGGGGATTATGGTGTGGGGTGGTTTTTCAGGGGTTGGGCTTGGCCCCTTAGTCCCAGTGAACAAAACTCTTAAGTTGTTAGCATACTAAGACATTTTGGACAATTTTACCCCATCTTTGTGAGAACAGTTTAGGGATGGCCCCTTCCTGTTCCAGCATGGCTGTACACCAGTTCACAAAGCAAGGTCAAATAGATAAAACAAAAGCATTTGATCGTATATTTGAAGTGGAACTTCACTCGCTACTCCCCCCAGCCTGTAACTGAGTTACAGTTTTTTTGGGGGGGTAAAATGGTATCCTAGCTCTGCCCCTCTCCTCTTGCCACCTCCTGATACATGTGACGTGCCAAGAGGCTGCAGAATAATTCACAAAGCACCACGCGAACATGTACAGTGGGGAGCTGGCTGTGGTTCCTCAGGAAGCCAGAGCCAGCTCCCGCAGGCAAGATGGTGGCATTGGGGACCCACAGAGGTAAGAAGAACTGGTTGAGGGAAGACAGCGCTGGACCCCAAGCACCCGTAAATACCAGACTTTTGAAAGTTTAAAAAAAAAAAGAATTATTACTATATTAAAGTGATACTAAAGTATTGTTTTTTAACAAACATGTCATACTTACCTGCTCTGTGTAATGGTTTTGCACAGAGCAGCCCTGATCCTCTGCTTCTCAGGTACCTTTCCGGTGCTCCTTTCCCCTCCCTCCTGCCCAGTGCCCCCATAGCAAGCAGCTTGCTATGGGGGCACCCGAGCTGAGACGTTGCTCTGTGTGTCCATTTAGACTCAGAGCTGCGGCTCGGCCCCTCTCTCTCCTCATTGGCTCACTGACTTTGATTGACAGCAGAGGTAGCCAATGGCACCCGCTTTGTGTCTCAGCCAATCAGGAGGGAGAGTCCCGGACAGCTGAGTCTCATGTACAACATCGCTGGATCGCGATGGGGCTCAGGTAAATATTAGGGGGCTGAGGAGGGGTGCTGCACAAAGAAGGTTTTTCCGAGTTGGAAATGATGGAAACACCTGTGCGGGTAACTGTTTGCGTTGAACTCTATTTTCATTTTTAATAATAAAAATAGTCCCTGACTGTTGTGGACTCACTGAAAAGCTCCACACCATTGAATTAAACTCCCCATGATATCACAGTGCAAAATACAAATTTTTTACAAATTATTAAAAAGATGTAAAAATCCAGTTTGGTTTTGCAACTTTATCATTTTAAGTTCAAAGCTCTAAACTAAGGCCCCATTCACATCTCTGTGTTCCAAATTACGGACGGAATTGCCGCGATTCGCAATAGTGGCAAATCGCAGGGCGCCTATGCGCTCCCGGTGCGTTGCCTATTGATTTTAATAGCACCCCAAACGCGCCACGACTTTCCCGCGAAAAGAATTGCAGGATACCCCTCGCGCAAAAGAAACACAGGAGCTTCTTTTGGGCGACGGGCGACCCGCGATTCTATTTGCACGTTTGTACCGCGATTGTCGTCCCCCATACATAGAATGTCTGTATGAAATAAAACCTGACAGTAATGAGCACTAGATTTCTTACATTTTATGATTAGGAGATATACCTTGATATACTGTAGTTTTTATCAATACAACATGTGGTTTGCGGTCATCAGTTTTTAGTGAAAAGGGAAAATGCCCTTACAGGTACATCTTAGAGATGGTTGATTGCTTGTGACACAAAGAATGTTTGTAAGACACAAATAGATTACTGCATGATTCTGGAGATAATCCAGTTCAGCTTTGAGTAATTTTGTCATTATGCAATATGTTCTATCACTAATATGACCCAATACCATGGATATTTCTATTTAGGGTATATAGAGTGGATTTATATAACAAATGGGATAATATTTGCTAATATTAAAGAATATCTAAAGCCATTTTTTGTTGCCTGTGTCCTCATTGGGGAGGTTTCCCCTCACTCCCTGGTCTGGAAACAGAACAGGAAGTGAGAGAAATCTCTTCAAAGTGGAGGAAATCCTCTCTTAGACAGCTGTCACTGGAAGATTTGCTTTCATCTTGTGTGTCAGGGTTGACTGTAAAGGTTTAAATCCCCCATTTCTTTCTCTCCCGGTTACAATGGTCATCAGGACAAAAAGAGGCATATTGCTCAAAATTCAAGGTGTGATTCCCTCCTTATAATGAGAATTCAGTGGGTTTGATATTGCTGAATGGGAATCACTATATTAAAAATAAATTAATAAATAAATAAAAGAAGAAAAAAGAAAACAAGCTAGATAGAGAGGGGGAATCCCCCAAGAGGGGAGAGTAACAGAAAACTGCTACCTTCTAGCAGTAGTATTTACTAAGCATGAGGGAAATTTGCTGATATTTGGCAAAACTGTAAAGATCAGTCAAATGCATTGGAATGGGTTTTTTAAGTACTTTAAATAGCTCTCCAGTGTTTTTCTTACTTTTTCTGACACAGAATCTAATGAATGGACTTTCTTATGATTGGGCTTGATTGAAAATAAGTCACCTTGCATACCTGGTGGTCCTGCCCAAGACTAGCGGGGTTTTGGTCTAGAGTATTCGGCTTACTCCAGACCCTTTTCCATATAACAATCTGTAGGGATGCAAGGCTGGCCTTATTTCACTGCCCAATTCCTGGCCTATACGCATCACAGCAGAAATTGGCCACATTTCTCTTTATCGCAGCCAAATGGGCCATAGCCCATGCATGAAAGACCCAAAGTGTTGCCTTACAGGGGGTGAAGATTCATCTGACTGCAATGATGCTTCATGAACAAATATCCAGCATGCCAAATTTCTCAAGATCTCTTATGAGTTCCCTTCACTCCAACCAGCCTGTTCAGGCCTTGGTTGACCGTTCCCTTTGGGGCCTTTGAGTCCGAACCACCCCCCCCCTCTCTACCCTTCCCTCTTGTCTGCGTTCTTTTTTCTTTCCATAATTCTTTCTAATTTTCCTTGGTCTTGCTCATGCAGTCGCCGCCCGGTGAGGTTGGTTGCAGGAGAAGAGCCTCCCCCCAGGTGATTGCGAATAGATTTTGGGGACTACCTAACGCTTTGCTGTTTAGCAACTGCTGGCAGGTTGTTTTTTCCTTGAAGAGAAACTCATGAGCAGTCCCACCCATGAACAGTCATGTGACCTGCATTTTCTCCACAATGGCAGACACTGGCCGCAGACACATACAGCATCTAGTAGCCCTCAGTTCTGGTGGTGGGCGGTTGTGATATTGTGTGTGTGTGTGTGTGTGTGTGGGGGGGGGGGGTTGAGTGATGCCGATGCCCGGACTGTATTTGACAAACAAATCCTGCTCAGTGTAAGAGGTGGCTGTGTGGGACTCACTGTAGGGGCAAATGTTCTGGGGGCAGTTGCAGCTCTGGGTGTTCTCTGCCTGGGGATGCTGTCATGGCCCCTGGATGCCCGAAAGCCTAAGGAGCACAGTGATCAGTAAGGCAGGAGTCTAAGAAGCAGTGGTGATGCTATCCTACTTGCAGAGCAGTGTGTACGTGTTAGAAATTCTGTATATAGCCCTACAGAACAGACAGACAGTGCATAGTCCACATAGGCTTTGCTGCTTAACTGCAGGCAGGAAACAGAAGCTTTATTATTCTGGGGAAAAAAAATAGAGCATACCATAGATGCAGCTGCAAAATTATAAACACTGCCATCTACTGGTTGATGTAATTGATGCACAAAATACATGAACAATGTATTTCAACATTCCGCCATCTAAAGGAGCAGAGTGGATCTGTACAGAGTGAACTGTGTGGAGCAAGAAATAATTTTCAGCATACCGAGCAATGTGACAGCTGGGGTAGTGATCAGCGTGTCTGCACGCTGAGGAGTTGGGGAAGGAGAAGGCAAGCAGCAGTTGCCAGGAACCAAACGGGTGACTTAGAGATTGGATCTAGCCCGGAAATGCTGAATAAAGACATATGTGTTGGGGGTCAATGTACCAGCTAGAACAGTACGCATGTCAGACTATCACGTACCTGACTGACGAACCCGATACAGCAGGGGAAGGCCTCCCTTACGTATCTGATTCCCGGCCCTTGGTAGTGTAAACAGAAGGCACGGGAGCACAGAATGGTATGAGAGCCTGGCGGGTGACTTGCGGAGTTAAGCCCCAGGATCCTGGTGCAAGTGGACTGGAGGTGCTTGGTGGGCTGGAGCACAGTCAGCTGGTGCAGAGCAGGAGCAGAGTAGGCAGGTCCGGTCACAGGCAGAGTTGGCAACAGGCAGTCAGCACAGTACAGAGGAGCAGGCAGGTTCAAAGTCCAGGTCACAGGCAGGGTCGGCAGCAGGCGGTCAGCGTGGTACAAGGTAGCAGGCAGATTCAAGGTCAAAGACAAGCCGGGGTCAGATGCAGGCAGATAGCAGAGAGGAATCCAAAGACAAGCCGGGTAACAAGGAGATCACTTTAGACAGGTAACAGGAAACACAGGACTGGGAGCTGCAGATCGGACAGCACCGAGCAAAGGGCACAAGCACACTAAATAGTGCGATTGGCGCCAAATGCCGTGCACGCTCGCCTGCACAGCAGCGCGCACGGGCGCGCACGGGCGCGCCCACGCGCGCCAGCGCGACCCGGCGCACACCAGAGTGCCTGAAAGTCATTCTGTTCTGGGATCTTCTCTGACAGTGCCCCCCCTTAAGGGCAGCCTCCGGATGCCCATCCGGGCCAGTCTATCAGCATGGGCACTCCAAAAATCCCTTAGAAGTTCTTCGGCATGCAGGTTGCTTTTCGGTTCTAAGGAATTATCTTCTGGTCCATACCCCCTCCACTTGATGAAGTATTGAACTTGGTTGTGTCTCGCCCTGCAGTCTAGGATTGCTTCCACCTCAAATTCTTCCTCATTGTTGATGATTACAGGTTCAGGCGGACTGGTATTACGGCCCGAGAAGGAATTGGGGGTAACAGGTTTAAGCAAGGACACGTGGAAGACTGGGTGGACCTTCAATGTGTTGGGTAAGTCAAGCTCATAGGTCACATCATTGATTTTCCTCTTGACCGAGAAAGGACCCATGAATTTTGGACCTAGCTTCCTTGAAGGGCAGGCCATTTTTAAATTAACGGTAGACAACCAAACCTGATTGCCAGGTTCTAATATGAGTTCTCCTCGTTTCTTTCTGTCAAACATTTTTTTTATTGTATTCTTGAGTTTTAGCCATGGTTTCCCGTAGTAGCTTATTGTTGGTGATGAAAAAATTCATTGTTTCAGAGACTGCAGGAATCACACATTCGGGTAATGAACCGGTCAAGAAGGATGGGTGAAAGCCATAGTTGGCAAAGAATGGCGTTTGTTTAATGGCAGAGTGCACAGAGTTATTGTAGGTAAACTCGGCTATAGGCAGAAGAGAGACCCAATCGTCCTGTGAGAAAGCAGAGAAGCAGCGGAGGTACTGTTCCAGCGTCTGATTAGTTCTCTCCATCCATTCGTCTGGGGATGGTAGGCAGACGAGAACGCCAATTCAATCTCAAGCGAACCACATAGGGCCTTCCAAAACCTGGAGGTGAACTGAACACCTCGATCAGAAAATATACTTGAAGGCACTCCATGCAGTCTCACTATCTCCTTGATGAAGATCTTCGCTGTTTCCAAAGCTGAAGGTGTGCCTTTCATGGGAAGAAAGTGAGCCATTTTAAACAGTCTATCCACAATGACAAAGATGGTGGAAAAACCCTCTGCCAGAGGGAGCTCTACGATGAAATCCATCAAAATAATTTTCCAGGGCCTTTCTGGAACGGGTAAAGGTTTTAGTAGGCCCCAGTCCTTCGTTCGACTATTCTTGTTTCGAGCACAGGTGGTGCATGATTCCACATAACTCTTGCAATCGTTAGTCAATTGAGGCCACCAAAAAGTACGTTGTACCAGCTCTGTTGTTTTCAGAACACCGAAATGCCAACTTATGATCGTGGCAGAGTTCCAGTACTGCCACCCTCAGATTTTCTGGAACCAAGATTTTGTCCTTGTGCCGGAACAAGCCATCTTGCATTCTTACATTGACTTCCACCGATGGAGACCAACTCCTGGAGGCTAGTCTTATTTGAGATATGAGATCCCCTTGAAGTAGCAGAAAATTTCCGGCAGGGAGAATGGTGTCTGGAGGCAAAGATTCCCTGGAGTCATGGAACATACGGGATAATGCATCCGGTTTGATGTTCTTGGAGCCAGGCCTGTATGTAATGTGGAACTGGAATCTAGAGAAAAACAGGGCCCACCTTGCCTGCCGTGGTCTCAATCTCTCGGCTGTTCTCAAGTACTCTAGATTTTTGTGGTCCATGTAGACCAGAATGGGATGTGCAGCACCCTCCAATAGGTAGCGCCACTCTTCTAGGGCGGCTTTAATAGCCAAAAGCTCACAATCTCCCACATCATAATTTTTCTCTGCAGTGGAAAGCTTTTGTGAGAAAAAGGCTACTGGATGGAGGAGCGCTTTGGCACCTTGCCGCTGAGAAAGCACTGCCCCTACTGCGAATTCTGATGCATCCACTTCAAGGACAAACGGTAAGGCAGGATCTGGATGTTTCAGAATAGAGGCGGAGGTAAATAGTTCCTTGAGTTTTTCAAAGGCGGATTGCGCCTGAGGAGACCAACTGAATTGGTTCCCTTGCCTGGTCAGTTCAGTGATGGGGGCAATTATTGTAGAGAAGTCCCTTATGAATTTCCGGTAAAAGTTGGCGAAGCCAATGAATCGTTGGACTCCTTTTTTATCGGAGGGAGCGGGCCAATCCAAGATAGCTGCCACCTTTTGAGGATCCATCTTAATGCCATTGACAGAAATGATTAGGCCGAGGAACTGGATGCACTGGAGTTCGAACTGGCATTTTTCCAACTTGGCATAAAGTCCATGCTGCCTGAGCCGAATTAATACGTTTCGGACATGCCTGCGATGTTCAATACCTGAGGAGGAGAAGATCAAAATGTTGTCTAGGTACACTATAACATATAAGTCCAGCAGGTCACAGAAGATATCGTTGACAAAATGTTGAAATGTCGCTGAAGCGTTGCACAGACCAAAGGGCATGACGAGATATTCAAAGTGAAAATTATAAATAAATCGAAACGACGCGCTGACGTCACCCCCAAGCGAGCTGCTTTCCAGTAGGACGGGTTTGTCCGAGCTCCGGTGGCCACGGAGCCGGACTTAAGGCTGTTTATCCATTTGACACTTTGTAAGTGTACATCTGTTTTTTTTAATCTATTTTAATAAAATGTAAAGTGGTTTTACAGTTTGTGAGCCCCTTCTATTTTATGGTATCTATGCCCCGGGTTGTTGGAGTGGCTGCTGACGAGATGACCCCTGGTGGACACCGCTGATAATCCCCATTTTGGCTTTAAAGATCTCTGCTTGCTGTGATCCTCTGTAGTGGGGGGTCATGGCCTTCTGGTAAGGAGTAACCCCTTCAATATCTGGTGGTGGACCCTTCCTTGTTGTCACTGATCTTCATTTTTTTACCACTTGGATTTTTTATTTTTTGTTGGTGATTTGGACGTTTTATAACACTTTACTGATGTTTTATTTTATGGACTTTTCATAACACTCAATCGATGTTTCATTTTATGGACTTTTCTTTCACCACTAAGTTCTGTACATTGATTTATTTATAATTTTCATATGAATTTTTTCTTCACTGTAAATTATTCATTGTGTTTCACTAGCATTAGCGCAACCTCTTATTTTCTTTATGCTTTTTTACAATTGATGTTTTTGTGAGGATTGCTGCTTTTCACTGTATTTTATTTTTGCACCTGGTTTTTAGCGCAGTTTCTTTCACTATTTTCTCGAGATATTCAAAGTGCCCGAACCGAGTACGGAAGGCAGTTTTCCATTCATCCCCCTCTCTAATACGAATTAAATTGTAGGTACCACGGAGATCAAGTTTGGTAAAGATTATTGCAGAACCCAGTCTTTGGAAAAGTTCAGGCACGAGAGGTAAAGGGTAACGATTCTTGATGGTTATTTTATTTAGTTCCCTGTAGTCGATACAAGGCCAAAGAGAGTGATCCTTCTTCTCAACGGAGAAAGTGCCGGCCCAGCCGGTGAGGTGGATGGACAGATAAAACCTCTCTTTAGATTCTCATCGATATAGACCTTAAGGGTATCCAGCTCCTGCTCTGTTAGTGGAAAAATCCTTCCAAAGGGGATTTCAGATCCGGGCAAAAGTTATATCGGACAATCATAAGGTCTATGAGGAGGAAGGGTCTCTGCCCCTTTTTTACTGAAGATATCACAGAAGTCCCGATAAGGAGCGGGGTCGCCTGCTGCGATTCAGTGTCAGTGTCCAGACACAGGAGTTGAGTGGATTTTACAGGGGTACTGTGCAGACAGTGCTGTTGGCAGTAACTGGAGAGGAATTTGATTTCCCCAGAGACCCAATCGATGCTAGGATTATGGGCCTGTAACCAAGGCATCCCCAGAATAATAGGGAAAATAGTCGAAGAGATGGCGTCCAAACTGAGGAATTCCTGGTGATGAATGTTCATGATAGCCAGCAAAGGGATAGTTTCCTGGGTGACAGGACCAGAGCTAAGGGTGGAACCATCAGCGAGGTGGACAGCAAGTCCCTGTGACTTTGGTTGGAGAGGGATGCGGTGGTGAGCAGCAAAAGTTAGGTCAATGAAGCAGCTGCATACTCCGGAGTCAATTATGATCAAAACTGGAAGATCCTGTCCTGGAAGCTGTAGGATAATGGAGAGAGCCAGGTGATTAGCAGGATTAGGCAAGGTAGGTGCAAACTTAGAAGAGGTAGAAAGGGACTTGCTAGGGCAAGATCTCACGTAGTGACCTGATTCTCCGCAATACATGCACAGGTTGTTGACACGTCGGCGCTGCCGCTCTTCTGGAGTAAGAGACAGGCGGAGAAGACCGAGCTGCATCAGTTCAGAGGTATCGAGGGCCGAGGTAGGTGGTGCATGAAGACTTTGGCCAACAGAGCTGGTAGCACTAGGGACCTTGGGAAGGACCCAGGTAGGACGGAATTGGTTAGCGGATCTCTCGGAGCAGCGCTCCCTTAGACGCCGATCAATTTGAACAGACAGGTTGATAAGATCATCCAATGTTTGGGGTATTCCAACCCGTGCCAATTCATCTTTAAGTGAGTCGGATAAGCCCATACGAAATTGGTAACGCAGGGCAGCGTCATTCCAATCCGTATCCGAACTCCAACGCCTAAACTCCAGGACATAATCTTCTGCGGGTCTATGCCCTTGTTGTAAGGCGTGCAAGGCGGATTCAGCGGTGGCTTTTAATTGAGGATCCTTGTACAGATGAGACATAGCGGCAAAGAAGGTATCCAGGCTATCCAGGAATGTTGATTTTTGCTCCAGAAGACGGTGGGCCCAGGTCTATGGTTCACCGGACAGGAGAGAAATCACAAAGCCCACCTTGGTTGCTTCCAAAGAAAAGGTGCGTGGTTGCAAAGCGAAGTAGAGTTTGCAGGCATTGCGGAAGAATCGATATTTACTACGCTCACCAGCAAATCTTTCTTGTGTAGGGACCCTAGGCTCAGGGGGTAGCATAACCACAGAGGGTGCAGATGAGAGTCCAGCAGCGGACGCAACTTGAGGGTTAGCAGGTGAAGACAGCACCTGGACTTGTTCTTCCAGCCTAGTATAACCTTCTTGTAGGCTCTTCACAGCTTGTGTGAGACCCGCGAGGTGTCTACACAGTTCCTCCATGGGAAAGGTCCCCTGCTTGTGCTCGGACATGGCTGTCTGATACTGTCAGACTATCACGTACCTGACTGACGAACCTGATACAGCAGGGGAAGGCCTCCCTAACAGATCTGGTTCCCGGCCCCTGGTAGTGTAAACAGAAGGCACGGGAGCACAGAATGGTATGAGAGCCTGGCGGGTGACTTGCGGAGTTAAGGCCCAGGATCCTGGTGCAAGTGGACTGGAGGTGCTTGGTGGGCTGGAGCACAGTCAGCTGGTGCAGAGCAGGAGCAGAGTAGGCAGGTCCGGTCACAGGCAGAGTTGGCAACAGGCGGTCAGCACAGTACAGAGGAGCAGGCATGTTCAAAGTCCAGGTCACAGGCAGGGTCGGCAGCAGGCGGTCAGCGTGGTACAAGGGAGCAGGCAGATTCAAGGTCAAAGGCAAGCCGGGGTCAGATGCAGGCAGATAGCAGAGAGGAATCCAAAGACAAGCCAGGTAACAAGGAGATCACTTTAGACAGGTAACAGGAAACACAGGACTGGGAGCTGAAGATCGGACAGCACCGAGCAAAGGGCACCAGCACACTAAATAGTGCGTTTGGCGCCAAACGGCGTGCGCGTGCCCGCGCACACCCACGCGTGCCCGCACAACAGCGCGCGGCGCACACCAGAGTGCCTGAAAGTCATTTTGTTCTGGGATCTTCTCTGACAACGCAACTAAGGCTAACTAGTCACCTGGGCAGTGTCGGCAGGGGGAGGTTTGGGTGGAAGCCGAGGAAATCATTTTTCAGAAGGAATTCAAGACAAAAGGTACAAATAAAGCGTATGTAAAAGGAAAACCTTTTTTTATTGTTGGATAGAATATTGAGGGTTTTTTTCCCCTCTGCCACATTTTTATTGCTCTCTGTGTCCCCACCAGGAAGAGTCACCCCACCCTGCTTTTTGTCCTGGTGATCATTATCACTGGGACAAAAACTAAGAGAACATCCTAAATTTTAGAGTTGTCATAAGGAGGGGCATTGAGGAGAATTCTTCCAATGTAGCCAAATGTTCTGATGACAACTGTCTGAAATGGGAGTCACCACTCTTACAATTTGTGTCTCCAAGAAGAAAAGTGAAGTAAAATATCCCCAGCAAGACACAAACAGTAAAAATTAACCTAATACGGTTCAACACTACTCAAAAACAAAAGTAATACGTTTCGTGCCTTCGCACATGTAAACATTTCTAGGCGTTGCTTCTAAGATAGAAAAATCTTCACATTTTGAATTCAGGTCCATTTAAACGTATAAATGAAACCATTTTTTTGGTTTGGATAGAGTGGTGATTGATTTAGAACATCTTTTAGGTTTATATTGTTGTCTATGTCCCTATTAAAAAGATTTGCTGTTTCTAATTGTCTTGATCATCATTAAAAGTGAGAGGTAAATCAGAAACGTAGCACTACCTCAATAGGAGCTACTGGTTAAGATGGTTCCTCTGTTCTTTGCGTCAATCTCCATAAGAATTTCAGCCCCTCTGACACACTAGGTTGAGTGTACAAAGAGTAGAATACCACAAAAAATGACTGAAAGTAATATCTAGTAACCAATAATAATACCATGTCCAAGAAAACAGGCACAGAAACAGTAAGTAAAGGCAAACTTAATATATGGTCAGCTGATATGGTAGGTAAAGAGGCATGAAAATAGATTAACAAAGGCAATAACACAATTTAGCAAAAAGTGTGATTAGTAACAAGGACTAGACATAAGACAATTGGCATTCAGATCAGCATAAATAATAGCAAGGTCACCTAAAGTACAGCAGTGGGCAGCAATATAAACTTGATTTACTGACTACAGGAGACTATACTGCCAAACTGCATTAATGGTGATTATGCTAGGCATAGAGTAACTGGATGTTCACTGTTGGTAGAAATGAAAAAAAAAGAATGGGGAAGGGAACAAAGGCAACTTGCAGGATGATTTTGCTGGAGGAGCAGCTCTTTATGTTGCTCTTCTGCTAGCTAGTATTGGGGCCCTTTAAGAAGCGGTGGTGCACTTAACGACAGTTTTAGTAAATGAGTATGCAGTATAGTTGCAGTAAAGATGCAGTAAAGATGCAGTCAAAGTGTGATATAGGTTCAAAGTACATATAGGTCAAATGCAGTGACAGTTCAGTATAACTGCAGTTTATGGTTAGTATGGGTGCAGTATAGGTTTGGTAGAAGTGCGGTATAGGTTAGTATAGATGCAGTATTGGTTGGGTGCACTTGGTGTCCTGTTTTCAGTGCCTCAGTTTCTTCTAGCAGTGTCAATAAAGGGCAGATACCCCTCTCATCAGTTTCCAGGATGCTGCTGTAGATGGTCACTGCAGAAGGGGGCCCCTTCAGTCTCTGCCTGAAAGCCTCGGTGATCAGCAATGTGGGATCTGTGAAGTGGGCACTGTGCTGCCCCCAGGGGTCCTTACTCTCAGTCTCAGGCTCTCACCCCCACTGGCAGGTGAATTCTCAGATAGAGGGGTTCTGCTCTCGCTCTCTCTCCTTGGCACCAAGAGAAAGAACTTTCCTGCTCAGTTTAGCAAAAATCTTCTCTCAATTCCTCGTACTGCACAGCATCTATTGGGATCTGTAGTCTAAGGAGTCTATGGGTCCTATTATATGGCCCCCATCCCAAATTACAACTCCCAGCATTCCCAGTGCTCTGCATAGAAGTCTAAGAGCTTGCCTGGCTTCTGCCTGCTGGCCAGAGGAGAATGGTGCACAAAAACATCTCAGTCTCAGTAGAACACAAAATTAAACGGAATGTAAAAGAGGGAAATGTCTCCTTCTCAATATTTCTGTAGTCCAGCACCTGGCGACAGTTTAAGTGATAGCAGAAAAAGAATAGTAGGTCAATCTCATAAGTGGGACACTTGTTTAAGATAATTATTTAAGAGGGAATACACTCATATTGGAAATATATTCTCTCTGGAGTCTACAGAACAGCAAGGGAAATCTCCCTAATGAGGCACATATGAAAAAAAAAAGAAAATATTTCCTTCCCTACTCTATCCAAAATGGAAAAAAAACTTTTTTCTTTAGATATATTTTAAAGTGGTTGTAAAAGTAGAAGGTTTTTTATCTTAATGCACTCTATAAAAACCTTCTGTGTGCAGCAGCCCTCCTCAGCCCCCCTAATACTTACCTGAGCCCCATCTCGATCCAGCGATGTGAATGAGTGCCTTGGCCGTCCGGGACTCTCCCTCCTGATTGGCTGATACACAGCAGCAGCACCATTTAGTTAGCCAATCAGGAGAGAGGGAGCAAGCCCAAACTGCTGTTCTGTGCCTGAATGGACACACTGAGCTGCAGCTCGGCTCGGGTGCCCCCATAGTAAGCTACTTGCTGTGGGGGCACTCGACAGGAGAGAGGGGCCAGGAACACCGAAGAGGGACACGAGAAGAGGAGGATCCAGGCTGCTCTGTGCTAAACAACCCCACAGAGCAGGTGAGTATAACATGTTTGTTATTTTTAAAGAAAAAAAAAACAAGACTTTAGTATCATTTTAAGTTAAAAGGCCTTAGGTTTGCCTGTACTGGGCTGCTCTCCGAATACATTGCAAAGGACCTCAGTAGGCGGTGACTCTTCTTAAAGTGCATCTACGATCAAAATTAAATAATATATTCATTTTCACATTGCATGTCATCATTAATCTAAATGATCTTGAAGTTTGTAAATTACTTTGTGAAGATCCCACATATTTACTTCTTTGAATTCTGCAATACATATTGACTATGCCATGTCAATAGCCACTGCTGTGTCACACATTTCACAGAGCCTGCCTTGTGAACTACAGAGCTGCTAAGAGGAGGAGTTTCAGTACAGGAATCACTACTTGTAGGCAGCAAGGTACCATGGGATATGTAATTGAAGGTATACAGAAGAGAAGCTGCAAAGCATGCAGGGAATTCAAGAAGTTGTAGAAAAAGAAGGCCAGCAGACAGGCAGACCTCACAACATGAAAGGAGATTTTTCAAGTAATCTTATATTGGATTGTCAGATATAACTATGTTTGCATTGTTATTACTATGCTGATGTTATAAAATGGAAGTGTATGCTGTGACCATAGAATTTCTTGGCTACATGTTTTGATTTGTTTTGGTGAATAGAAGGAACATTAATATATATATATACTGTTGTGCTCATAAGTTTACATACCCTGGCAGAATTTATAATTTCTTGGCCACTTTTCAGAGAATACGAATGATAACACAAACATTTTTCTTTCACTCATGGTTAGTGTTTGGCTAAAGCCATTTATTATCAATCAACTGTGTTTACTCTTTTTAAATCATAATGACAACAAAAACTACCCAAATGACCCTGATCAATAGTTTACATACCCCAGTTCTTAATACCGTGTATTGCCCCCTTTAACATCAATGACAGCTTGAAGTCTCTTGTGGTATTTGTGGATGAGGCTCTTTATCATCTCAGATGGTAAAGCTACCCATTCCTCTTGGCAAAATGCCTCCAGTTCCTGGAAATTCTTGGGTTGTCTTGCATGAACTGCACGTTTGAGATCTCCCCAGAGTGGCTCAATGATATTGAGGTCAGGAGACTGAGATGGCCACTCCAGAACCTTCACTTTATTCTGCTGTAGCCAATGACAGGTGGACTTGGCCTTGTGTTTTGGATCATTGTCATGTTGAAATGTTCAAGTACGTCCCATGCGCAGCTTCCTGGCTGATGAATGCAAATGTTCCTCCCGTATTTTTTGATAACATACTGAATTCATCTTGCCATCAATTTTGGCCAAATTGTATGTGGCTTTGTAGCTTACACATCCCCAAAACATCAGTGATCCACCTACGTTTATGGTTGTGGCCAAAAAGCTCAATTTTGGTCTGATCACTCCAAATTACTTTGTGCCAGAAGGTTTGAGGCTTTTCTCTTCGCTGTTTGGCGTATTGTAAACGGGATACTTTGTGGCATTTGCGTAGTAATGGCTTTCTTCTGGCGACTCGACCATGCAGCCCATCTTTCTTCAAGTGCCTCCTTATTGTGCATCTTGAAACAGCCACACCACATGTTTTCAGAGAGTCCTGTATTTCACCTGAAGTTATTTGTGTGTTTTTCTTTGCATCACTAACAATTTTCCTGGCAGTTGTGGCTGAAATTTTAGTTGGTCTACCTGACCGTGGTTTGGTTTCAACAGAACGCCTCATTTTCCACTTCTTGATTAGAGTTTGAACACTGGTGACTGGCATTCTCAATTCCTTTGATATCTTTTTATATCCCTTTCCTGTTTTACGTATACAGTTCAACTATCTTTTCCCACAGATCCTTTGACAATTCTTTTGCTTTTCCCATGACTCGGAATCCAGAAACCTCAGTGCAGCAGTGGATGAAAGATGCAAGGGTCTGTCAGGAGTCCAGAAACTCATTGACCTTTTATACACACACACTAATTACAAGCAAACAGATTACAGGTGAGGATGGTTACCTTTAATAGCCATTCAAACCCCTTTGTGTCAACGTGTGTATGCAAACTTTTGATCAGGGTCATTTGGGTAGTTTCTGTTGTCATTATGATTTAAAAAGAGTAAACACAGTTGATTGATAATAAATGGCTTTAGCCAAACACTAACCATGAGTGAAAGAAATGTTTTTGTGTTATTCTTATTTTCTGAAAAATGGCCAAGAAATCATAAATTCTGCCAGAGTATGTAAACTTATGAGCACAACTGTATATATATATATATATATATATATATATATATATATATATATATATATATATATATTCAGAACAGTGATTTGTTAGCTTATTTATTGAAAACTGCCTAGTCCAGCTAGTAAGAACTGCTTTGTGACACAAAATATGCATGGTTTAATAAGGTTTTTCATTCCCTCCTCAGACATGAATGGCATAACCATCATTCTTCTTACCTGGTTCATGGCTCTGGGCTATTCCCACATTGTTATGGAAGAGAAAACGGAGAGGACCAATGCTGAAAGTCCTGTTCGACTTTCTGAGCTCCTTCCACCAATATCCATTGTAGGTCAGTAGCAATCTGGTATGATAACTACAATGTAGATGGTATAGAAATAACAAGACTAGAAAGTGCAAAGAATGCACAACCAGGTAACACCTAAAGTGTGACTAGACTATGAACATTCAGATATTTATATATTAATAGTGATAAATGAAGTTTAAATCAAGCCCTCACTGGCTTCTGTACCTGCAGGCACTGAGGTCATTCTTCCAACAGGTAAGCTGCTGAGTCACTGCTGGGGGGATGCAGCAGAGTGAGCTGCTGCGTTACTGCTGGGAAGGGGTTGCTGCTTGTGGTGAGCTGCTGAGTCACTGCTGGGAGGGGGAGTAGGTTAGGCTGCTGAGTGACTGCTGGAAGGTGATGCAGCATGACCTGCAGAGACACTGCTAGAAGGGGAGATGGGGCGGGGAGGGGGGGGGGGTGTTTCTATGAGCTGCTGAAAAACAGACGTATCCCTATTTCTACTGTGGGTCAGTGATTAAAAGGTCAGGGGTGCGTAAAGCTATTAAAAGTTAGCAATGCCTAAAGCTGTCAAGCAGGGGGGTAAACTAATGCGCAAGACCACAAGTAGCTAATAATGATAAAAATAAGTGGAAGAAGCCGTCAACATATAAAAGTGTTCCCACACAGCCAGAAATATTAAAGATAAAATAGTATGTGGCGCTAACTAATAAGTGCAAATGCAACTAAATGACTCATAAATATAATAAACTCACACAAATGAGTCACAACAATGTGAAACAAAATAGTCAATCTTTAATAAAGTGGAAACTAGTTGATATAAACTTAAACCAATCTTATAAGGCTGTCAGCAAGAAGCCAAATAGAATGCGACGATACTGCAGCATAAGTGTATAACCAAACTTCAATGAATGATAATAATAATAACAAGACAAATTAAAATTTAAACTGCAATATAACTTGAAAGTGCAAATGTGACACAGCTCAGTGAATTCAATCTGTAAATATCCAATATTCTAATAAAGTGCAAACAGCAATATAAAGTGCAATGTACAAGAAAACAGCAACACAGTATGATCCAGCTCCAATAAGGTAAAAAAGTCAAATCTTCATGAAGCTGTTCATAAATACAGAAAAGTGCATGTGCAAAGAAACAATCGATGACCACTTCATCCAATCACCATCCGAGAGTGCGCCGCTCGTTTCCCCCAGCCTCTCACCTTTAGTAGAGACCCCTACGGGTCAAGTCGGGCTCAGGTAAACAGAAGAAGACTTCCCACTATCGATCAAGCTCCAGCAATCGCCTCAGCAAAAACGGGATGTTCAGGGGATGGCCTCGGCCTCTTGGCTCAATAGGTATGGTGAGGGCATGTAATAAGGAAGAAGGGTGGCTCCATTATGTAGTATTTAAAAAGATTTATTTCCAAACACACATCTAGTAACTTAAATAAAGAAACTTGAAAATCAGCAGTAAAATGGGTACTTCCAGTCTCAGCCGTGGCCGTGATGACACCTGGCTCCTCCCTGATGCGTTGCGTCACTGCACACGTGACTTCATTGAAGGGTGAATGCCTAAAGTTGCTTGATTATTCCTTAATACGAGCAAAAAATTATACTCTCTGTGCTGTAGCCCCTTGTTGTGTGTGTGTATATATATATATATATATATATATATATATATATATATATATATATATATATATACAGTGGGGACAGAAAGTATTCAGACCCCCTTAGGTTTTTCCACTCTTTGTTATATTGCAGGCATTTGCTAAAATCATTTAAGTTCATTTTTTTTGCTCATTAATGTACACACAGCACCCCATATTGACAGAAAAACACAGAATTCAGACCCTTTGCTCAGTATTTAGTAGAAGCCCCCTTTTGATCTAATACAGCCATGAGTCTTTTTTGGGAAAGATGCAACAAGTTTTTCACACCTGGATTTGGGGATCCTCTGCCATTCTTCCTTGCAGATCCTCTCCAGTTCTGTCAGGTTGGATGGTAAACGTTGGAGGACAGCCATTTTTAGGTCTCTCCATAGATGCTCAATTGGGTTTAAGTCAGGGGTCTGGCTGGGCCATGCAAGAACAGTCATGGAGTTGTTGTGAAGCCACTCCTTCGTTATTTTAGCTGTATGCTTAGGGTCATTGTCTTGTTGGAAGGTAAACCTTCGGCCCAGTCTGAGGTCCTGAGCACTCTGGAGAAGGTGTTCGTCCAGGATATCCCTGTACTTGAACGCATTCATCTTTCCCTCGATTGCAACTAGTCGCCCTGTCCCTGCAGCTGAAAAACAACCCCACAGCATGATGCTACCACCACCATGCTTCACTGTTGGGACTGTATTGGACAGGTGATGAGCAGTGCCTGGTTTTCTCCACACATACCGCTTAGAATTAAGGCCAAAAAGTTCTATCTTGGTCTCATCAGACCAAAGAATCTTATTTCAGGTGTTTTTTTTTAGCAAACTCCATGCAGGCTTTCATGTGTCTTGCACTGAGGAGAGGCTTCCGTCGGGCCACCCTGCCATTAAGCCCCAACTGGTGGAGGGCTGCAGTGGTGGTTGACTTTCTACAACTTTCTCCCATCTCCCAACTGCATCTCTGGAGCTCAACCACAGTGATCTTTGGGTTCTTCTTTACCTCTCTCACCAAGGCTCTTCTCCCCCGATAGCTCAGTTTGGCCGGACAGCCAGCTCTAGGAAGGGTTCTGGTCGTCCCAAACGTCTTTCATTTAAGGATTATGGAGGCCACTGTGCTCTTAGGAACCTTAAGTGCAGCAGAAATTTTTTATAACCTTGGCCAGATCTGTGCCTTGCCACAATTCTGTCTCTGAGCTCTTCAGGCAGTTCCTTTGACCTCATGATTCTCATTTGCTCTGACATGCACTGTGAGCTGTAAGGTCTTATATAGACAGGTGTGTGGCTTTCCTAATCAAGTCCAATCAGTATAATCAAACACAGCTGGACTCAAATAAAGGTGTAGAACCATCTCAAGGATGATCAGAAGCAATGGACAGCACCTGAGTACTTAGGACCATGTGATATTTCAGTTTTTCTTTTTTTAATAAATCTGCAAAAATGTCAACAATTCTGTGTTTTTCTGTCAATATGGGGTGCTGTGTGTACATTAATGAGGAAAAAAAATGAACTTACAGTAAATGATTTTAGCAAATGGCTGCAATATAACAAAGAGTGAAAAATTTAAGGGGGGTCTGAATACTTTCCGTCCCCACTGTGTATATATATATATATATATATATATATATATATATATATATATATATATATATATATATACAACCACAACACTACCTGCCTGGAAAAGTAGAGGAAGAACAGGTGTGGGACTTTATACAAGGCACATGGGAGCAAGGGTATGAGTTGGGTAAAAAATGTAGTTTAATAATGAGAAAAGTTTAACAAAAAGTCATACAGTACATCATTGAGCATAAAAAATGGTACATAAATAGTTTTACAAATTCATACAGTACATAATTAGGCACATGGCTCTGCATATGTTGGCACTCAGCTCTAAGGTATAAGATATTAAAAGATATATTCGAAAACGAATGCATCAAAAAAATGGCAAATGTAAACAAATGGGTACATGTTAGTAGGAACGTTATATGCATATGGGTTCATATAGTGTACACCTAGCGGTAGATAGAAGCTCTACGTCGTTACGTCGTTTCGGGGCCTTAAAGCCACTCATCAGGAGCGATACCGAGGTGGTACCTATGGGTTGGGGAAATAGCAGTAATGAATGGTGAGAAAATGCAGAGGGAGAAATGTAAGTCATGAATACCGTATTGTTGGTGGTAGTTCTGGACTCACAGTGGTGTCTGCGCGGAAGCGACGCGGCCCAGGGCGCCACGCCAACCATAGATGCCCCGTCCCGAAGCTGAGGGGGCATAGTCTGATGGGCGAGACCAACACAACGAACCCCCCAGGTGGGGTCAAAGTGTGAGAACAAATGTGTGGGTGGGGGGTGATCCCTGGGTGAGGGAAGATGGGCACTGGGTGTCTGTGTAAAAAAGACATAAAAACACACATAAAAAAATTATGAAGAAAAAGAGAGAGAAAGAAAGAAAGGAAAGAAAAGATATAGCGGGGAACTGAGAGCAGGGACATAAAGTAGCGAAGACAGGAGAGGGAAAGTAAGACAAGGCAACACAGTGAAAAAGAAGGAGAACACAGAGAGAAAGTTAGGGACAACATGGTGAAAGGAATGAGAGGGAGAGAAAAGGAGAAAGAAAAGGAAAGGGGGGTGAGGAAGGTGCAGAAAAACATACCTGTGCAAGTGGATGCCGACTGTGAGATGTGCAGATGGATGGTGAAGGCTGGAAAGACAGAGGAGGGGACCACAGCCTGGAGGGACGCTGCCGCGGTACACGCCGCCAGAGAAGGCCCCCAACGTCAGGCACCAGCAGCCCAGAGAACCGGGGGGAGAGCCCCAGACCCCTGCAGCTGGACACAGAGACTGGCCAGCCGTGGGGCGACCCCCTAGACTCGTTTGGCGCTGGAGAGTGGAAACCCAGGCATCAGCTGATAAGGCGTCACGCTGGACGCCGAACAGCTGGTGCGGGAGGCGTGACGTCGATGCGCAGTGGGGGAGACCCCGCCCAACTCCTCCCAAGGAGGGAGGGGAAAACCACAGTGCGCGTCACAGCTTCGGGGAGGGACAGAGCAGGCCGTCCGGGGCAAACAGAGGGCCCCGCCGAAAACACGCACACACACCGTGACCACAAAGAGTTGAGCTGTGGCGCCAGGGGGATCCTGGCGCCGTATAGATGATTAAGACAGAAACTGTCAATGTGTGGGTACAGGATCTGGTCTATCATAGTGGGGTGAACTGGGCAAATAAGAGGGAAATTTACACTTGGAATAAATAGAAAAATCAGGGAATGTTTAAGGTGGATGTGTATTGCCCACTTGGCGCTCATGTGCCTCCATCCCTAATTGTATGATGAAAGTAGGAACAACCGGGTGGGACTTTGCATGAGGATATAGGGGCCGTTCGGAACCCCTCCTCCATCCCAATTAAATGGTAAAGTAGAGGAAGAACAGGTGTGGGACTTTATACAAGGCACATGGGAGCAAGGGTATGAGTTGGGTAAAAAATGTAATTTAATAATGAGAAAAGTTTAACAAAAAGTCATACAGTACATCATTGAGCATAAAAAATGGTACATAAATAGTTTTACAAATTCATACAGTACATAATTAGGCACATGGCTCTGCATATGTTGGCACTCAGCTCTAAGGTATAAGATATTAAAAGATATATTCGAAAACTAATGCATCAAAAAAATGGCAAATGTAAACAAATGGGTACATGTTAGTAGGAACGTTATATGCATATGGGTTCATATAGTGTACACCTAGCGGTAGATAGAAGCTCTACGTCGTTACGTCGTTTCGGGGCCTTAAAGCCACTCATCAGGAGCGATACCGAGGTGGTACCTATGGGTTGGGGAAATAGCAGTAATGAATGGTGAGAAAATGCAGAGGGAGAAATGTAAGTCATGAATACCGTATTGTTGGTGGTAGTTCTGGACTCACAGTGGTGTCTGCGCGGAAGCGACGCGGCCCAGGGCGCCACGCCAACCATAGATGCCCCGTCCCGAAGCTGAGGGGGCATAGTCCGATGGGCGAGACCAACACAACGAACCCCCCAGGTGGGGTCAAAGTGTGAGAACAAATGTGTGGGTGGGGGGTGATCCCTGGGTAAGGGAAGATGGGCACTGGGTGTCTGTGTAAAAAAGACATAAAAACACACATAAAAAAATTATGAAGAAAAAGAGAGAGAAAGAAAGAAAGGAAAGAAAAGATATAGCGGGGAACTGAGAGCAGGGACATAAAGTAGCGAAGACAGGAGAGGGAAAGTAAGACAAGGCAACACAGTGAAAAAGAAGGAGAACACAGAGAGAAAGTGAGGGACAACATGGTGAAAGGAATGAGAGGGAGAGAAAAGGAGAAAGAAAAGGAAAGGGGGGTGAGGAAGGTGCAGAAAAACATACCTGTGCAAGTGCAAGTAGGGGCGTGGATGCCGACTGTGAGATGTGCAGATGGATGGTGAAGGCTGGAAAGACAGAGGAGGGGACCACAGCCTGGAGGGACGCTGCCGCGGTACACGCCGCCAGAGAAGGCCCCCAACGTCAGGCACCAGCAGCCCAGAGAACCGGGGGGAGAGCCCCAGACCCCTGCAGCTGGACACAGAGACTGGCCAGCCGTGGGGCGACCCCCTAGACTCGTTTGGCGCTGGAGAGTGGAAACCCAGGCATCAGCTGATAAGGCGTCACGCTGGACGCCGAACAGCTGGTGCGGGAGGCGTGACGTCGACGCGCAGTGGGGGAGACCCCGCCCAACTCCTCCCAAGGAGGGAGGGGAAAACCACAGTGCGCGTCACAGCTTCGGGGAGGGACAGAGCAGGCCAGCCGGGGCAAACAGAGGGCCCCGCCGAAAACACGCACACACACCGTGACCACAAAGTGTTGAGCTGTGGCGCCAGGGGGATCCTGGCGCCGTATAGATGATTAAGACAGAAACTGTCAATGTGTGGGTACAGGATCTGGTCTATCATAGTGGGGTGAACTGGGCAAATAAGAGGGAAATTTACACTTGGGATAAATAGAAAAATCAGGGAATGTTTAAGGTGGATGTGTATTGCCCACTTGGCGCTCATGTGCCTCCATCCCTAATTGTGTGATGAAAGTAGGAACAACCGGGTGGGACTTTGCATGAGGATATAGGGGCCGTTCGGAACCCCTCCTCCATCCCAATTAAATGGTAAAGTAGAGGAAGAACAGGTGTGGGACTTTATACAAGGCACATGGGAGCAAGGGTATGAGTTGGGTAAAAAATGTAATTTAATAATGAGAAAAGTTTAACAAAAAGTCATACAGTACATCATTGAGCATAAAAAATGGTACATAAATAGTTTTACAAATTCATACAGTACATAATTAGGCACATGGCTCTGCATATGTTGGCACTCAGCTCTAAGGTATAAGATATTAAAAGATATATTCGAAAACTAATGCATCAAAAAAATGGCAAATGTAAACAAATGGGTACATGTTAGTAGGAACGTTATATGCATATGGGTTCATATAGTGTACACCTAGCGGTAGATAGAAGCTCTACGTCATTACGTCGTTTCGGGGCCTTAAAGCCACTCTGCTGGTGCCTGACGTTGGGGGCCTTCTCTGGCGGCGTGTACCGCGGCAGCGTCCCTCCAGGCTGTGGTCCCCTCCTCTGTCTTTCCAGCCTTCACCATCCATCTGCACATCTCACAGTCGGCATCCACGCCCCTACTTGCACTTGCACAGGTATGTTATTCTGCACCTTCCTCACCCCCCTTTCCTTTTCTTTCTCCTTTTCTCTCCCTCTCATTCCTTTCACCATGTTGTCCCTCACTTTCTCTCTGTGTTCTCCTTCTTTTTCACTGTGTTGCCTTGTCTTACTTTCCCTCTCCTGTCTTCGCTACTTTATGTCCCTGCTCTCAGTTCCCCGCTATATCTTTTCTTTCCTTTCTTTCTTTCTCTCTCTTTTTCTTCATAATTTTTTTATGTGTGTTTTTATGTCTTTTTTACACAGACACCCAGTGCCCATCTTCCCTCACCCAGGGATCACCCCCCACCCACACATTTGTTCTCACACTTTGACCCCACCTGGGGGGTTCGTTGTGTTGGTCTCGCCCATCGGACTATGCCCCCTCAGCTTCGGGACGGGGCATCTATGGTTGGCGTGGCGCCCTGGGCCGCGTCGCTTCCGTGCAGACACCACTGTGAGTCCAGAACTACCACCAACAATACGGTATTCATGACTTACATTTCTCCCTCTGCATTTTCTCACCATTCATTACTGCTATTTCCCCAACCCATAGGTACCACCTCGGTATCGCTCCTGATGAGTGGCTTTAAGGCCCCGAAACGACGTAACGACGTAGAGCTTCTATCTACCGCTAGGTGTACACTATATGAACCCATATGCATATAACGTTCCTACTAACATGTACCCATTTGTTTACATTTGCCATTTTTTTGATGCATTAGTTTTCGAATATATCTTTTAATATCTTATACCTTAGAGCTGAGTGCCAACATATGCAGAGCCATGTGCCTAATTATGTACTGTATGAATTTGTAAAACTATTTATGTACCATTTTTTATGCTCAATGATGTACTGTATGACTTTTTGTTAAACTTTTCTCATTATTAAATTACATTTTTTACCCAACTCATACCCTTGCTCCCATGTGCCTTGTATAAAGTCCCACACCTGTTCTTCCTCTACTTTACCATTTAATTGGGATGGAGGAGGGGTTCCGAACGGCCCCTATATCCTCATGCAAAGTCCCACCCGGTTGTTCCTACTTTCATCACTACCTGCCTGGAGTTTGCATGTTCTCCCTGTGCCTGCGTGGGTTTCATCCGGGTACTCTGGTTTCCTCCCACACTCCAAAGACATGCTGGTAGGTTAATTGGATCCTGTCTAAAATTGTCCCTAGTATGTGTATGTATGAATGTGAGTTAAGGATTTAGAGTGTAAGCTCCTTGAGTGTAGGGACTGATGTAAATGTACAATATATATGTAAAGCGCTGCGTAATTTGACGGTGCTATTTAAGTACCTGAAATAAATGAATAAATACCCACGTCATTTCTTACACTTGCACACTTTGTACACTTGCACAAAGTCAGGGATTTTGTAGGATTAGAGTCAGGTGTATGATTAAGCAATTATACCAAGCAGGTGCAAATGATCGTGAATTTCATATGTAGGCTGAAACACAGTCTTTAACTGAAACAGAGTTTGAAGAATAGGGCGCGCTGGATAACAAGGGGACTTTACCAAACAGTACATGAATGGCTCATGAAATGTGATTAATGCACCACATCAGCACTTTAGAAGAGGGAAGCACACTCTGTCGGAAAGACAAAGCAGAGAAGAAGGCGCTTCTAAGTGCAGTAATAAACCACATTAACCACTTCACGTGAAATGACGTACCTGTATGTTGTTTTGAGGGAGTGCTTGTACAGTGCCGTTTTTTGAAGAAGTAGTGACTGGGCATGCTCCGAAACATGTCCCGCCCACTCTGACATCACTTCTGGTTGCCGGCATTCCATGATGGTGTTGACAGCACGGCTCTCCATCTTGGATCAGAGACACTGTATTTCCGACCACTGGTCGGCTGGAAATTCCACCTGCAGTTGTCTATACTCCCAGGAGGCATCCGGTTGGGTGTTATGGATTCATTGATATGACTGTTTTTCACTTCCATCTTGTAAGTGTTTTTAACCCTTCCTTGTCATTAATGTGTTTTATTACTGCACTTAGAAGCACCTTCTTCCCTGTTTTGTCTTTAACTGAAACAGAAACAGCTGTGTAGGGGGCTTAAAACTGGGTGAGGCACAGCCAAGCTCTGCTACTAAGGTGAGGTTGTGGAAGACAGTTTCATGTCACAGGTCATACACCATGGCAAGACTGAGCACAGCAGCAAGACACAAGTTACTCTGCATCGGCAAGGTCTCTCCAAGGCAAAGGTTTCAAAGAAGACTGGGGTATCAAGATATGCTACTCAAGCTTTTTCGAAGTAACACAAAGAAATGGGCAATGTTGAGGACCGTAGATGCAGTGGTCGGCCGAGAAACCATAATGCAGCAGATGAAAGACACAAAAACATAACTGGTGGTGGTCATCAGTCCAGAGCAGCAGGCACTCTGGACTGATGAGTCAAAATTTTAACCATTTGGCTGTAGCAGGAGGCAGTTTGTTTACACAGAATACAGAAGTACTGTAGCCAAAGGACTGAAGAGCGGTACATTAATGAGTGTCTGCAGGCAACAGTGAAGCATTGTGGGGTTTCCTTGCAAGTTTGGGACTGTATTTCTGCAAACAGAGTTGAAGATTTGGCTAGGATCAATGCTGAGAAATACAAGCAGATACATATCCAACATGGCATACCATCAGGGAGGCATGTGATTGGCCCGGAATTTATAATGCAGCAGGACAATGACGCCAAACATACAGCCAATATCATTAAGAATTATCTTCAGTGTAAAGAAGAACAAGCAGTCCTGGAAGTGATGGTTTGGCCCCCACAGAGCCCTCAGCCCTGATCTCAGCATTATCAAGTCTGTCTGGGATAACATGAAGAGACAGAAGGATTACTTGAATCCTACATCCACAGAAGATTTGTGGTTAGTTCTCCAAGATGTTTGGAACAACCTACCTGCCGAGTTCTTTCACAAACTGTTTGCAAGTGTACCTAGAAGAACTGATGCTGATTTGAAGGCGAAGGAAGGGTAGTTACACCAACAACTGATTTGATTTGGATTTCTCTTCTGTTTATTGTTAAATTCTAAAACATAACTATTAACAATCCTGTTTCTGAAAGCATGCTTAATTTACAGTATGTTTTCACATAAAACATCATCAGAACTGGTATAATATTCTTTAGTTATCAGTTGAGGAAAACAGCCCTCACATATAAAATACTGGGTCATGCGCCTTGTTAACTCACCACCATCTGTATCCAGTTTTCAAATCTAATCATAAAAAGAGTCTTTAGCTAACTCTAGCAGGGAGCCCAGTATGTAGTTTATGTGCTCACAGTGGGTTCCAAGTACCATTATACTGCATTTTCATCTAAATTAGACAAATAGCATTCTGGAAGAAGCTAACACATTTGAAGAGTGACATCGTAGGAGAGAAATTTAGACTTTTTGCTGTGAAGCTGTCTGAGCAGTAACTTTTCCACAGTGATTTATTATTTTATTTCACAAGTCACATGTAGCTTATCCTCAGAAAGCCTCATTACTTACCATTTCCGTGTGCTCTGGAAACAAGATCTTAACTTACTCCCCACTATCTCCACACCACCAGAAGAAACCCTGTGGAGCGGGGGAGAAGTCTTATTTAGTTCTTTGGATGTATTTTTCAGGTAACCAAATCACATATAATAAAATATTCTCCAGAACACTGAAAAATTTACACCCCTGATTGAGCCTCTGGTAAAAAATTGGTCTTCTGTTTTTTGCCACGATCTGTCAGAGGCCTCAGACCTTATGCAACACCAGGTTAATTGAGAAAAGAAGCTAGCAACACTAAGAAATTCTATAACACTCAGTACTAAGGCTTTCTTGAGTGAAACACGAAGGCTTTGGGAAAAAGTAAACTTGTATATTATTATTTAGAAAGGTGGTTGACAAGACAAATGTAAACCAGCAACTATTATGGGTTACACAATCCAGCACAAATGGTGTAATGGCCCCAAATCAGCATAAAACAGTAACAGTGCCACTCATAGTACCCAACAGGCAGTGAACAGATCTTGTTTAATAACATTGAAGCTATACTGCCCATGTATCCAAATGATGGCTGTGCTAGGCCTAGACCGTTTGTGTGAGCACGATCAGCGTTAAACAGCATAAACAATATAAAGAAAAAAAAGGAGGGGACCATTAAACTTAGTAAAAGGAGCATTCTCTAAGATGGACCTTCTGCTGGCTGTCGTTGGGGCCATTACATTACTGTTGGTGCACTAGAGAGAGTCTTTATATTCTGCAGGTAGTGAGAAATGGAGATTAAACAAGGCAAGGCAGAACATTAATGAGCCCAGGAGTGCACGGTAAAGCTGTAGTACAACTGCACCCTGAGCTTGCAACAAAGTGATGTAAACTCAAGTGGCTGGAACATCAATTGAGGTAATTGAATATGAGGGGAATGTTAATGGTATCTTGCCCTGAGTGGTCTGTGTACTATCAGTAATACAGTTGGGTTGTTGGCCTGCTCACCAACTCCTCATCAAGACTGTAAAGTGTAATGGTAGAATTTGTGCCCTCTTGAACTGGTCCCAATGTGGCGTTGACTTGACCGACAGTTTAGCTGGTCTGGCAGATGAGCTTGTCTCTTGGCGATTAACAGTTCAGCTAGTTTGGCAGATGCACTGGTCTCTCAGCAGCAGCCTCACTATGCGAATCGAACAAGTAGAAAAGAGTTAATCCATCTCTGAGCAATCCTCTTATCTTTCTTCAGTAAGTTAAAAACAGACACACAGAGAAATAGGTGTGTTTCTTCCCCCTTGCTGTGAAAGACAGCTCATTTTCTTATCTCATGCACCAGTGTGAGAGAGACATTCTGTGTACTTCACATCCCCACTCCTTTCTTCTCCAGCTCTCCCAGGATTGGCTGCTTCACACCTCAGCATGATTGGGCATGCTGAAGTCATGTGGTGACTTTCCTGGGTTTTGACTGGATGTTAGTGATCATGGGGCATAATCCACGAGACCAGCAGAAGTTCAGTGTAAGAAATATCGATGCCTGGGAAGTGTAGAGGTGGGCGGGGAGTCTACTGAACCTGCCCACAGAATCTGGAGTATTGCTGGGCTCCAAACAGCTAAAGGGGAGATATTCGACAGGTAAGGATACATGCAGGAGACATGTACAGTATCTCACAAAAGTGCGTACACCCCTCACATTTTATTCTATCTTTTCACGTAACAACACTGAAGAAATGACACTTTGCTACAATGTAAATTAGTGAGTGTACAGCTTGTATAACAGTGTAAATGTGCTGTCCCCTCAAAATAGCTCAACACACAGCCATTAATGTCTAAATCGCTGGCAACAAAAGTGAGTACACCCCTAAATGAAAATGTCCAAATTGGGTCCAAAGTGTCAATATTTTGTGTGGCCACCATTATTTTCCCGCACTGCCCTAACCCTCTTGGGCATGGAGTTCACCAGAGCTTCAGTGACAGGTTGCCACTGGAGTCCTCTTCCACTCCTCCATGACGACATCACGGAGTTGGTGGATGTTAGAGACCTTACGTTTGAGGATGCCCCACAGATGCTCAATAGGGTTTATGTCTGGAGACATGCTTGGCCAGTCCATCACCTTTACCCTCAGCTTCTTTAGCAAGGCAGTGGTCGTCTTGGAGGTGTGTTTGGGGTCGTTATCATGTTGGAATACTGCCCTGCGGCCCAGTCTCCAAAGGGAGGGGATCATGCTCTGCTTCAAGATACATGTTGGCATTCATGGTTCCCTCAATGAACTGTAGCTCCCCAGTGCCGGCAGCAATCATGCAGCCCCAGACCATGACACTCCCACCACCATGCTTGACTGTAGACAAGACACACTTGTCTTTGTACTCCTCACCTGGTTCCCACCACACAAGCTTGACACTATCTGAAACAAATACATTTATCTTGGTCTCATCAGACCACAGGACATGGCTCCGGTAATCCATATCCTTAGTCTGCTTGTCATCAGCAAACTGTTTGCGGGCTTTCTTGTGCATCATCTTTAGAAGAGGCTTCCTTATGGCACGACAGCCACGCAGAACAATTTGATGCAGTGTGCAACGTATGATCTGAGCACTGACAGGCTGACCGCCCACCCCTTCAAACTCTGCAGCAATGCTGGCAGCACTCATACCTCTGTTTCCCAAAGATAACCTCAGGATATGACACTGAGCACATGCACTCAACACCTTTGGTCAACCGTGGCGAGGCCTGTTCTGAGTGGAACTTATCCTGTTAAACTGCTGTATGGTCTGTGCCACTAGGGATGAGCTTCGAGTTCGAGTCAAACCCATGTTCAACTCGAACATTGCCTGTTCGACCGTTCATCAAATTGCGAACAATATGTACCGTTCGCGCCAAATTCGAGTGGCGTGTCACGGCCCATAATTCACTGCGGCATTGCAGTGCATTGCTGGCTGATGATTGGCCAAGCATGCACTATGACCTGCATGCTTGGCCAATCACAGCGCCGTGTGTACAGAGAGCCAGGGTGGCTTTGTCCAATTATGGCTCAGGGAGTTTACTACACGCCTCACACTATATAAGGCCGCCTGTGTGGCGGGCCTTGTGTAGTGTGTTGCGGCGGCGGAGAGAGATAGACAGAGAGACAGTGTCATTTGATTTAAGTTAGATAGAATAGGCAGGTCGAGTCAGTTAGCTGCACTTACAGTGTATTTTGTATATATATATGCATCCCAGGTGTTGTATATATATATATATATATATATATATATATATATATATATATATATATATTTATTTATATACACTGTATTCAGTTTAGCTAGATCCGTTCCTGTTATTCTCTTCTCAATATACTGACAGGCAGGCAGGTGTTTTTACAGTATTTACAGTTAGTGTATTGTGTACCCTGCACAGTTGCACCTACAGTATAGCTACCTGAAGACAAGTGCTTGTGTTCTTCTTCTGATCCTATTAATAGCACAGGCAGGCTCTGGAAGTATTTACAGTTGGTGTACTGTGTACCCTGCACAGTTGCACCTATAGCTACCTGAAGACAAGTGCCGGTGTGCTTCTTCTGATCCTATCAATACCACAGGCAGGCATTCTGCTAGCTGCTGTATAATCAGTATATATATGTGACAGACCTAGCCGGGAGAGAGACTTTTGGAGGGGACTGTATGCTAGCCTCTTGCCGATCGATCGTGGGCCCTTGCATTTGGGGGAACGGTGCTCTTTGTGAGCTGTATGCCTAGGGACCCTTGAGGTGGTATTACTGTGGATTCGGGTCCTGGTCCCCCAGGACACACAGACTCTGGGGACCCTGGATTTGCCATATTAGAGATAGTGGCAGATTCATAATGCTGGGACAGATACTGTTAGGAGATGCTGATGTAAATTCCAACACCTGTCTGTCTGTTGTCTGCTAAAATGTGTATTGTAAATAAGTCTACTATGGGATCTAAGAGTCATTAGATCCCCATTGTTGTTTGTGTTAATTAACTCTGCTATTGTGTGAAGAAGAGTCTATGTTGATTGTGTTTTCTGAACTACAAGACGGCCAGTCTGGCCTAAAGGTCATGTCTGAGTCATCTAGGCTGTCTAAAGGGATTAGTTAATTAGCTCATGTTAATTAGATTAATTAGGTTACAGCTGTATTGTTAGAGTAATATGAGCCAGAGGTATGCACCTCCACTTTTAGTGTATAAAAGCCTGTATTTTCCAATAAAAGAGATTCCCGGTTGAACTTACATACAGCCTGCCTAGTGTTTGTTCTGAGCTATCACAACTGGGTTAGAACGGCACATAGCTGAAGTTATAATCCAGGAGCATTGGATGAGCGAACCATCAGACGTTGCAATCTGATTCAATAGCTGCAGAGGAGTGTCGGGAGAGTGGAATCGAGCGATCAAGGGGCTCGTTACAATATACATCCCAGTTTTGTGCAGCTACATCTCACTGCAGTGTAGGCCATTAGTATGTCTGGAAGGCCAACAAGGAGAGGCAGACAGTCACAAGCCAATAAAAGAGGGCAAGCAGGCTCTGTGTCTAGAGGCAACAGTGCTGGTCGTGGACATGGTGCATCCTCATCAGCACGTGGCCGTGGGACATGCTTGTCCTTTTTTTCGGCAGCTGGCTGTGTTGAGCCGCAACATGCGGAAGACTTGGTAGAGTGGATGACCAAGCCGTCCTCGTCCTCCTCATCCTCCCTCACCCAGGCTCAGGGTACGTTGTCTGGCAAAGCAGCTGCCAACGCGGCCTCTTCCCTCGGCTCAATGGCATCAGTCACTCCTTCCCTAGCCCCACCATGTCCTCCTGAAGAGTCCCCCAAACTGTTTGACCACAGTGTTGGGTACATGCTCCAGGAGGATGCCCAGCGCTTTGAAGGCTCCGATGATGGTACTCAGCTAGAGGAAGGCAGTAACGTGAGCCCAGACAGAGGGGGTGCCCAAGAAGGACAGCAATCTGGCAGTCATGTTCCCCTAGCTGCAGCACACTGCCAGCTTTGCTTCAGTGATGAGGAGGGAGGGGATGATGAGGTCACTGACTCCATGTGGGTGCCTGATAGGAGAGAGGAGGAGAAGGAGGCACATCTCCAATGAGGCAGGATGCTCTCCAGGGGCCAGCTTAAGGGCAGCACACCCACTGCATCACACCGCAGAGCTCCGCATGTCTGCGCGTTATTCCAAAAGTTCTTTGGTGTGGCCCTTTTTTGAGACGAGTGCATCAGATCCCACCGCTGCTATTTGCAACATATGTCTCAAGTGTATCTCGCATGGCCAAAACATCACCCGCTTGGGCACCACATGTTTGACCAGACATATGTTGACCTGCCATGCAGTTCGTTGGCAATTGTACCTAAAAGACCCACACCAAAGAACAAAGAGGACCTCTCCTTGCTCCTCATCAGCTGGGATCTCCAACCCCACTATACCTTCAGTCCTCTCTGAGACCTGCACTTAGAGGAATGAAGGTGTAGAATTAGGTGTGTCACAGCCAAGTACTTGCGAGCAATCTGCTATCGGTACACAAACATCAGATTGTACCAGGTAAATTTCCCTGCTCCAGCTGCTGCACTGCCAAAAGAAGTTCGCTCCCAGCCATCCACATGCCCAACGGTTGAATGCTAACTTGGCTAAATTGCTAGGACTTCAACTGCTGCCTTTTCAGTTGGTAGACTCTGCCCCCTTCTGTGAGTTTGTGGAATGCGCGGTTCCTTAGTGGCAGGTTCCCAAACACCACTTTTTCTCATGGAAGTCGATTCCGGCTCTCTACCGGCATGTGGAAGGCAATGTCTTGGCCTCGCTGGACAGGGCGGTCAGCGGTAAGGTGCATATTACCGCTGACTCATGGTCCAGCAGGCATGGACAGGGACGTTACCTAAGTTGGGTGACTCTGCTGGCAGCTGGGAAGGATGCAGGACAAGGTGCAGTAGTGTTGGAGGTTGTTCCGCCACCACGCCTCCAAAATGCTACTACTGTTGATTTTGACACACCTCTCTCTTCCACCACCTCCTCTTCTTCTTCCTCCATGGCCTCTTCTTGTGCTTTATCCTCGGAACCAGTGGTGCTCCGTAGGTGTTTAAGGGGCTACGCAAGTACGCAGGCCAAAAGATGCCATGCGGTGCTTGAGCTGGTGTGCTTGGGGGACAGGAGCCACACTGGGGCAGAGATTCTGTCAGCTCTGCAGGGGCAGGCTCAGAGGTGGTTGACGCCATGCCAGCTTCAGGCAGGAATGGTAGTTTGCGACAATGGCACCAACCTCCTCTCTGCCCTCCAACAGGGACAACTGACCCATGTGACCTGTTTGGCTCACGTCCTTAACTTGGTTGTGCAGTGGTTCTTGGGCAGGTACCCGGGCTTACAGGATGTCCTGAGGCAGGCCAAGAAAGTCTGTGTGCATTTCCGCCGGTCATATAATACCAGTGCTTGGCTGGCTGACCTCCAAAAGGAATTTAACCTGCCCAAGAACCGCCTAATCTGTGACATGCCCACCAGGTGGAACACAACGTTGGCCATGCTGCAGCAGCTGCACATGCAGCAGAGGGCCATCAATGAGTACCTGTGCGACTATGGCACCAGGACAGGGTCAGGGGAGCTTGTTTTTTTTCCCCACACCAGTGGGCCATGATCAGGGATGCATGCACTGTCCTGTCACCATTTGAGGAGGCCACGAGGATGGTGAGCAGTGACAGTGCATGCATCAGTGACACTGTCCCCCTTGTCCACCTGTTGGAGCACAAGCTGCGTGGAATAATAGACAGGGCACTTGAGGCAGAACAGAGGCAGGAAGAGGAGGACTTCCTTACCTCTCAAGGCCCCTTTTATCCAGACAGTGTTCCTGCGTGCCCGCCGATCACACAGGAAGAGGACGAGGAGGAGGAGGATTGTGTCAGCATGGAGGTGGAGCCTGGCACTCAGCATCAGCAGCAGTCTTCAAGGGATCATTTACAGTCCCAAGAAACCCATGGATTTGTACGTGGCTGGGAGGAGGTGGCTGCGGATCATGTCGTCCTTAGTGACCCAGAGAACTCCGGACCGAATGCCTCAGCAAACCTACGTTGCATGGCCTCCCTGATCCTGCAAAGCCTGCGGAAGGATCCTGGTATTCGTGGTATCAAGGAGAGGGATCGTTACTGGCTGGCAACCCTCCTTGATCCACGTTACAAGGGTAAGGTTGCGGACCTTATCCTGCCATCGCAGAGGGAGCAGAGGATGAAACATCTTCATGAGGCCTTGCAGAAAGGTCTGTGCAACGCGTTCCCAGAGACTGGGAGGCTACAAACTCCTGTTCCTGGACAACGTGTTGCTGAGGCTTCGGTCAGTCAAAGAAGGAGCGCTGGAGAAGGTGGCCGTCTGACCGATGTGTTCAGACAATTTTTTAGTCTGCAGCCCCAAGGTATGATTGGTTCCAGCAACCATCGCCAGCGTCTGTTTTACATGGTGCAAGAATACCTAGGGGCAAGATCTGACTTGGACACCTTTCCCACCGAAAATCCTCTGGGTTACTGGGTCTTGAGGATTGAGTGCTGCTGGAGGCTTTGTAACCAATCACAGGGTGCGCCTGTCCACCGACTCGGTCGATCGACTGACCTTCAAAAAATGAATCAGTCTTGGATCACCAGCAGCTACCAAGCACCTGATGCTGATGTAATCAAATATTTTTTTTCTAAACGTCAGATCCCTTCAAGACTGCCTATGCTGATGCTGAGTGACTATCCTGTTATGCTGAGTGACTATCCCCTTCCTCCTCAATGATAATGCTGATAGCTTGTAAGAACATTTTTGGTTCTGGGCGCCGCCAACGGTGGCTAAGGCCCAATTTTTCAACCCCTGTTTAACAGGGGCGTGTAATTACAATTTTTGATGCAATACTTTGCAGCAGGGCTCGTTCCTGCGCTCCAACTAGAGTATCTGTGAGGGGTTGCAGTGTTGTGGCACCAGCACCAGTGCCTAAGGCCCAATTTTTCAGCCCCTGTTTAACAAGAGTGTGTAATTACAATTTTTGATGCAATATTTTGCAGAAGGGCTCATTCCTGCGCTCCAACTAGAGTATCTGTGAGGGGTTGCAGTGTTGTGGCACCAGTGCCTAAGGCCCAATTTTTCTGCCCCTGTTCAACAGGGACATGTAATTACAATTCTTGATCTAATATTTCACAGCAGGGCCCATTTCTGCGCCCACCAAGAGTAACTGTGAGGACTTACAATGTTGTGGCACCAGCACCACCACCACCAAAGGCCGAATTTTTCTGCCCCTGTTCAACAGGTGCATGTAATTACAATTCTTGATCTAATATTTCACAGCAGGGCCCATTCCAGCGCCCACCAAGAGTAACTGTGAGGACTTACAGTGTTGTGGCAACACCACCACCACCAAAGACCCAATTTTTTTGCCCCTGTTCAACAGGTGCATGTAATTACAATTCTTGATCTAATATTTCACAGCAGGGCCCGTTTCTGCGCCCACCAAGCATAACTGTGAGGTCTTACAGTGTTGTGGCACCACCACCACCACCACCAAGGGCCCAATTTTTCTGACCCTGTTCAACAGGGGCATGTAATTACAATTCTTGATCTAATATTTCACAGCAGGGCCCGTTCCTGCGCCCACCAAGACTAACTGTGAGGGCTTACAGTGTTGTGGCAACACTAACACCTAAGGCCCCAATTTCTGCAGAGTATATAGGGCAGGCCACTACTTTCAAACATCCAACTTACAAACGACTCCTACTTGCAAACGGAAGGAGACAACAGGAAGTGAGACAAAATCTGCCCTAGGAAGGTAAATTCTCTCCTGTAAGAGTTAATATGGGAAGAACATGTCTCATTTGCACAGATGCTTTATCAACAATCCTTGTTTCACTAAAAACCCCAAATTGTCAAAAAACATTTGTCATTGGGACAGAAAGTGAGGTGAAATCTTCTGAAGAGGTGCACAAACAGCAAAACAAATGTCACAGGGGTGATAACCCTTCCCTATGTTTTCCAAAAAGCTTAAGATAGATTTTTTTGGCTGGAGCTACACTTTAAAAATGTACCGGTTCAAAATTACAAACAGAATCTACTTAACAACAAACCTACAGTTCCTGTCTTGTTTGCACTGCCTGTATACTGCTGTTCAGAGTATATAGGGCCTGGTGGTCCCACGCCTTTCCTTTTTTTAATTTGGGTGCGGGGTTCCCCTTAATATCCATACAAGACCCAAAGGGCCTGGTAATGGACTGGGGGGGGTACCCATGCCGTTTGTCTCACTGATTTTCATCCATATTGCCGGGACCCGACATTACATTAAAGCCGCAAGCAGTTTTAAATGACTTTTATTCCTTTAAAAATTTCTTTTTGTGCAGGGACTATTCTAAGCACGGGAAACACGCGCCACTTTACAGGCATACTATAGACATCCCCCAGGTACGATATTTAAAGGAATATTTCACTTTTTTTTTCACTTTAAGCATCATTAAAATCACTGCTCCCGAAAAAACGTCAGTTTTTAAAACTTTTTTTTGCATTGATACATGTCCCCTGGGGTAGGACCCGGGTCCCCAAACCCTTTTTAGGACAATACCATGCAAATTAGCCTTTAAAATTAGCACTTCTGATTTCGAACGTTCGAGTCCCATAGACTTCAATGGGGTTCTAAAGTTTTCGCGAATTTTCGGTCCGTTCGCAGGTTCTGATGCAAACCGAACCGGGGGGGGGGGGGTGTTCGGCTCATGCTCATCCCTATTCGCCACCGTGCTGCAGCTCAGTTTCAGGGTCTTGGCAATCTTCTTATAGCCTAGGCCATCTCTATGTAGAGCAACAATTCTTTTTTTCAGATCCACAGAGAGATCTTTGCCATGAGGTGCCATGTTGAACTTCCAGTGACCAGTATAAAAGAGTGAGAGCAATAACACCAAATTTAACACAGCTGCTCTCCATTCACACCTGAGACCTTGTAGCACTAATGAGTCACATGACACCGGGAAGGAAAAATGGCTAATTGGGCCCAATTTGGACGTTTTAAATAGGGGTGTACTCACTTTTGTTGCCAGCGGTTTAGACATTAATGGCTGTGTGTTGAGTTATTTTGAGGGGACAGCAAATTTACACTGTTATGCAAGCTGTACACTCACTACTTTGCTTTGTAGCAAAGTGTCACTTCTTCAGTGTTGTCACATGAAAAGATAGAATAAAATATTTACAAAAATGTGAGGGGTGTACTCACTTTTGTGAGATACTGTATATCCTTATAGATCAGCACTATGGAAGTAATTTAGAAATGATAAGAATAGGGTTACATCCACTTTAACAACTCAGCAGAAGGGGCAGAAAGACAAATTTATTTCAGAGCAAGATCCTTTAAGGTCTGTATTTCAATACTTGGCTACACAATATAAAATCATTTATTAGGAAAACAAACTTTAAGGTGAAGTAATATAGAGATATGTTCAGCCTCATTAGACTCCATTAGCAAATGGGTCTCAGAAGAACAGTCTATGGGCCAATATATTACAGTCCTAATGAAATCCATAGTAGATTTAGAAGTGTTTGCCAGGCGCCTGCTCACATACACATGTTAAATGTAAGCATGCTGGGCTACTGTATGTAAAAAGATAAGGTACTTCTATGGCCAGCTTGATAGTTACCTCTTTCTTCCTATATTACAGATTTAACAAAGACATCCCGAAGAGTGAGCAGGGTGGATGCAGAAAGAAATAAACTGGCCAAGGTAATCGTTTGCCATGTCCAGAAGTTCCATAAAATTACTCTCTTTCTTAATACATTTCTATAACTGACTGAATTAATAGGTTTTAAATGCAATCTGTCCCAAATTCCTCCAAAAATTACATGACAGAGCCTAAAAAACGGAGAGCAAAAGGCTATGATGCTGATTCATTCTGTAGATTTAGTCTGGACACCTTACCAGATGTGCATCCAGGTCACACAAATAGTGCCATGTGATTTTAAAGTGAATCTGTGCTTTGTCCACACAACAGATAGCCCTCTCCTCAGCAATGCCTGCATATTTTTTTAAGGGAAAGGCAAAATGTTTTTATTTTTACCTTACTTTTGCTCTCCCACCACTGTGTTCAGTCCCCAGGAGTAAAGGTTTTATTCAGGGCCCTCTTTAATGCGGAGCAAGAGGGGCAGCTGCCCCAATCATTGTTGTGGGGCCGAAAGTAGCTACCCCTTGGACCTGCGCTACCCAAAAATTGGACCCCCCACCCCCTGATGGTACTGCAGAGTGACCGGGGACACAGGAGGCAGCGCTGTAGATATTACCTAGCCAGCAGGGAGGGGGTGGAGCTGGCAGCTCTACTGATGCTCTGACCCCGCCCATGCAACCTGAATGGATGGGACGCCGTGGCTGCAGTAGGAGCTGGTATCAGAGTTGGTGCGGCATCACTGAGAGCCCCAGACCTTGGATCGGATGGTGAGCTGGTTTGACAGGTACAGGTAGGTCCTTCTCCCCAATGTTTCATAGATGTGCCTTTGTATGCATAGAGCTGAACTCGGGAGCGAGCACACACTAGTGCCCCTGTAGCAAGCCACTTGCTATTGGGGGCACTGGTCAAGGGGCAGGGGCCCGGAGTTCCGGCAGGGGACCCGAGGAGAGGAGGATCAGGGCTACGCTGTGCAAAACCAATACACAGAGCAGGTAACTATAACATGTTTGTTATTAAAAAACAAAAAAAAAGGAACCTTTAATATTACTTTAAAGTGGTTGTAAAGGGTGAATGTTTTTTACCTTCATGCATATGCATGAAGGTGAAAAACCTATGTGTAGCTCCCCAGCCGCAGCTCCCCTAATACTTACTTCAGCCCGATCGTGATCTAGTGATGTGAACTAGAGCCTCGGCTCTCCCAGGTCTCTCTCTCTCCACATTGGCTAAAACACAGCAGCAGGAGCCATTGGCTGTCAATCACAGCAAGTGAGGAGGGAGAGGGCAGGACTGAGCTACACTCTATGTGTCCCATTGACACACAGATTTGGCTCAGGAGTGAGCATGCATGAGTGCCCCCAGCTGGGGGCACTCGGCAAGGGAGAGAGGCCAGAAGCGCCAGTGGGGGAACCGTGAAGAGGAGCATTGGGGATGCTCTGTGCAAAACCATTACACAGAGCAGGTAAGTATGATGTGTTTATTATTTGAAATAAAAAATGTAAAAAATGTTGCATCCATAAGGAAGTCAAGTCATTCTATTGGCCTTATTGATATGAAATATGTTACATACGTCTTTAGATGTCTTATCACCACTTATCATCACTTAAAGGATAAGTTCACCATTTAGAAAATAAATAAACACTATCCCTCCCTTATCAGATCACTCACCCGCTTACTGGAATCATTGGATAAGTCTATGATTTCTTGAATGGGCCGCATTCACGCGGTCAAGTTGACCCTTCTCCCGAAACTCCTGTACACTTTTCGAGTCCTACCGGTTTCAATTCCCCCACATGTCTTGCACTCTTTATAACGTTGCATTCTTAAAGTTGTCTGGGGTTCGACAAGCACAAGATTGAATCAAGCAGTGTTATACAAACAGAAGTGTGCAGGGGTTTGAGAGTTCCAAATCTGGTGCACTATTATAAAGCTGTGCAAATTGCGCCCTTGATACAGCTTTATGCTGGAGCATTAACCCCTCTTTGGATATATATAGATCTAGTGGATGTGAACCCTGTTCGGTTATCATCCCTTTTATGGCTACCGGCTCAATTTCGTCCAAAGCCCTTAAATCCCATCTTGTCTCATTCACTTGCAATATGGAACTCAGTCAATTATTCAGCTGGACTACTTTCACCTCACTTACCTCTTCTTGAGGTTTTCAACTGCCCATGGTTTCCTCTGGGGTTGGATGATCCCCATAGCTTTCAGTGGTGGCGTTCTAAGGGCCTGACAATGGTCTGTTCTTTTATCACGACTAGAGGTGTATACACCTTTCTGCAGCTGCAGGAGACTTACGAGACTCCTGATCAAGCGAGATATCACTATGTCCAAATCCGCCATTTTCTAGACTTCCTTGTTAGAAACTATGATAGATCCCGACCTTCAACTGCATTTGAAATTAGATGTCGTACCCAGCCGACTACTCAGGGCCTAGTTTCGTTACTTTACTCTTCACTCCTGGGAGCCTCTAACACTTCAACACCCTCCTATTGCGCACAATGGGAGTCTGATTTTGGTGCCCTTCAATTTCCTGAGGATTGGCTCAAGATGTGGGAGGCCCTTTTTTGTTCTTCTTGCAATGTAATAGCCCTAGAGAATTTGTTCAAAGTTATGTCTAGATGATATTACAACCCATTGTGAATTCCTCCCTAAGTGTCCAGCGTTGTGTTTTAAAGGTTGCTCTGATCTAGGCGATATGACACACATATGGTGGACATGCCCTGAGGTTAAAAGGCTGTGCATTTGTGTGTACGCTTTGGTCAATAATCTGTTTCATTCTAATATACACAAGGACCTTTGGGAAACTCTACTACATAAGCCTATCTTGGACTTATTGAAACGTGAACGCGTCTTGGCAACACATATTTTTATGGCTACTAAACAAACCATAGCAAAGGTGTAAAAAACCACTCTCCTCTCTTTTGAGTAGGCCAAGCGTCGTCTGCATGGTACGTTGACGAATGAGAAGCTTACGGTGATACTCATGGACACTAGGGACAAATTTCGTAAGACTTGGCAACCCTGGTTGGACCAGTTTCCAGTGATGGGCCCGCCTTCTCGCTTCTTGGACTTATAGGAAATTCTAGTGTACCTGCCTGAACTGGCCTTAGATCCCTGGGGGTAGGGCCTACTTTCTTCTTCATGACTCCTTTTTCTTTGGTTTCTTACTCTCACTCTCCCTCTTGTTCCTCTCTTTTTCCTTCTTTCTCTATTTGCTCCTTATGCTTATTTACGATTATTTTACCACCTGCTCCCAGTGTGCAGAGTCTGTTAATTGCTCTCTGGCCTTTTTTTGGGGGCCACTTTTTCCATCCCTTATATTGAGGTATAGCTTTCTGGCCTCCGGGGGGGTGTGAAGCCTTCCTGCATATCAGGAAGTTTATGGGATAGCTCCCTCCTCCCTTTTCCTTTTATTTTTATTTATGTATTTTCATATATACCATTTATATTGTTTTTATCTTTAGGTCCTTGTGAGGGCCCCTGGACTTTTTACTTACAAATATAGGTCAATCTCAGGTATCGTATGATATTTGTTACACGATGAACTTGAAATATTGCTAGTTTGGCGTACTTTCTAGGCTTTGAATATTTGTAGTTACTGTGTAAATGATATGAGAGGCCTACTTCTCTGTAATATATATGTTACCATTCTCAAATTACTTTCTGCCACTGGCCTTGGCTTCTGTTCGTTGTTTTGTGAGCTTGTCTGTATCTAATAAAAATATTGTGAAAGAAAATAAATAAATAAATAAAATAAATGCACGTCTTTTTGCAGGTAAAAAAAAAAGTGTGTTTATTATATTTTTATTAGGAGCTTTTAAAGCATTGCACCTGCGATCAGCAGATCGCAGGTGCAATGCAGGGCTCTTGCTGACTGTCAATTTGTACGAGCAGACAGTTACTGCATGACAGAAAGCATCAATGAACTGCCTAGAGCTCTCAACAGCACCCTGGTAGTTCATTGAGAACTATAAGCTGACAGCCGCAAAGGCTGTTGGCACTAGTAGATCTAACATCCACAGAGTTGTGAATGGATGACGCAGCCAGGTGGGTGGAGCAGTGGCAACATTTTACATGTTCCAACCTAAAAACGTGTGAAACATGTAACATGCTCCCAAAGGTGAACTTATCCCTTAATAAAGTGCGTATCAATTCTCTTCTAACCATGAAGTCTATGGCGAACTTATCTCGTCGAAAGAGTGGGGGAGAAACTACAAAAGAAAGAAAAATGACAGTATGGGGTGGGGGGGTGGTCAAGAAAATGTTTGCCCAGAGTCCAATCAATATTAAAGACGGCCCTGGTTTTACGTAAGCTACTTGTTATCATAGCTTACATAGGGCTATGGAAACCTCACTTGACAATGCTGATTTACCCAGAACTGTCACAAGGAGTTGCTGTAAAATACATTTTTCTGCATACCCAGAAGTACAAGGTATTTCCGTTGCCTCTTGATGCTGAAAAAGGGGCAGAGGGGGAGGGAAGGAAAGATTAGTATATGCTGCTAGCATTGGGGTCACTTAAGCAAATCAGTGACCTAGAAAGGTGTGATTGAAACCAGTCTGCCTATCTTGTTGGCCCTATGTTTTCAATACTTTTCAGTCATTGATCCAGAGGAGTCCCCCTATATTAGAATACTTGCATACATCATTTGTGTCATTTATTTCAGTTAAAGTGTATCTTTTTTTGTTTTGGATAGAGTAAGAAAGCATAGAAACCGTAAGGTTTTTAGTGCTCAAATAGAGTGCAGAAACTACACTTCTCTATAAATAAGACAATATTCTGGCCCACGCAGCCACACGGCAGGGACGGGACAAGGGTTGGGCAGGAGGGGCGGCTGCCCTGGGCACTGTGATTTCATTTGAGATGGAGGGGCGACGCGGGGCGATTGAGGGGGAGGGAATTTGTTTTGGGAGGGGCAATTTAGGGGGAGGCAGGGTGTAAACTGCTAGGAATGGTGATTTAGGAAGGTTTGTGTTGGAAGGAGGGATGGGGGGAAGAGGATTTGTGCTAGACGAGGGGATTTTGGAGGTTTGTGTTAGCAGAGGTGATATGGTGAAGGAGGGAGGAGAATAGTGCTAGGAGGGGAAATTTTTGTTTGGGGGGAATTTGTGCCAGGAGGGGGGATTTGGAGTGGAGGAGAGACGATGTGTACTCAGGGGGAAAATTTGGGGGGGGTAGAGGATTTGTGCTAGGAGGGGTGACTTTTTTGGGAGGGGCATTTGTGTTGGGGAGATTTGGGGGATGGGGAGCAAAGATTTGTGCTGGGAGGGAGGATTTCAGCACGGGCGGATTTGTACTGGGGGATTTTATGCTCATATATCTTGAGGAGGGGTGCAGTTTGGCATGTTTGCCTTGGGATCTAGATGACCTTGTCCCAGCACTGCCACATGGCACTGACTTTGCCCAGCAAAATTTGCATATAGAGCAATTATAGTGAAGGCATTAAGCCACACTGACTTTACATATATTACAATCATTATTATTATTATACAGGATTTATACAGCATCAGCAGTTTATGCAGCGCTTTACAACATAAGGGCAGCCAGTACAATTACAATACAATTCAATACAGTGGGAATCAGAGGGCCCAATATTGCATACAACTATAAAAATATACCAATATTTTACTCAAATGAATGAAAAAAAGAAAGAAATGATGTTGCATAACAACAAAAATATTCACGAAAATAAAAAACAAAAATTTCAAAAAACTAAATAACCCTAATAAAAAGTAAAAAAAAAGTAATTAAGGCCCTGCTATTATATAGGTGCTACAGTATTATTATATCCATAATTTTTCACATCCTGAGTAACTATGACAGATGATTTTTTTGTCCAGAAGGTTCCAGATATTGTGCAATGTAAATTTCTAAAGATCTTCAGAAACATAAATAAAGGAAAAACAATTCTCATATATCTGCCACTGAAATTCTCATTGGATATATTTTTATTTATCTATTTATTATAGGCACTTATATAGCACCGTCAATTTACGCAGTGCTTTACATGTATATTGTATATTCACCTCAGTCCCTGCCAGTGCCTGGACAAGATCATCCAGTGCCCAGGGCGAAGATGGCAAACTGAAAGAGTCAGTGTCAAACAATTAGGTTTAATTTAATAGGAACAGAGTTTAGGCACACATTTTAATTACTGGTATATGTATTTTTATTAGAGGCACTTAAAGTGCTTTGAAGTAATAATGCAGCAAATGTGCTTGTAGAAAGGCCTATTAACAGTTTTTTCTGTCAGGGCCCATGTGAACATACTTAAGTTTTCAGTTTTGCATTATTTTTAAATTATCTCATGAAATGACACTTAAATGTTTTATGCAGAGTTAAGTTATAAAAATAAATATTAACAACAACTTTATCAGTGCCCATCAGTGAAGCCTTACCTGTGCCCAACAATGCAGCCTACCTGTATCCATCAATGCCGCTTCACCTGTGCCCAACAATGCAGCCTACCTGTGCCCAACAATGCCGCTTCACCTCTTCCCAACAATGCAGCCTACCTGTGTCCATCAATGCTGCTTCACCTCTGCCCAACAATGTAGCCTATCTGTGCCCATCAATGCAGCCTACCTGTGTCCATCAATGCAGCCTAGCCTACCTGTGTCCATCAATGCAGCCTACCTGTGTCCATCAATGCAGCCTACCTGTGTCCATCGATGCAGCCTACCTGTGTCCATCAATGCAGCCTACCCGTGTCCATCAGTGCAGCCTACCTGTGTCCAAGAAGGTGTCCATCAGTGCAGTCTGTGCCCAACAATGCAGCCTGTGTCCAACAATTCAGTTGTTTTGGATCAGACACAACCAAGGTCCGGTATTATTATTTCTGCTCCTGTGTCCATCAATGCAGTCTGTGTCCAACAATGCAGCCTGTGTCCACCAATGTAGCCTGTGTCCATCAATGCAGCCTGTGTCCACCAATGTAGCCTGTGTCCATCAATGCAGCCTACCTTGGCAGGGGAGGAGAGGAGAGGAAGAGGATTGCTGGCTGGATCATCAGAGCGGATCATAATAGCTTTCATTTCAATTGCCGTGTGTTCCTGCCGCTCGCCGTCACATACAGCCCCGCCTCCTGACCTGGGGACTTTGATACACGTCACACGTCCCGGGATTGGACGGGTGTTCTGTCTATCAAGGTCCCCGGACAAGGAGGGGGGCTGTATGTGATGGCGAGCAGTGGAAACACTCGGCAATTGAAATTAAAGCTGCTACAGCGATGTTCCTCGCTCTGATGATCCGGCTTGCTCTCTCCTCTCTCTTCCTCTGGGCAATCGCTGGGAGACCCATGCATGACCCCTGCACTCCCAGGCAGCCCACGCTCGCCAGCCCTCATTTTCCACTCGCAAAATGCGAGTAGGTGAGTGGAAAATTTGAGGGCTGATTTAAGGTCCATAAAAGCATTGTCACTTTACCATACTGTATATTTAAATTAAGTTTGCACCTGTTCTCCTTCTGGTTCCCCTGCGCTGCCTGGGCGGTAGCTGCATAGAGTCCCAATCCCTCCCTCCAACAGCGATCACTCCACACGCAGCAGGACCAGTGGGATGTCCCACACGCCCTAACCGGATCTACAACACAGACAGTATACAATTAAATTAGGAGAGCAGTGAGTCATCAAGAATTAAGTTATTATAACAAAAAAAAGTCAGTGGCAGCTGCGGACATTGCAAGGACCGCTCATGGACACCAGTGTCTATGTGCGGACACCTTGCCAATCCCTGTCCATGCTGCATATTACACAAATTAAATAGCATTGATCATTAACCTCTGCTCAACCTCCTCCCCTCCCCCAATCCAGCCATTTATTAATCTGCTGCTGCAGCCTGCAGATGCAGTCAGAAATATCTGCTGTTTTGCTTACTTTAATACAGAAGCACTGTCTGTAGCACAGTGTCACTGTCACACACTGCTTTGGTTTCATTTCCAAATTCCAACTTCCAGCTAGAGTCAAGCTCCTTGAGGTTGCAGCGCCAACACAGCTCCCTGCCAATGGCGACCCTAGGGGGGGGCAGAGGGGGCCCTGACCCCCCCCAACATTATGCTGGGCCCCCCCATGTGCCCCCCCCCCCAAAAAAAGATTTTTTTTTCATTTTTTTTTTTTTTTTACAAAAAGGCAATTTCTTTTTGTTTGTATTCATATCGGATGTGCCGCATCTTACTCGGGCCACCGCTGGGGTAACACAGTCTCTATTGAGAGGGAGAACGTCCCCAGTCAGCTCCTGCGGGTGATTCCTCCCCCTCCCTCTGCTCGCTGACACTGCATAATGCGAGCGCTCACACAACCACGGCCGCCCGATATGCTCCTTCCCCTGCATCCTCATTGGCAGGGAGAAGAGCGAGTTGCAGGAAGGACTCCACCAGGACTCTCAGTTACTGAAAAAACAGACTGATTTCTCCCTTCCTTAGGACAGGAGAACCAGCCTGTAAATTCCAAGAAATGCTAGACCAGCGCTGTCAATAGCAGGAGCAGGACAGCAAGAGGAGGCTGGGGAACCCCACAGTGACAGAACATCAGGGCCCGGTGGCAAGACAACCTTTGAAACCCTGATAGTTCTCCCACTGCTTTGAACCCTTATATTTTCTTGGTATGCTGGTGACATATATCTCTTGTTCTCTGTCACCCTGGGGGGGCCCCAATACAGTAGGAAGGGAGCTCACTGCAGAACATGTGAAAGGGCCGTTGTGGGATCGTAGTAAAGGGGTAAAGGGCCCCAGGATAGATAGATATATCTATCTATATATATTTTATCTATATATATATATATATATATATATGTATATATTTGCATTTTATATTGCCCCCCTACTTTTGTCCCTGTCCCCCCATGTGCCCCCCCTAAATATGAAAGCTGGAGACGCCACTGCTCCCTGCGCTCCACTGAGTCCTCCCACCCGCCTCCGGCCATGAGTGACGTAACGCTGCTGGGACAAGACTAATGAGGCTCCTCTGTAGGGGGAGTGAACAACAGTGAAGCACAGTGCACTGACAGAGAAGGGAGGTGAAGGCAGGTCTTGTTGCGCCAGGTGCAGAGGCACACTCAGCACACTTACAGACAGTTATTCTGGGAAAAGGCAGCGGCACTGGCTAAAGTGCATAGTGGCACCTGCGGGTGCGCCCCCTCCACCAGTAAATTGTACCACCCAGGGCATCCGCCCCCGGTCCCTGCCCTCAGGGAGCTTACAATTTAAAGTCCCTAACTTACATTCATACATACACATACTGGGGCCAATTTAGAAAGGAGCCAATTAACCTACCAGCCTGTCTTTGGAGTGTTGAATTAAAAGCATGCAGGTGCAGGAAGAATATGCAAACTCCAGGCAGGTAGTGCTGTGGTTGGTATTCAAATGACCCTAGTGCTGTTAGGTGGAAGGGCTAACCACTTAGCCACATATATATTTGACACTTTCTATGGGGTGGATTTACTAAAACTGGAGAGAGCATCTGGTGCATCTGTGCATGGTAGGCAATCAGCTTCTAATTTCAGCTTTTTCAATTAAGCGTTGACAAAAAATAAAAAACAGGAAGCTGATTGGCTAGCACAGCTGATCCAAATTTTGCACTCTCCAGTTTTAGTAAATCAATCTATATGTCTACATCTGTTATTGATGTAAAATCCCAGATATTCATTTGCTCAATATTTAGAGTTATGACCTGTACACACGATCAGAAATTCCGCCAGCAAAACTTGGATGTGAGCTTTTGGTCAGAAATTCCGACCATGTGTATGCTCCATCTGACTTTTGCTGGCAGAATTCCAGCCACCAAAAGATTGAGAGCAGATTGTCTATTTTTTGGTCGGAAAAAGTTACTATCCGAAAATGCGTTTGTCTGTATGCAATTCGGACGCGCAAAAAATCACGCATGCTCGGAAACAATTCAATGCATGCTCGGAAGCATTGAACTTCATTTTCTTGGCTCGTCGTAGTGTTGTACGTCACCGCGTTCTTGATGGTCGAAAGTTCAGAGAACTTTTGTGTGACCGTGTGTATGCAAGGCAAGCTTGAGCGGAATTCCGTTGGAAAAACCATCCAAGTTTTTTCTGACGGAATTTCTGATCGTGTGTATGGGGCATTAGATTATTGTGCATCACCTGGATAAGGCAGGGCCCTGGCTGTGAATAAAATACTCATGCCTTGATGTGTCTCACCATGGCTTTCTGAAAAGGGTGTGTCTTATGTGCCATTACTTCCAAGACTCCTTTTAAAACCACACTAATGCACTAAACACTCCGCCCCAGCATTCCGTTCTGCATGTGTTCATCAGAGTGGAACCACAAAAAACGCTCTCAGACGTATAAGCAACGTCCATGTTGGCATTCAAACACGCCAGCCAAGCAACAAAATTAACTTTAAGGCTAGGGTTCACACTATTGCGAATTGGATGTGGGTTTACACTGGAATGAATTGGAGGCGGTTTTCAGGCGCTTAGCAGAGACTATTTACAGCTCTAAAGCGCCTGAAAACTGCCCAGTGTGAAAGGGGTCTTACACTTGCTTTGGCTTCAACATACATTAAAGCGCCTACCGCTTCAACATGCTTTTTGATGTGTTTTTAATGCTTCGGAGGTGCTTCAATGAAGTTTTGGTGATGCTTCGGTGGAGCGTCGATGATGCTCTTTTGAAGCTTTGTTGAAGCTTGACAGATGCCATGCATATGTGTGGATATCTTATACCTGCAATTTTTCCAAAACAAAGCAAAGCTTAAGCTGAATTAAAGCTTCTCAAAAGCTACAGGTGCTTTAAGCAATCTTTAATGGAGCTTTGTCATAGAGTTCTATGAAGGCTTTGAAGACGCTTTGAAGCACTACTAAAACGACATGGGGTATTTTTTCAAGCGAAGCTGAAGCAAAGCAAAGCAAAGCAAATGCAAGGTGTAAACAGGACTGTAAGCTAACCATTTTATTTAGTGACAGGGGCTTTGACTGGCATTCAGAGAGCTTTAACAAAGTGTGTCTGAAGCCATGTTTTGAAGCAAGTGTAAACCAGCCCTTACTTGGGAATTACGCAAAATGATTTTATGTCTCCAGGTACAGGGGGCTACAATATGCTCCATTGTATGCTAACCTGTATGTGGGCCTCACGATGACCTTTAACTTTGTGTACAAATCAAAAGAATTTGTGGCCAAGTTAAATGGCAATATTTCAAACTTTCAATTTGCTTTGAATTTGGATAGGAAATCAATGACATTTTTAGATGTCAAGCTCTTGGTGGATGATAAAGGTAAACTGTTCCTAAACCAACAGACAATACAGACCTCTAACTTCCATTCTAAAATTTGTGTTAGAAGGGTTCCCAGTATTTACGTATTTAAAGAAACTGTTGGAAGGATGAAGACTTTATACTTGAAGCTAGAATTTAAGATTACGGTTTCTAGAAATGGGTTAGAAGGAAAGGCATCTTAGAGTGATATATTGGAGGGCAAAAATGTCAAGGGGTGGACAAATAAAAAGGCCAACATACATACATCCCTAGAAAAGCAAAATTATGCTAAATCTAAATTAACAACAACATTTTCCAACTTAGCTAATCAGTTGAGGGATATAATGCGGGGTCACTAAAAAAAAGGATCAAGTGTTGTCTACGATTCAATCCTTTCGCCTAGTCCAAGATTCACTATTAAAAGAACAACCTTAGTGAAAATTCATTTTACTAGACAAAAAGGGAAATTATGTAGAACAAGACATACTGTATATGCAATTCTTGCTCCATGTGCCAATATTTAATAAAAGGTAATAACATAGAGTTGTCTAATGGAAGGCATTTGTTGGTGACACATTTTATTGAGTGTATTATAAGTGTCATCTATTTTCTAATATGTGAATCTAATTGTTTTTATGTTGGAAAGACAAAATGTACTGTGTGCTTAAAGTAGTACACATTTTAGATCATGTTTCTGTCATGAGTTCAGGTGATTCAAGGTTCCCTGTTGCTAGACATATATTGAAATATCACAATGGTATTAAAACAGATGTGAGAATTTGGGCCCTGTAACGTATATGTACAAATGTAGGAGAGGTGATTTTGACAAAAACCTTCTACAAAGAGAAAACCATTGGATTTATTGCCTGAGAACTATGGGGTTTCATGGTTTGTAGGATGCCAAAAATGTGGCATGTTTTTTGGAGTAAAATCATTTATTTATGGACATTTTTGAGTGTTGGGAAATTTAAGAATATTTTTATTATTTTTTTTTTCTTTGCATCTTTGCTTTATTCCTCTAACTCATTCGCTCCATATACAAAATGTAGATAGAGTAAATGTTGACAGTGCTATGTACATGTTAAAGTACAGGCTGGTAGATAATTGAAGGGAAGTTGTTTTTGTGATTTTCTTTTTATTTAAAGTTAACTTTGTTTCCAAACTGTCCCTTGCTCCTGAATGACGTGTTTGCGTTCCAGTTTAGTGTGCACTTTGACATTTAATATACGTTTTGGGAGTGGGTGTTGTGGCTTCATACTGGTTGGCACTAGGATTGAGTTTGGGGCCATGTATAGTTCAACCCAAACGTTACATGTTCACTACCACATTGTAGCAGTAACCACATTTGATCTACTGTATACAGACAAGTTTGTGAAATACTGGGACAATATAGTCTGGTCAGATGAGACCAAAACTGAACTTTTTGGATGCCATAATACACACCATGTTTGGATATCAAATGGCACTGCACATCACCCCAAAAACACCATACAAGTGAAGTTTGGAGGTGGGAACATCATGGTGTGGGGTTGTTTTTTCATCATATGGCACGGGCAAACTTCATATCATTAAAGGAAGGATGGATGGAAAAATGGACCAAGACATTCTTGATAAAAATCTGCTGCCATCTACCAGGATATGAAGATGAAATGAGGGTGGACATTTCAGCAAGACAATGATCCCAAACACAAAGCCAAGGAAACTCTCAGTTGGTTTCAAAGCAGGAAAATAAAGCTGCTAGAATGACCCAGCCAATCACCTGACTTGAATCCAATAGAAAATCTACGAAAGAACTGAAGATCAGAGTTCGCAGAGGAGGCCCACGGAACCTTCAAGATTTGAAGAATGGGCCAAAATCACACCTGAGCAATGCATGCAACTAGTTTCTCCATACAGGAGGCGTCTTGAAGCTGTCTTTACTAACAAAGGATTTTGTACCAAGTATTAAATACATTTCAGTAAGTGTGTTCAATACATTTCCCCATGTCATTCCATTTCATTACACATGACTTTATTTCTGAACTTATTTGTTTTGGTTTCTTTGTCTGTATGGATTGCATAGGTTGTTACTGACATGTGGTGAAAAGTTCTTGTCAATAGCACCTTTAAAAATATAAAATCAAATAAAATTGCGCTTGGAAAATTAAATACCAGTGAAAAAGAAAAAATGTGAATAGGAATAGAATGACTCCTTGGTACAAGTATCGTGAAAAATAGAATTCAATACAGCTGCGGTTATAAGTGGGGCACACCAATAGAATAAATAGAACAAGTAAACCGCGCTAAAATAATGAGTAAAGTCCAATTAACAATCAGTGAGATAAAGTTCAATTGAAGTCCAGAACAAAACGGTAAATTTCTCTATGTGATGAGGTGGGGAAAATCAATGGAGGATAACTGTGTGGTGAACTGCTTACCAGAACGTAAGCCAAGTCAGACGGATGGCTTAAACCCAGCCCAGGCCTTTAGGAGCGCTCCAAAATGGGCAGGATCCGTCGCGCTCATACAGCAGAACGGGTCCACATAGGGTTTAATCAGATAAAAATACAAAGACCATAGCGTGATACTGAAATAATAATATTAAATCAAAAAAAGGAAAAAAGTGGTGTTCACACAAATAATCATGAAAATCATAAATGCACCCTGAATGCGTAGCAAATACAGGGACGTGAAAAAATAGTGACATGCAACATGCAATGAGTAGTGTCCTTGGAAGTGAGGTGTAAAGCACCAAGTATATCTGTTTATCAGAAAATAACGTTGGACAAGCAGACAAAAAAGCCAAAAACAGAAAAAACACCCAGTGCACAGACACAAGAGGCCGCTTACCAGATGGCAAACTGGTGAGGATATAATCAGCGGTAGGCTTACTGCCTCTATGTAACCCAGAGTATAAACTTAATTGGACCCATAGGGGTTCCTGCTCACCAGAAGATTGATTGGAAATAGCCCAAAACGAAACCTTGGCGGAGTCACCGGGATCCCGTCCTGGCAGGCTCTTCACAGGCTCAGATATGCATATGTATTCAAAGAGGAGAAGCAGCCAATAGCGTAATAACGTTGAGACTCTAATTTTATTAAAAGCAAACACTTACATTTAAAAAACGAAAAACAGCAATGTCGGCCGGCACTCAGACAGCTCCCGTCCACAACAGGGCAACGTGGTGACGTCAGCACGTCCCTCCCACGCATTCAGGGTGCATTTATGATTTTCATGATTATTTGTGTGAACACCACTTTTTTGTTTTTTTGATTTAATATTATTATGTCAGTATCACGCTATGGTCTTTGTATTTTTATCTGATTAAACCCTATGTGGACCCGTTCTGCTGTATGAGCGCGACGGATCCTGCCCATTTTGGAGCGCTCCTAAAGGCCTGGGCTGGGTTTAAGCCATCCGTCTGACTTGGCTTACGTTCTGGTAAGCAGTTCACCACACAGTTATCCTCCATTGATTTTCCCCACCTCATCACATAGAGAAATTTACCGTTTTGTTCTGGACTTCAATTGAACTTTATCTCACTGATTGTTAATTGGACTTTACTCATTATTTTAGCGTGGTTTACTTGTTCTATATACCTTTAAAAATATATTTACAGTACCTATAAAAATGGTGACGTGTTTAATACTTATTTTACCCACTGTATATACACTGAGCAAATTTATAAACGCAACTTTTTTTTGTTTGCCCCTATATATCATGAGCTGAATTCAAAGATCTACGACTTTTTCTATGTACACAAAAGGCCTATTTCTCTCAAATATTGTTCACAAATCTGTCTAAATCTGTCAGGTGTGGCATATCAAGATGTTAATTAGACAGCATGATTATCGCACAGGTGTGCCTTAGGCTGGCCACAATAAAAGGCCACTTTAAAATGTACAGTTTTACTGTATTGCAAGGTCTGAGAGGGTCCGAAAACCAGTCAGTATCTGGTGTAACCACCATTTGCCTCACGCAATGCAGCACATCTCCTTCGCATAGTGTTGATCAAGTTGTTGATAGTGGCCTGTGGAATGTTGGTCCATTCCTCTTCAATGGCTGTGCGAAGTTGCTGGATATTGGCCAGAACTAGAACACGCTGTCGTATACGCTGATCCAAAGCATCCCAAACATGCTTAATGGGTGACATGTCTGGTGAGTATGCTGGCTATGCAAGAATTGTCACGTTTTCAGAAATTGTGTACAGATCCTTGCAACATGGGGCCGTGCATTATCATGCTGCAACATGAGGTGATGGTCATGGATCTATGGCACAACAATGGGCCTCAGGATCTCGTCACAGTATCTCCGTGCATTCAAAATGCCATCAATAAAATGCACCTGTGTTTGTTGTGCATAGCATACGCCTGCCCATATGATAACCCCACCACCAACATGGGCCACTTGATCCACAACATTGACATTAGCAAACCGCTCACCCACTCGATGCCATACACACTGTCTGCCATCTGTCCTGTGCAGTGAAAACCAGGATTCATCCTTGAAGAGAACACCTCTCCAAAATGCCAGACGCCATCGAATGTGAGCATTTGCCCACTCAAGTTGGTTAGGACAATGAACTGCAGTCAAGTCGAGACCCTGATGAGGATGTTGAGCATGCAGATGAACTTCCCTGAGACGGTTTCTGACAGTTTGTGCAGAAATTCTTTGGTTATGCAAACTGATTCTTGCAGCAGCTGTCCTGGTGGCTGGTCTCAGACAATCTTGGAGGTCCTGGGCTGGTGTGATTGCACGTGGTCTGCGGTTGTGAAGCACCTTTGGAGACAGCCTATGGTAGAGAAATGAACATTCAATTCGAGGGCAACAGCTCTGGTGGACATTGCTGCAGTCAGCATGCCAATTTCAACATCTATGGCATTGTGCTGTGTGATAAAACTGCTCATTTTAGAGCAAGTTGAGTTGCATCTTGATATAGCGCGGTCCTTTACCCCGAAGGGTCCTGACACACTTACAAACACATCCTAGGGCCCATTTAGAGACAGGATCTGATTAACCTACCAGCATGTCTTTGGAGTGTGGGAGGAAACCAGAGTACCCGGAGGAAACCCACGCAGGCACAGGGAGAACATGCAGAACTCCAAGCATATGGCGTTGTGGTCGGGATTTGAACCAGCGACCCTATTGCTGCTAGGTGAGAGTGCTAACCACTACACCACTGTTCTGCCCTTGTATTGTGGCCAGCCTAAGGCACACCTGTGCAATAATCATGCTGTCTAATCAGCATCTTGATATGCCACACCTGTGAGGTGGATGGATTATCTTGGCAAAGGAGAATTGCTCACGAACACAGATTTAGACAGATTTGTGAACAATATTTGAGAGAAATAGGCCTTTTGTGTAAATTCAGCTCATGATAAATAGGGGCAAACACAAAAGTGTTGTGTTTATAATTTTGCTCAGAGTATTTTTACATGGATCTAATGAATTAGACGTTTAAAGAAAAGATACAAACAAATGTATGTGCATGTTAAAAAAACAGACTCATATATAATTGAAGGGTGATAAGAGTTTGCAATTTTGAAGTAGTTTTTGTGATTTTCTTTTTGTTTACCACAGAACTGGTAAACTAAATAGCCAGTTTGCCCGCCCACAAAAACCTATGGCTGTTGCAGTCAGAAGTCATTCTTTTAATTGCCTTATTACTACCACCACCGAGTGAAGGACTTCTCACTCTTTGGTTGCTACCATGTTGGTGGCTACCTGTGTCTTAGCAATTAAGGATCTTATCGGTGACCCTTGTTTTTTCCCTCTGTATAGAATTTATTTATAGTACTGTACATGGTCCATTTTTGGACAGAGCAGTTGACTTATGAATGTAATAAGCTTGCGGAGGGTTGGATATTTGTTTTGGGTACACCTAAACCAAAGTTAAATAAAAAGAGGAAAGTGGCGCTGCCTTCCAGCTAACATAAGAAAATCCCTATCCAACTATTGGTATAGTGATAAGTGCAGGTGGCAATGGCATATGTGTGTATCCCAGGACTCCTTTGCCCAGCCTACAAGTGGTAGTAAACTTGAGAATAATGTGAAAATAAAAATTTAAATATATATATATATATATAGAGGCTATATAAAAACCTCTTATGGGTGAATAAATACTGCCTCTAGTGTATAGTGTCCATAAACAGAAATATAAAAATAAATAGCTAGGTACAGTGGGGACGGAAAGTATTCAGACCCCCTTAAATTTTTCACTCTTTGTTATATTGCAGCCATTTCCTAAAATCATTTACGTTCATTTTTTTCCTCATTAATGTACACACGGCACCCCATATTGACAGAAAAACACAGAATTGTTAAAATTTTTGCATATTTATTAAAAAAGAAAAACTGAAATATCACATGGTCCTAAGTATTCAGACCCTTTGCTCAGTATTTAGTAGAAGCAGCCATTTGATCTAATACAGCCATGAGTCTTTTTGGGAAAGATGCAACAAGTTTTTTACACCTGGATTTGGGGATCCTCTGCCATTCCTCCTTGCAGATCCTCTCCAGTTCTGTCAGGTTGGATGGTAAACGTTGGTGGACAGTCATTTTTAGGTCTCTCCAGAGATGCTCAATTGGGTTTAAGTCAGGGCTCTGGCTGGGCCATTCAAGAACAGTCACGGAGTTGTTGTGAAGCCACTCCTTCATTATTTTAGCTGTGTGCTTAGGGTCATTGTCTTGTTGGAAGATAAACCTTCGGGCCCAGTCTGAGGTCCTGAGCACTCTGGAGAAGGTTTTTGCCCAGGATATCCCTGTACTTGGCCGCATTCATCTTTCCCTCAATTGCAACCAGTCGTCCTGTCCCTGCAGCTGAAAAACACCCCCACAGCATGATGCTGCCACCACCATGCTTCACTGTTGGACAGGTGATGAGCAGTGCCTGGTTTTCTCCACACATACCGCTTAGAATTAAGGCCAAAAAGTTCTATCTTGGTCTCATTAGACCAAAGAATCTTATTTCTCACCATCTTGGAGTCCTTCAGGTGTTTTTTAGCAAACTCCATGCGGGCTTTCATGTGTCTTGCACTGAGGAGAGGCTTCCGTCGGGTCACTCTGCCATAAACCCCCGACTAGTGGAGGGCTGCAGTGATGGTTGACTTTCTACAGCTTTCTCCCATCTCCCGACTGCATCTCTGGAGCTCAGCCACAGTGATCTTTGGGTTCTTCTTTACCTCTCTCACCATGGCTCTTCTTCCCTGATAGCTCAGTTTGGCCGGACGGCCAGCTCTAGGAAGGGTTCTGGTCGTCCCAAACGTCTTCCATTTAAGGATTATGGAGGCCACTGTGCTCTTAGGAACCTTAAGTGCAGCAGAAATTTTTTTGTAACCTTGGCCAGATCTGTGCCTTGCCACAATTCTGTCTCTGAGCTCTTCAGGCAGTTCCTTTGACCTCATGATTCTCATTTGCTCTGACATGCACTGTGAGCTGTAAGGTCTTATATAGACAGGTGTGTGGCTTTCCTAATCAAGTCCAATCAGTATAATCAAACACAGCTGGACTCAAATGAAGGTGTAGAACCATCTCAAGGATGATCAGAAGAAATGGACAGGACCTGAGTTAAAGCGGGGTTCCACTCGACCATTCCCATTTTTTTTTTTTAATCATTCTTACACATGTACAATCATAAAGTGACACTCACTGTTTCAGTTGTTTTAAGCTGCTGCTGTCCGTTTTCGTTTTAAATATATACTTATAAATCTCGATCGTGACCGTTCCCATCTTGCTTGTGGGCATATGAAACCCACAAGCATGGATTTCCGGAATCTGGTGAATGCTGAGCTCCCAGCATTCACCGCTATTTCCCGCGCATGCTCAGTATTTACGGTGAGCAGCCCTGTAAAGTTCAGGGTTGCCATCACAACGGGCGGGCGTCGTCATCGAAATCCCGCGAGAACTCGCGGCAGGCCTCTGCAATGACTCCTGGGAATGACAGGAGCTCCCAGGAGACATTGCAGCTACAAAGGAAATTACGAAATAGCCGCAGATGACCCGCCCATATCCGCAGGGAGCTAAGACAGGAAGCAGAGATGGACATTGAAAAAACACAGGTACAAACGAAAAAAAAAAAAAAAAAAATATCCGTTTATAACTGAATATAGTCCTGGCATGTGATTGAGCAAAACTTGTAAAACAGGGTGGAACTCCGCTTTAAATATATGAGTGTAACAGCAAAGGGTCTGAATACTTAGGACCATGTGATATTTTAGTTTTTCTTTTTTAACCAGTTACCAACCGGCCCATAGCCAAATGACGGCTGCAGGGCGGTTGGATAAGTCTGGGAGCACGTACTATGACGTGATCCCGGAAAACGGCTCCCGCGCGCCCCCTGGGCTCCAATGACGGAGCGACCACATGTAAACAAACCGGCGTCATGTCATGACGCAGGTTCCTCTCTCCCCTCGCCGATCGGTACAGAGGGGGAGTGATTGGATGGCAGCAGCGCTGTGGGCTGGATGTGTAGTGCCCACAGCGCTGCTCAGTGACAAATACAGTCACATCCATGGATCCATCCATCCATGCTCAGCCATCCCTCCATGCTCAGCAATACCCTGCACCACTCTGCAATACCCTGCAATACTCTGCAATACCCCACAATACTCTGCAATACTCTGCAATACCCTGCAATACTCTGCAATACCCTGCAATACTCTGCAATACCCTGCAATACTCTGCAATACCCTGAAATACTCTGCAATACCCTGCAATACTCTGCAATACTCTGCAATACCCTGCAATACTCTGCAATACCCTGCAATACCCTGCAACACTCTGCAATACCCCACAATACTCAGCAATACCCCGCAATACTCTGCAATACCCCGAAATACTCTGCAATACCCCGCAATACTCTGCAATACCCCGCAATACTCTGCAATACCCTGCAATACTCTGCAATGCCCCACAATATTCTGCAATACCCTGCAATACCCTGCAATACTCTGCAATACCCTGCAATACTCTGCAATACCCCGCAATACCCTGCAATACTCTGCAATACCCCACAATACTCCGCAATACCTCGCAATACCCCACAATACTCTGCAATACCCTGCAATACTCTGCAATACCCTGCAATACCCTGCAATAATCTGCAATACCCCGCAATGCCCTGCAATACTCTGCAATACTCTGCAATACCCCACAATACTCCGCAATACCCCACAATACTCTGCAATACCCTGCAATACCCTGCAATACCCTGCAATACCCTGCAATACTCTGCAATAATCTGCAATACCCCACAATACTCCGTAATACCTCGCAATACCCGGCAATACTCTGCAATACCCTGCAATACCCCGCAATACCCTGCAATACCCCACAATACCCCACAATAATCTGTCATACCCTGCCAAACTCTGCAATACCCAGCCATACTCTGCCATACCCAGCCATACTCTGCCATACCCAGCCATACTCTGCCATACCCAGCCATACTCTGCAATACTCGGTGATACCCAGCCATACTTTGCCATACCCAGCCATACTCGGCCATGCTCTGCCATGCTCAGCCATACTCAGCTGTACTCAGCCTCTGTATGTGGCCAGGCTGTGGAAGTCTCACACATGTGGTATCGCCGTACTCAGGAGGAGTAGGAGAATCTATTTTGGGGTGTCATTTTTGGTATGTACATGCTATGTGTTAGAAATATTGTATAAATGGACAACTTTGTGTTAAAAAAAAAAAAGCGTTTTAACCACTTCCCGCCTGCCGTCCGTCATACGACGTCCTTGACTTTGTGCGGGGATATCTGAATGATGTCTGCAGCTACAGGCATCATTCAGATATCAGCTTTTTCATCCGGCGATTCCCTACACCATAGGAATGATGATAGCGGCTGTTCCACTGCTTGATTGTTCTTACGGGAGGCGAGAGGGGACGTCCCCCCTCCACCTGCTCTCAGGTGCTTCTACCGACTCACCGCTACGATCGAAGCCAGGATTGTTTTTGTTTTTTTGTTTTTTTATTTCAGGCTTCCCAGCCTAGAGGTGAGATGTGGGGTCTTATTGACCCCATATCTCACTGTAAAGAGGACCTGTCATGCCATATTCCATATTACAAGGATGTTTACATTCCTTGTAATAGGAATAAAAGTGATCAAAAAATTTGTTTTTTGGACAAAAGCATCAAACTAAAATAAATAAAGTAAAATGAACAATAAAAAAAAAAAAAAATTTTCCCCCGTGTCCCCGTGTGCTCGCATGCAGAAGCAAACGTATACGTAAGTCCCGCCCACATATGAAAATGGTGTTCAAAAGACACATGTGAGGTATCGCTGCGATCGGTAGAGCGAGAGGAATCATTTTGGCCCTAGACCTCCTCTGTAACTCAAAACATGTAACCAGTAAAAAATTTTTAAAGTGTTGCCTATGGGGATTTTTAAGTAGCGAAGTTTGGCGCCATTCCACGAGCAATTTTGAAGGGTGACATGTTAGGTATCTATTTACTCGGCATAACTTCATCTTTCATATTATGCAAAAACATTGGGCTAACTTTACTGTTTTGTTTTTTTTTAAAGCACAAAACAGTTTTTTTTTAAAAAAAAAAACGTGTTCGAAAAGTTGCTGCGCAAATACCGTGCGAGATAAAAAGTTGCAATGACTGCCATTGTATTCTCTAGGGTCTTTGCTAAAAAAAATATATAATGTTTTGGGGTTCTATGTAATTTTCTAGCAAATAAATGATGATTTTTACATGTAGGAGAGAGATGTCAGAATTGGCCTGGGTGCTCCAGAACGCCTGAAGGTGCTCCGTGCATGTTGGGCCTCTGTATGTGGCCACGCTGTGTAAAAGTCTCACACATGTGGTATCACTGTACTCGGGAGTAATAGCAGAATGTGTTTTGGGGTGTAATTTGTGGTATGCATATGTTGTGTGTGAGAAATAATCTGCTAATATGACAATTTTGTGAAAAAAAAAAAAAGAAAAAAAAAATCTTGATTTTGCAATGAATTGTGGGAAAAAATGACAACTTGACAACAAAAAATGACAACAAAAAACTCATCATGCATCTTTCTAAATACCTTGGAATGTCTTCTTTCCAAAAAGGGGTCATTTGGGGGATATTTGCACTTTTCTGGCATGTTAGGGTCTCAAGAAATGAGATAGGCCGTCAGTACTTCAAGTGTGATCAATTTTCAGATATTGGCACCATAGCTTTTGGACTCTATAATTTTCACAAAGACCAAATAATATACACCAATTTGGGTTATTTTTACCAAAGATATGTAGCAGTATAAATTTTGGCCAAAATATATGAAGAAAAGTTACTAATTTGCAAAATTTTATAACAGAAACGAAGAAAAATGCATTTTTTTACAGAATTTTCGGTCTTTTTTCTTTTATAGCGCAAAAAATAAAGAACCCATCGGTGATTAAATACCACCAAAAGAAAGCTCTATTTGTGTGAAAAAAAGGACAAAAATTTCATATAGGTACAGTGTTGCATGACTGAGTAATTGTTATTCAAAATGTGAGAGCACCGAAAGCTGAAAATGCGTCTGGTTATTAAGGGGGTTTAAGTGCCCAGTGGTCAAGTGGTTAATAAATCTGCAAAAATGTCAACAATCCTGTGTTTTTTTGTTAATATGGGGTGCTGTGTGTACATTAATGAGGAAAAAAAAATAACTTAAATTATTTTAGCAAATGGCTGCAATATAAAAAAGACTGAAAAATTTAAGGGGGTCTGAATACTTTCAGCTCAATTTAGCTCAATGATCGCATGCACGAGCGCCAGCACAGGGATTTGTGTGTGTAAACCCCTGCAGGGGTACAGAGATCTGGTGAGTGCATAATCAAGAGGGGAGCAGGAAAAAGTCATCTGGCACGGAAGCTGTGATAAAGTGTCACTTTGGTATCCTGTACAAGTCACTTTGGGAATTTTCATTATGGACATTATTTGTTAATAGCTTTTTAAGAGCCTGTTGCAGATTTGGATTCTTTTATTTGTGTTGATTAATTCATTATTGATTCACAATTTTGCACTGATTCTTGCTTGTTCACATTTGATGGGTTTATATATATGTACCTTTCTATTTATTTTTATATTTCTATTTATGGACACTATACACTAGAGGCAGTATTTATTCACCCATAGGAGGTTTTCATATAGCCTCTGTATATATATATATTTTTTAAATTTTTATTTTCACATTATTCTCAAGTTTACTACCACTTGTAGGCTGGACATAGGAGTCCTGGGACACAAACATATGCCATTGCCACCTGCACTTATCACTATACCAATAATTGGATAGGGATTTTTTTATGTTAGCTTGAAGGCAGCACCACTTTCCTCTTTTTATTTAACTTAATCACTTGACTTCACTGGTGGCGTTTTCTTTGGGGAGGCAGCAGCTCAGCACACACCTAAGCGTGGAATTCCAATTAAATAAATACACCTATACCAAAAATTAAAGCGGCGTTCCACACAAAAGTGGAACTTCTGCCTTAAGCACTCCTCGCCCCCTGACATGCCACATTTGGCATGTCATTTTTTTGGGGGGAGTGTGTACCCTCTTTTTAGTGGGACTTCCTGTCCCACTTCCTCATTCCTGTTCTCGGCCGCCTAGGCGACTCCTCCTCTCGCCCTAGGCGGCCCCTCCCTGCCAGCGATCTTCTGGAACACAACACAGGTCCCAGAAGATTGGCTGGCCAATAGCACACAATATCAATGGAGGCGCGAGGAGAGGAGGGGGAGAGGAGCGAGGCTCCGGGCGGCCGCATTGTGGGACAGGTAAGTGTCGGTTTATTAAAAGTCAGCAGCTAAGCTTTTTGTAGCTGCTGACTTTTAATAAACTAAAAAAATGGGTGGAACTCTGCTTTAAGAACTTCTTCCCCTTTTTTTAATGTGTTTTATGTATGATTTTTTTTATTATATAAAAAAAAAAATTATATATGTTGATAATTTGTTGTCATTACCTAATACCTGGTGCCTTAAAAGCCCAGGTGCTTTAGTATTTTGTGATTGTAGCAATTAAGGATGCGGTGGGGGCATCATTGATATAATAGATTGCTAAGGTGCTTGAGACTTTTTCTAGATAAGCATCTGGTATCGAATTAAGGGGGTATTCCATGTAAAAAACAGAAACAAAGCATAGATTCCCCCCCCAAAATCCAGAAATTTTTCTGGGCATGCAGCCTGACTGGTCAGCAAAAGGAAGGCGCAGTGAGTGGAACATGAGCCCCTTTCGTGAATCCACTAGGCCACATGCCCTCCACATGGGGAAGGTGCCTTGTGGTGAAGCAAGTCAAGGCATGCATGTTTTATTCACAGCTTCATCGAGGCGATGCACAAGACATTTATGGGATCCTTCTGTCTGAGGGTGGTAAGATCCCCTAAAATTGGGGGAAACTAAAATCTTCCTTTAGGGCATTCATTGCTGAATATATTTATAGTTGAATTTACATCTCTTGCCTGCGCTTCGAAAGTGAGCTACAGTGTTTGGTTTTCCACACTTGCAAAACTCCTCTTGGATATCTGTTGCAAAAAGGGACTATTGGCTTTTTAGAAGTTTATAAGAACTATATATCAGAAGAAATACCTTCTCAGTGTCTTTATGATGATAGTGAAGTATACCAGTTCATCATGTGGAATGTTAATGAAGATAAGGATATACATGTAAAAGGTATTGATTTATACTCAAACACAAACCATGGACAAGTTTGACCGCTCAACTCCATTTGGTTACAGCAGGCATTAAAATGTGATTTCCTGTGATTTGTGACAAATACAGTATACAGTATATTGGTAATTGAATGCATAAAGGCAAATAAAGGCATCGGATTAAGGCAGTTTGTTTTCATCTGATCTCCCCATAGAGGAGAGATGGACTCTGAAAGTCTAATCTCAGCACAGTGAGTTGAGACAGACCTGTCATCCGCCTGCTCAGCGGGGATCAGTGGATTGATCCCCACTGAGTAAGCGGAGTCCGTCAAACGTATCCGCCCAGTGTGAAAGGGGCCTTAAAGTGGTTGTAAACCCTTTTTTAGAACTTTATGCTACAGGTAAGCCTATATTAAGGCTTACCTGTAACCACCCAGGATATCTCCTAAACCTGCACGGTTTAGGAGATATCCCCTGTCCCTTGCATGCGCCAATGACATTGGCACATGCGCACTGGGGAAAACTGAAACAATGGCCAATGCTTCAGTCTGCGTGGCATTACCGGCAGCTCCCGCGCGCATTTGCGGGAGTGACGTCATTGCGGCTTCGGCCAATCACTGCGCCAGAGCCGCGATACCCTGAAGTAACTCCAGGACGACATGTTGGCGTCCGGAGGGGGAGACGTGGACCACTGTGGGGGCTTCGATCTGAGGTAAGTAATACATAATGAGCTAGTATGCAATGTATACTAGCTCATTATGCTTTTGTCTTGCAGGGTTTTTGTTTGTTTTTTTGTTTTTTTGTTTTTTACGAGGGTTTACTTTCTCTTTAAGCTTTGGCCAAAAAAAACCCTGAAAGCTGATTGGTTTCTATGTAGCGCTGCACTAGATGTGCACTCTCCAGTTTTAGTGAATGAACCTCACAGTGACTTGGAACATGTAACATAAAAAGAGCAATCACTCTTTATAAGTGATTATAAATTTGCTTTCCAGAGTTTGTTATTTACTGAATATTTTAAGGAAACATACTACATGCTGGAATTTGAGAATGATAACAGATGCAGTGATAGAATGCGTCAAATCAAATCAACAGATAGAGGAGGACTGGTGTTCATTTATTTTTGTTTATGAAGACCTTTAGACATCTAAATTGCACAATATCTGGAATCTTCCAGACAAATGATTTTCTGAGTGCAGGATTCTTCCATGTTATTGTAACCCAGGATGTGAAGATTGATGGATATAATAATAATAATGCTTTTTGTGTAATAGCAGCACCCTGCTGAAATTTGTAACTTTTTACGGGGTTAGTTTTCTTTATATGCTGCTTTTGTGTTTCTGTATTTTTCTGAATTTTTGATATTTTTTTTTTTAATTCTTTCTGGATGCGATTTTTGTCTTTTTTTGTTGTTGTTTATAATTGTAAATTCAGGTTATAAATTGGTATATATGTATAGTGGTATGCAATAAATGGCTTAAAATGTATCCAAACACAAGAATAAAATATAATATTATATTTCAACTTACCAATCCTTAGATGTGGTGGCTGCATTATTTTCTTTTTTTTTTAGGATTTTATTCCTATTATCTTCACCTAGTGATCCAGCCAAAAACACACTGAGGGGTAACAGGGACATCCTTGGATGGTAGCATTGTCAATCTGGGGAGGGGGTAGTAGATGCACTAGCAGATTTAGATGGTCTTGATTACTACATTAAAGCCAAGCTCTAATGCCACGTACACACAGGATTGGTGCAAGGATTTTTGACACCCTAGGCAAAACCTCATTTTTCCGCCCCCCTGGCTCCACCCCTAAATTCTCCCCCTTTGCCCTGCCCATGTATACCCCGCCTTTTTAATGAAGCTGCCATCAAATGCAGCCCATCAAATGCAGCCCCACCAGTGCCCAACAAATGCAGCCTCACCAGTGCCCATCAAATGCAGCTTACCAGTGCCCATTAATGAATGTTTGCTTGCTTCCATTCATTCAGGAGTCAGGACACAGACACAGTCCTCCGCTGCGTCTCTGACACTATGTGTGAACGGAGCGGCGGCTGACTGCTGATGCTGAGTCTTAGTTGCTTGCTGCAGAGAGAAGAGAGTAATAATACCAGTGGCTGGGCGCCCTAGGCAGCAGGGCGCCCTAGGCGGCTGCCTAGTTTGCCTAGTGGTAGCACCGGCCCTGCGTACACACGATTGAATTTTCCAACAACAAAACCGTGGATTTTTGTTCGAAGGATGTTGGCTTAAACTTGTCTTGCATACACATGGTCACGCAAATGTTGGCCAAAAATTCCGAACGTGAGAACGAAGTGACGTACAACACGTACGACGAGCCGAGAAAAAGGATGTTTTTGCGGCTCCTTCTGCTTGATTCAGAGCATGCGTGAACTTTTGTGACGGACTTGTGTACATACGATCGGACTTTCCGACAACAAGTTTTGTTAGCGGAAAATTTGGGAACCTGCTATCAAACATTTGTTGGCGGAAATTCCGACAGCAAATGTTCGATGTAGCCTACACACGGTCGGACTTTCCGACAACAAGCTCACATCAGACATTTCCTGTCGGAAAATCCGACCATGTGTACGCGACATAAGGCTGGGTTCACATGTATGCGAAATGGATGCGTTTTGAACCACATACAATTTACATAACATGTGAATGTGACCGGTTCTCAATGAAAGCCGGTTTACACAAGTCTGGGGCAGCCACAGTGCGAAAAAGGGTCCTGTGCATTTTTGGGTTCGGCTCAGGTGAGAATTCAGGCAAAAATATGCACCTGAATCACACCTAAATTAGTGAACAGAAACGCATCGGACTGCAAACCGTTGCCGCACATATGTGAACCCGGCCTAACACTTTTTTCCTTTTGGGATAAAGGTTTGACAAAAACGAAATAAAGCTGACCACTATAAGCACCACCAACAGTGTCAAATGGTTTGTCTCTTTTCACCTAACTGCCACTTTTGTTGGACAGCTTGGTCTGTTGAAGAAAGTTGAAAAATAAGAGACTTTCTTGATGGATCACCAGGTGAAAAAACAAAAAGAAAACTACAGTACCTGACCGCGAGAATGTGTTTCCAGCGCAATCTCATTGCGCTGGTTCTCGGCGACAGTGTACTGTACATTCCGCGCTGGCTCGCTCAACGGGGGAAAAAAACTGTTTTTACCTTTCGCGACGAGCGGCAAGCATTGCTTACAGTTGTCTGGTATGAATAATGATAAATAAAAAACCGGCATGGGTTCCCCTCCAGGGGCATACCAGGCCCTTAGGTCTGGCATGGATTTTTAGGGGAACCCCCTACGGCATCCCCCCCAAGATCCATACCAGACCCTTACCTGAGCACGCAGCCCGGCCAGTCAGGAAAGGGGGTGGGGACGAGCGAGCGACCCCCCCGAACCATACCAGGCGGCTTGCTGACCACCCGCTGTTTGATGGCGGCAGAGTGGCTCCCCTGCATGAATTGCTGTAGCTCTACAGCGGACGCTTTAAGGGGTATAGGGGGCACACGTGCTGTGTCACCGAGGAGCCATGGGCCCGTGCCCGGTGGCCGCAATGTCCGCCGGGCATCCACGATCGCTCCTGGCAGAGCCAGAATGAGGATCTGTGTGTGTGTAAACGCATAAATCCACGTTCTGGCGGGAAAGAGGAGACAGATCGTGTGTTCCTATTATATAGGAACAATGATCTGTCTCCTCCCCCAGGCAGCCCCATCCCCCCTACAGTTAGAACACTCTGAGGGAACACATTTAACCCCTTGATCGCCCTCTAGTATTAACCCCTTCCCTGACAGTGACATTTATACAGTAATCAGTGGCTATTTATAGCTCTGATCACTGTAAAAATGTCAATGGTTCCAAAAAAGTATCAAAAGTCTGATCTGTCCGCCGCAATGTCGCAGTCATGATAAAAATCGCCGCCATTACTAGTAAAAATAATAAAAATTTTAAAAATGCCATAAATCTATCCCCTATTTTGTAGACGATATAACTTTTGCGTAAACCGACGCTAATTGAGATTTTTTTTACCAAAAATATGTAGAAGAATACATGTCGGCCTAAACTGAGCGTTTTTTTTTTTTTAAATTTGGGGATATTTAATATAGCAGAAAGTAAAAAATATTGTGTTTTTTTCAAAATTGTCGCTCTTTTTTTGTTTATAGCGCAAAAAATAAAAAACGAAGAGTTGATCAAATACCACCAAAAGAAAGCTCTATTTGTGGGGAAAAAAGGATATCAATTTTGTTTGGGTACAGCATCGCACGACTGCGCAATTGTCTGTTAAAGCAACACAGTGCCGTATCGCACAAAATAGCCCGGTCAGGAAGGGGGTAAATCCTTCTGAGGCTGAAGTGGTTAAACTCACTTAGTGCCTTATGTGCAATAAATTAGCCTCAGAACCTGTGTAATTAATGTGTTCAGTTTTAAAGTGATGAGGTGGCAACTCTAAGCCCCAGTGTTAGGCTGACATGGAGCTGTCAGGAAATAAAGTTTGACCAAAGCTATACTTTAATGGTTAGAATTTGTTTTAATGTTAAAAATATTACTTGCCTTTCAGCGGAAAGCCATTCCTAAAAAGAAAATTCGTCCACCCCCACCTCCAAACTGTGTACCGCTTCAGTCCAGCTGCAAACCCCCGGCGCCGCCTTGTTGTGAGCCCTGCGCAATCTGTTACTGCCACCTCTTCCAAACGGTCTGCTACTACAAGATGGGCTACCCGCACTGCTGATAGGACATCATGTGCCCCGGCACACATTGGAAAACTCTGAACAGTCCTTCTTGGTAAAATGGATGCACAGCTACAGCTCTGTACAAACTCTATCACCATTGTTGCAGCTTATGTCACACTTATTTTTGTATTTATTATTAAAACAGCCAGAAATACCCCCAGAAAGTTATTTTCTCTTCATTCTTGGCAGTAGGTGATCCAGTTCAATACATTTGGGCAGCCACAGTGATGCCCAGGCCTAAAGGAATAAGTATGTTTAGCAGGCAACCAAAGGGCTATTGTATGTTATGGTACAAGTGATTGTTTGAGAACCTCATGCATCAATGCAGTTCTTAAATGACCGCCCTTTCCACCCAGTTAGATATCCATATATTAACTCATGTATGAGTTAGTAGCTATATGTGAGCTGGTTATAGTCAGAGAACATCAAAAATCCCATTTTTTCTTACCCAATAATCTGCTTGCCTCAAACCTTTTTGTTTTCAGATTGATTGTGCCATTTTTTGGTTGGCAGATCATTTTTGCATTGGCATTGTAGGGAAAATTTGTTCCACACATGCATTCCTACTGTGAAAACAATAGTCTTTCTGACAAAGTTTCCCAACTTGGTGAACAAACTTTCTCCTTTCAAAAGTTCCCCAGAGGTTTTTTAAAGCAGTGAAAGGCACCAACAGATGATGGGAATCCACTGGCCATGTCTATGGAAATCTTAAGGCCAGACTTCATTAAAGTGTTATCTATTATATAGCTGTTTGCAGAGCAGAGCTTATAATTAGCAGAACTCACACAATAACTATCACAGGAATGGTGATTGCCTGCTTTGTATGCATGACAAACTAATTTTGGCACTGATATATACAGCTTTATGTAAATTCTGACTGTCAGTTGTGACATCGGCATTTATTCAGATGATATAAACTGCATTGTATACCATGCTTTGCACAACAAAAGCCCCAATGGCAAATGGCAAGCTAAAGCAATGGAAAGTCAAGCTCATATTTCAGCCACACCATTGCTGTTGGTCTTCTGTCTTGAGTCCTAGCAATCTCTACAGTAGGCACACAGGCAGTATTTACATAGAAGAAAATTGGCGCTTGCACCAGCCTCAGTGTAGATCCACCGAACTGATGAATACCTAAAACATAGGGGGAACTTTAAAAAGAATAATTTGAAGTAAATGACTGTGATAGGTCCATATAGTTCATAATATAGCACCTTGAAGGCAGCCCATTGAAGATGAGAAGCAACGCTTAGGATTGCAGAGTACAGAGGTGCTGGTTGGAAGAGCTTTTTAGAAGATTTTAGAAGTGCTATCAGGATTCAAATACTGTCTGTGTGAGGGAAAAAGCACAGAGGCGCCACTCTAAGTGCAGTAAAGCAATGAGTTTTAATGAACAAATTGTGCATACATACTCACAAGAGTAGAGTTAAATAGGCATGTCAAGTATGGGTAGGCAGAACATCCGGGAAGGGAGTCCATCCGTAGCTGTTGGCTGGTAAAGCGGAGAGGGTTTCGCCGGTGGTCACGACGCGGGGGGATTATGACACTTTGCCTATTGGTCCACCCCAAACCCGGAAGTGTCGTCATCCCCCAACTCCTTGTGTGCTCGAGGTCCAGGAAGCGTCGGTGATCACCGGCGCAACCCGCTCCGCTTCACCAGCCAACAGCCACGAATGGACTCCCTTCCCGGATATTCTGCCTACCCATACTTGACATGCCTATTTAATTCTACTCTTGTGAGTATGTATGCACAATTTGTTCATTAAACCTCAATGCTTTACCGCACTTAGAGTGGCACCTCTGTGCTTTTTCCCCTCACACAGACAGTATTTGGATCCTGATAGCACTTGTAAAATCTTCTAAAAAGCTCTTCCAACCAGCACCTCTGTACTCTGCAAAAGTGATGATGTGTACACAAAATAAAACGAAACCAAAAAATACGTTGCACAAAAATGCCGCATACACACGAGCGGACTTTGCGGCAGACTTGGTCCGGCGGACCGGAGTCCGTCGGATAATTCAGTCGTGTGTGGGCTCCAGTGGACTTTTTTCCCAAAAGTTCAACGGACCTAGAAATGAAACATGTTTCAAATCTTTCCGACGGACTCGAGTCTGGTCGAAAAGTCAGTTCCTCTGTATGCTAATCCGACGGACAAAAACCGATGCTAGGGCAGCTATTGGCTACTGGCTATGAATTATTAATGAATGCTTTTTAACACATTCTTATTTACAGTTTTTTTATATAAATGAACTTGATTCATTCACTGTTATGAATTTATGCACCTTATAGTGGTAGCGCAACAAGTTCTTCAGTAATATTAAAAGTGAACATGTGGTTATTATCATTCCTCCTAAGGGCTCATTCCTCTATTATCATTCCTCCTAAGACCCGTTTTCGTCAGATCTCCCCATAGAGGACAGCAGGGCTCTGACAGGTCCATCTCAGCACAGTGAGCGGAGATGGAGCTGTCATCCGCCTGCTTAGCAGGGATTAGCAGATTGATCCCCAGCTGAGCAAGCAAAATTCATCATACCGACAAGCACATGTGAAAGGACCCCAACCTTTTATGATGGGAACGAGGGACATCTTAGTTAAACCCACAAGTGCTTTTTTTTTACCACTACTATTCCTTTATATTGGCTTTTGAAATTTACAAATGCAGCAATTTAAAATTGGATCAAAGGTTTAGCATTGGGAAACACTTTTTGAAAGATAAATAGTGCATTTTATATACAACTATATAGATCAGACCAAAATGAGGGACAAATTAGGAGGGACTTTGTTCCAAATCAGGGACAGTCCCTCAAAATCAGGGGCAGTTGGGAACTATGGTGTTATTGAGTTGGTCTGATAGCATTAGTGGCAAGGATGCACTGAGAAGGCCCAGGTTTAACTTCCTCCAGGAACCCAGCACCTGATGCCTTTGCCGGCACCTGGGGGACACCATACTAAAATTTGGACAGGCAGCCATGTACCCTTACTGACCCCATATTTGCATAAAAACAGCCAACATGACAAAGAAAATGCTACCACAATAGGAAAACAAGGGGAGCAAAGGGATGACATCATCAGTGTTCTGCTGCCCCTTCACTGTCCAATCACAGGCCAGGGTTAGAGTCATAGGTGTGCACACCCTATTGCATTAGGGTGTGCACCTCAAAGCTCCAACACATATGCCTTTGTGACATATTAACCGGCCTCTTCCCCACTCGTCATCCTAAAACAATGGGGGGAGCAGGTGAGCACACAGGGGGACCTGGGCAGCAGAAATAAAAGGAACTGGGACAAGAGGGGTGGCATACATTGGTACCAACCCCCTGTATTTTCCTCCCGTGGCAGCTGAATATCAGCGAGAGGAAGAGGAGGAGAAGCTTACTTTCAGCTGCTGCAGAAGAAAATGCAGATCGGTCCCTTCATTTCCACTCCAGCCGCCTATCCTGTTCAGGTTCTAGGGATTGGCAAGTAAGGATCACGGCTTCACTGTCACCTGTCCACAATTGATGGGTTGCCAACTCCAGGATTAGGGTGTGCCCAGGCACACCTGGCACACCCCTTGCGCACGCCTATGGTTAGAGTGCTGACCAAGGTACACTGCTTAACTGTAGTAGAGAAAAGTCAGATGAACAGACCTCCTGTGCCATCTGGTAGGACTTATTAAATCTTAGGACTTAGGATTTGATAGAATAACAAATCCATTGGCAGGTAACACAGCTCCCTTTTATGTATTTAAACGACAGTATGTATGTACAATAGCTGTTTGCCTGTTCCTATAGAGAGCACAGTTGGCATGCTTTGCTTATTGTGACATGTTTATTTTGCTTATGAAATGTCATACTTTTATGTTTGGCTCAGTTATCTTTTGTTCTTCACTGTCAGCTGGAAGACTTTTCTGTGTTCCGATGCCACAAAGCTATCAATTATATTTTTTTGTCATATCAAATCTATAATAAATATTTTCATATATATTTTGATGTTGACTTTTTCCTTATACACATTTCTCAGCAATGGTAAATCAGTGGATTTTAACTTGAAGGAAACTGGTGTTATAACGGTAATGATAAAATAATGACATTCTCAGTAGTTAGCTGTCAGTATATACATCTTTTTAGATTATAATATATAAATCTTTTTTATGCAACCTCTGACTTTCTCCTGTTGCATGTCTGCCACCCCCTGACAGCTTTCTGTAGCATTACATTCAAGTTGACCACCACTTCTGTATGCCATACATATAAGTTTGTATTTTTGAACATTGCCACCAGTAGAGGGCGCTATATTACAAACAAAGGCATGCACTATACCATACTCTAGATCCCTGTTACATTTACCAGGTCATATTTTTAGACAGACTTGCAGCTTACATTATTCCCATCTCAGCCCAAAAAATTCAGTTTTTTAGTAAGGATGACTCAAAAGCAAGGAAAGCCAATAAATTGTCTTAACATTCTCTACTGCCATAAATGACTCCAATGATGTTTCTAACCTGAATCTTGGTATTCTTATAATCTGTAGCTGACTTAATTTTTAAGGTGAATGCTCCTGGGTTGTCTTTCTTATCCTTTCTTTACTATTTGGTGAGTCACCGACCTGAAGCAAGCATGTGCATATCCAGTGTTAGGACACCGGATAGACATGCACTTGGCCGGGGTCAGTGACTCAATAAGTGTTGCAGCAAGGATAAATGTGACAGCTCGGAACACGCACATTTATACACTGACAAATTTATTTTACCCCTGTTGAAAGCTCATGCCAGCCATCACCCACCCCTAACCTCTGCTGATGGTCCATTTCCACTCTGTTGCTCTGTTGGAGCCACAGGTGTGCCAGGTGTGCCTGGGCACGCCCTAATTACCCTGTGATGGGCCGATTTCGCTCTGTTGGAGCCATAGGTGTGCGCACAGAGTGTGCCAGGTGTGCCTCGGCACGCCCTAATTACCCTGTGAGGGGCCGATTTCCCCTGCTTCCTGGAGCCCCCATTTCTGCTTGCTGTGCTGCCAGCTTCCCTCCTCTCCCATCAGCTGCTGCAAGGAATGTTTCAGGATGAAGAACGGAGAAAGGGGCCAGTAGAAATGTCAATCGGTACCGATCGCTCCTGTGTTCATTCTTAACTAAAGTTTATGAATGAACAGGAAGCCTCTCAGCATTCACTGTCTAGTCCAGCTGAGGCTGCAGAGAAAGGGACTGGGGAATATCTGTCCTCAGTTCCTTTCTCAATCTCAAAATTGAGATATCATTGGTCTTTTTAGACCCTTGGTATTTCACCAAAAGCCCCCCAACGGGGTTTCTAAAAAAATAAAAATAAAAAAAATAAAAATTATAATATTGTAAAAATTATTCAAAATAAAATACTACTGACACTGTCCACTGGCCTACTGATACCAATATCTGTTCTACTGACACTGTTCACTGCTTTGCTGATATACATGCATTTGTGTTTTGGGTTGCAGATCCTAATAAAATATGCTGTGCACACCAATGGTTGGAGCTTTCTATAAATAAGAGTAACAGAGTAGTAGTGGGTGTGCACACATCTAGTCTCTGCTTCCTGCTTGGAAGTGCTGCACAGTGAATGTACGTTACTGCTTCTCTCTTGCAATGCAGGTTTACTGGTCAGGCCTGACTGCTTCAAAACAATAGAATCTGTGTAGTTGAGATTATATATCTGCAGTTGGTAGGATGAATACAGTGGCCCACTAACAGAAGGAGGCTACAGATTTGTAGAAGTAACAATAAAGGAAAGACTGTCTAGCATGTAGGTAGGTTGAACTGTGTTTAGTTATAGTAATCAGCGGCTGGCCCAGGCTGGGGGAGAGGGTTAAATGTTACAAGCTCAGTTCCCAGGCCTTTGGTCCTAGCCAGCCCACCTGTGCTGTAAAAAGGGGGACGGCTCCAAGGGTTTGCAGGTAATAGCGGGGTTCCAGATTACCTGTGAGTAGAATCATTTTGCACTGCTGAAGATACTAAGATACTGGGTTTTTTGGAAGACATTCATCCATGGACAATGCCGTAATGGACTCTCACCTAACAGTGGTATGCCTGGGCCACCACAATACTCTAGTAAGAATTAGGGGAAAGACATTGTTCGTTTTAAACTGTTCCGCCATATTTCATTAGCAAAAGATACATTTACCATTATGAGCCTGGCCTGAAGTTATTGAAAGAAGTGCATTTGGCATTTTAAAAGAACTTCGGTCTATAAAGCACTATGGGGTATGAAGTAACACTACTACAAAAGAGAGTAGTTGCTATAAGTAACCACTTGAAGAAACAAACTACAAGAAACCAGTCGTTAAGCATGGTACCCAGTTTTTCCAGTAGTGAGGGGGTCGTTGTCTTGCTTACTCTCTAGTGGTCGGTATCCAATAGCAACCAGATTCTAACCCATGTTACAGAGATCTATGGCCTGGTCACGAAGTACGGGAAGGAAAGAGTTAATGAACACACATGAGGTCCGTGTTAGGTGGTTGGCGGGACCCCATTCTGTTACTGGGAGTAAGGTAACAGAGGTACGCTGGACTGGCGGAGTGAGTGCAGGCTCAACATGTCTCTCCTAATCCAACATACACTATATTGTCAAACGTATTGGGACGCCTGCCTTTACACGCACATGAACTTTTAGGGCATCCTAGTCTTAGTCCCTAGGGTTCAATATTGAGTTGGCCCACCCTTGGCAGCTAAAACAGCTTCAACTCTTCTAGGGATGTTTTCCACAAGGTTTAGGTATGTGTCTATGGGAATGTTTGACCATTCCTAATGTGGACGAGAAGGCCTGGCTCACAGTCCCTGCTCTAATTCATCCCAAAGGTGTTCTATCGGGTTGAGGTCAGGACTCTGTGCAGGAAAGTCAGTTGCTCCAGCCCCCAAACTTGCTAATTCATGTCTTTATGGACCTTGCATTGTGCACTGGTCCAAATCATTTGGTGGAGGGGGAATTATGGTGTGGGGTTGTTTTTCATGGGTTGGCCCCAAAGATCCATGGAAGGGAGCTCTTAAGGCGTCAGCATACTAAGACATTTGGACTTTTTCATGCTCCCAACTTTGTGGGAACATTTTGAGGATGGCCCCTTCCTGTTCCAACATGACCTGCACACCAGTGCACAAAGCAAGGTCCATAAAGACATGGATGAGCGAGTTTGGGGTAGAGGAACTTGACTGGCCCGCACAGTTGATCCTAACCAGGTAGAACACTTTTGGGGTGAATGCTACATGTGGCTACAGGGTGGGGAATTCCCTCAGCATGGCTGATTGGGTGCTGATTGGGTGCTGAGGGACAGTGACAACTTGCGCCTGGGTTTGGTCTCAACCTATGTTCGGACCAAACCTATGCTCATCCTTACTCTATAATAGTTTAAAGCAACATTTTGATTGTATATTATATTTTTTTGGTATCATATTGATATCATTGCGGCTAAATAATCCCCTTAATGCTTTTCATTGATATTAACCATTGGAACATGGCTATGCATGTCCATCTCACCGATATCATCTGTGAGTTTACAGCAGATGATTGACATTGCAAGAGGTGTGCTATTTCAGGATACGTGTAGGCAAATTACTCTGATCAAGAGGGTCCACCCCTAAAATGCATCAACTAGGATGCACCCTATAGACAGCGGCTAATGTTGAGTTGAATGGACCAATAACCGAGGATCTCCTTTGTCCACATGCTTGAGCGGGTCTCTTTCTAGATTGTTTTATGTAATAAGTTGTGTTGCGGTATGGAAATAAGTACAGCGCTGCACCAAACAATATTAAAAAAGAGAGAAAAATATAGTGTACAATTAGCAGCTAACACACCTCTAGACACAGGCAAAGGCAAAAAATAATACAAAATATAGTGTAGCGCTATGTGCACATATAAACAGTGTATCAGTTTTACCTTAACAAACAAAAAAAAAAAAAAAAAAAAAAAAGTTATAACACTAGGGGATACAAGTTGACATAAAAAGTGACTGCAGTGAATAAATAACGTGAATCAAAAATATGAAATTAGACAGTGAGTCTAAAAAACATACATGTGTGGCAAATCAAATAGTATAGTCCATAAAAAATTGACAATTACCGTATTTATCGGCGTATAACACGCACTTTTTTCCCCTTAAAACCAGGGGAAAATCGCAGGTGCGTGTTATACGCCGATCCCCTGCGATCCCGACCTGTCAGATTTGCAAAATCGCCGACCGCGATTTGAAAATGGCGCCGCCGGCGCCGAAATACACAGAGCCGGTCCTCGGCTCTTTCCGGCGGCTCTCGTTCATTTTCGGCTCCACTCGTAGTCCCGAGCGGAGCTATCCGAACCTACTCGGCTAGGTTCGGATAGCTCCGCTCGGGACTACGAGTGGAGCCGAAAATGAACGAGAGCCGCCGGAAAGAGCCGAGGACCGGCACTGTGTATTTTGGCGCCGGCGGCGCCATTTTCAAATCGCGGTCGGCGATTTTGAAGCCCAGAATGGCTGGGATCACTGGGGAAGGCTGCACTAGGGAAGACTGCACTGGGGAAGGCTGCACTAGGGAAGGCTGCACTAGGGAAAGCTGCACTGGGGAAGGCTGCACTGGGGAAGGCTGCACTGACAAGGCTGCACTGGGGAAGTCTGCACTGACAAGGCTGCACTGGGGAAGGCTGCACTGACAAGGCTGCACTGGGGAAGGCTGCACTGACAAGGCTGCACTGACAAGGCTGCACTGGGGAAGGCTGCACTGACAAGGCTGCACTGACAAGGCTGCACTGAGAAGGCTGCAATGATGGGCATTTAAATGTAAGTTTTTTTTCCCTTCAACTTCCCTCCTAAAAGTTTTTTTTCCTTAAAATGCCCTCCTAAATTGGGGTGCGTGTTATACGCCGGTGCGTGTTATACGCCGATAAATACGGTATATTGATGATAAATAGTGGACGGCGCTTCGGCCAATGAGATCCGGCCGTTTCGAAATAGAGGCTTGGCACGCACTCGGTTCGTTTCTGAACCTGAAGACCCAGCGTCCAGCCTATACTCTTATTATATAATTTGAATTTCTATCTGTTAATGATAGCGGTATAATACCGCTTATTGCTCCTCTCACTCTGCATATACAGATAGCTAAATATCACTGTCCTGAATTACCAGGAAGTGGTATCAATTGCATCACTTCTGGTATCGTGACACCCCCAGTGGGGGTCATTTCTTGTTTAAATAGCGGTGAGGTGGGGGGCTCCACACCCCAGATGAAGGCTTTGTACGCCGAAACATGTCGGGTGGACCCCTCACGATTACCGCGATTGATTCTATAGGAGCTGTTTTTGATCTCCTACCATGTGAGTGTTCTATTTTTACCATTTTAATAAATTGTTGCTTTTAAACGTTATCATGCCATGTGAGCTTTTCTTCTCACATGATTTTTGAAACATCCACTGGGCCTGTTGGACTGTCTTGGGGACGATTAAAGCTGTGGTGAGACCCCCCCCCCCCCCCTTTTGGAAGCTGAGGATAATTTGACGATTCATCTCGCCAGACCTGGTGGTCATTAAGCTTTCTGAGACTTGTAAGACGTATGTCTTCTCAAGTCATCTGATTCTGGTAAGCCTATTTGATGCTCCGGTGATGGTCCTGTCACTTATTTTGATCTTCCACCTATCTGTGATTTCCTACTTATTCATCTGCCAGAAGTGAACAATTCTGTTTACGTGGAAACCCCGGGAGTTTTTCTATTTTTTAGCACTTTAATACTTATGGACTTTTTGGTGGTGGTTTTCTATTCCACTATTTATCATCAATATAATTGTCAATTTTTTATGGACTATACTATTTGATTTGCCACACATGTATGTTTTTTAGACTCATTGTCTAATTTCATATTTTTGATTCACGTTATTTATTCACTGCAGTCACTTTTTATGTCAACTTGTATCACCTAGTGTTATAACTTTTTTTTTGTTTTTTTTGGTTTGTTAAGGTAAAACTGATACACTCTTTATATGTGCACATAGCGCTACACTATATTTTGTAATAAGTTGTGTTGCCAATATTATTTGCAAGTACCAAACATTGCTATTTAGTAAAATTGCATTGAAGGTATTTCATGATGCTGGTGCACTTACTATTTTTTCTTTAGTGTTCACTTCTATCACACTATATTAAATCCAGACCCAAATCCTTTAACTGCCTGACACCAGTAGTATGGTTATCCTTGAACTGAAGCATGTGCAGAGTTATTTGCCATTGCTGACATTCTTCTAACTAATCTCTGGGCTAATCCTCCACCTCCCTCTCCAGACAAAGCTTTACCTGCCAAACCGCTCTAGCTAATTCCGCAAATAGATATTGAAAAAAAAATGAAATTGCCCAAATGCTTACCTGAATCTGCAGTCACATGACATGCTGGGTCCTGGGTCTTCTTTCTTTCGCAATGAAGAATAGAAGGGTCCTTCTTTGAGTGGCCACAACCCAACCTGGTGACATAGAAAGTTAATTTTGAATGTCCATCTGCAGGGTCCTTACGGGCTCTTGAAGACTCCAGTGGCAGTATAATAAGATCATGACGATGGGCTGTAATAAGACCAGTCAGTGGCAGGCTCAGACAGCAGCAGGTCCAGATATAAATAAAAATAAACAGGTGCCGTGCTTAGGATATATTTAAATATAAAGGTGGCTGCCTCCCCTTAAAAAGCTCCTCTGGGAGAGCTCTAGGTATAAGAAAAACAACAGAAATGGGGTCAGTGGCGCTACCTATGTCAAAACTCTCATTAAATGGCTAAATGATCACACAATATAAAGAAAGAAGAACCAGGTACACAGTGGTAAGGATTAAACATTAGCACCCTCCATCTAGGGGAAGTAAATGCTATATGGGATCCACCTAGGTGAGGACAGATCCTCTTAATAATGACACAAGCGGGTAAGTCCACAGATGTGGCCCAGTATGCAATCTAATACCACCAATGTTCCAGTGTTACCTTGGGATTCTCCATTGCAGTGGGTTTTGTTGAAGAGGGTGGATTAAAAAAGAAAAAGACAGTGTTCATAAATATGTAGGATCGGCAATAAAATATGTGCATGTTATATTGAGTCTCAGCTAGGACATTTGTCTTCCTCCTACACAAATCAAGATGTTTCAGGTTAAGGCAGAGACTGAGGTGAAAGGTTATGGGAAAGTCACCAGAGGTTACAGACTTCTTCTTGTAAAGATGTTTTAGGTTTTCTCTTTGTTATTCAGAACAAGGCTGGTTAATATCAGGGCATTACCATGCTGTTTTTTCTCGTTAGTTAATTCCTAACGTAAGAAGCTCCTTGTGATCAAGTAAAGTACTATCACAGTGCAATTAGACAAGAGTAGTCCAATAAATACCCTACACAGCTCACCCTGCAGCACGACACGTAATCTCACAGGTCCAGATTGTAGTGGTGGATAACCAGTCTCCACCAATGAAACAGGTGGCCCTAAGGGTCATGTCACACAAGATTTAGGTAAGTTAAAAAGGGTGTTAGAAGGGTTTTTCCAGTGTGATTGGTTGGGATCGGTATAGTTGGAAGGAATTAAGAAGGGGTAATATATATGCCCAGCTATTGGCCCTAAAATGCTAGATGCCTGGCTAGTGGCTATCTTTGGCTTTAATACTTTAAGTCAGTGACCTACAACAAGCGTGCAGCCAGTGTAGTCAAAATACTGATAGGGAAATCAACAACCTCTACATTACTGTTAACAATATTGAAAATGTATTTAAAGAGAAGTGTTACAATGTAAAAGTAGATTTTAGAAAATAGGTAGATTACCATGTGAGTTTGTATTCCAGACATAAAGAAGATAACTGTGTAAAGACCTAGCATTTTTAAGCTTCAGTTCTAAAGTGTTGCTCCATAGGACCTCCCAAAATTTAAGATTTTAATATTTTCACTTAAAAGTTTGCACAAGTAACATATACTGTTTATCAATTACAAGGAACATTCATTTCTGTTATTTTGGAACAGCTTATTTGCTTGACCGAGAGCATTGCAGAATGTTAGGAGACTCTCTCTCTATAGACTGCACAGCAAGACCTTCCAAGGACGTCCTAACACACGCTCCTCCTGCCGACCTGTGCTGTGATTGGACACAGCACAAGTTTGGCAGCTGATTTCCGCCAATGATTTTGAAATCAACTGATTGGCTGTGTCCGATCACACACAGTTCTATGTTTAAAAAAAAAAAAAACAGAACTATGTGTACTGTAGAAGAGCAATATGGCTGGTTCTTCTCGCTGAAAAGCAGGGAGAAAAAAACTGCCAGATCATAAAATAAAAGCAGCAAAAATTACACATATTACACATTGTTAGGCAAACTTGATTGCCCCTAAATGTTAACCCCTTCCCAGCCACTGTCATTAGTACAGTGTCAGTGTACTGTATGATCACCGTATTAGTGTCATTAGCGACAGTGTGAGTTAGTGACCCTCCCAGATGGTTTCTGTTAGTGCTAGATTGCCCACCACTTTATTACAGTCCCACTATAAATCGCTGATCACTGCCATTACCAGAATAGGATCATAGCTGCATAAATTCCAGTAGTATTCCAGTTTGTAGGTGCTATATCTTTTGCACAAACCGATTAATATACACTTATTGGGGTTTTTTTCTTGCCAAAGACATGTAGCAGAATACATTTTGGCCTACATTTATGAAGAAATTCAATTTTTATTTTTTTTATTAGATATGTTGTATAACAGAAAGAAACTAGTTATTTTTCTAAATTTTCAATCTTTTTTTGTTTATATAATAAAAAATAAAAAACCCAGTGTGACCAAATACCACCACAAGAAAGCTCTTTTTGTGTGAAAAAATGACATACATTTCATTTCTGTACAGTACCGCATGATTGCGCAATTGCCATTTAAATAACGCAGTGCTGAATAGCAAAAAATGCCCTTATCATGAAGGGGTGAAACCTTCCAGAGGTAAAGGAAGAAAGGAAGGGGAGGGGGGGAGTGAAGGGAAATTTTGCCTGTTTTTTTTTTTTTTTGCTTTTTTTTTTGGGGGGGGGTAGTGGGAAGCAGATAAAGATGTGTTTATTATTTGTGATAAATAGGAATATGTTATGACGTTTGTTCTTAATGGATATGTCAAATAATAATAAAATTTAATAATAAAACCTTACAGAGGTCAAGTACTTAAACACAATTCAACATATTGGAGTGTAAAGACAGAAGTGCATATAAGACAAATGGATGAAAGTGATTTAATGCTTACAAGTTGGAGAGCTGTTCAATTTCCCAGGGTGCTAAATTCATTATAATGGTCATGAATTCTTCATGAAACACTTTGTAAAGCAGGTGAACGGCCTTGGAGGCCGAAGGCGTGTGGTTTAGCAGGATCTATAAACATTTTTTTTTATGTCTGGTACATAGCTCAGCACCTCGCTAATAAAACGTATTTCCACATAATAATCAGGCTTTTTGTCTTTTTAATATAGAACATGCTTAAAGCAATTCTGTGACATATGAACAACATTTGAAGTCCCCCTTGAAGCAATGTACACATTTAATTTTATACTAACGCTGCTCTTCGTAAGTGGCCAGCAGACTTCTATTAAAATCAGTGGCTCTGGCCTCGATATTAAACTATTCCCACATGCATCACAAAACTACTTGTACATCTCTGCCCATGGGCAACCCATCAGAAAACATGGATGATGTTGTGTGCAAAATATTAGCCATAAACCCATGCTTTGTTTCAAATGCCGCTGCATGCACTAGGATGAATTAGCAGTAACACCATCCATAGGCAGCTTAAAGTGGTTGTACAGGTTTGATTTTTTTTTTTTTTAAATAACAAACATGTTATACTTACCTCCACTGTGCAGTTCGTTTTGCACAGAGTGGCCACGATCCTGCTGTTCTGGGGTCCCACGGTGGCTGTCTCGGCCCCCCCCTCTAAAGCAAACCCCCTCAGGGAAGCTCTTTCCCGAGGGGGTTAGCTTGCGTGCGCGCTCCCGTGTCATACAGTTGGTGTCCATAGACGCCAAGTGTATGACTCGGTCCCGCCCCCCCGGCGGCCATGTCATTAGATGTGACTGACAGCCAGGGCCGATCCTAGGGTCACAGACGCCTGGGTGCAGAAATATTTCTGGCGCCCCCACGTGGGCGTGGTCATCTTACCAACTCCTCCCTTTACAAATGTTTCTATGGCAATGATACAAACACAGAGATGCTCCCCTAAGAAGTCTTCGTTACCCTAGGATCCTCCCATGATCTCTTAACAATAAAGCAAATACAGGAAGATCGTACACTAATGAGACCTGGAGGGGAGTCTCTCTGATGCACACAGAGAGGGCTTCTGTTAGAGAGTCTGTTAGAAAGAGCCCCCAGGCATATTACAGGAGATTGTCAGAGACTGGAGACATGTTACAAGAGATGGTCAGAGACTGCAGACATACTACAGGAGACGGTCAGAGACTGCAGACATGCTACAGGAGACGGTCAGAGACTGCAGACATACTACAGGAGACGGTCAGAGACTGCAGACATACTACAGGAGACAGTCAGAGACTGCAGACATACTACAGGAGACGGACAGAGACTGCAGACATACTACAGGAGACGGTCAGAGACTGCAGACATACTACAGAAGATGGTCAGAGACTGCAGACATGTTACAAGAGATGGTCAGAGACTGCAGACATAGTACAAGAGATGGTCAGAGACTGCAGTTCTTATGAACGTTAGTAGATAATGACCGATCGGCCCTCTCACCTGACCCAGCGATACAGCAACAACGGTTCCTCTGATCAGGAGTCTGCTCACTCTGAATTGTCCGTGGCGACTCCATTGGGTAGAGCCCAGATCTGTATTCTGGCAATGACTCCATTCCTTTCTCTGCCAGGCATGGCACCAGGCTGTGTGGCTTTCCCTCTGGTGGCGCAGGGCAGTGGGGTTCTCTCTCTGATGGTGTTCCCTCAGCACTGTCCTCTCCCTCTGGAGTCCTGGGTGTACTTCCCTGAAAGCTTTCCCGGGCTCCTGGCTCTCTCTCTCCCATTCAGCTGAGCATGCTGTGTGGGCTGCAGTTTCCGTGTTACAGTGGGGCTGCCAGTCCTCGGGACTACATGTCCCACAATCCTCTTCTTTGCTCCTTTTTTTTCTTCCCTGGCTAATATGAAGGTGGGGGAAGAAAAATAGTGCGCCGCTCACTAGTACAGACCTCCCATCAGTATAGACCCCCCTCAGGACAAGCCACCCCCCTCAATTAGTACAGACCCCCCAGAACAAACCACCCCCCTCCATTAGTACAGACCCCAAGAACAAACCACCCTTCCTCCATTAGTACAGACCCCCAGAACAAACCACCCCCCTCCATTAATACAGACCCCCCAGAACAAACCACCCCCCCTCCATTAGTACAGACCCCTAGGACAAACCCCCCTCCATTAGTACAGACCCCCCGGACAAACCACCCCCCTCTATTAGTACAGACCCCCCCAGAACAAACCACCCCCCTCTATTAGTACAGACCCCCCGACAAACCACACCCCTCCATTAGTACAGACCCCCCGGCCAAACGACCTCCCCTACATTAGTACAGACCCCCCAGGACAAACCACCCCCCCTCCATTAGTACAGACCCCCCAGGACAAACCACCCCCCTTCATTAGTACAGACCCCCCCAGGACAAACCACCCCCTACATTAGTATAAACCCCCCAGGACAAACCCCCCCTACATTAGTACAGACCCCCCAGAACAAACCACCCCTCCTCCATTAGTACAGACCCCCCTAGAACAAACCACCCCCTTCCATCAGTACAAACCCCCCCAGAACAAACCACCCCCCTCCATTAATACAGACCCCCCAGAACAAACCCCCCCCTCTATTAGTACAGACCCCTAGGACAAACCCCCCTCCATTAGTACAGACCCCCCAGAACAAACCACCCCCCTCTATTAGTACAGACCCCTAGGACAAATCCCCCTCCATTAGTACAGACCCCCCGGACAAACCACCCCCTCTATTAGTACAGACCCCCCCAGAACAAACCACCCCCCTCTAATAGTACAGACCCCCCGACAAACCACCCCCCTCCATTAGTACAGACCCCTCCGGCCAAACTACCTCCCCTACATTAGTACAGACCCCCCCAGGACAAACCACCCCCCCTTCATTAGTACAGACCCCCCCAGGACAAACCACCCCCCTACATTAGTATAGACACCCAGGACGAAACCACCCCCCGTACATTAGTATAGACCCCCCCAGGATGAAACCACCCCCCCACATTAGTACAGACCCCCCAGAACAAACCACCCCCCTACATTAGTATAGACCCCCCCAGAACAAACCACCCCCCCTACATTAGTATAGACCCCGCAGGACAAACCACCCCCCCTACATTACTATAGACCCCCAGGACGAAACCACCCCCCCACATTAATACAGACCCCTAGAACAAACCACCCCCCCTACATTAGTATAGACCCCCCTGGACAAACCACCCCCCCTACATTAGTATAGACCCCCCAGGACAAACCACCCCCCCTACATTACTATAGACCCCCCAGGAGAAACCCCTCCCCCTACATTAGTATAGACCCCCCAGGACAAACATCCCCCCCATTAGGTTAATTTAAAACACCCGGGCGGCAGCTGGAGAGGAGAGAACAGTGTGCAGCCGCGCCGCCCGGGTGGAGCGTGTCAGGTTTGGGCAGCAGGCGGGATCGAGACACAGGAGGTCGAAGGAGGAGAACTGGAACACGTTGGGCTTGGGCACGGGCATGGTACAGGCCGCCCCCCAGTGACGTCACCACGTGGCAGAGACAGCTTTCATTTTGCTCTCCTCCTCTGACAGGAGGAGGGAGGAGGGAGGGGGGACGGGCTTTGGCACTCGGCAGGTCGGGGCGGCGACCAGCAGAGAGAGGCGCCTATGAACAAGGAAGAGGAGGAGGGAGGGGAGCACTCTGGCGCTTCAGCGCCCCCACCTCTGTGGCGCCTGGGTGCACTGCACCCCATGCACCCCGTCCAGGATCGTCCCTGTTGACAGCAGTGCGAGCCAATGGCTGCGCTGCTATCAATCTATCCAATCAATGGCCAGACTCAGTGGAGAAGAGGATGCCAGGGGATGTGCACAACAGGTGAATGGGCTCAGGTAAGTAAAACGGGGGGGCTGGGGGGCCCATGACAGCGAGGTGTTTTTTCACCTTGATGCATAGGATGCATTAAGGTGAAAAAATACGAACCTTTGCAACCCCTTTAACTCTTCAAAAACACACAGAAGTTAAAGAGTAGTATGAGAATGTATCCTGTTTTCTTTGTATTGCTTCCTTTGTGTGAAATCCCTGGCATTCCTGCTAGTCCCCTTGCTTTCCAATTAAAAACTGACCACACTAAGCAGGAGAACACAACATGGTCAGTTCTCTAGCTGTGCTGGGAAGCTCGGAGTGCTGCTGCTTCTTCTCCCCCAGCTCCTATGCATCTGAGAGCAGAGAACATTTCTGTGTTCATTCAGAAAAGGAAAAGCTGGTAAATATGATATGTTTCCTGGCGCCCCTCCTGCTCTTCATCCAGAGGAGGGGAAGCCCGCAGAGCTGTGGGGGGAAAGGGGCACATGAGGGGGGCCAGGCAGTAGGGGGAATAGGACTGTGGACAAGAAGGGTCCACAGTGTGTGGTGGGGGGGTGGGCAGTTACTGGAACTGATCCCCCTGTGACTCTCTCTGAAGCAGTTGAAAGCTGGTGGGAGGGGGAGGAGGAGAAGCCAGCTTTCAGCTCCTGCAGGAAGAGCCACACAGGGGGATCCACAGCAGTACTTTCTATCAGTGCAGCGCAGTGTGAGGCCATCCACTGCCTTGTACTGCGTGACAGGCAATTGAACTTTTGGGGTTGTTTGTGTTACATCTCAATAAAGTTAGGTAAAAAAAAAGAAACTATGTGATCCGCTGAGCTTAGCGCTTCATCGCTGCTCTGGGCTCAGTCAGATCCCACTGCACACTGTTGCAATGCTGGAGCAGGCAGATTATGGAACAGCTGTGCATGGCTAACAATAGGCTCCTATCTCCAGCTTGTTAAGTTAAGCTTTAATCTTCAGCCGACCATCGCACAACGATGTACGTCAGCACAATGGCACAGCTGGGCAAATGGGCGTACAGGTACATCCCCTTTAAATCGCGGCATTGTGGGCGCCCACCGCGTTCTCCCTGACCATGTCCGCGGGTCCCGTGGACTCGATGTCCGCCGGGGGGCCCGCGATCGTGTCACGGAGTGGGAGAACGGGGAGATGCCTTTGTAAACAAGGCATTTCCCCATTCTGCCTAGTGACATGAGAGGGATCTACTGCTTCCTGTCAAACTGAGGAAAAAAATTGTTTTTTTTATATATTTTTGGGGGATATTTATTATAGCAAAAAGTAAAAAATGCTTTTTTTCCAAAATTGTCACTCTTTTTTGTTCATAGCGCAAAAAATAAAAACCTCAGTGATCGCTGTCATGTCAGTGGTTGCCCACCCTCCCCACAGTTAGAATCACTCCCTAGGACACACATAACCCCTTGATCACCCCCTAGTGTTTAACCCCTTCCCTGCCAGTGTCATGTATTATTATTATTATACAAGATTTATATAGCGCCAACAGTTTACGCAGCGCTTTACAATGTATAAGGGGGACAACACAATTACAGTACAGTTCAATACAAAAGGTACAGGAGAGCATTTACACAGTAATCAGTGCATTTTTATAGCACTGATCGCTGTATAGATGACAATGGTCCCAAAATAGTGTCAAAAGTGTCTGATGTGTCCGCCATAATGTCGCAGTCACGATAAAAATCGCAAATCGCCGCCATTACTAATAAAAAAAATGAATAGTAAAAATGCCATAAATCTATCCCCTATTTTGTAGACGCTATAACTTTTGCACAACTCAATCAATATACGCTTATTGTGATTTTTTTTACCAAAAATATGTAGAAGAATACATATCGGCCTAAACTGAGAAAGAAATTTGTTTTTTTTTATATTTTTTTGTGGATATTTATTATAGCAAAAAGTAAAAAATATTGTTTTTTTTCAAAATTGTTGCTCTTTTTTTTGTTTATAGCGCAAAAAATAAAAACCGCAGAGGTGCTCAAATACCACCAAAAGAAAGCTCTATTTGTGGGAAAAAAAGAACATCAATTTTGTTTGGGTGCAACGTCGCACGACCGCGCAATTGTCAGTTAAAGCAACACAGTGCCGTATCGCAAAAAGTGCTTTGGTCAGGAAGAGGGTAAATTCTTCTGGGGCTGAAGTGGTTAAAAATGAAAGGTAAAAGCTGAATGGTTGTAATGCACAGCTGCTCCAGTTTTAATAAATTCTCCATATTATGCTGTGCTTCATCTAAATACTTTTTACCAATGAATCCATTAACCATTTGGATTCCCAAGTTATAAGGAATGCTGCAAAAGAAGGCATTCAGCATCATGGGATACAAAAATGATGTTCATTGGCACCCCTGTCTGCAGAAGGTGCACCATATCCTTCACAAAGGATGGAATTGCAAAGACAGATTCATATGAAAGTTTGTCAATTGACCAACCCTTTCCATCAGAGATCCTCTACTTGAAATTATAGGGCATCCTGGAGGATCTTTAGGAGATTTATGGGTTTTAGAGAATAAAAAGACTGGTGTGACCAGTTCAAGTGCCATCATCCAATGGACTACCTCTCTTGTAATAATGCCTTTGTCAGCTGCTGCCCTAATGAATAGCATTTAAAATGTTTCCTCTTGAATTGTCTCTCTTGGCATCATTTTTGTACCATTTCCATTGTCCAAAACTCTGGGGGGGATTTACTAAAACTGGTGCACTCAGAATCTGGTGCAGCTGTGCATGGTAGCCAATCAGCTTCTAACATCAGCTTGTCCAATTAAGCTTTGAGAATAAAACATGTATTGCACAATTTCCGAATGATCACAATTTGATTTAGGACAAAAGGTTAAGCCTCTCCGTAAAACGGCTCCCATCACAGTACTTAAATTACGAGATATTTATAAATTACCGTATTTATCTGCGTATAACACACACTTTTTTCCCCTTAAAATCAGGCGAAAATCGTGGGTGCATGTTATACGCCGATCCCCGCCGATCTCCGCTGATTGTGAGCGGAGTGAACACGCCGAGATACATATAGCTGAGTGTACTCGGCTCTTCTCGGCTCCGCTCACAGTCACGCCCAGTCCCGCCATTGGACCTGTGTTATGTCCATCATAGGGCAGGACTGGGCGTGACTGTGAGCGGAGCCGAGAAGAGCCGAGTACACTCGGCCAGTGGCGTCGCTAGGGGGTGGCTTTTGGGGCTATAGCCCGAATCTGGGGCCCATAGCCCCGAGTCTCTGCAGGGGTCCCCCAGGGACCCTGATGTAAGTAGGGGGACTCTCTGGGGACACTGATGCAGGGGGGAGGCTGTCTAGGGACCCTGATTTAAGGGGGAGGCTCTCTGGGGACCCTGATTTAAGGGGAGGCTCTCTGGGGACCCTGATTTAAGGGGGAGGCTCTCTGGGGACCCTGATTTAAGGGGGAGGCTCTCTGGGGACCCTGATTTAAGGGGGAGGCTCTCTGGGTCCCTGATTTAAGGAGGAGGCTCTCTGGGTCCCTAATGTAAGGAGGAGGCTCTCTGGGGACCCTGATGTAAGCGGGGCTCTCTGGGGACCCTGATGTAAGGGGGCTCTCTGGGGATATATACACACATACATATATTATATACATGTGTATGCCCGCCCAAGTGTATGACTTTCTTTACTACAGTGCTATGGGCTCTAGCCCCAGATCTTTTGTAGACCTAGCAACGCCCCTGCACTCGGCTATGTGTATCTTGGCTCTGCCCAGTCCCTGCGATCTCTGCGGCGCTCGCTCTGCTCCGCCGAGTCCCTGCGATCTTGGAGGCGCCATATTTAAATCTGGACAAGGCTACAATGGACACTGAGGGCAAGGCTGCACTGACAAGGCTGCAATGGACACTGGGGCAAGGCTGCACTGGGGCAAGGCTGCAATAGACACTGGGGAAGGCTGCACTGACAAGGCTGCACTGACAAGGCTGCAATGACAAGGCTGAAATGGACACCGGGGCAAGGCTGCACTGGGGCAAGGCTGCACTGACAAGGCTGCAATGACACTGACAAGGCTGCAGATGGACACTAATAAGGCTGCATTGATGGGCATTTAAATGTACGTTTTTTTTCCTTAAACGTCCCTCCTAAAAGTTTTTTTCCTTAAAATTCCCTCCTAAACTTGGGGTGCGTGATATACGCTGGCGCCTGTTATACGCCGATAAATATGGTACATACTTTATACTTGTATTCTTGTCTTGTATTTTTGTATAGAAATTGCTCCAGACCCACCCACTTGGGCATTGGAATGTTCATACTTGTCTATACCCACCCTGTGACTCAACCTTATCCCCCTCCTCTGTCTGTGTTTCTGTGCCTAAAAAAACACTCATGTGTCTTGTGTGGTTTGTATAGTGATGTTATGATGACTGTTATCATGTGTATTCCCTGTCAATTTGTTGTGTTCCATCTTTTTTTGTGTTGTTTTTTTGTGTGTGGTTTAATCTTGACCCGTGCTCCCCCTTTAGTGCTCTGTATTACGGATTCTGAAAAACTACTCTCATTAGTGCTGTAAGTGGATTGACATACTGTACATATAAATTATTGGCAAATATATTTTGGTGTTTCGGGTCCCTTTTACGGGAATTACTTACAATTTACCCACTTCAGCCCCGGAGGTTTTTACCCCCTTCCTGACCAGAGCTTTTTTTACAATTTGGCACTGCGTCGCTTTGACTGGTAATTGCGTGGCCATGCAATGCTGTACCCAAACAAAATTTGCGTCCTTTTTTCCCCACAAATAGAGCTTTCTTTTATTTGATCACTTCTGCGTTTTTTATTTTTTGCGCTATACACAAAAAAAGAGCGAACATTTGGAAAAAAAAACAACAATATTTTTTACTTTTTGCTATAATAAATATCCCCAAAAATGCTTTTAAAAAACAAAATTTCTTCCTCAGTTTAGGCCAATATATATTTTTCTACTTATTTTTAGTAAAAAAAAAATCGCAATAAGTGTATATTGATTGGTTTGTGCAAAAGTTATAGCGTCTACAAACTATGGGAAAGATTTATGGCATTTTTATGGCATTTTTATTTATTTTTATTTTTTTACTAGTAATGGCGGTGATCTGCAATTTTTATCGGTATTGTGAGTTTGTGACAGACAGATCGGACACTTTTGACACATTTTTGGGACCACTGACATTTATACAGCGATCACTGCTATAAAAATGCACTGATTACTGTGTAAATGACACTGGTAGGGAGGGGGTTAACACTAGGGGGCGATCAAGGGGTTAAATGTGTGTTCCCTCAGTGTGTTCTAACTGTATTGGGATAGGACTGAATAGGAGAGGAGACCTATTGCTGTTCCTACTTACTATAAACAAAGGACATTCCTCCTCTCCTCTGACAGCACAGGGTTTTGTGTGTTTACACACACAAATCCCTGCGCATGCCCTCTGGTGGCTCCTAAAGGAAACCCGTACAGGGTTTTGAGCAGGAGAGCCATACTGCCATAGTGAAATACACTTGAGCCGGTCAGGAACCGGTTAAAGCATAACTTTTTTTTTGTTTTGGATAGAGTGGAGATAGATTAGAACACCTTTCAGTTTTTACTGCTGTCTGTGCCCCCTGTTAAGGCGATTCACCCTTTCTATTCATCCTGTTTACCATTATCATTGAAAGTGAAAGTAAAAGAAATTACCCAAATTTTGTGTTGTTCCCAGAAAAGTAATAGAGGGGAAATCTTCCAATGGGTACGTGGCAGTACCATAAGGCCATGTCGGAGCATAGGAGAGGGGCATCTCCCCTGGATGAGATCTGCGGGCACATCACAGCATTGACACAAGCCATCAAGGACCTGCAAGAGGGGTACACTCAACTGTAAAATTGCATCCAGACACTTCCAGCACCTGTGACTTCAGCTACTGGTGTGACTTCCACTACACCAGTTGTTTCATCGGGAGCCATAGCTGCACCCATGGTCCTGGTGCTGCCACCCAGAGTTCCTATGCCTGAGAGATTTCCTGGGGATCGTAGCAAATTCCGTGCATTCCGTAACGCATGTGAATTATATTTTGCACTACAACTTCGCACCTTCTCCTTAGAGGTAACAAAGGTGGGGCTTGTCATATCATTACTTCAAGGCGAACCTCAAACCTGGGCTCACCAGCTGCTGGAAAAGAACAATACCAAGCTGGCTCTTTTTTTTTTGACACTATGGAACAACTCTACGATGATCATCAGAAAGCCGCATCAACAGAGGCGGCCCATCACTCGCTTCAGAAAGACCGCAGGGCAGTGGAATATTATGTGACAGAGTTCAGGCGCTGGAATGCTGACACTTGCTGGAACGACACCACCTTGCGTTACTATTTCTGCCTGGGTCTGGCTGAACCCCTAAAAGATGAACTGGCTTCGTGTAGGGGGAACCAAGTTCACTTGAAGGACGTATTATTCTCTCTACCCAGATTGACCACCGCCTCAGGGAACGAAGGTGGGAAAGCTCCTGCGGTCAATCCCGTCCCATATGGATGCTGCCTAAAGCTCCGCCACCAGCAAACATAGCTTCAGCTATTCCTGCCTCATCCACAGCTGAGGAACCTGAGCTAATGCAGTTGAGGCTACTATGCACCTCTCTAGAGCTGCTAGCAGAACAGCCTTTGCCTCCACTGTGTAGAAGTGGGGCACTATGTGTGGAACTGCCCATCTTACCTGTTAATCTGCCACCGGTGCCTTTTAGTTCCACTCATGTTGCTCTCTCCATCTAATCCATCTCAGTTCCAGAAGAACCGTTTCAGTCTCCGCTATATTTGATTCAGGAGCCTGCAGCTGCTTTATTGATCTGATTTGCGCCTCCCAACACCAAATACCTTTGGAGGCCAAGGCTCAGGGACTTTTTGTATATCTGGCCGACCAGCCGCTGTCATTATACTGCGACAGGTCAGCACGTTCCCACGAGCCGTTGTAGCTGTACGTCAGCCCTTTAAGCAGGAATAGCAGGCGCACCGTCACGCGCATGCGCATGCCCACTGCACTGCGGGGGAACCGATGCACATGGCACGATGACCATTGGCCACGAGCGATTGCAGGCACGGGAGCCAGAACAGGGACATGTGTGTGTAAACACACAAATCCCTGTTCTGTGAGGACAGGAGAGACAGATCGTGTGTTCCTACTAGCTAGGAACAACGATCTGTCATCTCCTCTAGTCAGTTCCTTCCCCATACAGTTAGAACATACACGAGGGAACACAGTTAACCCCTTGATCGCCTCCCAGTGTTAACCCCTTCCCTGCCAGTGACATTTACACAGTAATCAGTGCATTTTTATAACACTGATCGCTGTATAATTGTCAATGGTCCCAAAGATGTATCAAAAGTGTCCGATCTGTCCGCCATAATGTCGTAGTCCCGATAAAAATCACAGATCGCCGCCATTACTAGTAAACAAATAATAAAAAAAATGCCATAAATCTTTCCCATAGTTTGTAGACGCTATAACTTGCGCGCAAACCAATCAATAAACGCTTATTGTGATTTTTTTTACCAAAAATATGTAGAAGAATATATATCGGCCTAAACTGAGGAAAAAATTTGCTTTTAAAAAAAAAAATTGGGGATATTTATTATAGCAAAAAGTACAAAATATTGTTTTTTTCAAAAATGTATGTTTTTTTTGTTTATAGCGCAAAAAATAAAAACCACAGAGGTAATCAAATACCACCAAAAGCTCTATTTGTGGGAAAAAAAGTACGTCAGTTTTGCTTGGGTTCAGCATTGCGCGACCGCGCAATTGTCAGTTAAAGCGACGCAGTGCCGTATCCAAAAAATGGTCTGGTCCTTAAGCAGGCAAATCTTCCGGGGCTGAAGTGGTTAAAAGAGTACCGATGACAGCTTGAGCAAAGGCTTCACCTGTCTCTCTACTTCACTGCCAGGGGCAGGTATCTTTTTTGTGGAAAAGAAAGACCACTCTCTCCGGCCCTGTGTGGATTACCATGAGCTGAATAAAATTACAGTGACAAACCGGTATCCCCTTGCGTTAGTTCCAGAATTGTTCCAGAGACTTAGATCCACAACAGTATTTACCAAGCTGATTTTACGGGAGCTTAAAACCTGGTACGCATTTGAGAAGGAGATGAGTGGAAGACGGCCTTTCGCACTAGATTTGGGAACCATGAGTACTAATTAATGCCCTTCGGGCTATGTAACGCACTGGCAGCCTTCCAATACTTTGTTAATGATATTTTCAAGGATTTTCTGGACATTTTAGTTATTATTTATCTTGATGACATTCTGATTTTTTCTGTTTCTCTGGAGCTTCACCGAGGTCATGTCCAGAAGAACCTCGGTCGGCTCAGGGTACATGGACTTTACGTCAAAGCCGAAAAGTGCGAGTTTTAACAGCAAAGCATTCAATTCTTGGGTTTAATCATCTCTACTGAAGGCATCGAAATTGGACCCACAGAAAGTTTCTGTCATATTGAAGTGGCTGCACCATCAGACAAGAAAGGAGTCCAGCACTTTGTTGGATTTGCGGAAATGTATTAAGGGTTTTACTGCCATTATTGCCCCCATCACTCAATTAACCAAGCAGGGCATTCGGTTTTGTTGGTCACCTGAAGCACAAGCTGCTTTTGAAACCCTAAAAGGACTCTTTACATCAGCACCGATTCTGAGTCATTCAGATCCAGCGTTATCCTTTGTCTTGGAAGTAGACGCATCTGAAAATGTAGTAGGGGCAGTTCTGTCACAACGCCAGGGCCCAAAGACTCTTTTACACCCAGTGGCATTTTTTTCATGTAAAATGTCCCCTGCTGAGAGAAACTATGATGTGGGAGATCGTGAACTGCTCGGAATCAATGTTGCTCTTGAAGAATGGAGGTATCTCCTGGAGGGGGCATCGCATCCCATTTTGATTTACACAGACCACAAGAATCTTGAGTATTTGAAGGCATAAATAAAAAAGAAAGAAGGACGGCGCCCTCTAAGTGCAGCATGTATGTTAAAAATATTTATTACAATAGATAAAAACACTCACATTTGAGTTGCTAAAAACCAGCATGTAAAGTAGTTTCATCCGCGTGCTCTCGGGGGATGTGGGTGTCACGGGCCAGTTCAGGGGTTCCTGGGATGTGAGTCCTGTAACCTGGGTCCTGGTAGCTGTTCCGGTGGTGCCAAGGGTCCTCAGAGCCTCCGGGCGGCCAGGATATCGGTCATGGATCCTCCGTGGAGCGCCGTGCTGACCTGCGTCTTCACTTCCGGGAGCGGGGTGAGGCGGGCGGTGCTTCGCGTTCGGAGCATGCGTGCTCCTTCATCAGGCTATGCTGGTGGCCATATTCAGTGTGGGAATTTATACCATAGGCAATGGGAGGGGTGGAGAGGTAATTGAGAGGAGGGCGGGACTATGTATAATGATTGGGCACGTAGGTAACCATGGAGATGGGGTGTACACAATGTGGAAGGGGAGTGGAGGGAGACGGGGAGTGGGCGGGGCGGGGAGTGAGGAGGGGGGGAAAAAAAAAAAAAAAAGGGAGATATGCAAATGAGTGTGTTGTGGTAAGAACATATATGTGTGTATATGGAATGTGGGGTAAGGAGAAGGCGGTCTATAGGAAGAGGAATGTTGTATTAATCATAGTGGACGGGAACAAAATATATATACATATATGGGAAGGGAATACAAAAATGCAGAAAATGGTATATAATTAAATAGGTATACAATTATAGGGAGAGATTGGTGGTATATATGAGAAGAAATGACGCAATGAT